>CM024599.1:56339042-57554042 GCA_014182555.1 Eucalyptus erythrocorys
TCATATGTCATTCGGCTTAAGTTTATGAATCTTATTTTTCAAAATTCTCTTTCCTAGCCGACCTAACTATTGGGATGAGATTGAGTCAAGCTACTCACAAGTAGCTTGAGCTTTAGCCTTAATGGTTACTCACCTAATCTTGACTCAAGCTCAAAAGCATTAATGCTAAGCTCAATGGTCCATCGCGCCTAATCGACTTTCTAATCATTTCCTTCAAAAACATTAATTCAAGAAAATAGACACACACCACCAAAAAAAAAAAAAAAGAAAAAGAGGCATTCCTCAATATTACCCGGTATGCATTCTTGGGAAGATACTCGAGCTGATCAAGCTCTCGCCCTCAACTTGTTTTTATAATTCTATTGTGATTAAATCCAATTCCAAGAATCTCAATTTTATAATAGCTTTTGAGAAAGCTATCACTCAGTAATGATCAGATACCGCAGCTTTAAAATATAATTAGTTATGTATTCATCATGGCCGGTAATTAAATATAATTATCTAAACTGTCCTGACTCTGCAATTGCATTCCAAAAACAAAATTCTACCTGCAATAGATGTTCATTTGCAATTAAGTGGCGCCAATAAATGATGGTTCTGAAAAATCTGCACTTCCAAAAGAGCCTCGCAAAGTATAATCACTCGCTTGCCATCAGCCTTTTGGCAAAGCAAATGGCCACTGAAATTTATCATGACCAAACTCATTTCTCAGCATATGATGATGCTCAGAAGATAACCAATTCACGCTCCGAGTCGTAGCGAATGGTAACCAAGAAGAAAATGAAGAAACAACAGGCCGAACTCATTCGATGTGTAAAAAAGTATCTCTCACTAGTGAAAAAAAGACAGGCAATCCCAACTTACAAAAAGATCATCGTTATCGTCGTCGTCGTCAGCCTCTTCAGGACTGTTAGATAACGCTGCCTTGAGCAGAAACATCATCAAAAATCGAACGCGCTCTAAGAAAGACAGTTATTGTGGCAGATACATTGGTGAGACAAGGAGGGTGGACAGACGGATTAGGAAAAAAATCGGAGGCGTGTTGTTGCCTTCTACATCTCTTCCTTCCACCTATCAAAAGATCTTAAAGAGTAAACCTCCGTGGGTTGCGAAGAAAGGCGCAAAGACAAGTGACTCGACCGCCATCAGCTTGATGAGGATGTTCAGCGAGGGTCCGGATGTGTCCTTGAGAGGGTCTCCGATGGTGTCACCGATGACGGCGGCCTTGTGTGGGTCTGATCCCTTGGGACCAAGGGTCCTCGCATGCTCCGAGGCACCAGCCTATCATTCAATAAACAAGTCCAGAAGCATCAGACATGGTCCACAAGAATTCCAAAGTACACAAGTTGGAAAGTGTCATCACTCTTTTACCTCGATGTACTTCTTGGCATTGTCCCAAGCACCGCCAGTGTTGGAAGCAGAGATGGCAATCTGAAAAAAAGGAGAAGAAAAATAAATTTACCTACCAAGCATGATTTTGTCAAAAAGATAGCACTTTTGTCCAGAAAAGTTTCTAAGTCACTCCATCATCACTCTTTTTCAAGTTAGACATGATTTGTTCATTACGAGCTGTCCTCATTCATTTCGTTCAATATATAGCTTGAGCACAAAAGGATTAAGAAAGTCATCAACCACAACAGGATTACCTGAACACCGGAGACCAAGGATCCGGCAAGAACCCCAGATAGAGTCTCAACACCGAAAAAGATCCCAACAATGAGGGGAGTAAGCATCACCAGTGCACCTGGCGGGATCATCTCTTTGATTGAAGCATCGGTGGAGATCTTGACACATGTTGCATAGTCAGGCTTGGCAGTGCCTTCCATGAGACCTGGGATGGTGTTGAATTGCCGACGGACCTCCTCCACCATCTTCAAGGCAGCACTTCCCACGCTCTTCATGGTCATTGCAGAGAACCAGTAAGGAAGCATAGCACCCACAATCAAACCGATGAACACTTTGGGAGTCAACACATCGACAGTCACAATATGTGCACGGCTCACAAAGGCACCAAAGAGGGCGAGGGACACAAGAGCCGCAGACCCAATGGCGAAACCCTGGACAGAGAAGCAGCAAACATTCAGAAATTTTTGCAGTTATGATGTCTTATTTCAGCATCTAAAGTTGCTTGATGTCACACAAGTTAATTGACAAAAAATCAAACTGCTGCTAAGCCACCCAAATAATATGAACAAATTTAAGAAGGGAAAGATCTATTTTCAGGCATTATAGTCGAATTATTGAACGCAAAAAGGCCAGCAAAATAGCTCATTTTTCTACGTCAACATGAAGCAATAACGTGGCCAAGAAAATAAACTTAGCATTTTCACGAGCACAAATGAACGAATTTGGAAAATTTCATGACCAATAAAGGGACATGATCAAAACCTTCCCAATAGCAGCAGTAGTGTTTCCAGCAGCATCAAGGGCATCAGTCCTCTCCCTAATTCTGTGGCTCATGCCTGCCATCTCAGCAATTCCTCCAGCGTTATCACTGATAGGACCATATGCATCAATTGCCAATCCAGTGGCAATTGTGCTCAGCATTCCAAGCGCAGCTACTGCAATTCCATACATTGCAGCGAAGCTAAAGCTAACAAAAATGCTGACAGCAATTGCAAAAATGGGAATGATGACTGATTTATATCCCAATGCAAGACCAAAGATGACATTAGTAGCAGCTCCAGTTCGGCAAGAATCAGCCACATCTTGGACAGGGCTGAAATTCAATATAAGCAGTTCTCAAGTGAGAAATCCTAGTCACGATAAAAATAGGAAAAGAAAAGTCAAGAAGTGAAAAAAAAAAATGAAATGATATCAGATTTGTCACCTGTATGCATTGCTTGTATAGTATTCAGTCACAAACCCAATGATAAGGCCAGCCCACAAACCAACAGCGACGCACAAAAACAGCTGCCTGCAATCCCAAGAAACAAAAAAATAAAATGTAGAGTAACCAAAATTAAAGAAAAACGAGAACAAAATTTATCCTTTGTAATAGTCATATTTAGAACAATTGTTTTCACAAAGCATAATTTATCTACCTTTCAATATATTAGAGGGCAAAGCTTACCTGACTCCAGGAGCTTGAATTGCTCCCCAATGTTCCAATTAAGAATTAAATCAACTTATCTAGCCATTCTTCATCTGTTATAATAACATCTTTACAAGTGGCCATTTGCACCATCACGTAAAATGAGTAATGCTATCTTCTTTAACAGCTAATCAAGCAAATCTACATTTAATTTGGTTCTGTACAGATTTATGAAGTTTCATCAGATGCCGAGTGTATCAAAAAGTAGTACCAGAGTACCACTGGATGAATGACATGCATGAATATGCAGTTGCATGATTGACACATGCATGATGCCACCCATCTAGCAATCCTTGTATAAAGTTTGTTTCACATCAGTTGGGTACCTGATAAATTTCCAAGTTTTCCTCTTCATGACATAATTCATTTGAATCAACTTAAAAGAACAGCTAAGTGTGTTAATTATTATGCTGGCAACATAGGCTTTAACATACAAAAACATATATTTTTGTTTAAGTTCTGATGTCATGAGCTTCATGAAAGAAAAATCAATGAGCTCACCAGTTTTTGACAACTTTCTGAGTTCCAAAGTTGAAGATGGTGAAGGAAGAAGGAACAGAAATCCAAGTGACAACAGCAATTCCCACAGTCATGAGAACTGTGGAAATTATCAGCTGTTTCTTTAGTGCTGGTTCGATCTCCTTAACAGCCTTGATCTCAAAGAAATCAGTTGCGAATAAGGTAGTGATCAGACAAACAATGATACCCACAGAGCTAACAATCAGAGGGTACAGCATTGCAGTCAACTCATGGTTGATCCCAAAGGAAGAGATAGAGGCCACAACAAGTGCAGCACAAGATGACTCGGCATATGAGCCAAAGAGATCCGAGCCCATACCAGCTATGTCCCCCACATTATCACCTACATTATCAGCAATCACCTGAAAAGATAACACCAATATCAGATATCAATAAAATCATAATAGGGTCAACTAAAACTAAAAGTGTGTATTGGTGAAACCAAACAAAGCCATAATCAAACTAAACTCAAGGTTCAATGTGGTCCATTCTATTTGTGTATTGTTTGTTTGGCACAGGTGACTTGCTTGAAAATACTTAATATGCTCAAACAAATAGCAGAACTTACAGCTGGGTTTCTAGGGTCATCCTCAGGAATGTTCCTTTCAACCTTCCCAACAAGATCGGCACCTACATCAGCAGCTTTAGTGTAGATACCCCCACCAACTCTCCCAAAAAGAGCCATGGAGGATCCACCAAGGCCATAACCAGTTATAGCCTCAAAAAGGCCTCCCCAGTCATCACCATAGTAAATCTTGAATAGGTTGATGGCAATGTAAAGGACCAGAAGACCATTCGCAGCAAGAAGGAAGCCCATTACAGCACCCGACCTGAATGCGGTGATAAAAGCCTTTCCGACACCTTTCCTTGCCTCAAGGGTGGTCCTTGCATTTGCATAGGTGGCAATTTTCATTCCAAGGAAGCCAGAAACCACTGATGTAATACCACCAAGCAAGAAGGCCACAGTGCTGAAGACAGCAGTAGCCAGGGCGGGCTTGCACAATTTGGTTTCGTCATAAGTGCAAGGCTGGCTCTTCGTGCTAAATCCCTCCACAGATCCGAGGAAAAGGAAGATTAAGACGGCAAAGGCAGCCATGAAAATACCAACATACTGATACTCGGTGAAGAGGAAGGAAGTTGCTCCTGCAATAATACCATCAAGCATGCATGTGGTAAAGTTAGCAAATGCTTGGGGAAAATCTGGTAAGAATGTTATTCAGAAAAGAAATAGGAGAAGTATGATCCACAACAAGAATCAAAGATGACAACAATAAAGAGAAAAAAACAAAAGAATCAAATGAAGGCATGAGCAGAACGAAATTAAGCCCCACATCTGGAATCTGGACGATCCATAGCTATTCCCAAACGAAAATATGATAGGTGGCAACATCTAAATCGACGGAAAGCTCGCCTTTATGGTCAACCCTACAACACGCATTTCACTTTAATTAATTGTGCTATAATCATAAGCAAGCAAACATACAAAATCTATGGAATCACAATGAGCTTCAATTTTGGTTATCAGATTCGAGAAGACTTACTCTGCAACTTTATCTAAGGACATTTACGACACATGAACATTGAAGACTATATGAAAGTCATGCGTGCAGACGACTGAAAAAAAAATAAATAGAGAATCCTTGTCACCAATGATGTGGGGCTGCGGCTCATAATTCCGCAAATAGAAAACCAAATTGTCTGTCACATTCTCCTATAATCTTCAGAAAACCACCAATTAAAAATTTTATTATGTAGATCCCAGAAGATTATCTAACTAATACATAAATAGGTACGGAACCATTTAATTTAAATTTAGAATTCGACTATGCAATCATCAGAGTAGTGACATGTTACCCGATTTCAACAACAAAAGTTTTCCAACTAAATCAACAGACAGCGACCCCACAAAAAGTTCTAGATCTAAGTCGTGCCACTGTGTAGTGTGTCCTCCATCTATAGACAGAGACACAGAAAAAAAATTTATGCTTCCTTCAAGGTTTGTGAGGCACAAAAGTAACTCAGAATATTGATAACAAAAGAATAATCTTTATCAAAAAAGTGGTCCAAAATCCCTGATGGATGATGAAATTCCACAGACACGTGCCAAGCACAAAGAACTGCTGTGGATTCATACCAGCAACAATATCAATCTTAACAAAGGCACAGAACTAAAGAATTCATATAAGTAAAAGAAAGGCCTTTATCCAAATGAAGATCCAATCTCTACTCGAATGCTTTTTTTTTTTTTTTTTTTTTTTTTTTTTTTTTTTTTTCGGGATACTCAATTCACATATATACCAATATGAACTGTATTGCATTTAGTTTTGGACTGAGATAGTTATTGATGTGCCCAAGTGTTCCTATTTTTAGATCTTCCTTTTATGCTAGAAGCAAATTGAGATCTGAACTACGTTTAAAATATACATATATTATATAAATAATACCCTGCAACTCAAACACATGTTTCTCATTTTCAGATCTAACGAGAGATACGTTTATTCTACCAAGGACAGCACATGATACCTCCCAACCACATTGACTGCCAAAATGACAATCATGACCCCATGTGGAACAAAACATAATTGCTAAAAATGAATAAAAATAATCCAAATAATCCAAATAAAAAAAAATAAGGGAAAAAAGTGAGCAGATTGGAAACTGATGACCGACCCACCGAGAGAATTATAGCCAAAACGACACCATCATTAATTGCACACACGCAACCCACGAAACATCTCAACAGACACCGCCAAAAAACGCAAGAACAGATCCGAGAGAGCAGTCGGCGTGAATCGGGCAACAACATCTTTCGAGCAGAAAACCCAGAACAATGCCGAGGAACAGGAAAAGGCGAAAACTTTCACACGCTAACGTCAAATTCAAACAAGATGGCACGAGAAAGACGCGAACTTTCACCGACAGACCGCACCGGAGAAGCACAATCGAACCGGAACGCGCAGGAACTCCCGCAGATCCACTCGCGGAACGGCGGAGATCTACGCTAAACAACACCCACCGAAAAAAAAAAAAGAAGCCCAACCCGGAAAAGGGTAAAACGAGGAGAGGCTAAGAGGAATTCACCCTCGGAGATGGCGGTCTGGATTTCGGCGCATTTGAGGACGACGCTGTGGTCGTTGATGTTCTCCTCCTCGTCGATGAGGTAGTCGCTGTACCCGTTCTTCCCGTTGTTGGCGGCGCCGGCGGCGGGGGCGGCGGCGGCGTCGGCGGGGGAGAGCTTCACCTTGGAGACGAGGAGCCACTGGACGAGGGAGAAGACGATGCCGACGACGGCGCACGCGGGGATGAGGATCTCGGCGCCGAGATCCGGCAGTATCGTCACCGCCATGGCACGACGGTGGCGGTCGGTCGGCTGGCGGTGGAGCTGGGCCGCGGAACTCGCCGGAGAAACTCCGAGGATCGAGGGGACAGCAGACAGAGAGAGATAGAGAGAGAGAGAGAGAGAGAAAGAGAGAGGCAGGGAGGCAGAGGGGATGAGGGGGGCTTATATATACACGTGCGCGTGCACACGCGCGCGCTAGAGAGAGAAAGAGGGAGGTGGGTGGCTGATGAGAGAGAAGGAGGTGCAAGGAAGGAAGGGGGACAGTTTTTTTTTTTTTTTTTGTTTGAGAAGTATATGATCTGTGAAAACACGATTTCACCGTGCTTCGCGCCAGCCCGGATTTAGCAGTTATTTAGTTAAAATGTGTGTGAGAGAGAGAGAGAGGGGGGCCAATTTGCGTTTAGATAAGCACGCAGGATGATGATGATGATGATGGTGGTGGTGGTGGTTAGTTAGAGAGAGAGAGAGAGAGAGAGAGAGGAGGGTAATTTGCGTTTGGATAAGCACGACAAATGAGACGAGGTTTGTTTATGCGAGGAAGTGCCCCTTCCTAGGGTTTGGATCTTTCACTATGAATACAAAATGAAACGGAGAGGTCTCGTTCGCGCACGAACCTTCGTTGCCATTCGACTTCGATTGACGGAGATTCCATCTGTTTCGCAATTAGGGTTGAGTGCCGGTTCGAGGCAGGCTCCGAAAGATAGACTCTATTCGGCCGGTTTCGTGTTCGGATCCCAATTCTAAGTTTTTGGAACTGGCTAGTGGTCCAATTTCCCGATCCTTGAGTGGGGAATGGAACTGAATTGAACTGAAGATCGGACCGGGAAATACATCTTTCATTTTTTATTTTGTAATTTCTTCATATACCTAATGAATAAGTGTTTTTTTTTTTTTTCAATCGCTTCTTCTTCTTCTTTTTTTAAAGACGTGGACTGTCTTAATTAGTAAATAAAGTTTACATGTTAAAGTGGAAAGAATATACGTGACAAGGTCTTAAGAAAATTCCAAATATGAAGATAGAGTGCCTTCATTTTATCAAATAAATGCCTCAAATGGACATCATTTTAAACAATATCCTAAAATGGCTATATTAAGACCTCATTAAATGGTTAAGAGCATTTTCATCCTTTGAATGGACATTAATTTTCTTTCATTTTTTACTTTTTTTTTCCTAAAAAAGACAGACTCAAAAAAGGCTAAAAAACACAACAACAAAAAAGAACCAAGCGAGAGGGCGAGGGCTAGCTCTCTTGCCTATGGCCGCCACCCCATCATCATTAGGGCATCATAGTGTAGTCACTAGTGTCTCAGCCAAGGTCGATGATCCTCGTGTCACGGTCCGTGAATCCTCCCGTACTCGTGACCTTGTGAGTGGTGCTTGGAGTTATCGGGTGAAGAGTGATGAGGTAGAAGGGTCGAACATAACTGGTCCGTGGGAGTGGCGTCAGGACAGTTGGTGCTAGGAGTTCTATTATAGAAAGATATATCACTGAGAAACTTTGAAGGCGGGGTAGGCCTCCCATGCACAAACTGGTCGGGAACTAATGTCGCTCTTCTGACGAGGCTATGTCAGGCCGAAACCAGTTGTTACGCCTAAAGAGATCTGCTGTCTCACTTGATAGACTAGACGCCCGAGCGACCTTGGATGGGGTAGGATCTCGCATGAAGAAACATTCACCGTATTGTTTGCTGGAACAACTATAGAAGGAAGGCTGGCCTGGCGAATTCCACTTGCCAGGCGCCCACGGGTCGTTTCAAGGCCAAGGAAACTCTCGGCTTGTGACACTCGCCTCTAGGCAAGGGCCAATACACCCTTGCCAAGATTGGGAGAGGGCTACAACTAGCCCTCTCGCCATTATATATTTTTTTAAGTTTGTCTTTTTTGGAAAAAGCAAAAAAATAAAAAATAAAGGACAAAAATGCTCTTGATCGAAGGTTATGCCCTTTTTTATGCTGACATGGTTACTTTATATATTTATTTAGAATTAGATTCACTTCAAACATTTATTTGAGAAAATAATTACATTTCAAGTTCTTCTTTAATGAAATGATGACACTTTAGACTTTTATTTGAAATTTTAATTGTTTTAGTTTAATGAAGAGTCATTTTAATTTAAAACCGTTGTTAAATGATTAAAATTATATTTGTTGTTTATTTTATTTTCAAGGGGGTTTCAATTTGAAGCCATATTTGATTGATGAATGAAAAATAAAGTTCTATAATTCATGTTTTATATTATCATGTTTCGAACTTTTTGTTTAATTTATTTTATTAATTTATTCAGAATTTTTACATTTGGCAAACGAGAGTTTCAATTGTAGTTTTGACTTTAATTTTGCATGGGATGAGTATGCACATTCCAATTTCTTTATATTTTATGTTTTGGGAAAAAATCACGAAAAACCCCAAACTTTGCACCTTGTGACACATTTACCCCAAACTTTTTTTTTGTGCCGTGAAAAACCCAGAACTTTTCAAACCGTGACACATTTACCCCATAAGGGAAGCCGGCTCCGGCGAGGGTCGGCCGACGCCGGTGAGGGCGAGGGCGGCCCTCGCCGGCGTTGGGCGGCCCTCGCTGGCGTCGGGCGAGGGCACCCCTCGCCTCCGTCAGGCAAGACATCTTCCTTCGGGCTCGAGCTACCGCGTCGGATTTAGGGCTCGAGGTCGAAGAAGAAGAAGAAGACGAAGGAACGAAGAAGAAGAAGAAACGAAGAAGGAGAGGGCGCGGACGGGGATTAGATTACAAAGCGACGCAGAGAGGGAGAAGGAAGGACTCCCTCGCCAGATCTGGTGAGGGATGCCCTCGCTGGCGTCGGGTGAGGGCTGCCCTCGCCAGATCTAGCGAGGGGTGCCCTCGCCGGCGTCGGGCGACCCTCACCGGACGCCGGCTTCCTCCATCGGCCATGGCGGGCCGGCGGAGGGAAGAAGAAGAAAAAACAAGAAAAAAAAAAAAAAAAAAAAAAATTTAAAAATGAAAAGACCAAAATGCCCTTCAATTTTGGGTAAATATGTCACACTTGGAAAGTTCGGGGTTTTTGGTGTCACAAAAAAAAAGTTTGGGGTAAATGTGTCACGGTTTGAAAAGTTCAGGATTTTTCACGACACAAAAAAAAGTTTGGCGTAAATGTGTCACAGGGGGCAAAATTTGGGGTTTTTCGTGGTTTTTTTCCCTTATGTTTTTTCAGTACTGTACTTCTCACCGTCCTATTGCCCTATTATTTTGCCTTAGGTGTTACTTGTCTTAGTTGTAAATAAGGGGATGTTTTACTAAAGTTTGTCCTTTTTGGGAATAAATTAAAAAAAAAAGGAAGGGATTGAGTGGTTCTCAAGTAAACCTAAAAGCGAATGGTATCAATAATTTCAGTTTTATGATTCATAAGATAAGTTCTAGATTTTAAAAATGGGAAACTGGACCCAATAAAATAGGTTGACCTAATCTACTCAATCTAAAACCTCTCATCCCCACTAGTGACTTTCTTGTTAATCACAATAATACCATAAGGTGCCCGGAAAGTCGGGTCCCAAGAAACGGAGGGATAACCTCCCTGGGGTGGGAGTCCCTGCCAGACCTTGGGTACAGCTTGGGGGAGGGCTAGAAGAATGTGCTCCCCCCACTGTTGGACTGGCCACAGTCCCTACCTTGAGAAACCAAGGAAAGGGTACGATCAGCACGCCTGAACCCCGCGATACCGGTATCCTAGTCAAACTAGGTAGGTACAGGATAATGATGGTGCCAGTGGAAACACTGGGTGGCCGGCCGGGTACAAGTACACATTTTCCAATATTGGCCCTAAAAACTTTTTAGTGGACTCATGAAACCCTAGACCCCAAATGCTCTCTAAGGCACCACTTCCCATCCACCCGTGACTCGTTTTTAAGGAAAGTATTGCAGTCCGTGTACGGAAAGGCTTTAAACATGAGGTGTTGATTGTAGGTTTTGAAAAATGAGGATGCAAATTGATACAGGAGTAAAATTGAACGTTGAATTTTGTAATTACCCCTTAAAGGCTATTTCATGAAAGTTAAAAGATTGGCACCCGATTCTCGATTTGGCCCACTCGGAAAACAGGGTCGGGAATCGGTTCTAGTTGAAACCGGTCCAGGAACCGATTTCCAAAGTTTAGACCCTATTTGAACCGTTCAGGAATCGGTTCCGAGGGAATACCCACCCGGGAACCGAATCGATCGGACCGGTTCGAGAACCGGTTTTTGGGCCCCAAAAGTCCAAAAGACCAAAACCCTAGTTGTTTCTATCTTTACTCTCACGCTCGTCGCTCTCAGCCTCTTACCTCCGCCAATCCATCTGAGTGCTATGCTACTGACGCTGCTTTCGCTCGCCCATCGTCGCCTTCCTTCAGATCAGCGCCCCCATCCTGGTCCAGGCCATCCTCGCCACCCCAGCGTCATCGGCTTCGGACACGAACGCGACGACGCTACTCGAGAAGGCCAGGTGCAAGACGTTCACGGGCCTCCTCGTCTCGAGCGGTGTCATCAAGACACACCAGTCGACGCTGGACAAGGGCCTAACAGTGTTCGCGCCCGACGTGAGCTCGTGTCGCTCCTACTGTGCCACGTGGTAGTGGACTATACCCCGATTGGGTCCCTGAAGATGAGCAACGCCTCAATCAGCACCCTTGCCACGAACGGCGCCGGGAAGTACGATTTCACAGTGAAGACCGCCGGCGACTTCGTCATGCTCGACACCGGGATTGACTCCTCACGGGTAGCCAGCATGGTGCTCAACTCCACCCCCGTCGCGATCTTCATCGTCGACAGCGTCCTCCTCCCCGTCGAGCTGCTCGGCAAGTCCCAGTCCCTCGCGCCGGCGTCGTCGTTGGTAAGCACGATTTTTACTCTTCGTCGTGAGTTGCCGGCTAATTAGTTCTACTTACCCCATGATATGATCTGTATTGCTGAATTTGATCCCTTTTCTAGTTGATTTTTCCGCTAAATTTAGTGGTTGGCTAATCTTCCAAGGTTTCATATGTTATTCCCTGCTTTGGACTGGTAGAAGTCTAGCATCTTAATTCACGGAATCACCCAAATGAAGAAGGTCCGTGAGGATCTTGATTTTCGCGAGTGACTGTTTAAATTGAATGGTTGCTTGAGTTTGCGAGCACTGTGAATTCCTTTTTATTTTATGAAAGTCTGGTTTTGAATCTCTCCGGCTGTTTGCTCTTTTGATTTGTTTTGATATTTTAAGAAGATATTGATCCGTCGGACCATTCTTGTATTGCGAGTCTGGTGTTTTTTTTTTCTTGGTGGGACGAATCTTGAGAATTGGTCATGTCATAAGTGGTGGTGTTGCGTGAAGCTGGAAGCCGAAGGGCACGACAATGCACCCGATCAAGTGGTATAGAAGAGAAAGAGAGTTGGTTGGCAGTTGAAGTTAATTTTTTTTTCCTGCGTCCTGCTTTGTTAATCTCTTTTCTACTTTAGGAAGCCAATGTATGTCTGATGATATCGGACTGTGTCTACTGGTATCACGTATGATGACTTGCTTTCTTGAACAATGTTGTTTGCATTCGCCCTCGTACGAGATGGATTCTTGTTCTTCAATCTTGATCACATGAACACATGTTATTCTTTTCTTTACTAGTTATACAATGAAAATTTAGCCATTGTTTTCAGCGTTAAGTTATCAACAAAAGGCAAGCTTTTTGTTATTTCACAGGGAGTATTATGTGAAATTGCAAAATAGGTTCTAATATAAACAGGGCCAACCCTGTTCCTGGATCGGAAAAACAGGGCGGGTTGGGAACAAGGTCCAATGAATAGGGTCAGGAACATGGTTTAAAAAAAGAGAACCGGTTATAATAGGGTCGGGTACAGGGTCCAGGTTTAAATCCTACCTATCCTGGACTCGATCATCCCTAATCCCCACTAGTGACTTTCTTGTTAATCACAATAATACTGTAAGGTACAAGTACACATTTTCCAATAGTGGCCCTAAAAACTTTTTAGTGGACTCATGTAACCCTAGACCCCAAATGCTCTCTAAGGCACCACTTCCCATCCACCCGTGACTTGTTTTTAAGGAAAGTATTGCAGTCCTTGCACGGAAGGCTTTAAACATGAGGTGTTGATTGTAGGTTTTGAAAAATGAGGATGCAAATTGATACGGGAGTAAAACCGGACATTGAATTTTGTAATTACCCCTTAAAGGCTATTTCATGAAAGTTAAAAAGATGGGCAAACGCTATGGTGGTCCACCTCTTCAAGGTCAATAATGACCGTAGCATCGACGTCACTTGAGGACAACGATCATCACCGTCATCATCAAGGGCAACGTCTTGGTGCCTAAGTGATCATGGCCAGCAGGTTGCTTATGGACTTCAATCACCTAATGGTGCGTGCTAAATACAGTCAATAAAATTAAGATTCCACCCTTACTTTTATGCTGTCGAATATGCTTTCTTTATTATTCATTTATTTACTTACTAATCTCCCATTTTTAGAATAGTTTTTACTCTCTTCATCCCATTCTCAATTGGGTTGATTCGTATTCGTCCCATTTGAAGTATACCGTTACACGACAAACATATTTACCCGATCTAACATCCATGCTAGAACGACAACGTTAAACGCAGCACACAATGCCGATGAATCTCATGTTTTAAACAACAGATTACTCATGCTGATATGAAAGAGACTCTTATGATAGAGATGGTGGACGATGAGGAGCAGAAATTTTTCTTTCAGGTGCGCTAAAGCTGGCTCACGATGCTACTCATTAACTGCAGTGTTGGCGTGAGACTGCTGTCTGTCCATAGTTTGATGATTAAGACAATCCACGATAACTTAGAAAACCTCGTTTCTGGAGCAGGAGACTAGGTTCAGTCAAGTGGAAGGGAGATAATCAACCACTGCTAGGTGGCTAACCAATGCACAGATTGCGATCCTGGGTTTCTTTCTTTTCACTTTTGCAGTGTTTGTCTGGCATCCTAAGACATCGCCATCAAAGAAATGACGTCTATTCTGTCCGATGGGCGCGCACCAAAGCACGACATGATTGAGCACTTCCTACTAAAAATCACATGATCACATGAATTCAGGATTGGGGCACTGATATTTTTGGCCCCAAGAAAGGGCCAAAGAATTGATATTTATGTTGATGGTGGAAACTGAAAATTACATGCCTTGAAAGTACTTGAGGATTGACAAGCCACTCGCTACTAGACAAGACGCCACCCGGATCAATTCAAAACGGGGAGCAAATTGCCCAATCAAAAATCTTAAACTTACAAAAATTTTCAATTTTACTAATTTAGTTATAAATTTTTACATAACATTCCCATATAATCTCTTCAATTGATTTTCACTAGAAAATCGCCGACGTGGTAGCACACTATATAGGACACTGCTATGTCAGTAATTTTTTTTATAAAAATTAGTCAGAAAGATTTACGTTGAAATTTCGCATAAATATTTATGACTACATCAATAAAGTTGAGAAAGTTCGGTACTTTATTAATATTCGTACGATAGGTCAAGGACTGGTTGCCCAGTTTTTCCAATCCAGATGACGCCTTTTAGAGAAACTCCAAGATGGATAGGAATGGGTAAGTTCGAATGAGCCATTGATGCGTTATCCTCTTCTTGTTCATGGATGAGGTCCCAGGTGGCACTGATTCCGGATGACTTTCAAGGAGCCGGGCGTATTCCAGACGCTGTGCCGTGGCCGAATCAACTTTTCCTCCCCCGCCATTTGAATTCTCACTTCTTCTTTCTCCCTTTCGTGTTCTTTTCACTTTCTTTTTTGACCCCCTTGGCTTTAATTATGCCGTTGCTTTTTCATTTTATGAAGTGTCGATAGGGTTTCAGCGTCATTCCCTGCCTCGTGTACCTTATCGTGTGGGGGCAGGGTGGGATGGACCCACGTCAATTTGTATCCATTATTATTCCATGAAGTGATTGTTGGTTTAGTAGTCATTTGATTTGGCGAGACCTCCTTCGTTGCGGTCGTTTGCTTTAGCGAAACTTCCTTTGCAAAGCATCATTGCTTGGACCCACGAATGGAAATGAGGAGCTAATCTTTCTCCCAACCATCTACGGTTGTATGATTAGAAGAACTGAACTTGGACCTTTTTAACATACGAGAAAGATCCTGCGGGATTTGCAAGCAGCAATAATACAACCATGAGAATAACCCATGTGTTTTTTTCGTTTTGCTTTTTGCCAAACGTTCAGTTTGGTTCTTGAATTTTGATATGTTTAATTGGATGCATGCACTCTTTGAATCGAAACCGCATATGACATGATGATTCTACTCAATTGCGAGTCTCGCAATTGACCCTCACCGGCGTCTCGACCTAGGTGGCCATGCCGGCCATCATCAAGAACCTTGTAAAGGCTTCCTTTCACCATTTTGTTAGATTTTCCTTCCACTAATTACAAGGTTTCATTCCTTAGTTCGATTGTAATTCAGATGCCAAATCAAATGAATTGATTCAAAGACGAAGTCAATTTAAATCACAAGGTACAAGAACCCAATTAACAAAAAGTTCAAGAATCTAATTGTACACCATCAAACTTATTAACTTTTCAGTATTGACTCAAAATAATGATGACAAAAGCACGATGAGTGCATTATTGAAAGAATTTTTTGGGCCATTGCTACGAGCATATGTTGCCAGTAAGGCTTGGACAACGACTTCGTCGTGGAAGCTTTGCACCACCAGATCAAAGAGAAAAATTGTCAACATTTGGATGACAAGCACCCAGATCTTACAGTACAAAGTCTTGCAAGCCTTCACAGCACCGTAGAAGACAAACGTACGTGTAAAAGCTGAAGGAACACCTTATACATCGCTTTATCCGATGTTGCAACATAGGATTCTACACTATCCGAAAAGGAATCATTCTTTTTTTTTTCTCTTGTGAGGTTTTCGCTTTTCTACATGTCAACTTGATTTCTCCATCACTTTACAGTTGCCCGCTGCTGTGGGAGAAGGAGACCTTCCAAGCTCGTGAAGTCCCCAGCGCACCAAAGAACAAGCGACAGCTCCCATGCCCGCAATAACACCATTCCATTCCACAGCGGAAATAAACAAAAAGTGGAAACTGCCCTTCAATTCATTTGTTTGTACATTCATCATTGTGCTGTCCCATGAAATCAAAAAGAAAAAAAAAAAAAAAAAAAAGAATTCCTGAGCCCATAATTTATATTCCAAGACAGTCTAATGTGGTACTAGATCCAACAGTCATGTTGCTTGTCCTTACCTTCCTGATGAGCTAAAGACAATGCCATGGTGGTGGGCAGACATTACACTATATTGCTTATATCTTCTGAAAGAAAAAGGAAAAACCCAATTACAGAAAGGTGAAGCAGTGGAAAAGAGATTGGTGAGGGATGGTTGACACTGTAATGTCACGGCTGGTGACTGGTGAGAGGTCAGTGCGGGGCCCGTCTTCTGTCAATGTGCCCGAGCCAAACCTCACACCAATACAAGATCCCAACAGTTTCTTCAGACAACCGGGAAAAAAATATATGTTTTCTTGATCAAAATATCTTTTTGTACCAGGTTGGGTTATCTTATTAGATGGATGAACTGGCCATGTGGGCATCCTTCAAGATTTTTCATATTGGGCATGAGTTTTGTCTCCTGGGACAGGCTGTATTTTCTGTTAAATCGCGGTCACGCATTGCCACCACGGCAGAAGCGAACGATGGCTCAGACGCTTTTGGCTGTTCTCAGCTTTCTGCAGAGTGAGAAATGACTGATGCTTGCATGCAATTGGTCTCCAGTGGAGGAATAATGGGGGAGTCTCTTGGACCGAAGTAATGAGTGAAACGATTTCCAAGGTGAATGGGGACATGTTATTCCAAAGTATGGGCCAAATGTCTGAACATCTTCATTCAAGATGGGGTCAAACTACAGCAGAACTCGCTGATCAACATCTTCTGTTTTTCTTTTATCTGTACTCGCTGATCAACTATGTCCGAATTCATCTCACTCCAGTTATTTATGGCATTTGTCACCACGTTATATATGTCATATATCTACTTCATATGATAATTTAAAACTTCTATCCTAATGTCTATGTGTCAAGTGAAATGATCGATGATGATGGTGATGATCGTTGTCCTCAAGTGACGTCAATGCTATGGTCATTATTTTTTGTGAGAAGGATCACCGTGATGTTCTCTTATCTCTTCAACCTATCATGAAATATCTTTAAGGGATGATTACAAAATTCATTGTCCAGTTTCCCTCTCGTGTCAATTTGCATCCTCAAGGAGCAGTGGGTGGATGGGTGGTGATGCCTTGGAGCATTTGGGGGCTAGGGTTTCATGAGTCCACTAAAACTTTAATGGGGCCAATATGGAAAAATGAATACTTGTACCCTAGAGTATTCTTGTGAAGTGATTAATGAGGAACTTGCTAGTAGTGATAAGTCGTTCTAGGGTGGATACGTTTTCGATCGAACAGTCAAGACTGCGTGAGAATGAAGGGAATGCCTGGCATAAATTAATTGAATTCTCTATATATTGCATCCTCAACAATTTCGTGCTTTCATTTTGGAACCCGAAATTCAAGCATGTTTTTGATCCATTCATGGCGACGGAGTAATGGATTCGAGCTCCTTTCATGCTTTCATTTTCGTCGCACTGTTCGACGAGGCGACTTGCTCCAGAGCCGGAGGAGGAGGAGAATGAGAGATCTCTGATGATGCCGTGGAGCGTTGAAAAGGATAAGCGGCCGGGACACAGAGAACGTAAAACGCAAATGGGTTGAAGTTGGGTTTAGCGCAGACCCAATAAGACCCATCGGAAGTTGAGCTTCATTTTGGTAATACCCATTTTGACCCAAGTATTAAATTTTAAACAACCCATATTTGACCCAGCAAAATGAATTTGAGTTAAGATATGGGTCAAATTAGTTGACCCTAGAAATCCTTACAACATCGCGATTTCACTTGGTACAGGGCGACTCTGTGATTCTTGTCAATAAATCAACCTCGATCAGATTGCCAAGCTTAAGAGAACACCAAAAACACAGCCTCAATCATTAAGTCATCAATGCCCCTCACTATTGCAGAGAGTTTATAACTCACGGTATGCATTTACATGCCGACAAACAAATGAACATACAGCTACTCTGCAGAAGACACAAGAAATGATGGAAGGTTCAGCGCCTTCCCGATGCCACTGATTCAGCAGAGAAGAGGTACTTCACTCTTGAAAGAACTGAATCATGAGAAGGGTCATAGGGATGATCCTTTGACGGGATCTCCAGAATTGCTGGAACTGGCTTATTGTAGCTATCAACCAAAAACCTTATCATGTTTGCAACCTGAAAGCCAGAGATATCATCAACAATTAGAAGTATGTCACGTATATTATTGTCATGGAGACGAATGACAGCCCATTTGTAATGATCAGAAAATCCTGTGCAGCTATAATTGGCGAACGCACGACCAACATCGATTCTGCGACTGGCCAAAATATTTGGATTGGATGCAAATGAATCTTGAAGTTGATAATTACTGATACCCATAAGACACTCTTATTTTGTTAATGCTGAAGGCTGGATGAATAGATCAATACAAGTGCATATGATCTTGCATGAGCAACCAACGCTTACTACTCATGTTCATGTAAAGACATTATCAGGGTTGCTGAACAACAGAAAAACAACCCAACAACCCTTCTGTTTATTACATGTAGAAAAAACCAACCAAAAGCAGTACCCTCCAGGTGTGAGAAGCAATAAATGATTGAAGCACTTCATCCTTCATTTATCAGGAAAAGCAACCCATTTAATCTACATTTCAAGTATGAAAATGAACTCACATATTGACTGATCAAAACAATAGCAATATCCTCCCTTGATGTGAACTCCTTGAAGGTATCTTCAATAGCTTTCACAGTTGTTTCTAAGAAGAACCGCAAATAAAACATCATTAAAGAGGCAAGCATTAGTCTATCCTAGAATTCTGAAACCAATGTTGCTTCAAGTAATAGTGCAATCAGAGAAAGAAAAAGAGGCCTAAAGGTACAAACACTAACATCACAAGAAGAAATGAGAAGCCCAACTGCACCTAAGAATTAGCAAGAGACTGTACCAGCTTATAATATCAAAGAACTTGACATGGAACAAGCAAGCTATCTAGAAAAATTTCAAACCATAGTTAAATTAGCTGGACATTAGCAGGACTACAAGCAGTCGAAGAAATAAGAGGGTTATGCGACAATACTATGGAAGATAATTGCAGCACAAGAACTTGCAAAGGGCAAAGGTATCAATAATTAAATATCATTATAAATTCAATTGTACAGCAAATAATGATGATGCAAGGAGAGCAGAATCATACTCGAGTCAACGATGAGATAGTTTGTCTTCCTCCTTAAGTCAACATTACCCACACCAGCCAGTAAAAACCCAGTGACAGTGTCCTGCACAATAAATTTGCATCTTTTAGACCAAAATTATCTCCAGGAGGAGCTAGCCAGCATTGTGTTGCATTCATCTGTTGTAATTAAAGTGCACAGATGTACAGTACTGAGATAAGGATCTACAACAGTAAATACAGTCTCATTTCTGATAGCTAAAGTTGCCAAACAAACTTCTCGTTTGTTGTTTGAATAATACATCACAAAGCAGTTTCAATACAGTGATTCACATGGCAGACCGTGGATAATTTGAGAGTAATTCTCAAGCACTTCAGAAAATGCCATCATTACATAAAGTTATCCATGGCTATTTCATGTTCCACTCAACCAAAGAATGACCATGCAAACAATATTTGCAAGCCATTTGAATCTCATCAGGAAAATTCTAGATTCCTACAAAAGGGCATGTGCCCTCCAAGAAAAAAAAATCACTCAAGATACTAGAAAAGCCAAGCCAGGCATCTCCCAAAGGTTGAACCACCCATTTAAGTGCTTCTAATGCTATAACTTTTATCAAATCCCACCCCACCAAAAGTCAGCATCATTTTTTAGGCAAAAGTGCTCATTTCATTTTCAACCCAATTGTTCAAATAGTACAACCATAAACATAAAAAGAGGCATCTCCTGCTTCAAAATTGCCTCAAAAAAAAAATATTCACAGCTAATAAGAGAATGATCCAACACTTAGAGGAACTTCTCATGGTCCACACCATCATCAATTCATTTGAGAATTGTTATCTGCAAATAGGATTGCATTATATTCCCAAAAGCATCTGAAACCCACGGTCTCACTGGCTAAGTTTCTTCAGATGATGAACCTTCTTCTCGGTCACATTTCTAGTCAAAAGAAGTCCTCCCACTTAGGATCCTGCACGACAAATGATATTTATGCATCCATACCTCGTCAGCAATCATGGCAATGAGAGCCGAACTTTTAGCGGCAATAGGGGTCCTTCCAGCCATGTGAAGTCGAATTTAAATACCAGCGCGACCACTCGGCAGAAACTGGGCGAAATTATCCAGCGGCAGGTCAAATTGAAACCCGGGCAATTCTCTCTTCTGACAGACAAAACGTTCAACTTTAGCACTCTCGAAGATTTCCACACTTTGTACATTGCATTTGGTTAAGTAAAGTCGATGGAAGCAACAAAAAAGCCGTCTTTAACAGATAAGAATTCGGGAAAAAGGAACCCTAAATCAAGAAGATTTCCATCAAAACACCTACTTTCCTACTCTCCCGTCCCTGGAATTTTCAGCGGAACGAACGCATTCGCAATCAGAATTCAATCGACACCAGCCCAATTCCTAATCACGCAGGATTGATCACTAATCGCATTTCCTGGGAATTTCTCGCTTCGCGATCAATCAACGAAATCACGAAAGCCCAGACCCCAGGTTTCCGAAATCGGAACCATTGGAAGGATCATCGGAGCGGGACGAGATACGATAACGGCCGAAAATAGTGTCGGGGCGAGTCGATCGCTTCGAACCTGTAAGCTGAATCGTTCAAGCTCCGAGCTTTTCTTCCTCTACCGCAGATTGACACAGAAGGTCGGATCAAGAATTCGGTGGCCGCCGCGGCCGCGGGGGGTGGCGGGTCTTGGAGTACGGACGACGGTGGAGGAGCGGCGGGGCGATGAGAGAGAGAGGGGGGAGGAGAGAGAGTGAGGACAAATGGTCTGTAGACTTTGCCCCAAATATGATTTCTAAACATTCAATCATTTCTCTTTACCAAAAAAAAAAAAAAAAAAAAACATTCAATCATTTCTTTCAACCAAAAAAAAATATTCATGAATTTTTAATTTATTCAATATAATCATAAATTTTTTATATATGTTCAAACTAGTTCCCGAGCTATATGCAAAGATAACATTGACTATTTTTATATAATCTAAAGACTAATTTAAACATGTATTAAAAGTTAAGAGATTATATTAAATCAATCAAAATTTCAGAAAAATTCATGGACCATGTTACATATTTATATCATTATCTCCTTCGAATTGCTTCGAATAACATGCAAGTGCATATTATTTTCTTTTTCTTTTTTAAATCACTGTCCAGAGGTTACTTTAACTTTGTCCCTTTTGGAGAATTTATAAGGTTTTTCTTTCGAATTTGGGAAATTTGTGATCTTACATAAATTATGGTAATAGCCATGTACTTTCTTCCGGTGCATGTCCATATTTTATGACACACCAATTGCGATAGCTAGGAGGTTTGCCTAAAAGGAGCCACAAGTCTGCTTTCATCCAATTGTGTCTTCAATTGGTCGATCATAAGCTAAGGATATCGTTCACATTAAACTTAAGTAACAATAGATTTGGTGGCATCCATGTGTGCATCTCACTAATCAAGAAATCGAGAGTGGAGAAAGACATGGCATGTTAATAAAGTTAGAAAAAGAAAAGATAAATCATTTTGAAAATAGAGATATACAAATGATTATAAAGTGTATATTTGAGGATTGTCGTTTATATTTTCTTTTTTTCTTCTTTAATAAGAAAGTTCGCATGCAAGGATGTTGCCTTAGAGCTTGAAGTAGAGAGAAAACAAAAGTATTGGGCTGTTTTGAGAGGGGAAAATGTCATAAATGGTCAATATATTTTTAGTTAATATTCATTTCGTCCCTAAATTTTCAATTCGCTCAATTTGGTCCCTGAACTATTGATAAATGTCCGATTTAGTCCCTGAATTTTCGATCGGCTCAATTTGGTTCCTAAACTATTAATAAAATGTTCGATCTAGTCCTTCGTTATTATTTTCCTTTTTTCCTCTTTTTTCCTCTTTGATAAAACGAAGGACTAAATCGGACATTTTATCAATAGTTCGGGGACCAAATTGAGCGGATCGAAAGTTCGGGACTAAATCGGACATTTATCAATAGTTCGGGACTAAATTGGACATTTATCAATAGTTCAGGGACCAAATTGAGTGAATTGAAAGTTCAGGGACCAAATTGCACATTAACTAAAAATATAGGGACTATTTGTGACATTTTCCCTTTTGAGAGAGATAAAGAAAGTATTGGACTGCTCTCACCAATTCGCTATCTGTGATGGTGGGTCCATGTTAAAAAAAGAAAAAAAGAAAAATTAATCTCTATCACATTTTTGTTAGACAACGAGGTTACATCTCAGTAGAGATTTCCGCCATAATTATCTCCTGATTAGTCTCAATATATTTTATGTATATTTTCTGTATATTTTTTACTATAATTGGAGCCCTAACACTACTCCTCTTCCTGGTATTTTTTCCCATTCATTCCCTTACAAAGAGATGTACAAAATATCATTAAACATAATATTCAAGAGCAATTATGGCTGCATTTAGCTACCACACTTGTTTACCTTAAGAAATTAATTTCTTGAGGTTTTTCATGGTATAGCTATCAATTGCGAAAGCATCGTAGCCATGACTTCCAATCTAAGTCCCTCGACAAAATTGAGTCCCAAAACTCCCATTGCTATTAGCATCTCAATTGCGTAATCTGGAATCTCATGAGTTCATCCCGTTGTCTCTTGGGGTGAAATTCACCGGGGACAATTATGTGGTGTAGAAAGCTCGAATCCTCCCCTTCCTTCGAGCAAATAAACTGATTTCGATCATTGATGAAACACTATTATGTCCTCTACAACAGATTACTCAAACCAATACAAATGGTTCTTCCAATATTGCGCCCAATCCCGAATAAGGTAACTGGTATACTCAGGATTATATTGCTCTCGAATGGATCTTGAGCATGACAATCGATTCAATTGTGAGTTAGTTATCTAATGTGAGCACCTCTCATGCCATGCGGAATTTCTTTCTACATCTTTTGCTGCCCAAAACAATGCGTGAGCTACCCAATTGGGGTTGCAAAATCAGATAATGGGGAAAGATAATCAAACCGTGACCGAATTTCTTTAATAGGCTACTCTTATGTTTGATCAATGGGCCTCCATTGATGAGATTATCTCACCGCAAGAGTACCGAATGCATATCTTCCAAGGCCTAGGAGCCGAGTTTCAAAGCTGGGCTGTTACAATTTTGGCTCACGCTCAGCATCAACAAATGACCAAAGAGTCTTTCATGGCCTTCTCTCGGCTCATGAAGCATTGTTGGAGCTCCAAGAACCACAAACCACCCAACCAGTTGCCTTTGTCGTGCACAACACCAGCTTGGGCTAAAATTCCCATTCACAACGTGGCCCTGCTTCCAATTTCAACATACCCAACTCAAATACGGGGATGCAGAGAAATTTTAATCCTCATGGACAACAGTCCAACTTCAATAATTCAGGCAACTCTCAGTACTGAAATTTCAAAGGCAACAAAAATCAAAGATGCAACAATGTGAGGTGTTAGATTTGCAATTGCCTAGGACACGAGGCCGTTGCTTGTCACAATAATCGGTTCAAGCAACAATTTGGGTTCTTCGGAGGCCACACGCACCAGCAGAAGCCACATCTACCATAAGTTTAATCAGCTAAGATGCCTCTTCGGAGGCCACACGCACCACGCTTACCCCTTCAAAATGGCTTCGTTAAGGGCAAATATTGCCACATAGTTGAAATGGGACTCGCGATGATCTATCATGCTTCTATGCCCTATCATATTAGGACTTTGCTTTTGAAGTAGCTGTACACATTATCAATTGGCTGCCCACACTAGTTCTGCATAATAAATCACCATGGGAGATCTTACTTCAGATGGTTCCATCTATTGCTCATCTTAGAGTTATTGGCTGCACAGTGTATTTCAATCTTCGACCTTATGCAAAGAACAAACTGCAACCATGGTCACACTGGTGCATTTTCTTGAGCTACCCATTAGGATACAAAGGATACCGATGTTATTCCCCTTAGCATCGATTGTTCTACGTTGTTGCTGATGCAGTGTTTGACGAATAAATCTCCTTTATGTGCATAACACTCTGTAATCATCCTTGGAGGCTGTTGCAACCATTCAGTCACTTATTTTTGCTGAGTTGTTTGGAACTCCTCTACCACAGCAACCATCATGTGAGCCTTGTTCTTTCGCTAACTGTGATTTCCAGTTTGTTAATTCTTTGTTGTAGAATCAATGTAGTTTAGGTCTGTTTAAAACCTCACTGCCTGAACCCGCTGGTGGGTCTCCTTCTCAGTCCGCGGCTTCACCAATACTAGCAGTGGCTTCTCAGCCAATCCACCAGCCCAACTGACACATCCTATAGTGACAAGCCTTCGTGATGGCACTTTAGCTCGTAGACACATTTGCATTGATCACACTTATGCGTTAGCCACAATTGTGTCAGATTTTGTCACACTTTTTGATTTAGTCAGGTTGTGAAACATGCGAATTGGCATGCGATAGTGTCTCCTCCTCCGAATTGTAAACCCATCAACTGCAAATGGGTCTTCTGAGTTAAGCTTTGGGCCGATGGTTCTCTTTAGCAGTATAAAGCCCGATTGGTTGTAAAGGGATTCTTTCAACAAGAAGGCATTGACCATAATGAGACTTTCAGCCTTGTCGTTAAGCAATGAGACAATTTACATTGTCCTCTCTATGGCCTTTTCTCGTGGGTGGCAACTCTGACAGCTTGATGTGAAAGAATGCCTTTCTTCATGGTTCCTAATTTTCATGGAGCAACCCCCTGGCTTTGTTGATTCTGCTCATCCTTGCTATGTCTACAAATTACAACGGTCTTTTTATGGTCTGAAACAGGCTCCTCGCACTTGGCATCAACGCCTCAGTGCTTTTCTGGTTCAACTGAGCTTAATTCCATTAGTCGTCGATTCCTCACTCGTTATTCTTCATACAACTCAGCATAGTATTTTCCTTCTGGTTTACATTGATTACATCATTGTTATTGGGTCATCTAATGTGCCCCTGTTGGCTCTCATTTAATCTCTGCGGCAAGAATTTTCTATTAAAGATTTGGGAGAGCTTCAATACTTTCTTGGCATTGAAATACAACGAACAGACTGAGGCATTATTCTCCATCAGGCTAAATATGTTGCAGATTTACTTATGCGGTCCAAAATGACCGAGGCTTGTCTCGTTTCCACGTGTGTACCACTTTTGCTGGTGCCCCGTCTGCTTATTTTGGTGCACCCTTCTTCGACCCGCTGCTATCTATACCGCAGCACTGTAGGGGCTCTATAGTATCTCACACTCACTCGCCTAGATATCGCATATGCTGTTAACAGAACTTGTTAGTTCATGCACTTTCCCACTAAGATTCATTGGCAATTCATTAAAAGGATCCTTCGTTTCATCAAAGGTACTCATTCTCTTCACTCCCAACTCTTTCTTTTCAGCTGCATGCTTTTTTCGGTGCGGGATGGGCTAGTGCTCCAGATACTCGCGCTCTGTTGGTTGGTTTGACATCTTCCGGGGTTCAAATCTCATTTCATGGAGCTCCCGCAAACAATGGACCGTTGCCCGATCTAGTATTGAAGCTAAGTTCAAGTGTCTCGCTGACACCACTACAAGACTTATCTAGATAGAAGCTCTGCTGCGCAATCTTCATATTCGTCTGACCGCTCCTCCTGTCCTTTGGTGTGATAATCTTCCTGGTATCCATCTTCCTGGCAATCCCATCTTCCATGCTTGCACTAAACATGTAGAGATTGACTACCACTTTGTGCGCGAGTGGGTGGCCAAAGACACCTTCATGGTTAGCACATCTCCAGTCATGATCAACCAGCTGACATCTTCACTAGTGGCCTCTCCGGTCCTCGGTTCTGTCTTCTTCAGATCAAGCTTATTGTGACTCTTTGCTCATGCCACATCAGGCTTGTGGCATTTCAACTTCTCGACGATCATGTCGGCTGGATTTGATCGGGCTTTTATTTCCAAAAGGACCTGGTTAGATATTTTAAGTAAGCCGTAGGATTTGACCGGAAAAACCAGTAAATATAGGGACTTAATTAAAAAAGAGCGGCAAAAAATATAGACACAAAAAGTATAACTTTTTTTCCTTAATTCTCTAGTGGAAAAATGGGTTTTGCCAAATCTAACTCTTGATACTTGCTTATTTCTTGTTATGAAACATTTATCGAAAAATGAATAATTTCAAAAATATATTTCTAAAAATGATCGTTTCTATTATTTGAACTAATTAATCAATTGATTATGTCTTCATTATTATTTTTATAGACAATAAAATTATTTTTCGTTTATTCATTCTTGTAAGAGCACACAAAAAATCACAAGAAATGAATGGAGAAAAATGATGAAATTTAATTAGGAGCATTTGATTTTGAAAAGTTTCCTTGTTCTTCATATTGTTTGGGAAAATATACATCAATTAGATTTGAGCAATTCAACCGATACGTACACACGAATTATCTTATATTTAAATACGCGATTCATCGAACATGACGACACAGCATCATCATGAATAATCATCCTTGTATGACATTAGAGGGGAAATTTTGATTTGTCTTCATTTTGTTTCCTCAAAAGTAGAGCAAAAAAAAGGCCAATTCTATTACGTGTCAACAAAGTCACTGATTAACATGACTAACGTGGAAAATCAAGAAATTTATTACTGTTTCTTTTATTATTGAATATCTTATGATATCTCCAGAGAGGACACGTACCATCTACCCAAAAATAATACATCAAAAATAATATTATAAAAATAAAAACTGTATCATATGTTACCCTGGTCAATCTCCCTCCTCTCACAGAAACCCCAACGATCCATTCCAATTCCGTCCAATTTCTTCTTAATCTACATGTTGCTTAAAGTAACAGTGCAATCACGAGAAGACGACATCCGGGCTAACGTAAACAATCACATTTCAGCACGCTTGAAGAAGGGCATCCTTGGGAGGGATGACGAAGAATGACCTTCAAGCCGGGAGAACGATTTGGGAGCGACAGAATCATCCGAACCACTTCGAGCAGCACCCATGGTTCAACTGCCTTGGACACTCCGGAATTGTGACTATTGATCTCTATTTTGTCAAGCAAGGGTGCGTTCTGGAGGAGAAACTTGAGCAGGGAAAGAACAGGTTCCCACACCTGCCAATTGGCACCGGGATCAACAATCGTGACATTCTTGAGAAGCATCAGACACAGGTAGACCCTCCCCTTTGCAGGATTCCAATATTCTTCTGCATCAAAGTTGCTACGGCCAACATTCCGGTCGCCAACGAGCTAGAACATCATGACAAATGATGATCGAAACTGTTGGAAATACATGATACAAAGGTGGAGGTTTGACTAGAGATAAAATAATAGTTGCTACGTTGAAATGACAGAGATATAAAGATGATTGTCACTCACGAGAAGAAAAGAAACGACAGGTTCATATGCGGCCCAAGGCCGAAATTCCCAAATTATGTATGTTCATGCAAATCTGCTGTTAAAAGTGAATTGGGAGGGTTCTAGTAATTGTTTACCCAAAAAGTGGGTGAGCAAGTCATCTGTAAGAATAGCTTCTCCAGGTGCGGCGTACTTTCGAGTATCTTCACTATATGGGGAGCTCCCACATGGTCCGCTGCGACGTGGAGCATCAGATGCCGACATTCTAAGGATGGAAGAAACAGTTCTCTCGCATCCGCAAATGACAGCACCTGAGCACATTAGTCGTGGTGGAAGAAGCAAAACCTAATCACTTTTGCTTGTCCAAGCACTAAAGAAGATCATTCATAAGAAATGTATGCAGTTTCAACGATGACCAGACTGATGAGGGAACACCCAGCAAATGCTTCTCAAGAAAAAAAAAGTTATGGCACATCCGATTTTAGCCTAATTAAAGTTTGAATGTATTGTCGGATCCATTATGGCGATATTAGGTTAAAATGGGTTTCAGTCCTATTACAAAAAGATAGAATGCCTCACCCAGCAATAATTCCATTGAAGTCTTATAAAATATGATAATGTTTCTTTCAACATGGTATCATCAAGCACCAATAAACAATATCACAATCTGTTCTAAGCAAATGGCAGAATCTGTAACGAATGTCTGCAAAATTGAACCATGCAACTTGAACCAGAAATAACACAACTCAAGATTAATTAAATCGGTTCGCACCTCAAGGCTCCAGCTCCCTATCACTAATTTTGTAGCATGACGCAGTCTCTGAAGAAGAGTCTCAACGAGATAGAGACGAGCTTGAGCCTCAGCGACTGCATGAGTTGTTACCTTGAAATTTAAGTCAGCCTCAACCAAGGAAGGTATTGGATCTACTTTGAACATAGAATCGCCCAATAGGCGCAATTTAAGAACATGAGGAGCCGAAATTTTCAGGATTGAAACTTGATCATTATGAATCTCACGATAATCAATCACCAACTCTCTCAAAAATCCTGATTCAACTTTGATGTGCTTGAAGCCCCAACAGCCTTTCAACTCAAAGAACTCTAGAACAGGACAGCCATTCAAAACTCTCATCATGTCCTCATCCATCAACTCCGTATCGCTAATGCACAATCTCTTCAGCGAAGGCCACTTCACGGCGACCATCATCGAAATACGGCAATGGCACACGTGAAAACTCACCAGCGTAGGGCAGCGGAAAAGGAGCTGCGGCAACTCATAATGGTTGTCGTTGCGCAGGGTGATCGACACCTCTTCGACGTTGTTTCTGACAGCGAACTGAAGCCAACTATTAATGACAGGCGCAAAAGCAATAGCAGAGCGGTTCCCCCTGTGAGTCCTTCTCTGGTGGGAGGAGGAGTCGAGACAAGCAACATCTAAGAGGAAGCTCTTCACCTTAACTGCAGTGCAGCGCGACCGCACCTCTTTCATGAAAGCCAAGAAATTCTGGAACTTCATACTATCACAGCAGAAGGGCATAGAGAAAGATATGTGTGGATTAGCAGTCCACTTAGACCGCCATTGCTTGGACAACATACTGGTCTTGATGGCCTCTTTTGTGGTCAAGAAGGAGAAGATATGAAGGATTATGGCGTCCGGCAAATTGCTGATGTAATCCACCGAGTGTCGGGTTTCATCTTGATCGGAAGGAGGAGTCGGTCGTGGACGTTTCTGTAGGGGAGTTGGATTGGCGGAGAACTCGATCCTGGCCATGAATGGAGGATTCTTCAAGCCTTTGCCTTCAGCTGTTTGACGCCGATGAAGTGTTTAGGTTGGCAAAACAATAGAAGAGACCATATAGATATTATATATATTACATATAGCTCTCATCAGGATAAAGATTAAACCCCGAAAACTTTTCTGGCTTATCTTCAAAATTCAAAAGAGGAAGACACGCATTCTAAACTGTGGATAAAAATAGAAATAAATCTAATTAATATCCAATAATAATTCCCAATGAGTTACGAAAAATTATTGCTCTCAGTTCTCCACGACAATAGGGTAGTGGCGACGCGCTGCAACATTCAATCTCCACTTTTTTTTTTTTTTTTTTTTTTTCTTTTTAACCATCTATCGATTTTTTCTTAAATATGGATATTGGCACTTAAATTTTAGTGATCTCATTCAGATTTTATATAAATATTAGGAATTAGTCCCGGCCCCTAAACATATATATTATTAATTTGCATACTAAGAGCGTTATTATTTAGTATTAATGAACTCGTTATAGATTGCATTATAATTGGATTGACTTGAGTAGGTAGGCTCTGAGGTTAATGAAATTAATTGGACTAAGCCAGGGCACAAAATCTAGACAAACTAGGAAAGATTTTTGTTCTAGTATCAGAAATTGGAAAGCGGGTAGCATATTCTTTAAGAATTCGGCTAGCTGGATACACGAGGAATTCTAGTTTCTCGAAAAAAGTCATATTAGGAAAGGTGCAGATTATTTCGATCTTGTGAAGATGGAGGGAAATACACGGCTACAAGATGAGCTGGGCGCAATTATTTGATCAAGAGCATGATATAATGGAGCTAAAATACTTATTTGCATAAATTGAAACGAGGGTTCGAATCCCACTACCAACTATTGATCTGTAAATAACCTTCTGGGCATGTGTTATATCTTAGCTGAAGCATCATAGAAGTTTGAAGCAAAGCAACAAGCGAAATCCATATCCAGGTAAAATCACTTATTAAGGATTACAAAATTTGAACAATACACAGATTTTTTTTTTTTTTTTTTTTTTTTTTATTGATTCACAGTGAAGAAGGTTTAGTATTTTGGAAAGAAGATTGCTGTATCGCTTCTTCTCCAATCGGTGGGACCCTTAAAATATATATATATATATATAAAAACGTATATTATCTAAAATACAATTCAATCACTATTCATATCTTCGCTCATCAACTAAGTAGCACCGACACCAATATGCAATAGGCGACACGACACGACACGACACGCCGACACGTCATTTTTAAAAAAATAGAGAATTCTGACATGTTGGGATATGTTATATATTAAATGTATATTATATATAAATTTTATGATTATTTCAATCAAACTAATCTAATTCAAATTCACAAATAAATAAATAATAAAAAATCCTATAATAAATTTACACTAAAAACATTAATCCACAATTTATTAATATCATTTATTCTTTCAATTTAACAAATTCAACTCCATTTCAATAAATCCATAAAATGTGGAAAAAAAATAAGTAATTCACATTATAGAATTGTGTGTCAGACGTGTCAAAAGAAAAAACTTGAGGGTAAGTTGTGTATCACGAAAAGTGAGAGTTGAAAGAGAAGAGAATAAAATATTTGGTTTTTCTTCTTTCCTAATTTTTTATTTTTTATTATTGATTTTTATTTTTTATAGATATTTTGATCATTTATTTATTGAAAGTTTTTAAAATTGACCTCGTATGTCGGAATCATATGTCAGGAACTTGCATATCGGAATTCGACTCGAGTATTGAAGAATGTCGAAAAAATTGACTAGGTGTCAGATTTTCCGACACATGTTGATCGAGTGTCCGAAATAACACAAAAGCTTCCGGAAAGTATTGGTGCTTCCTAGCTCATCAACCTCCTCTCACTCTTAAGAATCCTAGCATCCATTCCATTCCAATCCAATTTCTTCCTTGAACCAACAATGTTGTCGGGTGAATTGGACGTCTGTTGATCGTCACCTCCGACCACATCAATCATCATTGTGATGGTGTAGGAGATGGAACTCACAGGGTTACTACATAGGCCCTTTATTGTCTAAAGGAATTGGTTGGATTGATTGATTGAGGAGCTTGCTCATGTTCGCGGTGGCAGTTAAAATAGGCACTCGAAGGTGCGGTCAAGGAGGTGATTCCAATGTAGATAAATCTCGATTCGAATCCGTGTACTTATTCAAGTGACCTCCATAAGATTGTTTTACATTGATGGTAAGGCCTCGGCGTCTTCATGCTCCCGGGAAAATCAAGAAGAAAGAAGTCATGTGTATGTCAATCGATGCTATCCGACCATATTGCTGGAGTTCCTAAGGAAACCCTCGGAAGCATTCTCTAATCATGTTACACCGGTCAGCATCGACCCTCGAAATCGGCCAACTAGAATGTCGGGTCAAATTAGCCGCATGACAGAAACAAAAATCTGAAACCCGAAAGAGCAAAGCCCAACAGGCTACCCGGTGAACCTATCATTGATGGGCAACACCGAATTTGCCAAATTTTGGTTTTCACTATGAGGGCATCTCAGTTAGATAGACCGACAAGCATGAATCAAGGACAGCACAATGGCAGGCAGTAGTTCATAAGTATACCCAAGACACAACGGTCAAAAACCAATCAAAGACGAGATATGCCTAGGGGTGTGCAAAAGAACCGGGACCCGCCTGGATCGTCTGGAACTGGACCAGAACTGCTCGGAACCGGTGGTTTTTAAGGGAATCGGTTCGGCTCCCGATTCCAATTTATGGGAACCGGTGGGTACCGGTTTAGTTCTTGGTTTCATGGGCGGATCCACCCATCCACTCGGACCGAACCGGTTATATTATAATAATATATTCATTTTTAATATTAAAAAATTCGAAATTAGTAAATCTAAAATTTAGGGCTCCAATCACCGTCTTGTCTCAATTCACTACTCTTCTACTCCATTTCGTCTCTCTCAGTTCAAAATCTCCCCTAACTCCCTCTTCCTCTTTGGTTCATCTCCAGATCTACTCATCTCCCTTTGAGTCCTACTCCGAACTCGGCGAAACAGTGAGTTAATTCTCTTTTCCTCCCTTAAACTTGAACTCTCTCTCCACGTCATCGCCACCTCCGCATTCACAGTCACTATCATCCTCTTCGTTGTTAGGCTCGTCTCGCTTCTACCTCCCCTCTTCCTCCTCCCCCTCCTCAGGCTTTTCTCCATCATCCTCATCTTCGGGGATGGGCGAACTCTAGGTCTAAGAACGGCTCATTGTCTCCGTTGTCCTCCTCATTGTCGGACTTGAGGGAGGAGTGGGAGACGACGGAGGCGGTGGCCAAGATGGTGGTGGTGGCTGGGACGAAAGTGGAGAGAGGGTTGCGACCGGTTGAAGGCGAAAAGGGGAAGGCATGGAGGTTGGACCGGTTCTATGGATCCACCTGGGAGTCGGACCGGACTGGCGGTTTGGTTTCCGAGTGAATCCATGCAACTAGCAGGCGGTTCCTGATTCCAATTTTTCGGAACCGGTTCTTAGTGGGCGATTCCTGGTTCTAGGTCGGGAATCGCCCGCCTGGACCATGCACACTCTATCAAATATCACTAAAAGGCATCTACGTTGACAAACATCAAATGTGGCAAAAGGAAGAAATAAATGACACCATAAGTCAGTTACATACCCACTTGGACCATCCTCAGACAAAATCTGCCTCCTTTTCTTCGGCTTCTTCCGCATCTTAGGACCCCAAAAGCTTTGAAATCATGTTAAGGATAGGCCATGTAAATTCTCTATCAAAAAAAGAAATTGTGCTACTCAACTTGTGACATCCAGATTTTCGGGTCCTAATTTTGACTGGATAAGTAGAGCCATTTTCGTTCAGTTGAAGCTGGGGGTTGTGAAATTGAGGAATATGAGGGATTTTTGGATAAAAAAAATAATCAATTTGATAAGTGAGACATCAATTAATTTTATGGGAGCCAATTTAAATTGAATCAAGAGGGATTAAGGTCCATCTCTGATCGCGCAATTGAGACTCAAGAAGGTTCTATGGACAAGTGAGGATGTGAATTAAAGTGTGGTGGCATTAGATTATTTTTATGGACTTCAGTTGGACCCAATTGAAAGGAGAATTGAAGAAATTGAGATGGACAAAGTTTTGGACCCCGGCGGAAAACTAATTGCACCTATTGAAGAGAGTTGTAGATAGTTTGAGATAGTGGACCATGATGGACCACTTAATTTGATTAAAGAAAGAAAAAGGAAAAGGAAAAGAAAGGGGGAGAGAGAGAGGGAGTAGGCCCCACATCTTCTTCAACCTTGAGAAAAACTAAAAGAAGAGAGAGAGGAAGGAGGGGAGGACCGGCCGAGCAGCCCCACCCATCGTCGACGCCAGCCCACGCCGGAGCCAGCCGCCGCCGCACACCGTCGCCGAGACCCGCCGCCGCCTCGCACGTTGTCCGCCGCCGTCCGTGCGACGTCCCCCGCGCGCGCGCCTCAGTCGCTTCGTAGCCAGCCGCGCCGTCCACCGCCCGTCTTCGTCGCCGTGAGCCGCCGCCGTGAACTGCCACCTCTCCCTCGTCGTTCCTCCGCTTGATCTAGCCCCGGATCTCCTCTTTTTCGGCCTCAAATCGCAGCAAACCAGCAGCTACTAGGTCTAGAAATTTGTGGGTTTTTCAGCAGCTTCAAGGGCCGTTTCGGCCTCCTTCCCGGCCCCGGACGCGAGATCTCCTTTGGGGAAAGTCAATCCCGGTGTCGCCCTCTTCGATTTGAGCTAAGCGGCGTCCAAATCCGTGAGTTTATCTCACTAATCCTTGATTAGACGGTTAATTATGCCCTAAGTATGTTTAGTTTAAATTAAGCATATTTAGGTGGATAGATTAGATTATTTTATTATAAGTTGGATTAAGAAATTGGTTTAAGTTTAATTGTGTTTAATTAAAGTTAAAAGGGTTTAATTAAAGTTAAGTGGTGATGTGACTTAATTGGATTTTAATTTAGATTTATTTAAATATTCGAAATTCGGATGATTAAAATAATATTAAAATATTCCGAAATTAATTAAATATTATTATTTATAAAAAAAGGAAAAATTTATTTTTAGCCCCTAGGTTGCTCGAATTTCGTGCTGATCGTTGCTGTGCTATTAGAATTTAAATTTGATGCTTGATTTGTGGCGAATTGAGTGTGATTGCGTTAATTAGGGGTTATGTGTGGAAATTCCAAGTGTAGGAATTGGTGGGGTTTTGGCCGTGATTGACCGCCTATTAAAGGCCGTGCCGAGTGGGGCCGTGATGCCACTAGCTATTTAAACCACCTTTTCGAAGGTCGTGCCGACTAGCGCCGTGATGCCACTAGTTGTTTAACCACCTTTTCGAAGGTCGTGCCGAGTGGGGCCGTGATGCCACTAGTTGTTTAACCACCTTATTGAAGGTTGTGCCACGTGGGGCCGTGATTACCACCGATGGTTGAGTTTACCCTTAGGGTCGTGGTTTGGAGCATTGATTGATTTAATAGAATGACATGTAATCGGCCGAGCCGATTGATCGCTGAGACGATCCAAGTGGTTGATTGGTTGATGATGTGATTATGGCTTGGTTTAATTAATTGTCATATTTGCACATGATTGAATGATATGAACTGTACTAACCTACAGGCGCGGACTATTGCGAGGTAAGTCTTCTTGATGTGTGGATAGGTCATGTTGGGGTATATTTTCTTTCTAATAGGGGCTTAGGAGGGGTGAACTTGCTGAGACAATGTCTCACCCCGTTGTGGGAAAAATATTTCAGGGCCGTAGATGACGATTCCAACGGAGTAAGGTGGACTGCCGGTGCAGTTGGGCAAGGAGTCATAAAGCCAAGAAGATGAAGGATCGACGATCAAATTCTTTTTAGTGGCCTTAGGACTGTTATTTCTTTTTAGTGGTCCGATCCCTAGTGTGTAGACTCCGTCCTATTTCGGCTGCGTGTAAACCTTGTTTGATTTTATGATTGTATGTTGGTTTGTATTAAATTGATTTTTGGTTCTTGCTGTTCTATCCTGCTTTTAAATTGTCAAGGGTTTCTTAATAAGTTCCGCATGCGCATAATAAAATTAAATTGGGTCGGCGACACTACCTGGGAATGTCGCAGTTCCACGACCATGGCGGGTTGTTCACGTGTCCCGGGGTTCGGGGCGTGACACAACTATTGTACTGGCGGTAAGCTAATACATAGAACATCAGAATAGAAGTGGATAAGATATGAATGAAACACCACCCCCTGTGAATTTACATATGGATATGCTTCTTAAGTGGTTATAAGCCTTCAACAAAAAAACAATACAACAATGGTAAACATGCAGTAAGATCACATGGGGCGAAATCAATGGCAAGCATCCATTATAAGATAATCTAAAAGGCCACAAGTTTGAGAGTAGAACCCTGGGCTAACTCAATGGTATAACAAAGAATTAACATATTAGCATGGGCTTCGAATGACTTGGGTTTTAACTGTTTAGGTATTGTTTTGCATTTTGCATTTGAGATTTCATTTTTGCCCAACATTGAACCCGTGCATGTACATTAGAAATCATTCGAAGCTGTATGCTTTCATGATTCTTGCAAAACACAGCAATATCTTTCCCTTTCGACTTCAAAGTCGTACATGTTTTTGGTATGTAAATTAAAAGCAGGCCTTCACCCTCCATAACAACTCAGGCATGTCAAGTGCAAGCTATACAATTTCTAATTCAAATATGCTCTAGCTCGGTCGGTTTTGTTGGAACCAAAAAGGCTCTGATACCAATTGTTGGAACCAAAATGATTTGGTACCAATTGTAGGGTATGCAACCCTTTGCTATGATATTAATTGTAGAGTGCGCAGCTAATAAGATATGCAAATTAATTGGACTAAGAGCATTATTATTTAGTATTAATGAACTTGCTATAGATTGTATTATAATTGGATTGACTTGAGTAGGTAGGCTCTTAGTATGCAAATTAATTGGACTAAGCCAAGACACAAAATCTAGGCAAACTAGGAAAGATTTGTGTTCTAGTATCAGTAATTGGAAAGCGGGTAGCATATTCTTTAAGAATTCGGCTAGCTGGATAAAAGAGGAACTCTAGTTTCTCAAAAAAAGTCATATTAGGAAAGGTGCAGATTATTTCGATCTTGTGAAGATGGAGGGAAATTCACGGCTACAAGATGAGCTGGGCACAATTATCTGATCAAGAGCATGATATAATGGAGCTAAAATACTTATTTGCATAAATTGAAACGAGGGTTCGAATCCCACTACCAACTATTGATCTGTAAATAACCTTCTGGGCATGTGTTATATCTTAGCTGAAGCATCATAGAAGTTTGAAGAAAAGAAACAAGCGGAATCCATATCCAGGTAAAATCACTAAGGATTAAAAAATTTGAACATTACACGGAATTTTTTTTTTTTTTTACATTGATTCACAGTGAAGAAGGTTTAGTATTTTGGAAAGAAGATTGCTATATCGCTTCTTCTCCAACGGTGGGACCCTCAAAATATATCAAAAAACCCATATTATCTAAAATAGAATTCCATCCACTATTTATACCCTCGCTCATCAACCTCCTCTCACTCTTAAGAATCCTAACATCCATTTCATTCCAATCCAATTTCTTCCCTAGACCAACAATGTTGTTGGGTGAATCGAATGTCTATAAGTCGTCACTCTGACCACTCCTTTCATCATCGTGATGGTGATACGAGACGGAATTCACAGGGTTACTACACAGGCCCTTTAGTGTCGAAAGGAATTGGTTGGACCTATTAATTGAGGAGCTTGTCCATGTTCGAGAGGCACCCGAAGGTGCAGTCAAGGGAGGTGATTCCGATGTAGATAAATCTCGATTCAAATCCGTGTACTTATTCAAGTGACCTCCATAAGATTGTTTTACATTGATGGTCAGGCCTCGGCGTCTTCATGCTCCCAGGAAAATCAAGAAGAAAGAAGTCATGTGTATGTCAATCGATGCTATCCGACCATATTGCTGGAGTTCCTAGGAAACCCTCGGAAGCATTCTCCAATCATGTCACACCGGTCAGCATCGACCCTCGAAATCGGCCAACTAGAATGTCGGGTCGAATTAGCCGCATGACAGAAACAAAAATCTGAAACCCGAAAGAGCAAAACCCAACAGGCTACCCGGTGGACCTATCATTGATGGGCGACACCGAATTTGCCAAATATTGGTTTTCACTATGAGGGCATCTCAGTCAGGTAGACCGACAAGCATGAATCAAGGACAGCACAATGGCAGGCAGATATCAAACACAAGATATGCCAAATATCACTAAAAGGCATCTACGTCGACAGACATCAAATGTGGCAAAGGGAAGAAATAAATGACAGCAGAACTCAGTTACATACCCACCTGGACCGTCCTCAGCCAAAATCTGGCTCCTTTTCTTCGGCTTCTTTGGCATCTTAGGACCCCAAAAGCTTTGATATCATGTTAAGGACAGGCCATGTAAATGCTCTATCAAAAAAAGAAATTGTGCCACTCAACTATTGTACTGGCAGTCAACTAATACATGGAACATCAGAATAGAAGTGGATAAGATAGGAATGAAACACCACCCCCATGGATTTACATAGAGATATGCTTTTTAAGTGGTTGTAAGCCTTCAACGGAAAAACAATGACAACAATGGTAAACATGCAGTTAGATCACATGGGGCAAAATCAATGGCAAGCATCCATTATGAGATAATCTAAAGGCCACAAGTTTGAGAGTAGAACCCTAGGCTAACTCAATGGTATAACAAAGAATTAACATATTAGCACGGCTTCGAATGACTTGGGTTTTAACTGTTTAGGTATTGTTTTGCATTTTGCATTTGAGATTTCTTTTTTGCCCAATAGTGAACCCGGGCATGTACATTAGAAAGCATTCGAAGCTGTATGCTTTCATGATTCTTGCAAAACACAGCAATATCTTTCCCTTTCGACTTCAAAGTCATACATATTTTTGGTATGTAAATTAAAAGCAGGCCTTCGCCCTCCATAACAGCTCATGCATGTCAAGTGCAAGCTATACAATTTCTAATTCAAATATGCTCTAGCTCGGTCGGTTTTGTTGGAACCAAAAAGGCTCTGATACCAATTGTTGGAACCAAATTGATTTGGTACCAATTGTAGGGTATGCAATCATTTGCTATGGTATTAATTGTAGAGTGTGCAGCTAATAAAATATGCGGAAGCGTTAAAATATTCAAATCAAATTAGCTGATATAATCACACACTCATACTAATTAATACAAGCATATACTCAGCTATACTATTTTTCTTCCCTTCTCGATCACGGAGGGATAACTCGCTCACACAAAGCTACTGAGGCTGCAGTGCCTCTCACTTTCAAGTTCACCGTTACACCTGGTGACTTCCTGTTCTGAAGCTCTCACTGCTAGAGGCTTCCCTGAAGCTCACATACATGTGGCTTCCTTGCTGGCCTGAGGTTCTCCACCTACGTGTGGCGTGAGGCCCTCTCCCTAGCCTATTGACCCGAGGCTCCTTCCCTGAGTCTCCTTGCTCTACCTGCGGTGGCTTGATGCTGTTGAGCCTCTCTTTGAGGCCTTTCTGCCTGAGGCACTTCTCCCTGTTGACCTGAGGCTGCGATGCCTCTATGTGAGGCCTTTCGGCCTGCTCCTTCACCTTGAGGCCTTTTGGCCTAAGCTCAATTGCTTCATGTATTGCCATATTTATAGGAGTTCCACTATCTGGAATCCATCGCTTGGATTCTGCCGCCATTGACTTCAACATGCAAGAGCTGAAGTTGAACTTTCCTTCTTGGCTAAGAGTCAACAATTGTGGGTTGCGAATTCTCTTCTTGTTGCCGTCTTTAGTGTGAAAATTGCCAGCCGCAATTTTCACCTTCACATCCAAGTTCCAGCAAAGTTGAACTTTGCTTCCTTCTCCTCGAGGACTCCAGCAACAACTATAATAATATTTTAATATGTGCCCATTTCCCCTTTTTTATTTTAATCAGCTTGTGGCTTCTCTTCTGCACCGCCTCATGTCCAGACTTCATGCATAATGGACTTTCATTATTATATTAGGTGTTGATTCCAACAGGTTTCACCTAACGATGGCTCCAATTCAGCATACATGCTCCAAGCATGACAGTTCTCTGGTGACCCCTCCTAACGTTAGGGCTTTTTATTTTCTATTTTTGTCATTCTACTTTAGGAAGTTTTTCTGATTATTCCTTTAGTCTAATTTTCATAAAATAAAATGAATTTTCTTCCCGGTCTAGTATATAAGAAATCGGTTATTCCAACATGGTTTTTATAAGGCAAATTTTGGCCCCTATGTGCTCCTTTGTAAGGTCAAAACCTTTCATTTTAGGTCATCTTAGTCCATTCACTACCGGTCCAATGCAAATTATGGGGTTAGTAATGCATGAAAAATGCAACTAATATCTGTATACAATTTAATTATTATTTTTTCTAGGGATCGGGATCCGTCGACACGCGGACCCCTGGAGTGCCAAAAGTTGGCACGAATGGACACTTAAGTGCCAAAAGTTACGAAAGGTACACTTAAGTGCCAAAATCGGAGCAAAATGGATCACTTGAGTGCCAATCCGGCGAAAATCCGGCTAAAACGCCGACGTGGCAATTTTCCGGCGAGACAAAAACAAAACGGCGTCGTTTTAATGTTGACGTGGAAAAAAATAATATAAAAATTAATTAAATTAAATTTAAAATTAAATTTATTTTAAACATTTAAAAAACAATTTTTAATATTAAAATTTAAAAATTTTTAAAAAGGGAGGGGTTGGATACGGCTGAGGGAAAAGGAGGGGGGTTGGATATGGCTGAGGGCCCAGCCCTCAGCCGTATCCAACCCCTCCCTTTTTTTTTAAGTTTAAATTTAATTTTCTTGAATTTTTAATATTAATATTAATATTTTTAAATATTTTAAGTAAATTTAGTTTTAAATTAAATTTAATTAATTTTTACATTAATTTATTGCCACGTCAACGCAAAAAACGGCGTCGTTTTTCACTATTTGGCTACATCAACACGTAAAACGGCGTCGTTTTGCACTTATTTCGCCGGAAATTGTCCACGTCGGCACTTTGGCCAGGATTTTGGCCGGAGTGGCACTTAAGTGTCCCATTTCTTTTGAATGTGGCACTTAAGTGTACCTTTCATAACTTTTGGCACTTAAGTGTCCATTCGTGCCAATTTTTGGCACTTGAAGCGTTCTTCTGCTCCTGTCCCAAATTTTCTTTGGTTATTAGATGTGGTCTATGGCTAAAAAAAACTCTTAATGAGATTTTTGATATTTGATCATTCAAGGAGAAGACAAGATCATCTTCATTACTATTTATATTAAATCAAAGTTATGGTGACAAATATCAACGTGCCTTATTAGGGGCAAGAGTTATTGACAAGGTCTATTTACACAATATGTGTTCGCCACCAAATCGACCGTGTCCCAATCAAGTCTAATCTCGCTGGTCATCTCATTTGTTCTCGAGTTATCAACGTATCTTGTGCGGGCCGACCCTTTTAAGCCTTTTACGATACGTCCTAACGAATTAAAAAATTAAGCTCACAAATTAAATGTAACGTTGAACGAAAGCGCAAAAAGGGTATTTGTCTTTGGTTTTTCTTTTGCCAATGATACTCGCTCATTTTTTTGTTCGTCTGATATTTGCTCTGCATTCTTCCCTCCTTACACCAGACTTGGTACACATGGGGATAGATGTGTGTTAACATGTCATTCATTTATTTTTTTAATCAAATAATAGGGATAAGACAAGTGTTTAGCGTGTAATTAGGCAATTATGCGTATATAAAAAATAATAACGTATGAAATAGGTGAGTGCGTAATAATAGAATTCAAGGTAATCTATGAAGTTATTCAAGATAATATATGAACTGAGTGAATACGAGAGAGAGAGAGAGAGAGAGAGAGAGAGAGAGAGAGAGAGAGAGAGAATTTAGGAAATCTAAAAGTGAGACAAAAATGGGTTTTCACTTAAAATATGTAAATCAAACACAATTCTTTCTTCCCTACCAAAATCCGGGCTAATCTATTCATACTTAAGCAAAAGCAATATCCCGTCAGAATCTAATTAATTATTCAAATTTGAGAGAATTCTGAAAGGAAAATTATATTTGAATTTATGTATCAACATTTGTGTACCGTAGGAATTTCAAATTTAAAAAAAGAGTCAAAATGTGTGAACCGTAAGATTTTGGTTAAAGATACAACCCAAAGTAAAAATCAATCAACAGAAACTTCATAATTGTACATTTACTCATAGGAATATTCAAGAAAAATTTGAAAGAGTTGTAAAGATATGTATGATATTCTTCAACTAGGGAAAATTGTCTAAGATGTAATGAATTTATTGTATGACGGTCAATTCAGTTATAAATCATCTTATTATGTTATTTCAGTCAAAACTTTTCAACATTTTGCTAATTTAATTATAAACTTTTTAATTGTACCAATTTAATTTTAGACCTTTTAATAATCTATCAATTTAATCCTAAACTCTTTCATGATTTGTAAATTATAGTCATTCCAGCTAATTTAGATCAAAAACTGCTGACATGACAATCTAATTAGTATCGGCCATCCTACTTCACAATTATCACAACTTTCTTTTATAATCTTATGAATTATTTTTTTCTTCTTTATCTTTCTTTTTCACATTTTTACCTCCGCCGGGTGTCGCCCGGATCTCGTGATTATAAGACCGTTCTCTAAGTATGAAGATGACCGAAATTAATGGAGGTTTGCGTACTCAAGATTTATAGTGAAAATGACCCCTCTCCCTCTCCTTTTCCCCTCTCCCTTTCTCCTTTCCACATAGATTCGAGGAATTCTCACACGAAACGGCGGCCGTTCGCTGCACAGGGCTCTGCTACTTTACTTTCCTCGTGGAAACACGACAAGCCGTACTGCCGGACCCACCAGTGGGAGAAAATATTACATAAGTCTCATGCTCCAGCATGGCAAACGAGAAGGCTGTAGGAACACGTGATATTTTCTCCTGTTGATTTGATCCTTCCCCAAGTTGACTTTGCTAAACGTTGGAGACGGTAGATGATTTCGCGACAGTTTTTAATATATAATGAGAATAATAATTTATTTTGAATAATAATAAAATAAATTGTAAATAATTATAAATTATTATGGGACCTAATTTTTCATGAATTTATGGCTCGTAATAAACTATTATTTTCATAATATCTCAAGACTATTATGTTAACAAAGCCTATCTAAAAATTAAATCGAATATGTATTCTTATTATAAATTAAGCTAAAGTTTATGGTTCATATTAAAAATATTAAAAATAAGGGCCTTGATTATGTCCATTTCAAATAAGGACCTGACTTTCTAGTAGTCAAGGTTATTTTCGTCATTTGTCATTTGTCCTCCTTTTTCTCCTTTTTCTTTCCTTTTTTTTTTTCCCCTTGGTTCTTCTTCTTCCTCTTCACTGGTGGCTGCGGTGCCCACAAATGATGAGGACATAAATATTTCCTCAATTAAAATATTAATCTTATATAACCCAAGCTGGGGTCTCTACTAATTTGACAGTGTCTCTCCTCAAAAGCTCATCACATTGGCTTTATAAACAGAAAATTCCAGAAAGGGATCTGAAATGTCATTTTTTTTTTCTCAAATAAGAGTTGAAAGTGAATTTTATTTCAAATAACGACGGTATCTTTACTTTCTCAAATAAGAATCTAAAGTAGGTGTTGTTTTAAATAAGAAATTAAATTGTTATATTTGTTTCAAATAAGGGCCTTGACAATGTCCATTTTAAATAAAGATATGACTTTCTAGCAATCAAGGTTATCTTCGTCATTTGTCATTTGTCCCCTTTTTTCTTCTTCTTTTTTATTTTCTTTTTTTCTTTCCTTTTTTTTCCTTGGTTCTTCTTCTTCCTCTTCGCTGGTGTCGGACCGAGCATCAACGATGCCCACAAATGATAAGGACATGAACATTTCCTCAATTAAAACATTAATACATTTCCTCAATTAAAACATTAATCTTATATAACCCAAGTTGAAGTCTCTACTAATTTGGCAATTTCTCTCCTCAAAAGCTCATCACATTGGCTTTATAAACATAATATTCCAAAAAGGATCTGAAATGCTTTTTTTTTTTTTTTTTTTTTTCCTCAAATAAGAGTTTAAAGTGAATCTTAGTTTAAATAAGGATAATATCTTTACTTTCTCAAATAAGAATATGGAGTAGGTGTTGTTTTAAATAAGAAATTGAAATGGTTATATTTGTTTCAAATAAGGACCTTGACTATGTTCATTTCAAATAAGGACCTGACTTTCTAGCGGTCAAGTTATTTTCGTCATTTACCATTTGTCCCCCTTTTTTTTTTTTTCTTCTTTTTTTTTTTTCCTTTTTTCTTTCCTTTTTTTCCCCCTCGTTCTTCTTCTTCTTCCTCTTCGCTAGTGGCCGATAGAGCATCGGCGATGCCCACAGAGGGTTGGGCGAGGGACGGCCTCACCCAGGCGTGGTGACCTCCGTCGGTGAGGGTGACTCTTGTCTAGCCCTCTAAGGGCATTAACATTGGCCAATTGACCATGGGTGAAGAGGAAGAAGAAGAATTAGAAAAAAAAAAAAAAGAGAAAGAAAAAGGGAAGAAAAAAAAAGGGGTCCAAATGATGAAAATACCCTTAATCGGTGGAAAAATTTAGCCCATCAACCACCGATGAGGTCGAGTCATTATTTAAAACGACTAAACCCACTTTAGGTCTTTATTTGCAATAATCAAGACCACTTTAAGCCTTCATCAAGTCTTTATTTGGAAAGACAAGGACATTCATGTCCATTTTTGAAATTTTCCCCACTATAAATTTGGTAGAAATCAGACAAACTTCGTTTCAAAAGCCTCCCTCTCCCTCGCAAAGAGCTTTAACGCGTGTCTTCGACATGCCGCTCCTCTCCTCCTCTCTGCAAAGCTTCCTAGTCCTCCGGCCGGCGCCGGCGCCGCCCGTCCGCCACCTCCGCCGCGTTCTCTCTCCTCTCCCTCAGTCCCAATCCCTCCCCGCCACTCGCCTGCAATCCCCTCCATCTCTCTCCTCCCCCCGCCTCCGCCTCCGCGTCCAGTCCGTCGACGCCGCCTGGCCGCTCGACCGCGAGCCCGAGCTCCCCGCCGGCTCCGAATCGCGCGGCGAGCTCAAGATCGCCATCGTCGGCTTCGGCAACTTCGGGCAGTTCCTGGCCAAGACCCTCTTGCGCCAGGGCCACGCCGTCCTCGCCCACTCGCGATCCGACCACTCCGACACCGCCTGCAAGCTCGGCGTCACGTTCTTGTGCGACGCGGGCGACCTTTGCGAGGAGCACCCGGACGTCACCTTGCTCTGCACCTCCATCATTTCGCTGGAGCAAGTCGTAAAGGCGCTGCCTTTGCAGAGGCTGAAGCGGAGCACGCTGGTCGTCGACGTCTTGTCGGTAAAAGAGTTCGCGAAAGCTTTGCTCGTTCAGCTTTTGCCTCGCGATTTCGATATAATTTGCGCGCATCCGATGTTTGGACCGGAGAGTGGGAAGAATGGATAGAGCGGGCTTACTTTTGTGTATGACAAGGTTAGGATTGGCGATGAGGAATCGAGGATTTCGAGGGCCGAGAAATTTCTTGAAATCTTCGCGAGGGAGGGGTGTAATATGGTGGAGATGACCTGTGCCGAGCACGATAAGAGTGCCGCCGAATCGCAGTTCATTACGCATACGGTCGGGAGGGTTCTGGAGAAGTTGGATATGGAGTCGACGCCGATTAATACGAAAGGGTACGAAAAGTTGCTAGCTCTGGTGGATAATACTGCAGGGGACAGCTTCGATTTGTATTATGGGTTGTTCATGTATAATAAGAACTCGTTGGAGATGTTGGAGAGGTTGGATTTGGCTTTCGAGGCATTGAAGCAGCAGCTGTTTGGAAGGTTACACGATGTGGTGAGGAAGCAGTTGGTTGAAAGTGGTAAGACAAAGCCTGTCTCGCCAGAGAATTACAAGGCGCTGACGAATATCACAAATGGTGCGGCTGCTTCAAAATCAAAGGGGTATGATTTTGTTGATAAATGATTTTGTTGTTTTGGTTGTGGGAACTTATCTTGTTCAGTTATATCGCTTATCCTTGACCATTTGACTGTATATTCTCTGCTTTTCACCAGAGCAGTAGAAAAGCTGCCAGCGCAAAGTTTTTTAGGCATTATGCTGTTCCCTTTTGAGTTGTGGCAGTGAGAATGAAGTCTAGTGTTATGGTCTAATGATTTGATATACCTCAAAACTGATAGCCAGTTGCCACTAATGTTCCCCATTTTCACTGTTTCCTCTGTGGAACAAATGAGATATACTAATGTAAGGAAACCTTGGTCGTTTCTTGTGTTTGCTGAAAGATTTGTAAGATCATTTTGCCTCTTCTAGAAAATTCATTGCGATGTAGAATCTCATTCATAATTTTTCTCTAAACCATCAGATTCCAAGATGTTGCTCCATCAATCAGCCATCCAGTGCCTAGCGCCAGCAATTCTCAAGATAGGTCGCCCCTCAAGATTGCCATCGTGGGATTTGGAAACTTTGGCCAGTTTCTAGCAAAGACCATGGTCCGCCAAGGTCACACAGTTATAGCTCATTCTCGATCTGATTACTCTGAGGCAGCTCAAAGGTTGGGGGTTTCTTTCTTTTCTAATCCAGATGATCTTTGTGAAGAGCATCCAGACGTGATTCTTCTTTGCAGCTCAATTTTGTCCACAGAGAGTGTCCTTAAGTCATTGCCTCTCCACAGATTTAAAAGGAATACTTTGTTCGTCGATGTACTTTCAGTGAAGGAATTTCCGAGGGTTTTGTTTCTCCAGAACTTGCCATTAGATTTTGATATTCTTTGCACACACCCAATGTTCGGACCCGAAAGTGGCAAGAATGGATGGAATGGTCTTTCCTTCGTTTATGATAAAGTTAGGGTTGGGAGTGATGAGTTAAGACAAGCACGATGTGACCAGTTTTTGGACATATTTGCACAGGAAGGGTGTCTGATGTTGGAGATGAGTTGTGCTGAACATGATCGGCATGCAGCTGGGTCACAGTTTATCACGCACACAATGGGGAGGACTCTGGAGAAACTACAGTTGGAGTCCACCCCGATCAACACGAAAGGCTATGAGACTTTGTTAAATTTGGTGGAGAACACGGCAGGTGATAGCTTTGACCTCTACTATGGGCTATTCATGTATAATGTGAATGCGATGGAGCAGCTGGACAGGTTGGATTTGGCATTTGAATCCCTAAAGGAGCAACTCTTTGGGCGTTTGCATGGTGTCCTCCGGAAGTAATTTTTTGACAATGCAGATAAGGGTAAAGTTTTTCGTGAAAAACCTGCATTGCCAAAGCCATCTCAGGATGTTGCTGCCTTGTCGTCTTCAAATCGGATCCAAGTTGAAAACTTATGAAGTCTAAGCCTTGTTGTTTTGAGGTAGGCCTCCCACCTCTGCCTGGCATGGGTTTGTGCTTAATTTTCGACAAAATCTTATGCTGAGAGAGTGAATGTGGAGAAGAAGATTGGGCAATAAGTGTAGTTCCAATTTGAAATTAGGAAAAAGCTGCCAGTGTATTTACTATTAAGTTTCTCCAGAGAAATTAAGATAAGATACTCTGATTTGAAAGCGTTGGTGGATCAGTACTTTCTTATACTGGGGAGCAGTACCTGCACTTTCCTATGTCTGCCAAATAATGCTCAGTTGCGTGTATTGGCCGCAAAGACGACAACTTGAAGCTAAACTTGTATTTTGGATGTTTGTCTATTTGAAGGCATATTTGTGGGTGCAATGGTTGTGACTTTGTTCGAGGATCTAAATGCTTGAGCATAGACTTTACTTGAGTCACTGACAATTGTTGTGCGGCTTTCGGGCCTAGAATGCGAGCTTGTTTCAAAATGGAATGATCTAGTGTATTCCTTATCTATTTGTACGATCAAGTTTGGGGTTTCAATTTTGCGGAGCTGTCCAAGCTCACATTTATTATTTTAGAAACAAATAAATTAATCTTTTTCTTCTGCTGTTGATTTCATCTTCTTCTCAGCAACTGTTGGTATTACTGGATTTTAATCTCCAGAAAACTTGATAATGTCCTGGCTCAGCCTTGAAGTTGGCATTGATGAGTACTAGTGCAGTCGAAATTCGACATAGATACTGCGCTCTTCTATCTTTAGATGCATTGACAGCAATTATTCCTCTTCGTTGCTTGTAGTTTTAGAAGGCAACATGATTCCCAGAGGGGAAAGTGCGCATCAAATGCTAAAATTTGGACAGGAAGTTAATTAGGAAATCTTGAGTTGTCTAACCTCATGGGAGTTTGACAGAAAAGACTGTCACATTACAAATGCACGCCAATATATATGAGTTGTGTCTCCATGGTTACTGATGTTACAGTTTCCAGTTTGGTGTATTGCAATATGAGGGAGTCTGTCACGCCCCGAACCCCGAGACACGTGAACAATCCGCCATGGTTGTGATAATGCGACATTCCTAGGTAGTGTCGCCGACCCAATTTAATTTATTTAAGCGCATGCGGAACGTATTAAAAATCCCCTGACAAAATAAAAACGGGATAGGATAGCAAGAACAAAAATCAATTTAATATAAACCATATACAATCATAAAATCCAACAAGATTTACATGCAGTCGAAATAGGTCGGAGTCTATACACTAGGGATCGACCCACCAAAAGAAAGAACAGTCCTATGACTACTAATCAGTTTCAATCATCCATCTTGATGGCTCTGCACTCCTTGCCCAACTTCACCTAAGGCAGGTCCACCCGACTTCGCCAATCCTCATCTGCGGCCCCGAAATGTGTTTCCTACAACGGGGTGAGACATTGTCTCGGCAAGTTCACCCCTCCTAAGCCCCTATTAGAAAGAAAATACACCCCAAAGCATGACCTAACCACACATCAAGAAGACTTACCTCGCGCAACAAATCCGCGCCCGCGGTTAGTACAACTTATATCATTTAATCACTTGCAAATATGACAATTAAATAAAGCACGGCACAATCACATCATCAATAAATCAACCACTTGGATCGTCTCAGCGATCAATCGGCTCGGCCGATTACATGTCATTCTATCGCATCAATCAATGATCCCAACCACGACCCTAAATGTCGACTCAACAAATCGGTGGTATCACGGCCCCACGTGGCACGACCTTCGAAAAGGTGGTTCAACACTAGTGGCATCACGGCCCCACTCGGCACAGCCTCTCACAGGCGGTTAACAACTAGTGGCATCACGGCCCCACTTGGCACGGCCTCTCATAGGCGGTCAAATAACTAGTGGCATCACGGCCCCACTCGGCACGGCCTCTCATAGGCGATTCAACTAGTGGCATCACGGCCCCACTCGGCACGACCTTTCCTAGGCGGTTCATCACGGCCTTAATAGGCACGGCCTCTACTAGGCGGTCAATCACGGCCAAAACCCCATCAATTTTTACAATTGGAATTTCTACACATAACTCCTAATTTAAGCAATCACACTCAATTCGCCACAAATCAAGCATCAAATTAAAATTCTAACATCACAAAGAAAGATCAGCACGAAATTACGAAAGAACTCGGGGCTAAAAATAAATTTTTCCTTTTTTTTTTTTTTTATAAATAATAATATTTAATTAATTTCGGAATATTTTAATATTATTTTAATCAGCCGAATTTCAGACCATTTAAATAAATATAAATTAAAATCTAATTATGTCACATCACCACTTAACTTTAATTAATCTCTTTTAAACTTAATTAAACACCATTAAGCTTAATCTAATTTCCTTAATCCAATTTATATTAAAATAATCTAATCTAACCACCTAAACACACTTAATTCAAATTAAACACACTTAGGGCATAATTAACCGGCTAATCAAGGATTAGTGAGGTAACTCACCCGATTAACGCGCCGGACGGACCAAAACGACGAGCGCGACGAGGGGATCGATAAACTCCAAAGCGGGCCTAGCATCCGGGGCCGGGAAGGTGGCCAAAACGGCCCCAAAGCGGGCTGAAAAACCCATTTTCTGGGTTGCTGTCCAAGGCCAAGAGAGAGCGCGACGGAGGGAGTTTCGGCGGTGGTTCGGCGGCTGAGGAGGCGGAGGAACGGCGGGGGAGGCTGGCGGCCCGCGGCGAAGGGCGGCGGCGACTCGAAGGGAGGCGGGGACGGGCTGGACGCGGGGGCGAGGCGCGCGGGGACGAGCGCGCGCGGGCAGGCGGGTGGCTGGCGCGACGGAGACGGGCGGCGCGGTGGAGACGGCGGCGCAGGTGGCGGCGGCGCGGCGACGGGCGGACGGGCGCGACGCGAGCTCCGGGGGGGGGTCGACGGTCCTCTCTCCCTCCTCTTCTCTTTTCTTTTTCCTTCCCCTCCCTTTCTCTCTCTACCCCAAGGTTGGGGATGACACATGGGCCCCACCCTCTCTCTCTCTCCCCCTTTTTCTTTTCTTTTTCCTTTTTCTTTTCTTCCCCTAGTGGCCCACCATGACCTCACCATGACGTCACACCCCACTATCTCCCTCAACTTCTCCAATAGGTGCGATTAACTTTCCGCCGGGGTCCGAAACTTTGCGCGCTTAATTTCTTCAGTTTTCCTTTCAATTAAGTCCAATTGAAGTCCATAAAAATTAATCCAATGTCACCACACTTTAATCCACATCTTGGCTTGTCCATAAAACCAATTTAAATCCCAAAAGCACAACCAAAAGCGGACCTACTAATTTCTCTTGATTCAATTCAAATTGACCTCCCATAAAATCAATTGATGTCTCGCTTATCAAATTGATTATTTTCTTTATCCAAAAATCCCTCATATTCCTCAATTTCACAATCCCCGGCTTCAACTGAACGAACACGGCCCTATTTATCCAGTCGAAATTAGGGCTAAAAAATCGGGATGTCACAGAGTCGTGTCACAAATAGGTTCATTCAGGGTGCGTTTGGTTCAGCATTTGCAATGGGCTTAGTGCCGATCGACGAGAATTTTTGTAATTAGATGGAATCATCCATGCCTAATTACATACCTCAGTTGAATCAACCTCTTTCCGGTCTTTGATAGATTTTCGATTATGTCGCAATGACCATTACAGACTAACACAGTCGAGCAGTCGATTCTTAGTTGAATTTTCAAGTCTATTTGTATCAAAAACCTTTAATGACTTCCCCAACTAGTCTAGTTATCTCATGAGTGATCAGCTTAGAGAATAGCAATATAAGCACGTCAATAAAAAGCCGGATTTATTCAATAGAAAATAGAAGTATAAAATCAGACTGTCATAGTCACATTACAAATGCAAGCCAATATATATGAGTTGTGTTTCCATGGTTACTAGTGTTACAATTTCCAATTTGGTGTATTGCAATATGAGTGAGTTGTATCACACATAGGTTCATTCAGAGCTTTGACCTTGCATGGTCAAGCACGTTGGAGGACCGCGCAGGGAGTTGTAGACAATTCCAGTCGTCATCATCCTCGAATGCTTTAAATAGCATGTCCACCATCTCTGCTCCGACCAGCTCTAGCTTCGGCGGCTCCCACTGTGTTCATCAAACAAGAATCAGGCTCAGGCTCAACCTCGTGCATTAATTCATCTAAATTGTAAGAAAAACCGTTTGTCCTAAAAGGCTAAGCTATTAGGAAACGGTCGAATGATGTATTATTAGCATATGACTTGATACGTCCTAGCTTACACCATGCCTTATTACCTTACACAGACGATTATAGGATCTCCAATCTCTGCGAGGCATTAATGATGGTCTCTTGAACTCAATGAAGATTGAGTACTTGGATATTTATTATAAGGATAATAAACAACCGACAATATTTTGTTGTTGCAGCAGGGAAAATTACCAAAAAGTCCTAAACCTATTGTAATTATTCCAATTTAGTCTTAGACTTTTTTTTTTTTGGCTAATTTAGTCATAAACCTTTTGTTTTTGTTCTAGTTCACCATCTCGGCCAAAATTGGCCAGCCAACACCGAGGTGGATGCCGGTCGGGGACAGTTGGCCGGTAAACGCTAACGTGGCAATTTTAAAAATATTTTTAAATATTTTTTTTTTCAATTTTTAATATTTTTTGAATTTTTTTTTTTTTTTTTCTTTTTTTTTCCCCAACCTTCTCCTTCCTCCGGTCGGCGAGGTCGGCCTTGCCCCCGCCGGTTGGAGGCGAGGGCTAAGCCTTGCCAGATCTGGCGAGGTCAGCCTTGCCGGCCACTGGCGAGGGTGAGGCCCCGCTAGATTCGGCGAGCTCGGCCCTCGTCAGATCCGGCGCGGCCCGAGAGAGAGAGAGAGAGAGAGAGAGAGAGAGAGAGAGAGAGAGATGTTGGGCGGGCTGTACAGAGACCTTGTGCCGCCATCCTCCACCGATGACGAGAATCCTAGCCAGTGGCTGGCGAGGCTGACCTCGGTGGCCCTCGCCTTTGGCCGGCGCCGGCCAACCAGAGGAAGGAGAAGTCTTCGTCTTCGTTTAGCCAATGCACAACAAATCATAGATAAAGCAAAGTGCCAATCAAAAGGTTTTGGACGTAAAAAGATGTCTAAAGCACGATGTCATCACCATATTAAATGACAAATAAACTGATACATTGTTTCTCGTACTAAATAAAGTTTCAAGATCGATCTCAACAAGTCAAATAGCAGGGTAATAGTCTATATGCTTTTACCTTGGGTTTTTTGTCTTTATCGAAAAAAATCGCCCTTGAACCCTGCAACAAAACGTATTCACCAATGCATTGCACAAATCGATGAAGAGAAGGATACAAACGACATGTGACAAACACCCTTGGCGAATGCTCTTGTTGCCATGATATCATATGGTCTATAGATAATTTAGATCATGTTCATCTGTACCATTGATCATATAAGCTTCACAGTTGGACCCACATAATCAATGATTGAGATGGTATTGACCTATGTGGTTCGTAGTCCATGAAATAACTTCTCGGCCAGTGGAGAGTTGCTTAAAAAAGTGACGTGAAAAATCAAAAGCTCCCATTGGATACTTGAATATGTCCTACCTATTAAAATATCCATTTAGATTTAATACCTCGTAGTAGTCATTGGTGATCTTCCTTCGCACGATGTTGCAAAAGATGGTGTACTCGCGAGCTAGACATTGTTCAATCGTCTGACCACGTCCTTCTCTTATCTAATAATCATCAAGATCGACAAGTTCTTTTAGCTGTTAGATGCAATATGCCATGCTCCTTGTGATTTTACACATAAATGATTGATATCCATGAGTACCATGTACCGAACAACTGCTGGAACAAGCATACACAGACATAACTGTACGTACGCAAAGAGTTAGTTTATGACTGCAAAACTCCCATTCCATTCTAACACAAACTGCTGAGTACTTTCTACTTTCAAATTTCCATCTGCACACACCCTAAAAGAGTAGATTTTGAGAAGTGGAAGATATCTGTCGAATTTCACTATCATTCCAAAGCGTGTTACTTTGTATAAATTACCACTAAGCTGGATAGTATTCGTTTTGTTTTGCATATTACCGATCTCAGAGAAATTTTTAGGCTGGTCGGACTAGCAGACTTCATACTGTTCACTGCCTCGGCGATCCATTTCTCTGCCGGGTTATTTAGCAGCTCCTCCTCCTGCACCGTGAAAGTATCTCAGCTGTGCAACTAGAAAAGGAGGAGGAGAAAGAATGCAAACCAACGTGTGCTTACAAGAGAATGTAATATGCCCTCCACCGTCTGTCTTGAGAAACATATGTTTATGATCTTCAATCTATTCCAACAATGAAGACTTGTTGATGTAAGAGATTATATTCGACAGGAAGAGAGTGAAGTCCTAGAGTAGAACATCATCAACCTTTTGTGGAGATCTTCCTCTTTCATATTGGATTTGCACGCATAATTGTTGATGACCGACGAAATGTCTGATGCATTTGACGAATCCACCGAAAAGAGAGCGTGTTCTAAAAGAGGAAGATCCTATCCAGAAAATAGAGGGTTAACCATATACATATAAAAGACAAACTAAAATCGTATCGGTTATTAGATACATCTAACGTGTCGCCTTTTTTCCTTTTAAATATTAGATAACAAAGCGAGCAAGTTCTGGAATCGCTACCATCCAGATACCTTTGAAAAGACAAAATGAGTTGCGAGGCCACATGCAAGCATTGTTTCTCCATCCAGCCGTGCTCCGGTTAATCCTAGATATTCACCTGCTCGATGTAACATCACTTGTAAAATCTAATGGATAGGATAATCTTATCTAGATATTCGATAATTAAAAAGCTTGGCACAATACACACACACACACACACTAATTGGTCAATTAAAATATGACAATGAGGCACAAATACAAAGAAGTCCAAAATGAGAAGATCCATACATTGTACTTTCTTCCTCTTTAATTCCTTTCCTACACTGGACAGTATGTGTATTGTGGGTTCATCTGAAGCGAAAAAAGAAAAGAAAAAGCTGTTCAGAATTACCATAGTAACCGGGAAGCTTGGATAGGAAATGAGATGCACCCACATCCGGAAAGATTCCGAGTATTGCTTCAGGCATTGCAAATACCTGCAACACCAGGAATCGAAACACTCTTCAGAAAGATTCATTTTCTGTAGTTTCAAGCAATTTTTTATCAGATGTCTCAGAAGATGCATTATGATGAACAAAGCTCATCTGCAAACATCATTCATCGCCATTGACTCCGGTTATAGAAATCAAATGAATTTATAAACGAGGGCTATCTACCGTCTTCTCCGTCACAACTCTAAAGCTTGCGTGCATGGAGAGTCCAGCGCCACCGCCCATTACAACTCCATTGGTGAGGCATACCTTTGAGGTCATTCATATGAAAAAGACAATGTTCAAGTTGATTTTGAAGGAATTGCTAGCTTTAACTACAGATACTTATCGTTTGGTTCATCAGCCATGAAAGTACTGCTTAAGAAGAAAAGCCCCCAAATCTCACCAAAGGCTTTTTATAGGTGGCTATCAAGTGATCCAAGGTGAGTTGTTTCTTGTAAAAGCTTGCTCCAAAGCTCCAATGTCCTGAATGATTTCAGAGATACCAGAATTTACTCAGATTATAAGATAAAGTTATCAACTCTTATTTGAGTTAGTTATGAACGTATATTGATTATGTTTTCGTATCTCTGACAGTCTCTTTTAAAAATCTTTTCCCAACTATTGTTTACATATTCTAACAAAGCCTTAACTTTACCAACTATTGTGTCAAATTAACAAGTGTTGGTAGCTCAATAACTTAATTAGAAAAAAATGTCGCCATTTACTCGTTTTTACTAATGGCTTTTTGTAGCACTCATTAAAACTTATTGAAATTTCATAGCATGGACAAAAATTCCGATTTTTTTACACGAAACATTATAATTTTGCATGTATATATGGCTGTCCACCAAATATGGTAAATTTTTGGAAAATAATACCACATCTCTTGCATATTTCAAGGGTTACAGTTATATTAAACACAATTAAAATAGAGCGGATCCAGATTTGATCACCTGTTAACATGGAGCAGATATTTTGGAAAACATCACCGCCCGCACAAAATGCTTTCCCGTTTCCCTGATGAATATTTGATCAAGAGGCGAAGAATAACATAGAGTATAAATCAGCTAATGCATATCCACGAGAACATATCATTGCTCAGATGGAGCATGATCAATCGAATTTGAATCTAAATGTATACACTAGATGAAATCTTGAAACGCCTCTGCTGTTATTTGCTTAAATATGTACTAGCAACTCAGTAGGGAGAAAGGACAAAGATAAATACAACCTCCAATTACCTTCAAGATGACAGCATTGACAGTAGGATCGTCCTCGTAGATCTTCAACTTGCTAAACATCTGAGAAATCTGCGGGCTCAGAGGAGACGCACTTGAGTAATGGACCTGCGTAAATGAATAAAAGAAAGAAGAGAGCGTCGCACCATTTCGAGGTTGAGGGAGTTTAACTTGGAAGGCCGGTTCAAGATCACCTTTCTCACTCCCGGATGCTCTTCAAACAGCACCTGCCAAAGGCAAATGAAATCATGGTCTATCAGGGCACCAAGCATGGCTTCTATTTAAATGGTTCGAGATCAATGAGTAGAGAGGACAGACCGGCTGCTCGGTCAAGTCTCTGCGGAACAACTCGGCAGAGCTCAGAGCCTGCATCATTCAATCTCTCTCTCTCTCTCTCTCTCTCTGTTTTCTCCTCCTATTTGGGCTGCGCAGGGTCAAGGAAGGAAGCTCAGTTCCTATTTATAAGCAGATCCAGCAATCCTGCCATGACGTTTAAACAGATGCATCCTGCTCAATAGTTGATGCGCATACGCAACCTCATTCATATTCTGGCCCTCCCTGTACGTTTAAAATCTAGACTATGGTTACGACAGATGCACAGATGTCTTCAAGTTACAATATAAAAGATTATAAAATGTTCCGTCGACCAGAATGTGAAGCTTCAGCCGTGGGAGGTGCGTACGCCAGCATGTTTAAAACGTGATTCATGTCCCAACAATCGTGAAGTTGGGCCACTGCATGACCCGTTCATATGCTGTCAAAAATCAATAATGAATCTTATCGTGGGATAAGTACAATAAACAAAGACTCATCAGGTCTTGCATGTGGAAAAGTCGGAACTGAAGTATACAAAATCTGGGTAGAAGTAGAATAAACAAAGACTCATCTTTCCTAGGGAAATTATTTAAAAAATTCTAAACCTATTGTACGATGATCGATTTAATCATAACCCTTCAATTGTGCCAATTTAGACCTAAAATTTTTTAGCAAATTGCTAATTCAGTCCTAGATTTTTCAATTGTGCTAATTTTGTTCATTCAATTCAAAACATTTTGATGATTTGTCAATTTAGTTTTAAATCTTTTAATAATTGATTAATTTTGTCATTCTGACCAATTTTGGTAGAAGATCGTTGTAAGTCGTTTTACATAGTACGGTCAACACCGATGTGAATAATTTTTACATTTTTTGAATTTTCTATAAATATTTTGAAATTTTATTTTATTTTCTTTCCTTTTTTCCTTTAGTTGGTCACTAAGGCCATTGGCGAGACTCAACCTCACCGTCATTTGGCAAGGCTTACCCTCACCAGGCTGGCAAGGTCGACCTCATCGGCGGCCTCGTCAGCCTCGGTCGACCCCGGGGATGGAGGAGATGTTTTGTTCGGCTATGGAGTCTGGTTGTACCACCCATAAGAATTGCCTTCTGCTATTCACAAGGCCGTCTATGTGAACTTGTGTTCAGTTGAGAGTCATCATGCTCCCAAGGCCGACCTCATATATGTGTGGTCGGAAAGGGTTTAGTCTCATATACAAGAGGACCCAATCGAAGACGGGACCTTCAATGATTTTTAAGATTTTCAAATTTACTCTATGTGTCAGATTTTAAAAGATTTTCAAAGATTTTCTTCAAAGATTCAAATCCTATCTTAAGTTGCACTGAACACATGATGATAAATTTTTACAATCTGAGGATACTATGAGGATTTTAAATCCATCTTTATCCTATTCAATCCCAATCTCGATTTAGATGACCGAATGTAGCCTAGACCCTTATGGTCATATGAAACACGATTAAAAGAAAGCATATCCCGATTGGATCACCTATTTACATGGAGCGCGCAACATCACCACCCACACAAATACTTTCAGGTTTTCCTAATGAATATTTGAGCAATAGGCAAAAAATAACATCAATGATAGAAAAAGTTGCCGCCATATCCTAGAGAATGTATTATTCGACCAGATGGAGCATGACCTATTTATGTGGCGTAGAATAGATACTCGTGTACTCAATCAGCCTAATCTGAATTCAGATCTAAAAACTATATAAAAATGTGAAATTCGAGAGGGCGTTTTGGAACTTCTCCGCTTCCAATTATGCACTTCGCAATTTACACCCTATGAATATATATTTGCAAAACAACACGGACTTAACAATCTAAATATATCCATCAAATTTGTCATCAAAACAATACGAGTCAATATGTGTGAAAAAAGAACATCCTATACATTTAAGAAGCATATGCAACCTCATTAATATATTTGGTCCCTTCCAGGGTTTCATAAATTTAAACTATCGTCAAGACCATTATTGAGGTTATAAAGTGTTTATAGGACCAGAATTTGAGGATATGGGAGGTGCGTACCATGAGATTGCTTACGTAATTCAAGTTCGAGTTCCGATAATCATCAAGCTGAGCCATTACATGACGAGTTCATAAGTAGGATAAACAAAGACTTGTCTCATCTTGGATATGCAAAACCCTCCTTATTGATCAACTTTCTATGATTAGGACTCATGCGCAAATGCTTTCCAATTACGCGATTCGTGTTCCAATAATCATCGAGCTGAGCCATTGCAATTCTAGTTCATATGTGGTGAAAAGTTGGAATGAAGCATATTAAATTTGGGGGAGAAGTAGAATAAACAAAGACTCGTCCCATATTGCGTGTGCAAAACCCTCCTTGGTGATCGATTTACCATGATCAAGACTCATGCGCGAATGGTTTCTAATTACGTAATTCAAGTTCCAATAACCATCGAGCTGAGCCATTGCAAGTCTAATTCACATGCGGTGAAAAGTCAGAAATTAAGCATATGAAATTTGGGGGAGAAGTAAAATAAACAAAGACTTATCTCGTCTTGCCCGTGCAAAACCCTCCCTAGTGATCAACTCTCTGTGATCAGTGACTCATGCTTTAAATGTGAGAGGTGCATACGTAAGCTTAATTACGTAATTATCATCAAGTTGAGCTATTGCGAGACGGGTTCATATGCTGTGAAAAGTCGGAACTGAACCGTACAAAACCTGGGCAGAAGTAAAATAAACAAAGAATTATCTTGGGAAAATTATCCTGCAGAATCCTAAACTTATTATACCGCGGTTACTTCAACTTTAAACCTTTCAATTATGCTAATTTAGTTCTAAACATTTTGACAACTTGCTAATTTAGTTTTAAACATTTTAACGATTTACCAATTTAGTCATTTCGGCGAATTTTAACTGCAAATTGTTGATATGATGCTTTGCTTTACGTTAGCCTCCTTACGCGGTGTAATCAACGTTAACATAATTTTTTTTTTTTTTTTTTTTTGGGTAATTTTTCTGAAATTATGATCTTTCTTTTTTTTTGTCACCTTTTCTTTCTTTTTTCCTTTTTTTCTTTCTTTGGCCAGTTGTCAAGCCTTGGCTATGGCTGGCAATTGGCCATTGGCAATGCTCAACATCGTAGTCACTAGGCGAGGCTCACCCTCACTAGTGGCCTTAGCAGCCTCCATTGAGGCTCAGCCTTATCGAATCTAGTGATGATCAAGTCATGGGGAGATTGCTATCTTTTGAAAAATAAGGGGATTGCTATAAAGCAAGATTTCATCTCTCCATAGAATATGTCATACTGATTGAATATCGTAAAATTCAGTATTTAATTTATTTCCTTATTCCATTTCTTTCTTCTATTATGTTTTATCTCTCATATCAGCAACGATGTGAAAAATGACGAGCGATAAATTCTTGCCTTTTTTTTATTGAATTTTGTTATGCTCATTTCACTGGTAATGATTCATATTTGTCAGCTTTCTTTGTAGTTATCAACAAAGCACAAATGCATGAAGAGCTCTACCGAGTAGACAACAAAACTACACATAATAAAAAAAAAATCATTCATAGAGAAAAAAATTGTATTACAACTTTTTCTCGTATATAAGAGCACATATGAATATCAACATCACTGTTTATTTTGGCTAATAAATTTTACTATCAATCTGCCTATCAAAGAACTGTTTTCTAGACCCCAAGCTCTTTGTCAACAAGCGGAAGACTGTATTTATATCTTTGGTCGGTTTCTGGGGCACGTTACCTCCTTAATTAATCTGCAGGAGGCATCTTTAATACCACAGATATCACAGGCCGGTGAAAAAAGAAAGACCACTTGTCCTTGGGGAAACATCATAGGGTGATAGAGACACGTATTAGTTAATAACGGAGAATCTTAACCTAGTACAGGGAAACATCATAGGGAAACATCATAGGGTGACAGAGACACGTATTAGTTAATAACGGAGAATCTTAACCTAGTACAGGGAAACATCATAGGGAAACATCATAGGGTGACAGAGACACGTATTAGTTAATAACGGAGAATCTTAACCTAGTACAAGGAAACATCATAGGGTGACAGAGACACGTATTAGTTAATAACGGAGAATCTTAACCTAGTACAGCAATGTGTACTCATTCAACTAATTGATTGGCCCGTAGTGGAAGCAGTTAAGACAAAGGAAAGCCCCTGCTTGAGCACTTCTTATATTAACTAGCTGAAACTCGAGAGCTGTAACGATCATCAGTTTTAGAGAGAGATTCTATACCATCTAACGAATTGGCGAACAACATAGGAATACTACTGACCAAAAAAAAAAAAAAAAAAAAAAAAAAAGAACAACATAGGAATACGCCCATAGTCTGTTTGTAACTCGTGCCTCGTTGCTATGTTACCCTAGCTTCTTTCATGATGTAAACGAAGGCTTTTGGCTCACTCTTCCCAACGCATTGCATCGAGACAGAGGAGCCTACTCATTAACTAATATTTTATCTATTTCCCAAGGCAAAAGATAGTCTAGATCCGTCCCCTTTCAACGAAGGTACTAATTTACAAGTTACTCCAATATTTAGTCTTAAATGATCAAGTGGCAATTTTAAAGCCAACCCAATTGCTTAACTTTCTACCGACCAAAAAAAAAAAAAAAATTGCTTAACTTTCTCACGGGTTCCCTTGATCACGGTAGACAATCCACCGCTAGTCATTATATTTAATTACCAATGCCATGTTAGTATACCATCAAAATACTTAAATACATATTAGGTAGCTTTAGCTTTTACCATTTGATATAGTGAACTTATAATTTTTTTTTTCTGGGAGATTATTACCAATAGGTTCGATGACATTGTGTCCGCAAATTGAAATACTAACTCATTGTCATGACCTTCCCATAGGTGAATTTTCGAGGAAAAGTAAATGGATTATTAAGCAAACACTTAGTGTAGACTCTTCTAAATCGATAACAATCGCAACATTGGGTTTTAATTTTATTCAATAAACATGCTGATTAATTCATTTTGGAGTTGTTGCTAATTTATTATGTGTTGATTAGAAGCTCCAGTAAAATGTGGGATAATAAATGGTTTGTTTTGTTTCTAATATATAATATCAAACTTCTTAGGCCAAGGTGCCATGTGAGTGTATGCTTTCAATGAATTGTGAGTGCTAAATGCTATAACTCGTTATTGATAGCTATTTTTTCATCACTCAAAGTTTGATGCTCGGCATATTTGGTTTCTAATGTAGATGAGCACGACTTTGTGTTGGGGCCTCTGCTTTCAATTCTAGCTCGTAGTTAAATTTTTATTTAGACCAATGCTTACACTTAAAAGAAATATTATGATAGGATTGAGCTTTTATTGATCTTGATCTAATCGATCCCAATTCATTTAGAGCAAGAACGATTGAGCTTGATACAATCTACGTAGGATCCATATTGAGTTTCTATGCTTAGTCCCTTCCATAGAACTTCCTATATGTTTGGTAAACTAATGACTGTAGCTTTGATGCTCTTTTATTACCGGAGATAGTAAAGAAGATACAGATATAAGATGGTTAAGTCGGATTGCTTGTTAAAGATATAATATATGCTCTGTTGCTGGATACGACATCGCTGGACGGTGGTTTTTTAGGTCCCAGAAGTCTATGTCAACATCAATTTTGAGAGTCAATAAAATGTGACTGCACTTCCTGATAAAGAATTTGTATATTAGCACGCGAGCTTACTCGGTAACCAATCTTCTACCCAGTCTTTAATTATTAAGTATAATTACTTATTCCAATGCAAAACATACCATCAACATATTTATATACAGATTAGATATCTTTATCCTTTACCTAATAATACCATTTATTAATATTTATCGAGAGGTCACTACCAATAGGTTCGGCGACGTTTTGTTAGCATATTGAGTTACTAAGTCATCACAGTGATAATCAGTTGTCCTTTATGGTAATATGAAACACAGTTAAAAAAAAAAAGAAGCAAAAAACCCTCCTCATTGATCAACCTTCTATACTTAGGACTCATGCACAGATGGCAACACGCATCAAATGATAAAAACTAGACAGCAAGTTAATCAGGAAAACTTGAGTTGCCTAACCACATGTGGTGATCTTGACGAACCAGACTGTGTCACATTACAAATCCATGCCAGTGAGTGCGAGTTGTGTTTTTACGGTTATGGCTATCACAGTTTCCAGTTTGTAGAACTGCAATGGATAACGGGTTCCATAGAGTTGAAGAGAAGGAAACATCAATGAAGATACCGAATTTACCTGCGCCACAAGCAGTTGAAATCCTCTTTCTTTCGGCCGGCTAGCAGGAACGCGGTGCGTTGAATTCAACAACTTCGAATTTTTTTTTTTTTTTTTTTTTTTTTTTTTTTTTTTTTTTTTTTTTTTTATTGTTTCTTGTAAATAGCATGTGATAATGCCCTTGCGAAAGAGAAATGTTGGACTTGTAGGTCTGACACACAAATAGATAAATAGAGAGAGACATAGACGACTGTCTAATTGCATCCATATTAACTAAAAACTACAAAATGGATCTGTTCAGAGGATCGATCTCGCGTGATCAAGCGAATTGGAGGACCGTACATGGAGCTGTAAACAATTTCAATTGTCATCATCCTCCGATGCTTTAAATAGCATATCCACTATCTCTACTAGGACTAACTCTAATTTTGCCGGCTCCCATTGATCAAACAAAAATCAGGCTCAAGCTCAACCCCGTGTACTAATTCATTTAATTTGTTAGATAATTCGTTTGTCCCAGAAGGTTAACTTGTTAGGAAAAGGGCCCAAAATGTATTTATAGCATATGACCCAGTAGAATTCAAGCTTGCACTTTTTAACCTCCCCGACGATTATAGGATCTCAAATCTGTGCTAGGCTTTAATGATTTTCTCTTGAACTCATTGAGGTTAAGTACCTGGATTTTAATTATTTGGATAATAAACGAGACTCTATAATTTGTTGTTGCAACATATATCCTTCTCCTCCCATTGGTTAGTTAAAAGAAATTAATGATTTAAAAACTGCCAAAATGCTTAACACTAAATTGGCAGAGTTGAAAGACATAGGATTGAATTGGCACAATCGAAAAGTTAAGAATTGAATTGTCCATCGTATAATAAATTTACAACTTTTTGAACAATTTTTTACATCAAGTTGAGCCATTGCATGACCAGTTCTTATGTGGTCACAAGTTGTAAATGAAACATATAAATTTAGGGGAGAAGTAGAATAAACAAAGACTCCTCTCATCTTGCATGTGCAAGTCCTTTTGATCAACTTTCTATGATCAGGACTCGTGCAAATGGTTTTTCATTATGTAATTCAAGTTACAATAATCATCAACCTGAGCCTTCGCAAGACCAGTTCACACGTGGTCAAAAGTTGGAAATGAAGCATTTTCAAATTTGGGGGAGAAGCAGAAAAGACAAAGACTCGTCTCGCTCTGCATCCGCCAAAACCCTTAGGACTAATGCGCAAATAGTCTCTAATTACGTAATCAAGCTAAGTAACACCAACACTGGTGTGCAACTCGGGACAAGACATGATACACCGACATGTATTTTCTCAGAAAATAGAAAATTCTAATACGTCGGGATGTGTTATTTCATTAAATGTATATTTTTATATATACACGAAAAATTATTATTTTTATGATTATTTGAATCAAATTAATTTGATTCAAATTCATAAATAAATAAATCAACAAATAAGAGTTTAGAATGAATTTATATTAAAAACATTAATCTATCATTAGTTAATATCATTCATTGTTTCGATTTGACAAATTCAATTTATTCCAATAATCCATGAAACTTGAAGAAAATTAAAAAACAAACAACCCACGTTCTTGACTCACGTGTCAAAGCGTATTGGAACAGAAGAGCAAATAATACACTTAGGAGAATAAATTGTATATTACTGGAAGTGAGAGTCGAAAGAGAAGAGAACACTAGATGATGATGATGATGATTACTATTACTACTACTACTACTACTACTACTACTACTACTATTATTATTATTATTATTATTATTATTATTATTATTATTATTATACCTATATTTTGACCTCTCATGTACTGAAAATCTTTAGAATTGACCTGTGCATGGTTGAATCACTTGTTGGAATTCCAAATTCGCATGTTGGAATTCTGGATTTGCATGTCGAAATGTGTCGGGAGAGTTGATCAGATGTCGAATTTGACACATTTTGACCGAGTGTTAGACACGTGTTAGAGTGTTCAACAAGACACGAAGATTCCAAAAGAGCGTCGGTGCTCTTAGAATTTAAATTCCAATAATCATGCAAGACTAGTTCATATGCAGTAAAAAATTGGAAATGAAGCATATCAATTATGAGGGATAAATAGAATAAACAAAGACTCAATCTCGTCTTGCATGTGCAAAACCCTCCTCAGTAATCAACTTCCTGTGATCAAGATTCAAGACTCGTGTGCAAATGGTTTTTTATTACGTAATTCAGGTCACAATATTCATCAAGCTGAGCCTTTGAAAGACTGGTTCACATGCGGCCAAAAGTCGGAAATGAAGCATTTTTAATTTTGGCGGAGAAGCAGAGTAAACAAAGACTCGTCTCGTCTTACATGTGCAAAACCTCTTTATCGATCAACTTTCTGTGGTCGGGAATCATGCGCAAATGCTTTCGAATTACGTAATTCAAGTTGCAATTGTCATCAAGCGGAGGCTGCAAGACCAGTTCATATGCGGTCAAAAGTCGGAAATAAAGCATATTAAATTTGGGGGAGAAGTAGAAAAAACAAAGAATTAGTCTCGTCTTGCATGTGCAAAACTCTCCTTACCGATCAATGTGTGATTAGGACTCATGCGCCAATTAATTATAATTAAGTAATTCAAGTTGCAACGATCATCAAGCTGAGCCATTGCAAGAACAGTTCATTTGCTCTTGAAAGTCGGAAATGAAGCATACGAAATTTGGGGAAAAAGCAGATTAAACAAAGCCTTTGGCTGACTCTTCCCAGTGCATCGCGACAAGACACTTGAGTTTGCTCGTCAACTAACATTTTTCCCGCTCTTTATCTACATAAATTGCCCAAGAGGTCCACGTCTGTCGCATTTCAACAAAGAGATGCTTGTGGTCAGAACAAAGAGATGCTTGTTTACAAGTTGGCTCTAATACAAATAGTCTTAAATGATCACGAGGTGTGATTAGGACACGCACAAATGTTTTCAGAGCTGGATTATAAAAATGTTGCTAGGACTAGAATTTGAAGCCTTAGATATGAGAGCTGCATGTGTACGTTTAATTACGTAATTATCATCGAGTTGAACTATTGCATGACGTGTTCATATGCTGTCAAAAGTTGAAAAAGAAGCATACAAAATCCGGGTAGAAGTAGAATAAACAAAGACTCATCTTACTTAGGGAAATTATTTAAAAGGTTCTAAACCTATTGTTTGGTGACCTATTTAGCTATAACCTTTCAATTGTGTCAATGTAATAAATATTTTTTTGGGGAAAATTGGCAATTCGGTCATAAATTTTTCAATTGTGTCAATTTTGGTCATTTAATCCAAAACATTTTGATGATTTGTCATTTTAGTCTTAAATGTATTAATGATTTTTCAATTTAGTTCTTTTGGCCAACTTTGGTAAGAGATTTCTGTCGGTTGTTTTACGTGGTATGGTCACGTCGACATTGAAAATTTTTACATTTTTTGAATTTTTTATTTTATTTTCTTTCGTTTTTCCTTTAGCTAGTCACCAAGCCTCGGCAATAACCGGCAATCGACCACTAACAAGGTGCAACCTCACCATTGTTTGGGCAAGGCTTGCCCTCGTCAGGCTGGTAAGGTTGACCACATTAGTGGCCTTGCCAGCCTCAGTCGACCCTCGGGACGGAGGAGTTGTTTTCTTCGGCTATGGAGTTTGGTTGTACAACCATAGGAATTGCCTACTGTTGTTAACAAGGCCATCTATGTGAACTCGTGTCGGTTGAGAGTCATCATGCTCCTAAGGTCGACTTCACATATATGTAGTTGGAAAGGTTTTAGTCTCATATACAAGAGAAGCCAATCGAAGATGACACCTTCAAAGATTTTTAAGGATTTTCAAATTTGCTCTGTGGCATATTTTTAAAGATTTTTAAAGATTTTTTTTTTTTTTTCGAAGATTCAAATTATATCTTAAGTTGCACCAAACATATAATGAGATATTTTTATAATTTGGGGATATTTGGAGGATTTTAAATCTCTCCTTAACCTATTCTATTCCAATTTGGATCCGAACAACCAAATACAGGATTAAGCCCTCGTGGTCATATGAAACACAGTAAAAGAGAGCATATCCCGATTCGATCACCTATTAACAAGGAGCACACAATATCACGACCCATACAAAATGCTTTCACGTTTCCCTAATGAATATTTGAGTGAGGGGCGAAAAATAACATCAATATTATAAATAAGCTAACGCCATATCCTAGAGAATATATTATTTGATCAGATGGAGCATGACCTATTTATGTGGCGTAGAGTATACACTCGTGTACTCAATTAGCCTAATCTAAATTCAGATCTACGAACTAAATAAAAATGTGAAATGCAAGAGGGTATTTCCGAGATTTTCCTCTTCCAATTATGCACTTCGCAATTTACACCCAATTAATATATATTTGTGAAACAACACAAACTTAACAATCTATATATATCTATCAAATTTGTCATCAAAACAATACGAGTCGATATGTGTTAAAAAAGAACATCCTACACATTTAATAAGCATATGCAACCTCATTAATATACTTGGTCCCTCCCAGTATTTCATAAATTTAAACTATCACCAATACCATTATCGAGATTATAAAGTGTTTATAGGACCAGAATTTGAGGATTCGGATATGGGAGGTGCGTACCGGGAGCTTACTTACTTAGGGTGTGTTTGTTTCACGGAAAACGTAACGTTTTTGGAAAATATTTTCCGAGAAATCATTTTCCAGGAAAACGATTAGTTTTCATTTGTTTGGTGATATGTGATTGAAAGTATTTTCTGGTGCTTGGATCATATTTGAAAAATGATTAAATGACATTTGACCTAACAATTGACAATAGTGATCCTCTTACTTCCAAATTAATCTGTTGAGTTCATGACCTTTTTTAACTTTATAAAAATATATATTTTTTTATAAAAATCGAAATTATAATTATTTTTATATTTCAATTTTTTTATTTTTTTCTTTTTTTTTTATTCCTTCCTTAGCGGGTGGCCGGCGGGGTGACGGCCAGCTGGTCGGTGACGAGCCGGGCGAGATCGAGCCTCACCCGATGCCGACGAGCTCGAGCCTCGCTAGATCCGGCAAGGCTTGGCCTCATTGACGACTGGTGAGGCTCGAACTTGCCAGCGTCGGGTGGGGCCTCAGCCTCGCCGGATAGGCGAGATTGAGCCCCGCCCGACACCGACGAGCTCGATCTTGCCTGTGGCCGGTCGCTGGCCGTCATCCAAAGAAGAAGAAAAAGAAAAGAGAAAAGAGAAAATAATGATTAAAAATTAAAAATTTATATTTTTAAGAATAAATAAAAATTATATTAAAATTAAAAATTCGATTTTTTAAAAATATTTTAAAAAATATAAAAATTTAAAAATATATCTTTATAAGAATAATTGTTTGTAAACTAAGTATCAAATCTAGGCTTTGGTAGATTCGGAAAACGTTTTCCGATTCTTTCAAAGGAGAAATCACTTTCATGAATTTAAGCTTTGTTAGAAAAATGTTTTCTGTTGACTAGGAAAACGTTTTCGATTGACTCATTTTCCTGAGTGAATCAAACGCCGGAAAATAAGGAAAATGTTTTCCCGAAAATGTATTCCACGAAACAAACACACCCTTAATTCAAGTTCAAGTTCCGATAATCATCAAGTTGAGCCATTACATGACGAGTTCATATGCGGTCAAAAGTAGAATGAATAAAGACTCGTCTACTTGATAGAATAAATAAAGACTCATCCACCTCGTCTTTGTTTAATCATCGAGCTGATCCATGGCAATTCTAGTTCATATATGGTGAAAAGTTGGAAATTAAGCATATTAAATTTGGGGGAGAAGTAGAATAAATAAAGACTCGTCTCATATTGCATGTGCAAAACCCTCCGATCAACCGACCATGATCATCTCGACCAAAAAAAAAAAAAAAAAAAAAAAAAAAAAAAAAACCTACCATGATCAAGACTCATGCGCCAATGGTTTCTAATTACGTAATTCAAGTTCCAATAACCATCGAGCTGAGCCATTGCAAGTCTAGTTCACATGCGGTGAAAAGTCAGAAATTAAGCATATTAAATTTGGGGAAGAAGTAAAATAAACAAAGACTTATCTTGTCTTGCACGTGCAAAACCCTCCTTAGTGATCCACTCTTGTGATCAGTGATTCATGCTTTAAATGTGAGAGGTGCGTGCGTGCGTAAGCTTAATTACGTAATTATCATGAAGTTGAGCTATTGCGTGACGGGTTCATATGCTGTGAAAAGTCGGAACTGAAGCATACAAAATCTGGGCAGAAGTAAAATAAACAAAGAATTATCTTGGGAAAATTATCCTGCAGAATCCTAAACTTATTATATGGATGTTAATTCAGTTTTAAACTTTTCAATTATATTAATTTAGTTCTAAACCTTTTAACGATTTGTCAATTTAGTCATGGCGACTAATTTTGACCGGCAATTGTTGATATGATTCTTTGCTTTACGTTGGCCTTTTACGCGGTGCGATCAATGTTAACATAAAATTTTATTGCATTTTTATAATTTTTCTGAATTTTTATGAATTTTTATTTTTATTTTTCATCACATTTTCTTTCTTTTTTCCTTTCCTTCTTCCCTTGGCTAGTTGTCAGGCCTTAGCTATGGCCGGCAACTATGGCTGGCAACTATGGCTGGCAATTGGCCATTGGCTATGCTCAACCTCGTCATCACCGGGCAAGGCTTGTCCTCATTGGGTTGGTGAGGTTGACCTCACTGGTGGCCTTAGTAGCCTCAGTTGAGGCTTGGCCTCATCGAATCTAGTGATGGTCAAGTCATGGGGAGGTTGCTATCTTTTGAAGAATAAGGGGATTGCTATAAAGCAAGATTTCATCTCTCCACGTAATATGTCATATTGAGTGAATATTGTAAAATTCAGTATTCAATTTATTGCCCTATTCCATTTCTATTTTCCATTATGTTTTATCTTTTATATCAGCAACAATGTGAAAAATAGCGAGTGATAAAATCTTGACTCTTTTAATTGGATTTTCTTATGCTCATTTCACCATTTCACCGGTAATGATACATATCCCGTCATCTTTCTTTGTAGTTATCAACAAAGCACAAATGCATGGAGAGCTCTATCGAGCAGACAACAAAAATACACATAAAAAAAAAAAAAAAAAAAGACCATTCAAAGAGAAAAAATTGTATTACGACTTTTTCTTGTATATAAGAGCACATGTGAATATCAGGATCACCGTTTATTTTGGCTAATAGATTTTACTATCGATCTGCCTATCAAAGAACTGTTTTCTAGACCTCAAGCTCTTTGTCAACAAGCGGAAGACTGTCTTTATATCTTCGGACGGTCTCCGTGGCACGTCACCTCCTTAATTAATCTGCAGGAGGCATCTTTAATATGACAGATTCCACAGGCTGGTGAAAAGATGCTCCAGGAGGATCAAGCCATTTGATGGATTCGAAAAGAAAGACCACTTGTTCTTGGGGAAATATCACAGGGTGACACGGACACGTATTAGTTAATATCGGAGGGGGGAAAAAGGCTGCTTGATCTTATTTCAATCAGGGTAAATATTATAAAAAATTTTAAATTAGTACACATGTAACAAATTTATTCCAAACTGATACATATATGATAAATTTACCCTTCGTTAATTTTTATTAAATTTTACTATTAAATTGCTTAATTGGATAATACATGGTGGTTGACAGGTGTAATAGTTTGGAGTTCTACCGTAAATATACCTATTTGTGATTTTTCGTGATATTAATTCATTTTAATGAAAACTAACAGAGGCTATATATGTTATGAATACACCGATTTGAGGTTTTTGATAACAAAAAATTAGTTTAGGGTATATTTGTTACATGTATATCAATTTAGGATTTCTTTTATGGTCAAAAAATTAATTTGAGGTAAATTTATTATAAATGTATCAATTTTCAGTTTCTCGTGCTATTAACCCATTATATAATATGATATTGACAACCTGGTTTGTTTGGGATGATGTTCGCACGCCAAGGGTAGCCCGCTCATCTTTCATTATCCATGAAATTACACATGAATCATGTGGCTCAATGGGAGTAGGTTAAAAGTGCCCACCCCCCGAAAAGTCTATATAACAAGAAGGTTCGGGTTCGATTGTTGTCACTGATCATACGAAAACTCCCTTGCTAGTAGCTAAGCCTTACTCGAAACAATCTTTCAAACAATGGCGACCACAACACTCCTCCCCCAGGAAGCACGAAGGTATTGCTCTTCTGCTCTCGGACTTACGTCGAAAGGGATTCCTTCTAAACGATGAGAAAATTTGTCATTCCTGTGGCTTTGGCAATGTGCGTGCGATTTAAGGATGTTGGGAATTACGTTTAAGAGTAGAGCTTTGCTCATCAAAGCCGGAAATGCTCTCGTTTTTGTTTCTTTTGTTCATGTAAAACTAGATTGTGTGGCTCATTAGCACAAGGTTTTGCAGACTGGAGGGAAAGGTGGCAGTGATCACAGGTGGGGCGGGCGGCATAGGAGAATCGACCGCAAGGCTCTTCTCGAAGCATGGGGCTAAAGTCATTATAGCCGACATTCGCGACGACTTGGGCGAGTCGGTGAGCAAGGATCTGGGTGCCGAAACCGCATCCTTTGTGCATTGCGATGTATCAATCGAGTCCGATGTTGAAAACGCCATTGCCACTGCGGTCGACAAGTTTGGAAAGCTGGACATAATGGTGAACAATGCTGCGATCAGCGACCCGCCCAAGGCCAACATATTGGACAATGAAAAGGCCGACTTCGAGAGGGTGATCAGCGTGAACTTGACGGGTGTCTTCTTAGGGACCAAGCATGCTGCTCGAGCCATGATCCCGTTGCGGAGCGGAAGCATCATCAACGTCGGGAGCGTCAGCTCGAGCGTGGGCGGGGTGGCGTCCCACGCGTACACCAGCTCCAAGCACGCCGTCGTGGGCCTCACGAGGAACGTGGCTGCGGAGCTCGGGCGATATGGGATTCGCGTCAACTGTCTCTCGCCTTATTTCATTCTGACGCCATTGACGAAGGAGTTCTTCAAAATCGACGAGAGTGCAGGAGCCCGGGTGTATTCTAACATGGATGGGGTGAGTCTACAGGAAGAAGATGTGGCGAAGGCTGCTCTGTATCTGGGAAGTGATGAGTCCAAGTACACCAGTGGCCAGAATCTGGCGGTGGATGGAGGCTTCACCACCATCAATCCCGCCTTTGGATTGTTTGCTCGTGCTTAAATCATCTCCTCTTCATATCAGTATTGTCGTACCCTCCACTTTGTACCTTGTGTTGAATAAGAAGTCTTGAATATCATGTTGAAATTGAAAGGAAATCAAGAGGTTTCAAATTCCAAAAGAGCTCAAATCTAGAAGTTGAGATGAGACCTAGTCTGGAAGTTGCACTATATTTTTGGATTAAGGCAAATTAATGAAGTACATTCTCAACATTAACCCAAGGTGTTAGACATATTTTATAATAAAGTTATATTAGAGGATGAAATATTTGTTAAGAAATGATGCGGGGAACTATTGGATCTTGTAATTCAAGTCCAATGTGAGGAGAAGAAATTACTAGGGAAATCAATGATGAATAATAATGATATAAGAGATTAACATGTATATAAGTTTGGAGTTTTTGGTGATATTAATTTTAAAAATATAGTTTTTTTTCTCTACTTTGTTGAGCCTGTTTCTTTTGGAGTTTATCAGAAATTAAGTAATGATTTGTACAAGGCATACCATTGGCCTAAAATGTTTTCTACATGAGCGGTCACGAGATGGAAAATTTCACTTATTAATGGAATTAAGTGCTAAGTCACCAAAATAAAAAATTATATATACGTCAACATCTTAGTGTAATGATTTTTTTAACACCGTCCGTGATCAAATAGTAATTCATAAAATAAAGAGAAAAATCGCTGAAAGTAAGGAGATGTGTCGCCAAAAGAGACGGCCTAACAAATCAGATCCTCGTTGACTTCTCCAAAGTGCAGCAATACATCTTGATTCTTAAACTACACGTGGATGGTTATGTTAGATTGCTTGCTATGTTTATCTTTGTTGCTGGACGCGTTGACATCACTGGTAAATGTCACTATTGAGAGCCAGGATAACGTAACTGCGCTTCCCAACCAATGAATCTGTCTATTTCAACTCTCGCCTCATCGCATACTATGTCACCCTAAAATCCTTGCATGGTGCAAATAGAGGTTTTTGGCCGACTCTTCCCAATTCATTGCATTAAGGCACATGAGCTTCCTTTTTAACTATTCTTTTATCTAGTGTTTAGTTTTTTGCAAGTTAATCGGGGAATGTATAGTGTGATATCCTGAATTTCAGGTTCTAATTTTAATTGGATGAGTTGGGCATTTCATTGACGCGACTATAGTGCTTTTCTCTGGGATGGCCATTCACGAGATAACTAGCCTATCAGGTAAAGCCGTTAAGGGATTTTAACACAATAGACTTGAGAATTCGATCAGGAATCGACTGTTCGACCGTGCTGGTCTGCACGACCGTGCTGGTCTGCACGACCGTGCTGGTCTGCAAGAGTCATTACAGCACAGTCGAAAACCTATCGGAGATTAGAGATAGGTCGGTTCGACTGAGATGTGTGGCTAAACATGGGTGATTCCATTAATTTGCAAAATTCTCGTTGATTGACACTAGTCCGATTTTCTTTTGGTGTCTTATGTTCGTATTTGAAACCTTGATATTTTCATGACAACTGAGAGTTGCCAATGTGTCGAAGAGGTACGTGTGGTTCGAAGAAAATTGACCACGGGTCAATTGCATTAAAAATTCCTAAAAGCTATCCAGTAGGTTAGGTCACGTTAAAATCACATCAAATTAAAATTAACCGCGAATGTGAACTCGATCTCAGAAATTGAAAGTTCTATCAAGTCACGAGTTATTTTAGGACTGTTGATTCATCTTTCAAAGATTTTTCTATAAATCGAGATTTTCAGCAAATTTTCAAAGTAAGGGAATTTTGAATTGGAAAAATCTGAGGGCCGCTTTTGATCGCATTTTTGGGATTTGAGTTGGATGAATTGACAAGGAAAAATGTTAATTTGATCATGGACATCTTAGTGGAATTTTTAGGGACCGAATTGAGTTAATTGGAAGGAGAATTGGTGGGGAATTGAATCCAATTTGGGTGGGCAATATCCCAATTCGTAGCCCCCCATGCCCTCAACCTTTGGACCATCTCCAGGGCTTTCCAAGGAAGTTTTGTGGTCTGCTTTTGGTTGAGGAAGCCAGCCCATCCATGGTGGGACCTCTTCTAGGGGACAAAGGGATAGAAGAAACGCAAGAGGGACCCTCCAAGCAAGAGTTGTTTCATTTCTTCCACCCTTAACTTCACTTTTTCCATTGTTGAAGTGTTGAGAGCTCTAGAAAACCAGAGGAACCAACCAGTCCAATAGCAAGCCAGCCAAGTCCCGCTTGAAGTTGTTCGAGCTCCCTTACACCAGCCGTTGCCATCGCGTGTCCCAGCCATCTAGCTGTTGTTCCGTGCGTGTCTGAGTGTCCTCTTGTGTTGTTGAGCTCTCTCAGGCCACCTGGAAGCCAGTCAGCTTAGCCTCGTACGCTACCTAGCCCCGTAGCCACCCGTCTCCGCCGTTTCCAGCCGTTCCAACCGCTGGAGTTACTCGGTTCAGCCTTCGACAAAAGTAGAAGTTCCAGCAAGAGCTGAAACTTCGTGGCTCTTTTTAGGTCACTTTCGAACCTTTCTTGGCATCGCCTCTAGGAGGTTTGTCGCGTGCCTCCGCGTTGCCATCGCCCTGGATTCATCGGATCGCAAAATCGGTGAGTTTGCTCACTAAACCTTACTTAGGAGGTTAATTATGCTTAACGGTTGTTTAAATTAGTTTAAGTATGGATTAGTGATAATATAGAATGGTTAGATTAGCCTTTGAATGGATTAGTGTTAATTTAATTAGTCAGATTAGCACCATTGATGATGGATTAGTCGAATCTAGTGGAATTCCTGCAGTTTTGATCTCTGGACCCTCGCCATTTGTCATTTTTGTAAATCAAAGTGGGTTGCGAATTTGAGGTTGACGTCCTCTTGAGAAATGTTTTAGACATCCTCAGCTACAACATATATTTTTTTTTTAAGATTTTTAGGGATTTAAAAAGAGGAGATATCAGCTCTGTCATTTGCAAACAAAACACCAGTTTTTGCTGGAACTGGTGATCTTTTGGGATTATAGGGGTCTTTATCAACTTTTAGGGTTCGAATTTCAAAATAGTTTCTTCATAAAAGTTCTTTTTCACATCTTCTAGTTTAACATACTCAAATTTTAGATCAAATGGACATGTCTCGGATCTCAAACCAAACTGATTTCAAAAAACAGACTTTCTAGAAACGGACCCAGTTTTTGGTGCTGGATTGAGTGATTTATTGGGCCGAATTTAGAAGGGTCTGGGTTTAGGTCTCTTGATGAAAAATGTTCTTTTATGTGTATGGTGAAATCAGTAGACATGCTGCTCTTAGGAAGCAGTGCTAGAGCATCTCGGTTCGAGTCCGAGTGGCGGCATGGCATCTTATAAAACAAATGGAATAAGTCCTATAATAAATTCAATTCCTGATTTCAATTCCGTAGAATTGGTTTCCCCCACTTTTTCATTTTAATAAAAAAAAATTATGATATTTTCCACCTTAGAACATATATTAACTCATATATCCTTTTCGATCATTTCAATAGTAATTACTATTTTTTTGATAAACTTATCGGTCTCCTTTACAACATACTAAAATTTGGGAATTTTTCAAACTCATTTGGTTAGGTTTTTGAATTTAAACTTGGAGATGCGCGAGTGGCCCATTTTCTGCCAATTAAGACCGATTTGAGTTTGGTGATGATTTTTTATGCTTTGCTTGCTTTAGTTAGTATTTTAATGACATTTGGATTTAATGTATTAGTTATTTAATTTTGGAAATTTATTGTTCATATGAAACTCTGTTCATAAAACACTATTCACACGCACTGTTCACAAAACACTGTTCACTCAAAAATAAAAAAGTGCCTAATGCCTAATTTCATGTGTTTTGATCTTATGAGGTGATTGGAGTGTATAAATGCATGGGCATCCGCATGAATTGAGTAAATTTCACAATAAAGGAGTTGTAGCAGTGTGCTTGCGTGATCATTGAGTTGAATCTGTCCCCCGCTGTGTGTTGGGTGGGCGATGCTCCTATGTGGAAAGCCCGTGCCTGTGTGGCAATAAATTATCATGCCTGTGTGGCGTAGATCGTGCCTGTGTGGCGTAATACCAAGCCTATGTGGCCGTATTTCTATGCGTCGGGTACCGTGTTATGTAGTTGAAATTAATTGGAAAGCATGAGTTGAGCACATCGTTTATGACATGCACGCATAAATCGATAACATGCAGGGTGTGGCAATGGCTAGATAAGATCGCTTGTGACGCAACTCGTATGTGATTGATGAAATGCGTCATTTAATGGCCATGTGTATTACGTGTATAGTGCTGAATTATAACGTGCAAGGTATGACATACCAGGTAAGGTTGTGTGCGAATGGACAATTGTCTGTTCAAATTGTGTGGCTAGAGTGCCCTGAGGTGTATTTTCTCCTTAAAAAGGGTTTAGGGGGTGGACTTGCTTAGACATTGTTTCACTGGTTATTGTATAACAATTTTCAAGTCCTTAGACGATGGTCGTGGAAGACCAAAGCCGGGGAATCTATGGAGGTGGAATCCGAAGGATCGGCGTTTGTGTCTGACTAGTATGTCGTAGGACAATTCCTTTTTGAGAGCCAATCTTTTGTAGCTTTTGACCAAACTCGTTTTGTACTTAAACCCCGTTATTTATAAAAGCGTGCTTTTGTGAAATGTTGCCAATTTGGCCTTAAACCTTTATGTGAGATTCTAATATGGTCTCTTGGATAAATTTTTGTCGGAAATCGCTGACGTTGCTATCTAGTCATCGCCGACCATCTTACATGGTAGGTTGCCGCCTCAGCGATTTCAGTGAAAGTTGCCGAAAGGACTATGATGTAATTCGTGTAAATATAATGACTAAATTGATTAAATTGAAAATTATAGAATTAAATTGATATATGTATAATATATTTAGTTTTCGAAAAGTAAGGGTTCAAATGGTTGCTTAACTTTTTGATGGACTCTTCACTAGTAACTCCTCATCTTTTCTAAGACTTTACCAACCTTTATAAGTCATCTATAAAATCATAAGTTATTGATTTATGATAGGAGACAATGTGACATCCTAGATTTTCGATTATGCTTTCAATTGAATAAATCGGGCATTTCATCGACGCGCTTATAGTGCTATTCTAAGAGCTGATTACTTGTGAGATAACTAGATTACCTATGGAAGCCACTAAGGATTTTAAGGCAAATAGACTTGAGGATTCGACCAGAAATCGGTTGCTCGACCGTGTTCATTTGTTGAGATCATTACGGCACAGTGAAAAATTGATTAGAGATCAGATATAGGTCGGTGTGATTAAACGTGGGTGATCCCACTAAATTGCAAAATTCTCATCAATCAGCACTAGTTTGATTTTTCTTTCATTTTGGTACCCTGTGTCCTTATTTGAAATTTCGAGATTTTTACAATCACCAAGAGTCGCCAATATGCCGAAGGGGTTTGTTGTTGCTTAAGAAAATCGACCATGGGTCATTTACACTAAAAAGTTCTGAAAGTTACCCGGTAGCCCAGGTCACGGTAAAATCATGCTGGAATGAAATTAATTGTGAATTTGAATCCAATTTTAGAAATTAAAGCTCTATCATGTCATAGGTCATTTTAGGAACGTCAACTCAGCTTTCGAAGATTTTTCTGTAAACCGAGACTTTTTGGAAAAAAAGTCGTCATAGGGCCGTTTTTATCTAAAAAGAGTCAGGGACCATTGATCGCACAATTGGGAAGCAAGTGGGATCAATCGATGAGGAAAAATACCAATTTGATCATGAGATGTTAATTGAATTTTTTAGGGCCAAATTGGATTGAATCAAGAAGTAATTAAGTTCAATTGAGGGAGAAACCAAGCAAATTCGTAGCCCCACACCACCTACAACATTTGGACCCTTTCAAAGGTCTTCTCGAAGGGATAGAGGGCTGGAAGTTGCTGGTGGATGACAGCATGCATGGTGGGGACCAACAAGGGGACAAGAGAGATAAGTTTGAAGCCAAGTGGTCCCCATTTCTATCCAAACTTGTTCCCTTCTTTCTAAACCCCTCTTGCTGTCGTTGATTGCTTCTTCTCTACCCCTCCTTGCTGTTCAACGTCCCAGCAAGCTGAAGAAAGTAGCTCGGCCTCCATCGCATCTTGCCGGAACTGCCGAAGATTGCCGTCGCTACTCCATGAAGCCGTCGCCCGTTCGCGAGAACCCTCCTACCTCAATTGTGTTCTAGCTGCTTCGTCCCAGCCCGCGCTACTAACAAGCTATCGAAGCTTCCTTGGCCGCCATGAACCACTGCCGGCCGTCGTCCAAACTCCGTTGAGCCTCGCTTGGACCCGCGATTGACCCCTGCTGCCTCCGCCGGTCTTGCCGCCCCATCTAGCCCCATTTTCTCTCTTTTGCCGCCACGGATAGAGAGCAAAGTCAGTAGGTTTCCAGTAGCACTCGTGGCCCGTTTTGGCTCGCTTCCCAGCCTTGAAAGCTAGGCCTGCTTTGGATTTTTCCGTCCCCCGCGGCGTTCCCTTCGATTTGAACCGATCAGATTGCGAAACAAGTGAGATTAACTTACTAATCATCGCTTAGTAAGTTAATTATGCTTAGGAGTTGATTAGTTTAGGCTAAGATTGATTAGGTGGTTAGATTAGATTAGATTAGATTAAATTAGTGAACTTAATTAATTGTGATTGCATGTTAGGTGGATAGTTAACGCAATTGGAGCCTAGATAAGCTCTAGTATTTAACTAGACTGGTTTAGAAATTTTTCAGGCTCGTCTCGGCTTCCAATTAGGCTTTAGCGGGCCTAAGTTTGCATTTATTGTATTTATTGTATTTATTTAATAATTTTCGTAATTATTTAATTAATTATTTAATTTCCGAAAATTAGACCGAGATAGTCGGTGACCGGAATTTCATGCTAATTGCAGTGGTGCTCTCTGTTTATTTAATTGAGTACCTGATTGTACAAATTGAGTGCAATTGGTGTTTGTGGGTATATATTTCCAAAAATTGGATAATCTTGGTAATTAATTGGAAAATTACCGAACATCGGTCTACAGCGCCAAAATTCTATTTTGAGACTGCTGAAAATAGTGGGAGGTTCAAAAGTGAAAATCTTGTATTTTAGCTAAGGCCGGCCGTGTACCCATATATGTGTATTTTTATCAGGTATGATAAAAATTGGTAAATGGAATTGTGTGGTTTGGGATGGTATACTATATCAGTCTACGGGCAATATGTCAACTTAAATTGAGAGTAGTTATCAACCCACGGGCTCTGATATGTCTGTTTAGATTACGAGCAGTATGCCTTATCAGTTTAGAGAAAACATTAATAGTATATTATATCATTTTACGGGCTCTGATATGTCAGCTTAGTTTGAGAGCAGTATACTATATCAGCTTAGAGAGAGAATTATTAATGTACTATATCCACCTAATGGTTCAATACGTCAGCTTAGATTGAGAGTAGTACACTATTTATCAGCTTAGTGAGAGCTATACTATCTATTTATCAGCTTAAAATGAGCAGTCCTATTATGGGTAGACTTATACATAGTATTGAATGGGTCGACTAGGAGATGGTCGTGATGACATGTAATCAACTGGGTTGATTGATCGATGATTCAACCTAATTTGATTGGGTGTTATGATTGTCAATATTTATTAGTTGAACTGACTTGTAGGAAGGAACTGAGGTCAAGGTAAGTCCTCGGATGCTTGATTGTGTTTAGGCAGCCCTTAGGGCGTATTTTCTTCCTAATTGGGTCTTAAGGGGTAGAACTCGCTGAGACATTGTCTCACCCCATTGTGGGATCACATTTTCAGGTCACTAGGTGACGGTCATGGAGAGCCAAAAGTCCTGGAGTTTGGGAAGGTGGAAGAATCATAATCGGCGAACCTGTATGACTAGTTGGTCATAGGATAATTCTTTTTCGATGAGCCAACCTTTTTGTAACCAGCCTGGTCTTGTGTATAAACTTGTTTGTTTATAAAAGACTTGTTGTGGTTTTAAAAATTTGGCTCTACTTTCCTATCCAATTGTTTTATTGTCTGGGGATTTATATCTGCTTCCGCATGCGTATATTAAAATGAATGGGTCGGCGATGTGTTCTGGGATATCGCTATTATATTGACCAAGCAGAGATGAGCACGGGCTCGGAGGATCGTGATGTGACAGATAATCTACCTTCAGTAGCTGCTGACCATCTTCTCAATTTGGTCCAAGTGTTCAACCCCTAAGTGCGCTTGCAACCTCAAACCAAGAGTACGGCATCATTCATCCTTTGAGCACATTCTAATTCGAGTTAGAATTCTCCATGTTTGATTTCAAAATGTGGTATTCCGTTGGTATGCTTTTGATCATTATTAGAATTTGCTTTGTTTTGATCTTGATCGCTTTAATTATAACTTGTTTGGTACTGATTTTATTTTTTTTCATAACATATAGTTCGTTTATAAATTTTGTTTTGATTTGAGTTCTTTTGTATCTCTTGGTTCATTTTTGCATTTGTATTTTATAAATCAATGATTTTTTCAACAATTGAGATGGGGTCATTCCCGGGTCATAGAGGCCCGTTTCAGGCTGTTCTTCAGCCCAAGGATGGGATAAACAATTAGGGCACCCATGATAACCAATTTATTTATGGCCAGAACTATTTTTCTATTTTTGAGAACATGTTTGGAACATAAATTTGTTTGGTAATACAATTTCATTTTTTTTTTAAATTTCTAAAACAAATTTTTAGTCCAGAAATTTGTTTGAAATAGAAATGAGTAGTAAAAATTTCATAGTTTTCTTTATTTGGAATAGAAATGAGAAAATAAACTCTTTTTGGACTAGATCAATCATCTAGAGGAGGGTGAATAGATGAAAGTGCAGAATTTAAACAATTTGAAATGATATTACAATAGGATAACGTCTAACGATAAACTATGCTAATGATATTACAATAGGATAACGTCTAACGATAAACTATGCTATATTCAGATCTTATCGATGTGCAATAAACTATCATAGAAATATAAACAGGAGTTTAGGGATAGATAAATTTGCACAAGACAAAATTATAGTGATTTGGCTTTGACAAGCTTATGTTTACTCTCCCACACTAGTAGCCTATATTAGCTGGACCCTACTAGTGTGAATCAATAATAGGTTACAAGGAGAGGTTACAAGAACTAAGTAAGTGCTACTCCAGCTTGTGTGAAAGATCTACTAATCTCACACTCATGACCTCTAACAAATTACAATGTTTAGCTCAAGTAAGACGAAACTATTTGAGACAAAACTTTTGTAAACTTTGGAATTCAGAACGTTTGTGTTCTCTCTTGCGTCCTTCAGCAATATGACTTCCTTTAATACTCTTATTGTCCAAGTTGACCGTTGGAGCTTCTTTTTGAGGATCGGCCATTAAATCAACCATTGGACTTGAACCTTCATGAAGATTTGATTGCTTCTGAATTGTCGAGAAAGAAGCCCCGTAATATTTGCCGCCCATACGGTAGATGAAGTTTCCAAAAGTTGAGTCTTTCCTATGGAGAACTTTCTGTCTTCAATATGATTGTTCTGTTTGTTGATTGAAACATTCCAGATGCAGTAAGATTGATTTCGATAATTTCCTTTTGGACAATCAAAGTACATTAGGTAGGAAATTCATGCCGATCTTCCAGCCATTAGCACAAGATCCGATCAATATCCTCACTCCATCGAGATTGAATATAAAGGATAGCATCTTCACTAAGTTATTGAGTTGACGGGTAACATTTGATGATGCTCATCAGAGTTTCCACTTGGAAAACCTTTCCAATAGAATCAAAGAACGATTATGAGCTAAGAAGGGAATTTTCCACAATATTCTTATCGCTTGCCCTCGTTACTAGCCAACTGCCAACTCACCACTACTTGCCACCACCCGCCATCAGCTGTTACCGATCATTAGTCCTTGTTCGTCATCGTCGTTTGTTGCCATCGTACGAGAAGAAGAAATTTTATATTGTTATCAAACGAATTTCTATTCCGGAAACAGAATTTTCGTGTCGCTATCAAACGTGTATTTTTACTCAGAAACTCATCTAGAGAATAGAAATAAAAAAATCTATTTCTGGACCAATGATTATCATTCGTGCTGTCAGTGTCCAAACCATCTTAGATTGCGAGCACATTTTCTTCGATTCCTATGCAAAATTTAGACATTTTCTTTATATTTATTATTTTATAGCATTTAAGTTTTGTCTTTTCATAAATTTTCAGATAACCTCATTGCTTAAATAAATAAGAAATAAAAATACTTTTAAAATTTTTGTTGCATTTAGATGTTTCTTGCATTACATGAATGTGATTAGATTAGTTCTTAATATTGCTAGTTTTAGACTATTGCATTTCATTTATTGGACTATTACTTGTTTTTATGCATAGCTCACGAGATCTTTTATCTCACGGTATTATAATAATAAGGCATTTGTATAATTTTGCCTGCCATGGCTCAAGTTACTTTTTCTTTTCCGTTCTTTTTTCGGCTTCATTCTTACTATTGATTGCTTCATTTTCTTGTGTGAGCAGTTATGCTTGATGATATAGATTCGTACGTTTGAGGATTTTTTTTTTTAATTGAAAAAGAGTGGATGTGTTAACGAGAGAAACGCATGATTCGTTCAAATTCAAAATATTTTGAATTAGTCCATGCAATTATTGTGGTAGCTAGTACATAAACTTTCTCTTCCATTTTTCAATTCTCCTATTCACGATGTCATCTCCCATCCCCACTCCAGCCGTGCAACACCATCTTATTCTCAAACTTTCTGGTGATAACTTTCTATTATGGAAAATCCAATTGTTTCCATTGCTTCACAGCCAATCCTTAACGGGATACACTGATGGCACAATTATCTGTCCCACTTCAATCATCACCCCCGCGGACTCCACTATTGTTGCACTAAACCTTGCATATGATGAATGGATTCGGAAAGACCAACTTGTTTTTAGTTGGATGATATCTTCTCTTTCACTTGATGTTCTACCCTATGTGATTAAAATAACTACAACCACTGATGTCTAGAAGGGTCTTTAAATTGCCTTTGGAACTCTATCGCTTACAAGCATTCTTCATCTTCATATGCGACTCCAAAATACATCCAAAGGTGACAAATATGTCTCAATTTATCTCCGCAAGGTAAAGTACATTTCAGATCAATTAGCTGCTGCCAATCGACCTATAGGGAATGAAGAATTAAATGCCATCACCTTTCGTAATCTTGGTTTTAATTTTACCAACATTATCGCTGCTTTGGCTACAAAACCCGATCCAATAACTTTTCTTGAACTCCACTGATTGCTTCTCAATCATGAGTTTCGAATGAAGTTTGCCACGGTGCCCATTGAGGCAAATGCTACCACTTATACCCCTCCATCATCCATCCCTACCACTCAATCGTGACAAATTTCCAATTTCCAACTGTCTACCACTTAAAGCCCTTGATACCGTTGGCAAGGCAACCATAGTAATCATGGAAACCCAGGCAATCAATCCAAAAACAAGAAAGACCGATGTCAAATTTGTCAGAAATTTAACCATACGACTGCAATATGTTATTTTAGGTATTCGCAATCTAACAACAATGCATCTCAACCCACTGCCAATATGGTTAGGATTCTTCCTATCCCATCACAGTAAGACTAGTTTTTGGATTTTGCAACTACTCACCATGTGACACTTGACATTGTCAATCTGCAAAGTTCTACGCCACACGATAGTAATGAATCTCTTCGTGTAGGTAATGGAGTAAGTTAAGACATTATTAATATCAGTTCTTCCACTCTTTAAAACGCATTTAATTAATTTTTTTACTTTCTCAAATATCTTTCTTGTCCCTACCATTACACGAAATTTGCTTTTTATACACAATTTTACATGTGATAACAATTGCTTCTTTGAGTTCCATCCATTTCACTTTGTTGTGAAGGATTTGCAAACCAAGACACCACTACTTCAAGTTTCGCTTAAGATGGATTATACCGACATATGGGTCTTTATATCACATCTCCATCCGCCAATCCACTGCTAGCTAGTGAATGATGAGGTCGGGTCCTTATTTGAAATAATCAAAGTCACCTCAAGCTTTTATTTGAACAATCAAGACCACTTTAGGTCTTTACTTAAAATAAAATTTGCTTCGAGTCTTTATTTGAGAAAATAAAGAGACTTCAACTTATTTTTTGATATTTTCCCATTATAAATTTGGTAGAGATTAGACAAACTTCGTTAAAAACCTCCCTCTGCCTCGCAAAGAACTTTAACGCGTTTCTTCGACAAGCCGCTCCTCTTCTCCTCTCTGCGAAGCTTCCTAGTCCCGCCGCTGCGGCGTCCAGTCCGTCAATGCCGCCCAGCCGTTCGACTGCGAGCCCCAGCTCCCCGCTGGCTCCGAATCGCGAGGCGAGCTCAAGATTGCCATCGTCGGCTTCGGCAACTTTGGGCAGTTCCTGGCCAAGACCCTCTCGCACCAGGGCCACGCTGTCCTGGGCCACTCGCGATCCGACCACTCCGACGCCGCCCGCAAGCTCGGCGTCACGTTCTTGCACGACGCGGACGACCTGGGCGAGGAGCACCCGGACGTCATATTGCTCTGCACCTCCATCATTTCGCTGGAGCAAGTCGTAAAGGCGCTGCCTTTGCAGAGACTTGAGCGGAGCACGCTGGTCGTCGACGTCTTGTCGGTAAAAGAGTTAGAGAAAACTTTGCTCGTTCGGCTTTTGCCTCGCGATTTCGATATAATTTGCACGCGTCCGATGTTTGGACCGGAGAGTGGGAAGAATGGATGGAGCGGGCTTACTTTTGTGTATGAGAAGGTTAGGATTGGCGATGAGGAATCGAGGATTTCGAGGGCCGAGAAATTTCTTGAAATCTTCGTGAGGGAGGGGTGTAATATGGTGGAGATGACCTGCACCGAGCACGATAAGAGTGCTGCCAAATCGCAGTTCATTACGCATACGGTCGGGAGGGTTCTGGAGAAGTTGGATATGGAGTCGACGCCGATTAATACGAAGGGGTACGAAAAGTTGCTAGCTCTGGTGGATAATACTGCTGGGGACAGCTACGATTTGTATTATGGGTTGTTCATGTATCAACACGAAAGGCTATGAGACTTTGTTAAATTTGGTGGAGAACACGGCGGGTGATAGCTTCGACCTCTACTATGGGCTATTCATGTATAATGTGAATGCGATGGAGCAGCTAGAGAGGTTGGATTTGGCATTTGAATCCCTAAAGGAGCAACTCTTTGGGCGTTTGCATGGTGTCCTCCGGAAGCAATCATTTGAGAATGCGGATAAGCATTAAGTTTTTCATGAAGAACCTGTATTGCCAAAGCCATCTCAGGATGTTGCTGCTTTGTTGTCTTCAAATCAGATCCAAGTTGAAAACTTATGAAGTCTAAGCTTTGTTGTTTTGAGGTAGGCCTCCCACCTCTGCCTGGCATTGGTTTGTGCTTAATTTTCCACAAAATCTTATGCTGAGAGAGTGATTGTGGAGAAGAAGATTGGGCAAGTGTATTTGCTATTAAGTTTCTCCAGAGAAATTAAGATAAGATACTCTGATTTGAAAGTGTTGGTGGAGCAGTACTTTCTTATATTGGGGAGCAATACCTACACTTTCCTATGTTTGCCAAATAATGATCAGTTTCATGTATTGGTCGCAAAGACGACAACCTGAAGCTAAACTTGTATTCTGGATGTTTGTCTATTTGAAGGCATATTTGTGGGTGCAATGGTTGTGACTTTGTTCGAGGATCTAAATGCTTGAGCATAGACTTTACTTGAGTCACTGACAATTGTTGTGCCGCTTTCGGGCCTAGAATGCGAGCTTGTTTCAAAATGGAATGATCTAGTGTATTCCTTATTTATTTGTACAATCAAGTTTGGGGTTTCAATTTTGCAAAACTGTCCAAGCTCACATTTATTATTTTAGAAACAAATAAATTAATCTTTTTCTTCTGCTGTTGATTTCATCTTCTTCTTAGCAACTGTTGGTATTACTGGATTTTCATCTCCAGAAAACTTGATAATGTCCTGGCTTAGCCTTAAAGTTGGCATTGAGGAGTACTTGTGCAGTTGAAATTCGACATAGATACTGCGCTCTTTATCTTTAGATGCAGTAACAACAATCATTCCTCTTCGTTGCTTGTAGTTTTAGAGGGCAACGTGATTCCCAGAGGGGAAAGTGCGCATCAAATACTAAAATTTGGACAGGAAGTTAATAAGGAAATCTTGAGTTGTCTAACCTCATGGGAGTTTGACAGAGAAGACTATTACTATCACGACTCAAACTCTGAGCACGTGCACATCCCTTAGTGGTCGATACAAATGTGCAACATCTTAGGAACCGTTGTTGACCCATTCCTTTTATCAAGCATGCGGAAGCATAATTATAAACTCCTAACAACACATAAATGGGATAGCAAATATATGATTATATTTTCACCAAACACACATATTTTTACAGTAGTATTTATGTACAGAAGAATCTAACATGACATGGTCTATTTCAAAAAGAACAACTTTTAGGCTATCTACGCTCCGAGCTCCTCGTCCATGGGGCCAAGTCTTTATCTACGCCCCTGCCAGACTATTCGATAGTCCTGGGTGAATGGTCACCCATTATTCAGATAAGACGGAAGACCCATTAGCATTTGGCAGAAGCTACCGAAACACCCATACTCCATTTCTTGTAATCCTCTGCTCCTTGCCTGACAACCTCCCACCATCCCCTAAATCTCGATTAGGAGAAAAGTACACCCTACATGCAACCAAATCACATTTCGCAAAACTCCCTTAATACCCACATTTTCCTACATGTTAGTATCAAAAAAATCATATACAACTGTATTGAGATCACATAGCATAGGAACATTTCACATGTGTGTATGCATGGGTGTACACCCTACATGCAACCAAATCACATTTCGCAAAACTCCCTTAATACCCACATTTTCCTACATGTTAGTATCAAACAAATCATATACAACCGTATTGAGATCACATAGCATAGGAACATTTCACATGTGTGTATGCATGGGCGTACATATCATCACAATCACACGGGCCCCCAAGACTAAATTGTTATAGCACGTCCCATACCGCACTACACAATTCCATCTCCTAATTAGGTCTATCAATTTCAATTGCTCATGAGTCTCAACTGATTTCGATCCCCTGGCTATGGCCAACTCAACAGTTAGCAGTCTTTCGGCGTGATCGGGCACTGTCTCGCACCATCGAGCATAACATCGTCTACATCTAGACAGCATTTCATTTAGGAGCATCGGCCCAGCATCCACTGCAACCGGCATTCGTTGACTTGGGGTTTTCCCGAAGGAGCATCGTCCGGCCCCAAAGCTTGTGACAGAGTCTCATGTCATGTATGCATTAATCCATTTTCAAAATACAACGATCAATTGCATATTTCAACAACATCACCAAATAAGCGAATTTCCAGCAATCAAAGTATTAAGATTAATCATAAACTACTACCAATCCTAACCAACGGAAATTGTCCACTCGCGCACTTTCGAGTTTAACACCAGAATTCAAATCAAACGAGTTTGAAAAATTCTTAAACTTGAACATGTTGTAAAGGACATATAAAAAAACATTTTTCATGCAGACACCTAGACCCAGATCCTTTTAGATTCGGCCTAGTAAATCACTCAATCTAGCACCAAAATTGGGTCCGTTTCTAGAAAGTCTGTTTTTCGAAATCAACTTGGTTCGAGGTCCAAAATATGTCTCTTTGATATGAAATTCAAATATGTTAAACTAGAAGATGTGGAAAACAACTTTTGTGATAAACCATTTGGAAATTCGAACCCAAGAGTTGGTAAAAACCCAAAATGTCATAATTTCCAGTAAAGTCCGAGTTTCTGTTTGAAAATAATGGAGCTAAAATATCCTTCTTTCAAATTCCCAAAAATCCTGAGAAAAATATATGTTGTGGCTGAAGATGTCTAAAAAATTTCTCCAGAAGGAAGCAACCTCAAAATCACAACACATTTCGGTCAATAAAAATGACAAACAGCAGGTGTCTAGGAATTGGTTCTGAAGAACAGCCCCTATTTTCGACTAATCCATCCTCTAGGGTGCTATTCTAACTACTTAGACTAACACCAATCCATTTTGAGACTAATCTAACCTTTCTAGACTATCACTAAGCTATATTTAAACTAATCTAAACCATCCTTAAACTTATTTAAACTTCTAAGCAAGTGTAATTAGCCCCTAATCAAAACTTAAGAAGTTAACTCACCTAACCAAGAAAATCCAAGGCTACCCTTACTGATTGGGCGGTAGCAACCAAGCTGCGACCTCTAGGGACGCTAGAATAGCTCCGGTCAGCTTGGATTAGGGTTGAGAAGCCCTCAGCTCACGGCTGAGAGGGCTTGCTCTCGGCCGTTGGAAGTCTAGTAGCGAAAGCGCTGCAACCGTGAAGACACGGCTACGACACAGCAACGTCGGCTTGCCAGCTGGCGGGCCAGTTCGAAATTGCTTGTGCTTTGGCGGCTGGATGGCAACATAGGTGAAGGGTTGGCTGGATGGCAACACAGGTGAAGGGTTTGGGTTCTTCAGTGATGAGGATGAGCTGAAACAGAGGAGGGGTGAACTAAGGTGTGGCGACAACACTAGTGGATGGAGTTGCAAAACTTTCAGCACAAGGAAGCTGGAGTGATGCCGGTTCTGGTGAGTTGTCGACTTGCTGATGAGGGGGTTTGGTTAGCAAACAAGTGCTAGTTTAGAGAAAAACGGAACATGCAGGGCAGCATGGTCAAGAATTCCGCTTGTCCAGAAAAGCTGCAGGGCCAAAACAGAGCCTCTTCTGTTTTCGGTTGCTAGCTGTTTCTGTTCAGCAAAGACAGAGGAAGCCAAACAGGGGTTGAAGCGTTTGAAGAAGCAGAAGACAAAGGCTTTCACGGCTAAGAAAAGGAAAGGAAAAGAAAAGAAAGAAAAGAAGGAAAGGGAGGCAGACGCATGGCACCAAGGGGGGAAGGATATGCGCGGGTGGGGGTGAGAGAGAAGAGGAAAAAGGACCATGGAGGGTTCCCCTCCCCAATTTCCACCATCAAGGGTCCTTATTCCATGGAAATTTTACCTGTTTCACTTTCATGTGACCCATCACCTCTAAACAAGCTTATCTTCTACAAATGACACTCAAATGGTGGTGAAATTTATTTTGTTGAGCCTTCATCCGAATTTGCATCTTTTCCAATAATTTTTCCTTTTTTCATTTCACCCATTCATAGCCTTAATTAATAAGAATAAAGTATTATTTAAATCCTTATAATTCTTCTCTCCAAAGGTTCCACATTAAAGACCAAAAATCCATTTAAAATATGGCCTTTCTCCCATATCTTTAATTTGCTGCATTTGAATTTTTCAACAACAATTCCCGTCATCAATAAATCTTGGAAAGATGCAACAATATTCCTAGAATTAATCGTGACACACTAGAGTTCTCAATTTCTGAAATCGGAATAAATTTCGTAGATAAATTCAGTCAGACGTGGTTTTAGCGCGACCTAAACTACGGGGTAATTTTTTGGGAATTTTCGGTGCAATTAACCCGTGGTGGATTATTTTTTAGCCACAATGTACATCTTCGACTCATTGGCGACTCTCAATTGTCGTGAAAATCTCGAGGTTTCATTTATAGGCATAGGGTACTAAAACGATAGAAAAATCGATTTAGTGCCGATCGACGAGAATTTTTGTAATTAGGTGGAGTCACCCATGCCTAATTACATACCTCAATTGAATTGACCTCTTTCCGATCTCTGATAGATTTTTGACTGTGTCGCAATGACCATTGCAGACTAACACGGTCGAGCAGTCGATTCCTGGTCGAATTCTCTAGTCTATTTGCATCAAAAATCTTTAATTACTTCCTCAACTAGTCTAGTTATCTCATGAATGATCGGCTCAAAGAATAGCAATATAGACAGTTGATGAAAAGCCCGATTTATTCAATTGAAAACAGAAGTAGAAAATCAGACTATCATAGTCACATTACAAATGCAAGCCAATATATATGACTTGTGTTTCCATGGTTACTAATGTTACAGTTTCCAGTTTGGAGTATTGCAATATGAGTGAGTTGTATCACAAATAGGTTCATTCAGAGCTTTGACCTTGCGTGGTCAAGCACGTTGGAGGACCGTGCAGGGAGCTGTAGACAATTCCAGTCGTCATCATCCTCGAATGCTTTAAATAGCATGTCCAACATCTCTGCTCCGACCAACTCTAGCTTCGGCGGCTCCCACTGTGTTCATCAAACAAGAATCAGGCTCAAGCTCAACCTCGTGCATTAATTCAACCAAATTGTAAGAAAAACCGTTTGTCCTAAAAGGCTAAGCTGTTAGGAAACTGTCGAATGATGTATTATTAGCATATGACTTGATACAATCCTAGCTTACACCATGCCTTATTACCTTACACAGACGATTATAGGATCTCCAATCTCTGCGAGGCTTTAATGATTGTCTCTTGAACTCAATGAAGTTTGAGTACTTGGATATTTATTATAATGATAATAAACAACAGACTATAATTTGTTGTTGCAGCATATACCCTTCTCCTCTCATTTATTAGTCAATAGAAATTTATGATTCGGACGGTCTTCGTCTTCGTTTAGCCAATGCACAACAAATGACAGATAAAGCAAAGTACCAATCAAAAGGTTTTGGACGTAAAAAGATGTCTAAAGCACGATGTCATCACCATATTAAATGACAAATAAACTGATACATTGTTGCTCTTATTAAATAAAGTTTCAAGATCCATCTCCTCAAGTCAAATAGCAGGGTAATAGTCTATATGCTTTTACCTTGGGTTTTTTGTCTTTATCGAAAAAAATCGCCCTTGAACCCTGCAACAAAACGTATTCACCAATGCATTACACAAATCGATGAAGAGAAGGATACAAACGACATGTGACAACACCCTTGGCGAATGCTCTTGTTGCCATGATATCATATGGTCTATAGATAATTTAGATCATGTTCATCTGTACCATTGATCATATAAGCTTCACAGTTGGACCCACATAATCAATGATTGAGATGGTATTGATCTATGTGGTTCGTAGTCCATGAAATAACTTCTCGGCCAGTGGAGAGTTGCTTATAAAAGTGACGTGAAAAATCAAAAGCTCCCATTGGATACTTGAATATGTCCTACCTATTAAAATATCCATTTAGAGTTAATACCTCGTAGTAGTCATTGGTGATCTTCCTTCGCACGATGTTGCAAAAGATGGTGTACTCGCGAGCTAGACATTGTTCAATCGTCTGACCACGTCCTTCTCTTATCTAATAATCATCAAGATCGACAAGTTCTTTTAGCTGTTAGATGCAATATGCCATGCTCCTTGTAATGTTACACATAAATGATTGATATCCATGATTACCATGTACCCAACAACTGCTGGAACAAGCATACACAGACATAAATCTACGTACGCAAAGAGTTAGTTTATGACTGGAAAACTCCCATTCCATTCTAACACAAACTGCTGAGTACTTTCTACTTTCAAATTTCCATCTGCACACACCCTATAAGAGTAGATATTGAGAAGTGGAAGATATTTGTTGAATTTCACTATCATTCGAAAGCGCGTTACTTTGTATAAATTACCACTAAGCTGGATAGTATACGTTTTGTTTTACATATTACCGATCTCAGAGAAATCTTTAGGCTGGTCGGACTAGCAGACTTCATACTGTTCACTGCCTCGGCGATCCATTTCTCTGCCGAGTTATTTAGCAGCTCCTCCTCCTGCACCGTGAAAGTATTTCAGCTGTACAACTAGAAAAGAAGGAGAAGGAATTCAAACCAACTTGTTCTTACAAGAGAACGTAATATGCCCTCCACCATCTCTCTCGAGAAACATCTGTTTATGCTCTTCAATCTATTCCAACAATGAAGACTTGTTGATGTAAGAGATTATATTCGACAGGAAGAGAGTGAAGTCCTAGAGTAGAAGATCAGCAACCTTTTGTGGAGTTCTTCCTCTTTCATATTGGATTTGCACGCATAACTGTTGATGACCGACAAAATGTCTGATGCATTTGACGAATCCACCGAAGAGAGAGCGTGTTCTAAAAGAGGAAGATCCTATCGAGAAAATAGAGGGTTAACCATATACATATAAAAGACAAACTAAAATCATATTGGTTATTAGACACATCTAACGTGTCGCCTTTTTTCCTTTTAAATATTAAATAACAAAGGGAGCAAGTTTTGGAATCGCTACCATCCAGTTACCTTTGAAAAGACAAAATGAGTTGCGAGGCCACATGCAAGCATTGTTTCTCCGTCCAGCCGTGCTCCAGTTAATCCTAGATATTCACCTGCTCGATGTAACATCACTTGTAAAATCTAAAGTATAGGATAATCTGATCTAGATATTTGATAATTAAAAAGCTTGGCACAATACACACACTAATTGGTCAATTAAAATTTGACAATGAGGCACAAATACAAAGACGTCCAAAATGAGAAGATCCATATATTGTACTTCTCTTCCTCTTTAATTCCTTTCCTACAGTGGACAGTATGTGTATTATGGGTTCATCTGAAGTGAAAAAGGAAAAGAAAAAGCTGTTCAGAATTACCAAAGTAACCAGGAAGCTTGGATAGGAAATGAGATGCACCCACATCCGGAAAGATTCCGAGTATTGCTTCAGGCATTGCAAATACCTGCAACACCAGGAATGGGAAACACTCTTCAGAGAGATTCATTTTCTGTAGTTTCAAGCAAGTTTTTATCAGATGTCTCGGAAGATGCATTATGATGAACAAAGCTCATCTGCAAACATCATTCATCACCATTGAGTCCGGTTATAGAAATCAAATGAATTTATAAACGAGGGCTATCTACCGTCTTCTCTGTCACGACTCTAAAGCTTGCGTGCATGGAGAGTCCAGCGCCACCGCCCATTACAACTCCATTGGTGAGGCATACCTTTGAGGTCATTCATATGAAAAAGAAAATGTTCAAGTTGATTTTGAAGGAATTGCTAGCTTTAACTACAGATACTTATCGTGTGGTTCATCAGTACTGCTTAAGAAGAAAAGCCCCAAAATCTCACCAAAGGCTTTTTATAGGTGGCTATCAAGTGATCCAAGGTGAGTTGTTTCTTGTAAAAGCTTGCTCCAAAGCTCCAATGTCCTGAATGATTTCAGAGATACCAGAATTTACTCAGATTATAAGATAAAGTTGTCAACTCTTATTTGAGTTAGTTATGAACGTATATTTGATTATTTTCTCGTATCTCTGACAGCCTCTTTTAAAAATCTTTTCCCAACTATTGTTTACATATTATAACAAAGCCTTAACTTTACCAACTATTGTGTCAAATTAACAAGTGTTGGTAGCTCAATAACTTAATTAGAAAAAATGTCGCCATTTACTTGTTTTTACTAATGGTTTTTTGTAGCACTCATTAAAAGTTATTGAAATTAAACAGCACGGAAAAAAATTCTGAATTTTTTACACGAAATATTATAATTTTGCATGTATATATGGCTGTCCAACAAATATTGTAAGTTTTTGGAAAAGAATACCATATCGCTTGCATATTTCAAGGGTTACAGTTATATTAAACACAATTAAAAAGAAGCAGATCCAGATTTGATCACCTGTTAACATGGAGCAGATATTTTGGAAAACATCACCGCCCGCACAAAATGCTTTCCCGTTTCCCTGATGAATATTTGATCAAGAGGCAAAGAATAACATAGAGTATAAATCAGCTGATGTATATCCAAGAGAACATATCATTGATCAGATGGAGCATGATCAGACGAATTTGAATCTAAATGTATGCACTAGATGAAATCTTCAAATGCCTCTACCGTTATTTGCTTAAATATGTACTAGCAACTCAGTAGGGAGAAAGGACAGATATAAATACAACCTCCAATTACCTTCAAGATGACAGCGTTGACAGTAGGATCGTCCTCGTAGATCTTCAACTTGCTAAACATCTGAGAAATCTGCGCGCTCAGAGGAGACGCACTTGAGTAATGGACCTGCGTAAATGAATAAAAGAAAGAAGAGAGGGTCGCACCATTTCGAGATTGAGGGAGTTTAACTTGGAAGGCCGGTTCAAGATCACCTTTCTCACTCCCGGATGCTCTTCAAACAGCACCTGCCAAAGGCAAATGAAATCATGGTCTATCAGGGCACCAAGCATGGCTTCTATTTAAATGATTCGAGATCAATGAGTAGAGAGGACAGACCGGCTGCTCGGTCAAGTCTCTGCGGAACAACTCGGCAGAGCTCAGAGCCTGCATCATTCACTCTCTCTCTCTCTCTCTCTCTCTCTCTGTGTTCTCTCCTCCTAGTTGGGCTGCGCAGGGTCAAGGAAGGAAGCTCAGTTCCTATTTATAAGCAGATCCAGCAATCCTGTCATGACGTTTAAACAGATGCATCCTGCTCAATAGTTGATGCGCATACGCAACCTCATTCATATATTCGGGCCCTCCCAGTATGTTTAAAATCTAGACTATGGTTACGACAGATGCACAGATGTCTTCCTGTTACAATATCAAAGATTATAAAATGTTCCGTCGACCAGAATGTGAAGCTTCAGCCGTGGGAGGTGCGTACGTCAGCATGTTTGCGTGATTCATGTCCCAACAATCGTCAAGTTTGGGCCACTGCATGACCCGTTCATATGCTGTCAAAAATCAATAATGAATCTTATTGAGGGATAAGTAGAATAAACAATGACTCATCAGGTCTTGCATGCGGAAAAGCCCTCCCGACACGATCAACTTTCTTTGTCTTTGTCCTTTGGTGGAATCGTGGGTCATAAGGGTCATCGGCATTGCAGATACCATATTCTTTGGGGAGCAATATGGGCAGTCTGATAAATACAATATATTTTCTTGAAATTCAATCTGGTGCTCTTTCCCATCTTCTTCACGAGAGAATATTAACCAAGTACAGCAACGTGGACTCGTTCAACGTTGCAGATACCATTTTCTTGAGCACCTTTTATATTGACTATTTGAAACTTGAAAGCCATAATAATCATCAGTTTTAGAGAGAAATTCCATACGATCTAATGAATTCGCGATTAATACATGAATACACCCTTAGTCTGTTTATATAACTCTAGCCTCGCGTGCTATCTTAGCCTGGCTTCTCGTATAATGTAAACAAAGGCTTTTGGCTGACTCTTTCCAATGCATCGCATCAAGACACACGAGCTTACTCATTAACTAACATTTTTTCTAATTTCAAGGAGAGAGAGGGTCTAGCTCAGTGACATTTCAACGAAGATACTAAATCACAAGTTGGCTCAAATATTTATAGCCTTAAATATTGCTTAGAATCCTCACGGGTTCCCCTGATCACGGCAGGCAATCTACAGTTAGTGTCGCGACCTCTTTTTTTCGGCGCCCGCAGTCTGGTACGGACACCTAAGAAGGCTAATGGCTTCGCTGAAATTAATTATGCTCGGACTCTCCCAAGTCCACCAATTCACGACTTTAATAGTCTAAGTTTTTGGCCTATAAGTCAATTTTGAAATAGAGTCGTCACTAATCAATTTGGGGTGGGTTGATTAGAAACCCAAGCGAAGTACCGGGAGAAATACTCGCTCCTGCGCAACCAAAGAAATTAGGATCGGGGACTTTATTATACTAGTTAATCACTAATGCCCTTTCGGTACCTAATCTTGTTTAAACCCCGAGGTTTTTTGGATGATTGAGGGATTTTCCATGCATTTTCAGGAGGAAAAATATATTTTGGGTCTTTTTCTCATTTTTTTTGACATAAAAGGGGTTTTTGGATTTTTGGGTATTTTTGGAAAAATATAAGTCTTTTTGGCATTTTATGAAAATTTTGGGCTTTGTATGAATTTTGGCAATTTTTGGGATTTTTGGGATTTTTTGATATTTTTTGAAAATATAAAATATTTTTTTATTTTTGATTTTTGGAAAATAAAATATTTTTTAAACATTTTTTGTATTTTTGGAAAATAAACTATTTTTTGATTTTTTTTTCATTTTTCGGAAAATAGAACATTTTTTAATTATTTTCCATTTTTTTGGAAATTGAAAGCTTTTTAATTTTTTTGAAAATAAATTATTTTTGATTTTTAAAATTAAAATATTTATTTATTTATTATTTAAAATATTATTTTGTTAAAGAAAACCGACCCGGGTCGGATCCATGGGTTGGATTCGACCCGGGCCACCCCCCGCAAAGCAAACCAGGCCCGCTATGCGGGCCCAACCTTTTTTTTTTTTTTTTTTTTTAAAAGGTGAAACGACGTCGTGGAGAAGCCTCGCCGCAACCCTCGGGTGCCGGATCACGCATCCGACCCGCTCCACGACCCTTTCCACTCCCGCAAAACAACGCCGTGGCCGAGCATTCGCGGACGCCCGACCCAGCCCGACGACCCGGCTCCATGACCCGGCGACCCGCTCCCCGGCGAAACCCTACCCGACTTGGCTCCGAACCTCGACCCGACTTGCCGCCGCTTCCGTAATTTACGGAATCCTTACCTAGTTCCCGATCCGGTCCGACTGGCGACCCGGGATTGCGATTTGGAAAAATCGAGAACCCTAGGGTTTCCGAAATTGGGGGCGATAACGGCAGCGATGGAGGTGCTCCGGCGATGATGGCGATGACGACGACGGCGATGACGACGATGAAGGCGACAAAGGCGATGGTGATGGCGGTGTGATACCTGCTTGCGGCGTGGCGATGATGAAGGCGACGGCGGCATCGAGGTCCCTCATGTCTTCCCTTTCCGATGTCTGTCCGCTTGTCTCTCTCTCTCTCTCTTTCGACTCCGGCAAAGCTCGGATCGCAGCTGCAAGCCCTCGGCCCCGCTGAAGTCTCTCAGTGGGGTATCCAAGGGCTGAAACCTCGATTCAGCCCTTCCTTGCGCCTCTTCTCTCTCTTTGGCCTTCCTCAGTGTGGTGGTTATCGATGTCGAGGGGGGGTATTTATAGGCTGAGGGGTGGTCGGCCGACGGGGCTCGACTGGTGGCTGCCATAGCTCTCACCGGCCGAACCGGCGTCCCATCCGACGCCAGCCACCCCCTGCTCCGTCCCATCCTCCTTGCTCCACGTGCGCGCGCTACCCCTCCCCTCGGCTCCGACATCGTGCCTCCGGCGTGTGCCGCGCACGCAGTCGAGTGAGGGAGAAGACTAGAAGATGGGCCGGGTCGCGAGTCAGGCCGCGGAGGCCCAGAGGGGCTGTTTTCTGTTTTTTTTTTCCGTTTTTCTTTTTTCTCTTTTCGTTTTTTTCAGTTTTTTTTTTTTGGTTTTTTCAGTTTTTTCGGTTTTTAGACAAAATAAAATAAAATGAAATAAAACCAAAAAATAAAAAAAAATAAAAAAATGAACTTAGCAAAAATTTAGGCGTCAACAGTTAGTTATTATATTTAATGACTGTAGCTTTGATGCACTTTTAGAACCGGAAATGGTAATGAAGATATGGATGTAAAATGGTTAAGTCAGACTGCTTGCTAAATATAGTATATTCTCTATTGTTGGATTGAACAACATCGCTGGACGGTGGTTTTTTAAGTCCCAGAAGTCTATGTCGACATCGATGTCTTAGGCCTAGTATAATATACCTGCACTTCCTGAGAAATGAATTTGTCTATTAGCACTTGAGCTTATTCAGAAACCAAAATTCTATCTAGTCTTTAGTTATTATATTCAATTACTGATACCATTGTAAACATAGCATCAGCATATTTATATACAGATTAGATATCTTTATCCTTTACCTAATAATACTGTTAATTAATAAATTTTTGAAAGATTACCACCAATAGGTTTGACAACATTTTGCTAGCATATCGAGTTACTAAGCCATCACAGGACTAATCACTAGGCCTATATGGTCATATGAAACGCAGTTAGAAGAGAGCAAAACCCTCCTCATTGATCAAGTTTCTATAATTAGGACTCATGCACAGATGGCAACACACATCAAATGATAAAAATTAGACGGCAAGTTAATCAGGAAATCTTGAGTTGCCTAACCTTATGGGATCTTGACTAACCAGACTCTATCACATTACAAATCCATGCCAGTACGTGCGAGTTGTGTTTACACGGTCGATGCTGTCACAGTTTCCAGTTTGTAGAACTGCAACGGACAATGTGCTCCATAGAGTTGAAGAGAAGGAAACATCAATGAAGATGCCGAATTTACCTGCGCCACTAACACCGACACATTGTTTCTCAAAAAATAGAGAATTCTGACATGTTGGGATACGTTGTATATTAAATATATATTTTTGCATATACATGATAAATTATTATTTTTATAATTATTTTAACCAAATTGATTTGAATTAAATTCACAATAAATAAATAATAAAAAAAGTGCCTGAAATGAATTTACACTAAAAGCATTAATCCATCATTTGTTAATATCATTCATTGTTTAATTTGACAAATTCAACTTTATTTCAATAATCTATAAAACTTGGAGAAAATGAAAAAACAAGCAACCCACATTCTAGACTCAAGTGTCAAAGCGTGTCGGAAGAGAACAGAAATAAATAAATTTGGGCGGTGAATTGTGTGTTACGGAAAGTGAGAGTTGAAAGAGAAGAGAAATAAATAAATTTGGGGAGTGAATTGTGTGTTACGAAAAGTGAGAGTTGAAAAAGAAGAGAAGACTAGGTTTTTCTCCTTTTCCCATTTATTTTTTATTTTTATTTTTACATATTTACATTTTAATTCCTCATGTATTGAAAATTTCTGAAATTGACCCGATGCGTGTCGAATCACATGTTGGAATCTGAATTCTCATGTCGGAATTATGGACTCATATGTTGGAGAGTGTCGGAAGAGTTGATTAGATGTGGAATCTGACACCTTTTGATCGAGTGTCGGATACATGTTGGAATATTTAACCTGATATGAAGGCTTTAGGAGAGTGTTGGTACTTCTTAGAATTTAGATTCCAATAGGATTAATACTCTAAAAAATCTTAAACCGGTACATCTGTGACAAATTTACCCAAAACTAATTTTTTAATCACAAAAAACCCCAAATTGGTATATATCTGACAAATTTATCCCAAACTGTTATACTTGTGAAAAATTTACACTTTATTAGTTTTCATTAAATTTTACTGTCAAATTATTGAATTGAATGACAAATGACAGTTTATTAGTGAATCAATCTCGTCTTACATGTGCAAAACCCTCCTTAGTGCTCAACTTCTTATGATCAGGACTAATGCGCAAATGGTTTCTAATTACGTAATTCTAGTTGCACTAATCATCAAGTTGAGCCTTTGCAAGACTAGTTTACATGCGGCCAAAATTCGGAAATGAAGCATTTTTAAATTTGGGGGAGAAGCAGAATAAACAAAGACTCGTCTCGTCTTGCATTTGCAAAACCTCCTTATTGATCAACATTCCGTGATAAGGAATCATGCACAATTGGTTTCGAATTACGTGATTCAAGTTGCAACAATCAGCAAGCGGAGCCATGCAAGACAAGCTCATGTGCTGTCAATAGTTGGAAATGAAGCATATTAAATTTGGGAAAGAAATAGAATAAACAAAGACTCAGTCACGTCTTACATGTGCAAAACCCTCCTTATTGATCAACCTTATGTGATCAGGAATCATGCGCAAATAGTTTTGAATTACGTAATTCGAGTTGCAATAATCATCAAGCGGAGCCAGGCAAGACCAGCCCATGGGCGGTCAATAGTCGGAAATGAAGCATATTAAATTTGGCGTAGAAATACGATAAACAAAGACTCAGTCACGTCTTGCATGTGCAAAACCCTCCTAATTGACCAACCTTCTGTGATAAGGAATCATGCGCAATTGGTTTCGAATTACGTAAGTCGAGTTGCAATAATCATCAAGCGGAGCCATGCAAGACCAGCTCATGTGCAGTCAATAGTCAGAAATGAAGGGTGGTGTTAAATTTGGGGGAGAAGTAGAATAAACAAAGACTCAAGTCACGTCTTGCATGTGCAAAACCCTTCTTAGCGATCAAGTTTCTGTGATCGGTACTCATGCGCAATTGGTTTCGAATTACGCAAGCCGAGCCATTGCAAGAACAGTTCATTTGCTCTCGAAAGTCAGAAATGAAGCATACGAAATTTGGGGAAAAAGAAGATTAAACAAAGCCTTTGGCTGACTCTTACACAATGCATTGCATCAAGACTCTCGTGCTTGTTCATCAACTAATATTTTTTTAGATATGAGAGGTGCGTGCGTAAGCATAATTACGTAATGATCATCAAGTTGAGTCATTGCATGACGGGTTCATATGCTGTCAAAAGTCGGAACTGAAGCATACAAAATCTGGGTAGAAGTAGAATAAACAAAGACTCATCTTTCCTAGAGAAATTATTAAAAAATTCTAAACCTATTGTACGATGACCGATTTAACCATAACTTTTTAATTGTGCCAATTTAGACCTAAACAATTTTAACAAATTGCTAATTCAGTCATAGATTTTTCAATTGTGCTAATTTTGGTCATTCAATTCAAAACATTTTGATGATTTGTCAATTTATTTTAAATCTTTTAATAATTAGTCAATTTAGTCACTCTGACCAATTTTGGTATGAGATCACTGTAAGTCATTTTACATAGTACAGTCAACGTTGACGTGAATAATTTTTACATTTTTTGAATTTTTATAAATATTTTGAATTTTTATTTTATTTTCTTTCCTTTTTTTCCTTTAGTTGGTCACCAAGGTCATTGGCAAGGCTCAACCTCACCATCATTTGGCAAGACTTACCCTCACCAGGCTGGCAAGGTCGACCTCATCAGTGGCCTCGCCAGCCTCGGTCACCCCGGGGATGGAGGAGCTGTTTTCTTCGGCTATGGAGTCCGGTTGTACGACCCACAAGAATTGCCTTCTGCTATTCACAAGGCTGTCTACGTGAACTAGTGTTCAGTTGAAAGTCATCATGCTCCCAAGGCCGACTTCATATATATGTGGTCGGAAAGGGTTTAGTCTCATATACAAGAGGAGCCAATCGAAGATGGGACCTTCAATGATTTTTAAAGATTTTCAAATTTACTCTATGTGTCGGATTTTAAAAGATTTTCAAAGATTTTTTTTTCAAAGATTCAAATCCTATCTTAAGTTGCACCGAACATATGATGATAAATTTTTACAATCTGAGGATATTTTGAGGACTTTAAATCCATCTTTATCCTATTCAATCCCAATCTAGATTTAAATGACCGAATGTCGCCTAGGCCCTTATGGTCATATGAAACACTATTAAAAGAAAGCATATCCCGATTGGATCACCTATTAACATGGAGCGCACAACATCATCACCCACACAAATGCTTCCAGGTTTCCCTAATGAATATTTGAGCAATAGGCGAAAAATAACATCAATGATAGAAAAAGCTGCCGCCATATCCTAGAGAATATATTATTCGACCAGATGGAGCATGACCTATTTATGTGACGTAGAATAGATACTCGTGTACTTAATTAGCCTAATCTGAATTCAGATCTAAAAACTATATAAAAATATGGAATTCGAGAGGGCGTTTCCGAACTTCTCCTCTTCCAATTATGCACTTCACAATTTACACCCAATTAATATATATTTGTGAAACAATACAGACTTAACAATCTAAATATATCTATCAAATTTGTCATCAAAACAATACGAGTTGATATGTGTTAAAAAAGAACATCCTACACATTTAATAAGCATATGCAACCTCATTAGTATATTTGATCCCTTCCAGTGTTTCATAAATTTAAACTATCGTCAAGACCATTATTGAGGTTATAAAGTGTTTATAGGATCAGAATTTGAGGATATGGGAGGTGCGTACCGTGAGCTTGCTTACGTAATTCAAGTTCGAGTTCCGATAATCATCAAGCTGAGCCATTACATGACGAGTTCATAGGCGGTCATAAGTAGGATAAACAAAGACTTGTCTCATCTTGGATATGCAAAACCCTCCTTATTGATCAACTTTCTATGATTGGGACTCTTGCACAAATGGTTTCTGATTACGTGATTCGTGTTCCAATAATCATCGAGCTGAGCCATTGCAATTCTAGTTCATATGTGGTGAAAAGTTGGAAATGAAGCATATTAAATTTGGGGGAGAAGTAGAATAAACAAAGACTCGTCTGATATTGCATGTGCAAAACCCTTCTTATTGATTAACTTACCATGATCAAGACGCATGCGCGATTGTTTTTTAATTACGTAATTCAAGTTCCAATAACCATCGAGCTGAGCCATTGCAAGTCTAGTTCACATGCGGTGAAAAGTCAGAAATTAAGTATATTAAATTTTGGGGAGAAGTAAAATAAACAAAGACTTATCTCGTCTTGCCCGGCAACACCCTCCTCAGTGATCAACTCTCTGTGATCAGTGACTCATGCTTTAAATGTGAGAGGTGCGTGCGTGCGTAAGCTTAATTACGTAATTATCATCAAGTTGAGCTATTGCGTGACGGGTTCATATGCTGTGAAAAATCGGAACTGAAGCATACAAAATCTGGGCAGAAGTAAAATAAACAAAGAATTATCTTGGGAAAATTATCCAGCAGAATCCTAAACTTATTATACGGCGGTTACTTCAACTTTAAATCTTTCAATTATGTTAATTTAGTTCTAAACATTTTGATAACTTGCTAATTTAGTTTTAAACATTTTAACGATTTGTCAATTTAGTCATTTTAGCTAATTTTGACCGCAAGTCGTTGATATGATGCTTTGCTTTATGTTAGCCTCCTTACACGGTGCGGTCGACGTTAACATATATATTTTTTTTGTAATTTTTCTGAATTTTTATGATCTGTTTTTTTTTTTTTTTGTCACCGTTTTTTTTTTTTCCTTTCCTTATTTCTTTGGCCAGTTGTCAAGCCTTGGCTATGGCTAGCAACTGGTCATTGGCAATGCTCAACCTTGTCGTCACTAAGCGAGGCTCGCCCTCACTAGTGGCCTTAGCAGCCTCGGTTGAGGCTCAGCCTCATCGAATCTAGTGATGGTCAAGTCATGGGGAGATTGCTATCTTTTGAAAAATAAGGGGATTGCCATAAAGCAAGATTTCATCTCTCCACTGAATATGTCATACTGATTGAATATTGTAAAATTCAGTATTCAATTTATTTCCTTATTTCATTTCTTTTTTCCGTTATGTTTTATCTCTTATATTAGCAACAATGTGAAAAATGGCGAGTGATAAAATCTTGACTCTTTTCATTGAATTTTCTTATGCTCATTTCACCGGTAATGATACATATCCTGTCAGCTTTCTTTGTAGTTATCAACGAAGCACAAATGCATCGAGAGCTCTATTGAGTAGACCACAAAACTACACATAAAAAAAAAAAAAAAAAAAAAAAAAGATCATTCAAAGAGAAAAAAATTATATTACGACTTTTCTCGTATATAAGAGCACATATGAATATCAAAATCACTGTTTATTTTGGCTAATAGATTTTACTATCAATCTGCCTATCAAAGAACTGTTTTCTAGACCTGAAGCTCTATGTCAACAAGTGGGAGATTGTCTTTGTATCTTCGGACGGTTTCTGTGGTACGTTACCTCCCAAGTTAATTTGCAGGAGGCATCTTTAATACGACAGATTCCACAGGCTGGTGAAAGATGCTCCAGGAGGATCAAGCCATTTGATAAATTGGAAAAAAGAACGACCACTAGTTCTTGGCGAACACGTATCAGTTAATATCGGAGGGGGAAAAAGGCTGCTTGATCTTATTTCAATAAGGGTAAATATAATAAAAAAATTTAAATTAGTACACATGTGACAAATTTATCATAAATCGATATATCTGTGATAAATTTACCATTTGTTAGTTTCTGTTAAATTTTACCATTAAGTTGTTAAATTGGATAATATATGGTAGTGGATGGGTGTAACAATTTGGGGTTCCACCATAAAAATATATGTTTGTGATTTTTCGTGATATTAATTTATTTTAGTGAAACTAACAGAGGCTATATATGTCATGAATATATCGGTTTGAGGTTTTTGGCCATCAAAAATTAGTTTAGAGTATATTCATCACAGGTATACCAATTTAAGATTTTTTTTGTGGTAAAAAAAATTAATCTAAGGTAAATTTATTACAATTGTACCAATTTTGAATTTCTCTCGGTATTAACCTATTGTATAATAAGATATTGATGACCTGGTTTGTTTGGGATGATGTTCGCACGCCAAGGGTGACCCCCTTGATCTTTCATTATCCATGAAATTACACGTGAATCCTGTGGCTCAATGGGAGTAGGTTAAGTCTCCACCCCCAAAAAGTCTATATAACAATAAGGTTCGGGTTCGATTGTTGTCACTGATCATACGAAAACCCCCTCGCTAGTAGCTAAGCCTTATTCGAAACAATCTTTCAAACCATGGCGACCACAACACTCCTCCCTCAGGAAGCACGAAGGTATTGCTCTTTTGCTCTCGGACTTACGTCCAAAGAGATTCTTTCTAAACGATGAGAAAATTTGTCATTCATGTGGCTTTGGCAATGTGCGTGCGATTTAAGGATGTTGGGAATTACGTTTAAGAGTAGAGCTTTGCTCATCAAAGCCGGAAATGCTCTCGTTTTCGTTTCTTTTGTTCATGTAAAACTAGATTGTGTGGCTCATTAGCACAAGGTTTTGCAGACTGGAGGGAAAGGTAGCAGTGATCACAGGTGGGGCGGGCGGCATAGGAGAATCGACCGCAAGGCTCTTCTCGAAGCATGGGGCTAAAGTCATTATAGCCGACATTCGCGACGACTTGGGCAAGTCGGTGTGCAAGGATCTGGGTGCTGAGACTGCATCCTTTGTGCATTGCGATGTATCAATCGAGTCCAATGTTGAAAATGCCATTGCCACTGCGGTCGACAGGTTTGGAAAGCTGGACATAATGGTGAACAATGCTGCGATCAGCGACCCGCCCAAGGCCAACATATTGGACAATGACAAGGCCGACTTCGAGAGGGTGATCAGCGTGAACTTGACGGGTGTCTTCTTAGGGACCAAGCATGCTGCTCGAGCCATGATCCCGTTGCGGAGCGGAAGCATCATCAACGTCGGGAGCGTCAGCTCGAGCGTGGGCGGGGTGGCGTCCCACGCGTACACCAGCTCCAAGCACGCCGTCGTGGGCCTCACGAGGAACGTGGCTGCGGAGCTCGGGCGATATGGGATTCGCGTCAACTGTCTCTCGCCTTATTTCATTCTGACGCCATTGACGAAGGAGTTCTTCAAAATCGACGAGAGTGCAGGAGCCCGGGTGTATTCTAACATGGATGGGGTGAGTCTACAGGAAGAAGATGTGGCGAAGGCTGCTCTGTATCTGGGAAGTGATGAGTCCAAGTACACCAGTGGCCAGAATCTGGCGGTGGATGGAGGCTTCACCACCATCAATCCCGCCTTTGGATTGTTTGCTCGTGCTTAAATCATCTCCTCTTCATATCAGTATTGTCGTACCCTCCACTTTGTACCTTGTGACGAATAAGAAGTCTTGAATATCATGTTGAAATTGAAAGGAAATCAAAAGGTTTCAAATTCCAAAAGAGCTGAAATCTAGAAGTTGAGATGAGACCTAGTCTGGAAATTGCACTATTTTTTTTTTTGATTAAGGCAAATTAATGAAGTACATTCTCAACATTAACCCAAGGTGTTAGACATATTTTATAATAAAGTTATATTAGAGGATGAACTATTTGTAAAGAAATGATGCTGGAAACTATTGGATCTTGTAATTCAAGTCCAATGCGAGGAGAAGAAATTACTAGGGAAATCAATGATGAATAATAATGAGATAAGAGATTAACATGTATATAAGTTTGGAGTTTTTCGTGATATTAATTTTAAAAATATAGTTTTTTTTCTCTACTTTGTTGAGCCTGTTTCTTTTGGAGTTTATCAGAAATTAAGTAATGATTTGTACAAGGCATACCATTGGCCTAAAATGTTTTCTACATGAGCGGTCACGAGATGGAAAATTTCACTTATTAATGGAATTAAGTGCTAAGTCACCAAAATAAAAAATTATATATACGTCAACATCTTAGTGTAATGATTTTTTTAACACCGTCCGTGATCAAATAGTAATTCATAAAATAAAGAGAAAAATCGCTGAAAGTAAGGAGATGTGTCGCCAAAAGAGACGGCCTAACAAATCAGCTCCTCGTTGACTTCTCCAAAGTGCAGCAATACATCTTGATTCTTAAACTACACGTGGATGGTTATGTTAGATTGCTTGCTATGTTTATCTTTGTTGCTGGACGCGTTGACATCACTGGTAAATGTCACTATTGAGAGCCAGGATAACGTAACTGCGCTTCCCAACCAATGAATCTGTCTATTTCAACTCTCGCCTCATCGCATACTATGTCACCCTAAAATCCTTGCATGGTGCAAATAGAGGCTTTTGGCCGACTCTTCCAAATTCATTGCATTAAGGCACATGAGCTTCCTTTTTAACTATTCTTTTAGTGTTGGTGGAGAAGAAGATTGGGCAAGTGTATTTCCTATTAAGTTTCTCCAGAGAAATTAAGATAAGATACTCTGATTTGAAAGTGTTGGTGGAGCAGTACTTTCTCATATTGGGGGGCAATACCTGCTCTTTCCTATGTCTGCCAAATAATGATCAGTTGCGTGTATTGGTCGCAAAGACGACAACCTGAAGCTAAACTTGTATTCTGGATGTTTGTCTATTTGAAGGCATATTTGTGGGTGCAATGATTGTGACTTTGTTCGAGGATCTAAATGCTTGAGCATAGACTTTACTTGAGTCACTGACAATTGTTGTGCCGCTTTCGGGCCTAGAATGCAAGCTTGTTTCAAAATGGAATGATCTAGTGTATTCCTTATTTATTTGTACAATCAAGTTTGGGGTTTCAATTTTGCAGAACTGTCCAAGCTCACATTTATTATTTTAGAAAGAAATAAATTAATCTTTTTCTTCTGCTGTTGATTTCATCTTCTTCTCAACAACTGTTGGTATTACTGGATTTTCATCTCCAGAAAACTTGATAATGTCCTGGCTTAGCCTTAAAGTTGGCATTGAGGAGTACTTGTGCAGTTGAAATTCGACATAGATACTGTGCTCTTCTATCTTTAGATGCATTAACAACAATCATTCCTCTTCGTTGCTTGTAGTTTTAGAGGGCAACGTGATTCCCAGAGGGGAAAGTGCGCATCAAATGCTAAAATTTGGACAGGAAGTTAATAAGGAAATCTTGAGTTGTCTAACCTCATGGGAGTTTGACAGAGAAGACTATTACTATCACAACTCGAACTCCGAGCACGTGCACATCCCTCAGTGTCGATACAAATGTGCAACATCTCAGGAACCGCTGTTGACCCATTCCTTTTATCAAGCATGTGGAAGCATAATTATAAACTCCAAACAACACATAAATGGGATAGCAAATATATGATTATATTTTCGCCAAACACACATATTTTTACAGTAGTATTTATGTACAGAAGAATCTAACATGACATGGTCTATTTCAAAAAGAAGAGCTTCTAGGCTATCTACGCTCCGAGCTCCTTGTCCATGGGGCCAAGTCTTTATCTACGACCCTGCCAGACTCTTCGATAGTCCTGGGTGAATGGTCACCCATTATTCAGATAAGACGGAAGACCCATTAGCATTTGGCAGAAGCTACCGAAACACCCATACTCCATTTCTTGTAATCCTCTGCTCCTTGCCTGACAACCTCCCACCATCCCCTAAATCTCGATTAGGAGAAAAGTACACCCTATATGCAACCAAATCACATTTCGCAAAACTCCCTTAATACCCACATTTTCCTACATGTTAGTATCAAACAAATCATATACAACTGTATTGAGATCACATAGCATAGGAACATTTCCCATGTGTGTATGTATGGGCGTACATATCATCACAATCACACGGGCCCCCAATTACCAGACTAAATTGTTATAGCACGTCCCAGACCGCACTACACAATTACATCTCCTAATTAGGTCTCTCAATTTCAATTGCTCATGAGTCTCAACTAATTTCGATCCCCTGGCTATGGCCAACTCAACAGTTAACGGTCTTTCGGTGTGATCAGGCATTGTCTCGCACCATCGAGCATAGCATCGTCTATATCTAGACAGCATTTCGTTTAGGAGCATCAGCCCAGCATCCACTGCAACCGGCATTCATTGATTTGGGGTTTTCCCGAAGGAGTATCGTCCGGCCCCAAAGCTCGTGATAGAGTCTCATGTCATGTACTCATTAATCCAATTTCAAAATACAACGATCAATTGCATATTTCAACCACATCACCAAATAAGCGAATTTCTAGCAATCAAAGTATTAAGATTAATCATAAACTACTATCAATCCCAACTAACGGAAATTGTCCACTCGCGCACTTCCGAGTTTAACACCAGAATTCAAATCAAACGAGTTTGGAAAATTCTTAAACTTGAACATGTTGTAAAGGACATATAAAAAAACATTTTTCATGTAGACACCTAGACCCAGATCCTTTTAGATTTGGCCTAGTAAATCACTCAATCTAGCACCAAAATTGGGTCCATTTCCAGAAAGTCTGTTTTTCGAAATCAACTTGGTTCGAGGTCCAAAATATGTCTCTTTGATCTGAAATTCAAATATGTTAAACTAGAAGATGTGGGAAACAACTTTTGTGAAGAAACCATTTGGAAATTCGAACCCAAGAGTTGGTAAAAACCCCTAGAATCCCAAACTGTCATAATTTCCAGTAAAGTCTGAGTTTCTGTTTGAAAATAATGGAGCTAAAATATCCTTCTTTCAAATTCCCAAAAATACTGAGAATAATATATGTTGTGGCTGAAGATGTCTAAAAAATTTCTCCAGAAGGAAGCAACCTCAAAATCACAATACATTTCGGTCAATAAAAATGACAAACAGCAGGTGTCTAGGAATCGGTTCTGAAGAACAGCCCCTATTTTCAACTAATCCATCCTCTAGGGTACTATTCTCACTACTTAGACTAACACTAATCCATTTTGAGACTAATCTAACCTTTCTAGACTATCACTAAGCAATATTTAAACTAATCTAAACCATCCTTAAACTTATTTAAGCTTCTAAGCAAGTGTAATTAGCCCCTAATCAAAACTTAAGAAGTTAACTCACCTAACCAAGAAAATCCAAGGCTACCATTGCTGATTCGGCGGCAGCAACGCGACCTCCAGGGATGCTGGAATCAACTCACGGCTGAGAGGCCCTTAGCTCACGACTGAGAGGGCTTGCTCTCGGCCGATGGAAGTCTAGTAGCGAAAGAGCTGTAACCGCGAAGGCACGGCTGCAACACAGCAGCGTCGGCTTACCGGCTGGCGGGCCAGTTCGAAACTGCTTGTGCTCTGGCGGCTGGATGGCAACACAAGTGAAGGGTTTGGGTTCTTCGGTGATGAGGATGAGCTGAAACAGAGGAGGGGTGAACTAAGGTGTGGCGACAACACTAGTGGATGGAGTTGCAAAACTTTCGGCACAAGGAAGCTGGAGTGATGCCGGTTCTGGTGAGTTGTCGACTTGTTGGTGAGGGGGTTTGGTTAGCAAACAAGTGCTAGTTTAGAGAAAAATGGGACATGCAGGGCAGCATGGTCGAGAATTCTGCTTGTCCAGAAAAACTGTAGGGCCAAAACAGGGCCTCCTCTGTTTTTGGTTGCTAGATGTCTCTATTCAGCAAAGATAGAGGAAGCCAAACAGGGGTTGAAGTGTTTGAAGAAGAAGAATACAAAGGCTTTCACAGCTAAGAAAAGGAAAGGAAAAGAAAAGAAAGAAAAGAAGGAAAGGGAGGCAGACGCATGGCACCAAGGGGGGAAGGATACGCGCGATTGGGGGTGAGAGAGAAGAGGAAAAAGGACCATGGAGGGTTCCCCTCCCCAATTTCCACAATCAAGGGTCCTTATTCCATGGAAATTTTACCTGTTTCACTTTCATGTGACCCATCACCTCTAAACAAGCTTATCTTCTACAAATGACACTCGAATGGTGGTGAAATTTATTTTGTTGAGCCTTCATCCGAATTTGCATCTTTTCCAATAGTTTTTCCTTTTTTTCATTTCACCATTTCATAGCCTTAATTAATAAGAATAAAGTATTATTTAAATCCTTATAATTCTTCTCTCCAAAGTTTCCACATTAAAGACCAAAAATCTATTTAAAATATGGCCTTTCTCCCATATCTTTAATTTGCTGCATTTGAATTTTTCAACAACAATTCCCATCATCAATAAATCTTGGAAAGATGCAACAATATTCCTAGAATTAATCGTGACACACTAGAGTTCTCAATTTCTGAAATCAGAATAAATTTCGTAGATAAATTCAGTCAGACTTGGTTTTAGCGCGACTTAAACTACAGGGTAATTTTTTGGGAATTTTCGGTGCAATTAACCTGTGGTGGATTATTTTTTAGCCACAATGTACATCTTCGACTCATTGGCGACTCTCGATTGTCGTGAAAATCTCGAGGTTTCATTTACAAGCATAGGGTACTAAAATGACAGAAAAATCAATTTAGTGCCGATCAACGAGAATTTTTCTAATTAGGTGGAGTCACCCATGCCTAATTACATACCTCAGTTGAATCGACCTCTTTCCGATCTCTGATAAATTTTTGACTGTGTCGCAATGACCATTGTAGACTAACACGGTCGAGCAGTCGATTCCTGATCGAATTCTTCAGTCTATTTGCATCAAAAATCTTTAATGACTTCCTCAACTAGTCTAGTCATTCATGAATGATCAGCTCAAAGAATAGCAATATAGACACGTCGATGAAAAGTTTATTCAATTGAAAATAGAAGTAAAAAATCAGACTGTCATAGTCACATTACAAATGCAAGCCAATATATATGACTTGTGTTTCCATGGTTACTAACGTTACAGGTGTATTGCAATATGAGTGAGTTGTATCACAAATAGGTTCGTTTAGAGCTTTGACCTTGCGTGGTCAAGCACGTTGGAGGACCGCGCAGGGAGCTGTAGACAATTCCAGTCGTCATCATCCTCGAATGCTTTAAATAGCATGTCCACCATCTCTGCTCCAACCAACTCTAGTTTCGGCGGCTCCCACTGTGTTCATCAAACAAGAATCAAGCTCAAGCTCAACCCCGTGCATTAATTCATCCAAATTGTAAGAAAAACTGTTTGTCCTAAAAGGCTAAGCTGTTAGGAAACCGTCGAATGATGTATTATTAGCATATGACTTGATACAATCCTAGCTTACACCATGCCTTATTACCTTACACAGACGTTTATAGGATCTCCAATCTCTGCGAGGCTTTAATGATTGTCTCTTGAACTCAATGAAGTTTGAGTACTTGGATATTTATTATAATATGATAATAAACAACAGACTATAATTTGTTGTTGCAGCATATACCCTTCTCCTCTCATTTATTAGTCAATAGAAATTTATGATTCGGACCGTCTTCATCTTTGTTTAGCCAATACACAACAAATGACAGATAAAGCAAAGTACCAATCAAAAGGTTTTGGACGTAAAAAGATGTCTAAAGCACGATGTCATCACCATATTAAATGACAAATAAACTGATACATTGTTGCTCTTACTAAATAAAGTTTCAAGATCCATCTCCACAAGTCAAATAGCAGGGTAATAGTCTATATGCTTTTACCTTGGGTTTTTTGTCTTTATCGAAAAAAATCGCCCTTGAACCCTGCAACAAAACGTATTCACCAATGCATTACACAAATCGATGAAGAGAAGGATACAAACGACATGTGACAAACACCCTTGGCGAATGCTCTTGTTGCCATGATATCATATGGTCTATAGATAATTTAGATCAATGTTCATCTGTACCATTGATCATATAAGCTTCACAGTTGGACCCACATAATCAATGATTGAGATGGTATTGATCTATGTGGTTCATAGTCCATGAAATAACTTCTCGGCCAGTGGAGAGTTGCTTATAAAAGTGACGTGAAAAATCAAAAGCTCCCATTGGATACTTGAATATGTCCTACCTATTAAAATATCAATTTAGAGTTAATACCTCGTAGTAGTCATTGGTGATCTTCCTTCGCACGATGTTGCAAAAGATGGTGTACTCGCGAGCTAGACATTGTTCAACCGTCTGACCACGTCCTTCTCTTATCTAATAATCATCAAGATCGACAAGTTCTTTTAGCTGTTAGATGCAATATGCCATGCTCCTTGTAATGTTACACATAAATGATTGATATCCATGAGTACCATGTACCCAACAACTGCTGGAACAAGCATACACAGACATAAATCTACGTACGCAAAGAGTTTGTTTATGACTGGAAAACTCCCATTCCATTCTAACACAAACTGCTGAGTACATTCTACTTTCAAATTTCCATCTGCACACACCCTATCAGAGTAGATATTGAGAAGTGGAAGATATCTGTCGAATTTCACTATCATTCGAAAGCGCGTTACTTTGTATAAATTACCACTAAGCTGGATAGTATACGTTTTGTTTTACATATTACCGATCTCAGAGAAATCTTTAGGCTGGTCGGACTAGCAGACTTCATACTGTTCACTGCCTCGGTGATCCATTTCTCTGCTGAGTTATTTAGCAGCTCCTCCTCCTGCACCGTGAAAGTATCTCAGCTGTGCAACTAGAAAAGAAGGAGGAGAAAGAATTCAAACCAACGTGTGCTTACAAGAGAATGTAATATGCCCTCCACCGTCTGTCTTGAGAAACATCTGTTTATGATCTTCAATCTATTCCAACAATGAAGACTTGTTGATGTAAGAGATTATATTCGACAGGAAGAGAGTGAAGTCCTAGAGTAGAAGATCAGCAACCTTTTGTGGAGTTCTTCCTCTTTCATATTGGATTTGCACGCATAACTGTTGATGACCGACAAAATGTCTGATGCATTTGACGAATCCACCGAAGAGAGAGCGTGTTCTAAAAGAGGAAGATCCTATCGAGAAAATAGAGGGTTAACCATATACATATAAAAGACAAACTAAAATCATATTGGTTATTAGACACATCTAACGTGTCGCCTTTTTTTCCTTTTAAATATTAAATAACAAAGGGAGCAAGTTTTGGAATCGCTACCATCCAGTTACCTTTGAAAAGACAAAATGAGTTGCGAGGCCACATGCAAGCATTGTTTCTCCATCCAGCCGTGCTCCGGTTAATCCTAGATATTCACCTGCTTGATGTAACATCACTTGTAAAATCTAATGGATAGGATAATCTAATTTAGATGTTCGATAATTAAAAAGCTTGGCACAATACACACACACACACACACACACACACTAATTGGTCAATTAAAATTTGACAAGGAGGCACAAATACAAAGACGTCCAAAATGAGAAGATCCATATATTGTACTTCTCTTCCTCTTTAATTCCTTTCCTACACTGGACAGTCTGTGTATTATGGGTTCATCTGAAGTGAGAAAAGAAATGAAAAAGCTGTTCAGAATTACCAAAGTAACCGGGAAGCTTGGATAGGAAATGAGATGCCCCCACATCCGGAAAGATTCCGAGTATTGCTTCAGGCATTGCAAATACCTGCAACACCAGGAATCAAAACACTCTTCAGAAAGATTCATTTTCTGTAGTTTCAAGCAAGTTTTTATCAGATGTCTCAGAAGATGCATTATGATGAGCAAAGCTCATCTGCAAACATCATTCATCACCATTGAGTCCGGTTATAGAAATCAAATGAATTTATAAACGAGGACTATCTACCGTCTTCTCCGTCACAACTCTAAAGCTTGCGTGCATGGAGAGTCCAGCGCCACCGCCCATTACAACTCCATTGGTGAGGCATACCTTTGAGGTCATTCATGTGAAAAAGAAAATGTTCAAGTTCGTTTTGAAGGAATTGCTAGCTTTAACTACAGATACTTATCGTTTGGTTCATCAGCCATGGAAGTATTGCATAAGAAGAAAAGCCCCCAAATCTCACCAAAGGCTTTTTATAGGTGGCTATCAAGTGATCCAAGGTGAGTTGTTTCTTGTAAAAGCTTGCTCCAAAGCTCCAATGTCCTGAATGATTTCAGAGATACCAGAATTTACTCAGATTATAAGATAAAGTTACGAACTCTTATTTGAGTTAGTTATGAACGTATATTTGATTATTTTCTCGTATCTTTGACAGTCCCTTTTTAAAATCTTTTCCCAACTATTGTTTACATATTCTAACAAAGCCTTAACTTTACCAATTATTATGTCAAATTAACAAGTGTTGGTAGCTCAATAACTTAATTAGAAAAAAATGTCGCCATTTACTCATTTCTACTAATGGTTTTTTGTAGCACTCATTAAAACTTATTGAAATTTAACAGCACGGAAAAAAATTCCGATTTTTTGACATGAAACATTATAATTTTGCATGTATATATGGCTGTCCACCAAATATTGTAAGTTTTTGGAAAAGAATACCATATCTCTTGCTTATTTCAAGGGTTAAAGTTATATTAAACACAATTAAAAAAGAGCGGATCCGGATTTGATCACCTGTTAACATGGAGCAGATATTTTGGAAAACATCACCGCCCGCACAAAATGCTTTCCCGTTTCCCTGATGAATATTTGATCAAGAGGCGAAGAATAACATAAGAGTATAAATCAGCTAATGCATATCCACGAGAACATATCATTGATCAGATGGAGCATGATCAATCGAATTTGAATCTAAATGTATACACTAGATGGAATCTTGAAACGCCTCTGCTGTTATTTGCTTAAATATGTACTAGCAACTCAGTATGGAGAAAGGACAGAGATCAATACAACGTCCAATTACCTTCAAGATGATAGCATTGACAGTAGGATCGTCCTCGTAGATCTTCAACTTGCTAAACATCTGAGAAATCTGCGGGCTCAGAGGAGACGCACTTGAGTAATGGACCTGCGTAAATGAATAAAAGAAAGAAGAGAGGGTCGCACCATTTCGAGATTGAGGGAGTTTAACTTGGAAGGCCGGTTCAAGATCACCTTTCTCACTCCCGGATGCTCTTCAAACAGCACCTGCCAAAGGCAAATGAAATCATGGTCTATCAGGGCACCAAGCATGGCTTCTATTTAAATGGTTCGAGGTCAATGAGTAGAGAGGACAGACCGGCTGCTCGGTCAGGTCTCTGCGGAACAACTCGGCAGAGCTCAGAGCCTGCATCATTCTCTCTCTCTCTCTCTCTCTCTCTCTCTCTCTCTCTCTCTCTCTGTGTGTTCTCTCCTCCTATTTGGGCTGCGCAGGGTCAAGGAAGGAAGCTCTGTTCCTATTTATAAGCAGATCCAGCAATCCTGTCATGACGTTTAAACAGATGCATCCTGCTCAATAGTTGATGCGCATACGAAACCTCATCCATATGTTCGGGCCCTCCCAGTATGTTTAAAATCTAGGCTATGGTTACGACAGATGCACAGAAGTCTTCAAGCTAAAATATCAAAGATTATAAAATGTTCCGTCGACCAGAATGTGAAGCTTCAGCCGTGGGAGGTGCGTACGTCAGCATGATTACGTGATTCATGTCCCAACAATCGTGAAGTTGGGCCACTGCATGACCCGTTCATATGCTGTCAAAAATCAATAATGAATCTTATTCTGGGATAAGTAGAATAAACAAAGACTCATCAGGCCTTGCACGTGGAAAAGCCCTCCTGACACGACCAACTTTCTTTTTCTTTGTCCTTTGGTGGAATCGTGGGTCATCAGGGTCATCAGCATTGCAGATACCATGTTCTTTAGGGAGCAATATGGGCAGTCTGATAAATACTATATATTTTCTTGGGATTCAATCTGGTGCTCTTTCCCATTTTCTTCACGAGAGAATCTTAACCAAGTACAGCAACGTGGACTCGTTCAACTGATTGATCGGCCTGTAGCGGAAGCAGTTCAAGACGGAGGAAACCATTTTCTTGAGCACCTTTTATATTGACTATTTGGAACGTGAAAGCCATAATAATCATCAGTTTTAGAGAGAAATTCCATACGATCTAACGAATTGGCGATTAATACAGGAATACGCCCTTTGTTTATATAACTCTAGCCTCGCATGCTATGTTACCCTGGAGAAAATGAAAAAAACAAACAACCCACATACTTGACTCACGTGTCAAAGCATGTTGGAAGAGAGGAGCAAAAAATAAACTTGGGGGAATGAATTGTATGTCACTAGAAGTAAGAATCAAAAAAGAAGAGAAGACTAGATTTTTATTCTTTTTCCATTTATTATTATTATTATTATTATTATTATTATTATTATTATTATTATTTTGACCTCTCATGTATTGAAAATTTTTAAAATTAACCCATAGATGTAGGAATCACTTGTTGGAATTCCAAATTCGCATGGTGGAATTCTGGATTTGCATGTGGAAAAGTGTCGGGAGAGTTGATCAAATATAGAATTTGACACATGTTGACCGAGTATCAGACATGTGTCGGAGTGTTTAACAGGATATGAAGATTTCAAAAGAGTATCGGTGCTTCTTAGAATTCAAATTCCAATAATCATGCAAGACTAGTTCATATGCAGTCAAAAATTGGAAATGAAGCATATCAATTATGAGGGAGAAATAGAATAAACGAAGACTCAATCTCGTCTTGCATGTGCAAAACCCTCCTTGGCAATCAACTTCCTGCGATCAGGACTCGTGCGCTTAAAATATTCATCAAGCGGAGCCTTTGCAAGACTATTTCACATGCTGCCAAAACTCGGAAATGGAGCACTTTTAATTTCGGCGGAGAAGCAGAGTAAACAAAAACTCGTCTCGTCTTACACGTGCAAAACCTCTTTATTGATCAATTTTTTGTGATCGGGAATCATGCGCAAATGGTTTCGAATTAAGTAATTCAAGTTGCAATAATCATCAAGCGGAGCCATGTAAGACCAGCTCATGTGCGGTCAAAAGCCGGAAATAAAGCATATTAAATTTGGGGGAGAAGTAGAATAAACAAAGAATTAGTCTCGTCTTGCATGTGCAAAACTCTCCTTACCGATCAACTTTGTGTGATTAGGACTCATGCGCAAATGGATTCTAATTAAGTAATTCAAGTTGCAACGACCATCAAGCTGAGCCGTTGCAAGAACGGTTCATTTGCTTTTGAAAGTCAGAAATTAAGCACGCGAGATTTGGGGAAAAGGCAGATTAAACAAAGCCTTTGGCTGGCTCTTCCCACTGCATTGCAACATGACACGTGAGCTTGCTCATCAACTAATATTTTTCCCGGTCTTTATCTATATAAATTGCCCAAGGAAGGTCGGTGGTCCACGTCTGTCGCATTTCAACAAAGAGGTGGTTGGCTCTAATATATATAGTCTTCAATGATCACGAGGTGTGATTAGGACACGCACAAATGTTTTCAGATCTAGATTATAAAAATGTTGCTATGACCAGAATTTGAAGCCTTAGATATGAGAGCTGCGTGCGTACGTTTACTTACATAATTATCATCAAGTTGAACCACTGCGTGACGTGTTCATATGCTGTCAAAAGTTGGAAAAGAAGCATACAAAATCTGGGTAGAAGTAAAATCAACAACACGGACTTAACAATCTATATATATCTATCGAATTTGTCATCAAAACAGTACGAGTCGATATGTGTTTAAAAAAAGAACATCCTACACATTTAATAAACATATGCAACCTCATTAATGTACTTGGTCCCTCCCAGTATTTCATAAATTTAAACTCTCATCAGGACCATTATCGAGATTATAAAGTGTTTATAGGACTGGAATATGAGGATTCAGATATGAGAGGTGCGTACCGTGAGCTTACTTACGTAATTCAATTTCAAGTTTTGATAATCATCAAGCTGACCCATTACATGACGAGTTCATATGCAGTCATAAGTAGAATAAATAAAGACTCGTCTTATCTTGGATATGCAAAACCCTCCTTATTGATCAACTTTCTATGATTAGGACTCATGCGCAAATGGTTTCTGATTACGTAATTCATGGTCCAATAATCATCGAGCTGATCCATTGCAATTCTAGTTCATATGTGGTGAAAAGTTGGAAATCAAGCATATTGAATTTGGGGGAGAAGTAGAATAAACAAAGACTCGTCTCATATTGCATGTGCAAAACCCTCCTTATTGATTAACTTACCATGATCAAGACTCATGCGGTGAAAAGTCAGAAATTAAGCATATTAAATTTGGGGGAGAAGTAAAATAAACAAAGACTTATCTCGTCTTGCCCGTGCAAAACCCTCCTTAGTGATCAACTCTCTGTGATCAGTGACTCATTCTTTAAATATGAGGGGTGCGTGCGTAAGCTTAATTACGTAATTATCATCAAGTTGAGCCATTGCGTGACGGGTTCATATGCCGTCAAAGGTCGGAACTGAAGCATACAAAATGTGGGTAGAAGTAAAATAAACAAAGAATTATTTTGGGAAAATTATCCAAAAAAATTCTAAACTTATTATAGAGCGGTTAATTCGGTTTTAAACCTTTCAATTATGCTAATTTAATTCTAAACATTTTGACAACTTGCTAATTTAGTTATAAATATTTTAACGATTTGTCAATTTAGTCATTTCGGTTAATTTTGACTGGAAATCATTGATATGATGCTTTGCTTTACATTGGCCTTCTTACGCGGCACGATCAATGTTAACATAAATTTTTTTTGCATTTTTATAATTTTTCTGAAACTTTATGATTTTTTTTTGTCACATTTTCCTTTCTTTTTTCCTTTCCTTCTTCCTTTGGCCAATTGTCAGGCCTTTGGCTATGACTGGCAATTGGCCATTGGCAATGCTCAACCTTGTCATCACCAGGTGAGGCTCGCCCTCTTTGGGTTGGCGAGGTCGACCTCACTAGTGGCCTTAGCAACCTCAGTTGAGTCTCGGCCTCATCGAATCTAGTGATGGTCAAGCCGTGGGGAGATTGCTATCTTTTGAAAAATAAGGGGATTACTATAAAGCAAGATTCATCTCTCCACGGAATATGTCATATTGATTGAATATTGTAAAACTCAGTATTCAATTTATTTCCTTAGTCCGTTTCTTTTTCCATTATGTTTTGTCTCTTATATCAGCAACAATGTGAAAAATGGCGAGTGATAAAATCTTGACTCTTTTCATTGAATTTTGTTATTCTCATTTCACCGGTAATGATACATATCCTGTCAGCTTTCTTTGTAGTTATCAATGAAGCACAAATGCATGGAGAACTATATTGAGTAGACAACGAAACTACACAAAAAAAAAAAAAAAAAAAAAAAAAAAAAAAAAAGAAGATCATTCAAAGAGAAAAAATTGTATTACGACTTTTTCTCGTATAGAAGAGCACATATGAATATCAACATCACTGTTTATTTTGGCTAATAGATTTTAATATCAATCTGCCTATCAAAGAACTGGTTTCTAGACCTCAAGCTCTTTGTCAACAAGCGGAAGACTGTCTTTATATCTTCGGACGGTTTCTGTGGCACGTTACCTCCTTAATAAATCTGCAGGAGGCATCTTTAATACCACAGATATCACAGGCCGGTGAAAAGATTCTCCAGGAGGATCAAGCCATTTGATGGATTGGAAAAAAGAAAGACCACTTGTCCTTGGGGAAACATCATAGGGTGACACAGACACGTATTAGTTAATATTGGAGAGGGAAAAAGGCTGCTTGATCTTATTTCAATTAGGGTAAATATCACAAAAAAAAACTTTAAATTAGTCTACATCTGACAAATTTACCCTTTGTTAGTTTTTTGTTAAATTTTATCGTTAAATTGCTGAATTGGATAATACATGGTAGTCGATAGATGTAACAATTTGGGATTCCACCATTGTTTGTGATCTTTCGCGATATTAATTTATTTTAACGGAAACTAACAGAAGCTATAAATAACAAAATATATCAGTTTGAGGTTTTTGGTAGTCATAAGTTAGTTTAGAGTATATTTGTTACATGTGTATCAATTTAGGATTTTTTTTATGGTCAAAAAATTAATTTGAGGTAAATTTATTATAAATGTACCAATTTTCAGTTTTTCGTGGTACTAACCAATTATATAATATGATATTGACAACCTGGTTTGTTTGGGATGATGTTCGCACGCCAAGGGTAGCCCGCTCATATTTCATTATCCATGAAAGTACACATGAATCATGTGGCTCAATGGGAGTAGGTTAAAAGTGTACACCCCCCAAAAGTCTATATAACAAGAAGGTTCGGGTTCGATTGTTGTCACTGATCATACGAAAACCCCCTCGCTTGTAGCTAAGCCTTATTCGAAACAATCTTTCAAACAATGGCGACCACAACACTCCTCCCCCAGGAAGCACGAAGGTATTGCTCTTCTGCTCTCGGACTTACGTCGAAAGGGATTCTTTCTAAACGATGAGAAAATTTGTCATTCATGTGGCTTTGGCAAAGTGTGTGCGGTTGAAAGATGTTGGAAATTACGTTTAAGAGTAGAGCTTTGCTCATCAAAGCTGGAAATGCTCTCGTTTTCGTTTCTTTTGTTCATGTAAAACTAGATTGTGTGGCTCATTAGCACAAGGTTTTGCAGACTGGAGGGAAAGGTGGCAGTGATCACAGGTGGGGCGGGCGGCATAGGAGAATCGACCGCGAGGCTCTTCTCTAAGCATGGGGCTAAAGTCATTATAGCCGACATTCGCGATGACTTGGGCGAGTCGGTGTGCAAGGATCTGGGTGCCGAAACCGCATCCTTTGTGCATTGCGATGTATCAATCGAGTCCGATGTTGAAAACGCCATTGCCACTGCGGTCGACAAGTTTGGAAAGCTGGACATAATGGTGAACAATGCCGCGATCAGCGACCCGCCCAAGGCCAACATATTGGACAATGACAAAGCCGACTTCGAGAGGGTGATCAGCGTGAACTTGACGGGTGTCTTCTTAGGGACCAAGCATGCTGCTCGAGCCATGATCCCGTGGCGGAGCGGAGGCATCATCAATGTCGGGAGCGTCAGCTCGAGCGTGGGTGGGGTCGCGTCCCACGCGTACACCAGCTCCAAGCACGCCGTCGTGGGCCTCACGAGGAACGTGGCTGCAGAGCTCGGGCGATACGGGATTCGCATCAACTGTGTCTCGCCTTATTTCATTCTGACGCCATTGACGAAGGAGTTCTTCAAAATCGACGAGAGTGCAGGAGCCCGAGTGTATTCTAACTTGGATGGGGTGAGTCTACAGGAAGAAGATGTGGCGAAGGCTGCTCTGTATCTGGGGAGTGATGAGTCCAAGTACATCAGTGGCCAGAATCTGGCGGTGGATGGAGGCTTCACCACCATCAATCCCGCCTTTGGATTGTTTGCTCGTGCTTAAATCATCTCCTCTTCATATCAGTATTGTCGTACCCTCCACTTTGTACCTTGTGTCGAATAAGAAGTCTTGAATATCATGTTGAAATTGAAAGGAAATCGAAAGGTTTCAAATTCCAAAAGAGCTCAAATCTAGAAGTTGAGATGAGACCTAGTCTGGAAGTTGTACTATTTTTTTGGATTAAGGCAAATTAATGAAGTACATTGTCAACATTAACCCAAGGTGTCAGATATTTTATAATCAAGTTATATTAAAGGATGAACTATTTGTTAAGAAATGATGCGGGAAACTATTGGATCTTGTAATTCAAGTCTAATGCGAGGAGAATAAATTACCAGGTGACATAAGAGATTAATGTGTGTATAAGTTGGAAGTTTTTCGTGATATTAACGTTAAAAATAAAGTTTTTCTTTCTACTTTGTTGAGCCTGTTTCTTTTGGAGTTTATAGGAAATTAAGTAATGATTTATACAAGGCATACCATCGGCCTAAAACATTTTCTACATGAGCGTCACGAAATGGAAAATTTCACTTATTAATGGAATTAAGTGCTAAGACACCAAAATTAAAAATTATATATATGTCGGCATCTTAGTGTAATGATGTTTTTAACACCGTCCTTGATCAAATAGTAATTCATAAAATAAAGAGAAAAATCGCTGAAAGTAAGGAGACGTGTCAGCAAAAGAGAGGGCCTAACAAATCAGCTCCTCGTTGACTTATCCAAAGTGCACCAATGCATCTTGATCCTAAATTTCACGCAAGATGGTTGCGTGAGATCGCTTCCTATGTTTATCTTTGTCGCTGGACACGAGAACGTCACTGGTAAATGTCACTATTGAGAGCTGGTATAATGTAACTGCGCTCCCTAACAATGAATCTGTCTATTTCAACTCTCGCCTCATTGCATACTATGTCGCCCTAAGATTCTTGCATGCTTCAAACAGAGGCCTTCGGATGACTCTTCCGAATTCATTACATCAAGACGCATGAGCTTCCTCATTAACTATTCTTTTATCTAGTGTTTATATTTTTTTGCAAGTTGACCGAGGAAAGTGAGAGGAGAATTATCCAATCGGTCATGAACCTATTATGTATATATATATTAATTCATTTTTAAACTTTCCAATTTTACCAATTCGGTCATAAACTTTTGTGTGAGATTCCAATATAGTTTTTTCGATCGATTTTTGCCGGAAATCGCTAACGTGATTATCTACTCATCTTTGGCCGTTTTACATGATACACTATCAAGTAAGCAATTTTGGTGAAAATTGCCAAAAAGACTAATAGAATTTATGCAAATGTAATGATTAAATTGGTAAATTTGAAAAATTTATAACTAAATTGATATATGTACGATATGTTTTGTTTTTAAAAAATAAGGGCTTGGATGGCTGCTTAACTTTTTGACAGATTCTTCGTTAGTAACTTCCCATCTTTTCTAAGACTTTACCAACCTGTAAGCCATCTATAAAAACATAATTTATTGATTTATGATGGCAGACAATCTACCATTAGTATTTGTTAACCATCTTCTCAATTTGGTCCTAGTGTTCAACTCCTAAGGCTACATTTGGCGGTCGTAATAAAATTTGGGATGGGATAGGATATGATCTAGCTTATCCTACATTTGGTGTTTGCTCAAGACAGAATAAAGTCAAATATAAGGGGGATATAGATATGATAAAATTATCCTATGGGGGAGGTGGAATAAACATGGATTGGATTTTTAATATCCATAATAAGAAAGTTATTTTTCTTGAATGACAAGCTTATTAAATTAACAAAATTGAAATTATATTTCAATATAAATAATATCTCAACTCTAACTTAAGAAATTTAAAATAAAAAAAATATTTTAAATTAATCTTATTTTAATTTAGATATTCAACTTTAATTCTATCTTATAATAAACATTCAATCTATAAATTAAATATTTATATTTATTATATATTTTAGGTATTTTTGTATTTTAGGTATCTTAGTACAGTTTACTATTTGATAAAATTTTATTAAAGAATGATGAAAGGGGAAAAAAGAAATAATAACAAAAATAATATAAAAAAGAGGAAAAATAAAATAAAAATAAAAATAAAAATAAATTAAGAAATAGTATTACGAGAAATTTTCATCGTCTCCGTTTATGAACATTTAGGTTCATTTATAATGATATGCTATTTATATAAAAAAATGTACATGATATGTTGTGAACATATCTTATTTTAATACTGCAATTTACTAAACAATGGACATGATATAAAAAAACTCCAAAACTTCATATCCTATCATATTCAGTTCTATCTCAATTAGAAGTCTAGATGACCAAACGTAGCCTAAGTGCGCTTGCAACCTCAAACCGAGAGTGCGGCATGATTTGTTGTTTGAGCACATTCTAATTCGAGTTAGAATTCTCCATGTTTGATTTGGACCCGTCGTATTTCATTAGTATGCTTCCGATCATTATTATAACTTGCTTTAATTATAACCCGTGTGGTACTGATTTTTTTTTTTTTTTAATAACATATAGTTCGCTTATAAATTTTGTTTCGATTCGAGTTCTTTTGTATTTCTTGGTTCATTTTGGCATTTGTATTTTGTAAATCAATGATTTTGTCAGTGATTAATGTGGGGTCATACTATGATCATGGAGGCCCGTTTCGGGCGTTCTTAAGCCCACAAATAGGCTAGACAATTGTTAGGGCACACATAATAACCATTTTATTTCTTGTTATAATTTTTTTTTTTTTTTTTTCTAAGAATAGATTTGAAACAAATTAATGGCATAATTTCATTTTTCTTATTTCTGAAATAAATTTTTAGCCTAGAAATAGATTTGGAATAGAAATGAGAAATAATTTTTTTTTTACTTCTCTATATCTAGTATAGAAATGAGAAATAAAAACTATTCTCATTATTCATCCAAACTACTAGCCAATTGCCCACCTGTCGTCGCCCACTGTTGACACCTAAATTTTTTAGGTTAATTTTTGCTAAAAAACAAAAAAATCACATGGCATGTAGTTTAGGAAACTTTTATTTTTTGTTAATTTTTTTTTTTTTAGATACTGAGAGATGCATTTTTTGAGCAGAAAGGAAATTTTTTGGTGGAATATGTGAAAAAATAAAAAGGGAATATTGCGCGAGAGGGATATATTTCAGCAATATATTTAGGGGTATCATGCGCGAGCAAAAAAAGGAAAAAATATATACCGCAAGAATACATTTTTTAGACCTATATAATACCTCGCGTGCAATTAAGTAAAGGGGAGGCCACACAATTCCATACACGGCCCCATTGAGAGAAGACACGTTTGCGAGAGTTGAACAAGTTACGGTTGAAGCCTCTTCACGGCCATGAATTTGTCAAGTTCGTGGCCGTGCCTCGACACCGACCCTGCTGCCAATCGTCCGTTGCATTGACAGCGACCAGCCTTGTCACGATCCTCTCCGATGATAAAATAGCAGCGTGCACCGCTCGACTAGTGGATGATCAACAATCACGGAGTTTTGGGGCCTACGCGCAATTGCAAACCCACGACCATTAGAGAGAGAAATCGTGGGTGGGCACATTGAGGGAGAAATAAGAGTGAGGAAGGTCTTCTAACTCAAGCGCGTCTCGTCAGCCGAATTGAGCCCGACGTTGGTGCTTCGTCTTGGTCCCACGACCTGCGTTTCTATTCTCTCTATTTTACAGGTTATTTCTGGATTTTCTAGCAAGTGGTCAACGCTGGAAGCCTCGACGAAGTTGTTGTCTCCTGCATCACAGGACAACCCGCTGGTTTGTCAAAGTTGCGAACCATGGCAAGAATCCACCAAGCCGAGCATCGCCCAGAGCACAAACCATGCACCGCCATGCCGAGTGTCGCAGTGATCCAGGAGTCCCACCAACGAATGCCCAGCGATTCTAGACGAGCTCCTGCAATTCCGGAGAGCGTTCAAGCATCCCCGCAACATCTCTAGTCCACAGTCGTGCTTGCAAATTTGTTCTCGAGCTCAATCTCTTTTCTGTAGATTATTCACCACATTCAGAACAGTCTTGTGGGGAGATTGCCTCTGGAGTTGCAATCAATAAGTCCCATCCGTGCTTGCACGCTATCATCAAGCCTCTTTGTTTGGTCGTGCCAAATTCTTAATCCTCGTCGGCCACGTCTATAGCCATTATTCACTGTGTTCATGAGCATCCCACGGTGACCAGCCCCACTCCTGCCGTCCGACGAGTCCGAATTTGGAAACACATCCGAGTGACATCAAGAGCTAGCTAAGAATTTTGGTTAATTTGGTTCCCATATATTCTGTTGCCATTTCTTGAAATATTCTAATGTTGGTTGAGTTCCCTGGTTTAAAAAAAATGACAGCCACAATTGGGAGGAGATGTCAAAAAGAAAAAGTCTCTTGCTTCTTTTTCTCTTTGTAGGCCAACACAAGGGAACTCGATGCCCTGAGAGACGTTCATCGGGCTGCATTGACGTCTTTAGTCCACCAATACCAAAGAGGAGGAGTTCGTAGCAGCTTATCCATACTCATGGCCAAAGATGAGTTTAATTTTGCAGGCTTTCCAAACGAGCTCGTTGACCACCGAAGTAAGGATCCGACTGGTGATTTCTCTCCCATCACTACAAGTCGTCCTGGAGCGCCATTGTGAACACCCATCCTCACCGCCTATCGACTGAGGCCACGCACCACCACCACCACCGGTTATACGTTGAGCCAATCCCACTCGGTCCAAATTTGGTAACATCATTTGTGGAATTAGGTCATCATCTTATCTAAATCTGATTTTTGATATTTTATTGCCTAATACATGCCTTTGGATATCTCACGTGCATATTTGAATGATCGGCATCTTTCCGGTTAGGATTTGTTGCCCAATTCACAACCGCACACGGATTTTTTATTCCATCTATAAGGCTTTAGATGGAATAATTAATCACGCGGGAGTAAAATTGATATCTTGATCTTTAAGGCTTAAGATCAATTTATTGATTTTATTGGCGAAATAATCAAGTTTGATTAGCTATTGCTCCCTGATTCGAATGATGTATGATGCCTGAATGGCTTGGTGCTCGTCTCGATTACTTTATGTATCCCAAAAAAAACATAAAAAAATTGCATTTGCATTTCATGTAGATTAGAATTGAGTTCCTAGATAATGTTGCATGATAGAATAGGTTTTTTTTTTTTTTTTAAATGCATGTAGTTCTAGGTTAGATAATATTTTTAGGATTGCATGACGAGATAATTTTCTAGAATAAGATAGGATTGGTCTATTCCTAACTTAAAATAGATAATGTCTTGCTTTAGTTGGATTTTTAGTGATTTTTAATTACGAATTTTCATTAAAAAAATCATTATCATGCATATTAGAATAAAATTGCATGTTCATTTTTAAAATAGATCGATTTTTAGATAGATTGCATCCTAGGTTAGAGGTCACTAGATTAAAATAATTTCTTAGTTTAAATTAGAATTCAGTATGACTTAATCCTTAGTTTAAACTGGATAGATTTTTAGTCTAGCTAGGTAATTTTTGTATTTTTCTTAATTTCGAATTTCATAAAAAAATGAAAATACAAAAGTTTGTCTTTAGATAAATTAGTTTCAATTTTTAGGATAGATTGCATTTTCAGGATTAGATTCATCAAGTGCACGTCATTTAGTTTCTTCAGGCCCATTTGATCAGAAATTTCCTTTCAATAGAATTAGGTCGTTTAGATTGCATTTAGTTATTGCATTTCTTTAGGATTTACTCTACTCATCTCAAATAATTCAGATCATGTTAGGTCATGTTGCCATGTCATATTAGATTATTAGCATGCATTGCATATAGATTAAGTTCCCGTTAAATAAAGTGAAAACAAAAAAAGAGAAATTGCGTGTTAATTAGAAATCATATCTAGGATTGATGATATGAATTCTGATCTAACAACGCATATACTTTCGTTGCTACAGGTAAGTCCCGTAATTTTATTCATTGCTTTATTAGGTGTTAAATTGATGGTTTACGTACTCATATGATCACCTCATATGTTAGGGAGATAAATTAAAATCAATTCAAGCTGCCTGCTAAACATTTTTTAAAAATAAAAGAATGGTACCGAAAGGACGTTAGAGAAATCTAGCGTAATCAAGTCCCCGTACCTAGAATCTCTGGTTCGTAGGAGTAAAGTAAATCTTCCATTACTTTACTTGGGTTTTTAATCGACCCACCAAAAATAGATTAGTGGCGACTCCCAATTGAAAATTATTTGCATGTTAAGAATTCAAACCTAAGTCGCGAATTGGTATGGGCTCTCTAGCATAATCAAGTCCCCGTACCTAGAATCTCTGGTTCGTAGGAGTAAAGTAAATCTCCCATTATTTTACTTGGGTTTTTAATCGACCCACCAAAAATAGATTAGTGGCGACTCCCAATTGAAAATTATTTGCATGTTAAGAATTCAAACCTAAGTCGCGAATTGGTATGGGCTTGGGAGAGCCCGAGTTAAGTCTAGGCTTAACAATCCATTAGCCAAACCCTAGATGGTTCACCCGAAAATTTGGTCGCGACACCCACCATTCGCTGCCGCACCTGTCTCCGCCACCACCATTGTTAGCGGCCACTAGCCATTGGTCTTTATTCGTCATCACCATCCACTGCTGCCATGTGAGAGGGAGAATTTTTGTGTCGTTATCAAGCAAATTTCTATTCCGGGAGCAAAAATTTCATGTCATTATCAAATGCGTATTTTTGTTTAGAAACTCGTATGAGGAATATTAATAGAAAATTTTATTTCTAGAACAGAATAGTTATTACTCGCGTCCTTACATTCCATACCATCTTTGATTGTAGGCATATTTTCTCTGATTCCTATGCGGAATTTTCTTTATATTTATTATGTTTCAGCGTTTAAGTTTATTTTTTCATACATATTTAGATAATCTCATTGCTTAAATAAATAAAAATAATAATTAAAAAAAGAATTTTGATTGCATTTAGTCGTTTCACGCATTACATGAATAGAATTAGATTAGTTCTTAGCATTGCTAGTTTCAGAGTATTGCATTTCATTTATTAGGCTATTATTCCGTTGACTTTTATGCACAGCTCACGAGACCTTGTCTCGGGTTTTCATAGTATTAGTAAGGCATTTGTATAATTTTGCTCGCCATGGCTCGGGTTACTTTTTCTTTTCCGTTCTTTTTTCAGCTTCATTCTTATTATCGATCGTTTCATTTTCTTCTGGGGGCATTTATGCTTGATTATATAGATTGGTTTGTTTAAGAAAAATATAAATGAATTGAAAGAGATTGGATGAAACAAATGTTTTATTCACTTACTATGAATATAATAAATAAATAAAAAGATTGAAAAAAAAAAAAAAAAAAAGAAGAAGAAGAAGAAGAAAAAAAACCTCGTGAGCCATTGATGGCGTTGGATCAAACGAGAGATGAGCTTCTGTGTGACCGAGCTTTTGTGGACTACACTAGGCACGGAGAGAGAGAGAGAGAGAGAGAGAGAGAGAGAGAGAGAGTGATGGAGATAAATAGCATAGAGGGTTTATAACCCCTGTAATTATTAAATGATCTTGTGTGTTTTTATATTCCATATCTTTTTCGAATTTTCCTAGGAACCGTCCAAGGGGAAGGAATCGATTCTTTCTGTAATGTCTTGTTCTTTTAAATATTTTTCAGTGTGAAACTGCTTAAGTCATGTCTTATATGCGAGTAACATGAATCTTCTCAATTTGTCCCTTTGATTCTTGGAAAGCCATGAATCATGCATTCAGAATAGAACCATGCATCCTTTCCAGGTTCGTTCACGGACAACATCAGATGCGGGGAAAGCATCAACGTTAAAGCATAAAAAAAAAAAAAAAAAAAAAAAAAAAAAAAAAAAAAAAAAAAAAAAAAAAAAAAAGATAGGACAAGATTATATCTGCTGTTTTAACCATAATTCGGTTGCTGTTTGATTAATCGACGTGCGTAGGCAAATCACCACAGTAGTTCATAGTAAAAAAAGCGTGCCCTTTATGTACTCATTCTGTACAAGTCTAAGGATAATCATTTTTCTAGAGCTTCACTTGAAGTCGCCCAGAAATATTCATTCTATCCTCCGCTGCACTAATCTATTATACTCTGAAACTTTTTACAGCAGATGATCTGGGGCGACTCTGGTGCCTTATCTCTTAACTTTCTAAATCACTCGAAAGGAATGTTTATTAAAGATCACTATTTATTGCCGGGTATATGGAAAGAAAGGGAGGCGTGAAGTTTTCAACACTTCGCGACCCGATCCTCAAGCTAAGCTGCATCGATTATTATTGTTGTTGATGACGAATCTGACCCGAGAACAAGCCAGAAATGGCAGGGGTCTACTGGACGTCGATGCTTGTGCAAATCAGGTCGCCATCCCCATGGAATAGCATGTACTTAGGATGCTGTGATGCTGTGGGAAGTAAAAGAAAGGAGGACTTGAATTATATTTTGAATTTCATTAGTAGATGCAGAGGTTCTTGTACCCCCACTGGTTACTAGGCTTTGTCTGAACAATAACCTCCTTATATAGAATACAAAACAATGGTTCATGTTCAGGTTTAGACTTTAAAGCACATGCATTCTAGATAATCAGTCAAATCCGAACTTCCTTGAGTGCCACCTCGCCTTTTTGAAAACATTCGTAGTCGAAAGCAGCGAAGTTTCTGACATTTCTGTACAACCTGACCTTGTCTCGTCAATGAGGCAATTTACCGGTCCAATCTCTTTTTCTGCCTCCGGCTCACTAAACAGGGCAAACAATAACCTCAATTTGTTCGCATTCGTCAAAACTCTATGCAGTGGGCTCTTGAATATACCATTTGTCATTATCTGCAAATTCACCACCAACCCAATCGTACTTAACATGATGATACTACAAATAACAAGTGCTCTCGAACGGTTTGTGCAAAAATCTGAATTGACCTAGGCAGAATAACAATGAATGAACTCTAACTCTGGTTGCCCTCTGTTCTAAACTGCAATTTTCTGTTGACATGAATAGAAAGGGGTTGGTTGAAGTAAAATCCACTAAAATGACGGAAAACATCAGCAAATTAATTCCATGCACTCTTCATATTGTTTCCAACGATGCAGAATCCTATACCTATAACAACTAAAAAGGAATTGATCTTGAATGCAAAATACATTGCTTTACCTGCATCTGATCACCCAGATTGACCACAAGAGTGTCAGGGATAACAGGAACAGTGTACCAAGCACCATCTTTTAGGACTTGGAGGCCTTCGACTTCCCTGTCTTGCAGAAGAACTGTCATTCCCGATCTGTCTGACTGAGGTTTGACACCAAAGACTTCTGTCCTGGAAGAGAGCGGGTAGAAGTTGAACCTCACTTGCATTACCGGCAGGTCTCCAAACTGGTTCGAGAAGCCAGTCTCTTCCAACTTAAGTGACCTCACCATGGCCTAGGAAAGATGATTCATCATCAATTTCACCTTGGGGGTATATTCATGCAAGATTTCGCTGTCCATCATAACGAGAGAAAAAGAATGGACATAAGTAAATCACTGGATAATAAATCATAAATAGAACGAGCAGTCATGTAATATCGTTCCATTTCGAATTAGACTGTTGATTATTTGCAACTGCAGTTTTGGTCCATCAACCAACAAAATAAAAAAAGGCCAAGACATATACGAAAAATCAGAAGGAATTTCAGGCCAAAGATTGAGTCTCCTTTGATCTTCGGGAAACACTCTAAGAAACAGGCGATAGCAACAGTCTCTGATTTGGTTTTCGGTCATGACCAAGTCACTGCCATATCCTTCAACCTCGTTTGACGCTCATGAGCATTTTTGTTTCTCTTCATTTGGTAGTGCAAAGGACTGTTTAGCGACTTTGCGTACTTTGTCAAGATATCCAACAGAGACATTCCATGACAATAGCCTGAGAATTTAGAAACTCTGATCAGTTGAAATCTCTTATACATAGTTAAAAATCAGCACAAATTTATTTATCTCAACATTGTCTCGGAAACATATGAATCAACACCTAGTAGTAGCCCTATTAATTTTATCATTGGTGAATCGAGTGATCCATATATGCAACTGATCCACTCACCCCAAACTGGTGGAAAACCAATATAACAGAAAGAAAAAAAAATTAAGCTGAAAATTACTTATCATTAATCAAAAGAACAAATTAACATCAGAAAGGGGAAATCTAGTTGTGGTCGATTCTTCAACTGCATTACAGTTCTTCAGCAGTTAGGGCAGTTTTCTACAAGTTAACAACTTACATAAAAGAAAAAATTTTGAGATGCAATTTAGGTATAAGAAATGTAACTTACTGAATGGCATTGAATCGACAGTGAGATTTACCTGAAGACCATGAAGAATCTATGGCAAAGTTACAATATCAAAGCAACCCACTAATAGTTGATGCAACACAAAAGGAAGCAACACCCACTTAATTTTTCACCATCTTTAAGGTTGAATTAGTCGGAGTGTACTATAATCCATCGTTAACATCACCCAATTCCCCTTGCAAGCTTCTTCGTAACTGAGATAAACATAACCATAAAGACAAAACTATTCTGAACAAGCACGAAACAGATTACAGAGATAGAAACCTGGTAGAATCCACAAGAGCTGAATTGAACTGAGTTTTTGTAGTTCATCTTCTGAGGACAAAAGGCTGATATCAATCTTTGGGAATGTCACTGGAACATCACTGTCTGTTTCACAAACCATCATAAGTTCTACCTTGAGAGGGAGAGAGAGACCTCGGTCTTGCTTTTTGGTGGTTTGATTTTGATGGGAAAGAGTTGGTGAGAACTGAGAAGGAGCTTAATTGTACTTGTCTTGAATGATGGATAAAGAACTTCAGACTGGCAAAAGATACCATCTCTCATTCTCGATGTTTCAAGTGTAGAGGAACTCAAGGGACCTGCCATGCATAAATATGCTCCCTAATCTTGATTTCGTTATCTTGGATTCATTGGTGCATGTCAAGAAACCTAAAAAATTCTGTCAACCATTACAATCTTTAATGAGAAAACTTTTTGTGGACAGATATTGACACTTTTCTTCCCATTTCATGCTTCTTCATGTTCAGAACACTAGCAGCAAATTGAGAGGTTGTCCACATCTATAGTAAATACATCAGGAATTAAAACCTTGATTGGGGTTTTTGCTGAGATCTAGCAGTCGTGGAACAGGATGAAAATTTACAATCTCAATATCCTTCAATAAAGCTACACATACGAAATTTTATGAGGCGAATTTTAGTGAACATCAAGCTGTCAAGGCTGGCCTATTGTCTCATATTTTGTATACTGCATAAGATTGATGCTGACGACTGTTGACCCCATAATTCAGAAACAATTACTTTCAAGCTACATGGAAACCCAACTATACTGAGCTTCTTGCGTCCACATTTTCACTGCATAAGGAATGTTCATTAATAAATCATTATTAATTGCTTAGGTATATGGAAAGAAAGGGGGGAGTATAGTTTTCAACACTACGATAGCCGATCCTCAAGCTACACTGCATTGATTATAATTGTTGTTGATGAATGTTGCGTGAGAACAAACCAGAAAAGGCGGCAGGCAACTGGATGCCGATGCTTGCGCAAATCAGGTCGCCATTCACACGGAATGGCATGTACTTATGATGTTGTGATGCTGTACGTGGGAAGTAGAAGAGAGGAGGACCTGAATTATATTTTGAATTCCATTGGGTAGATGCAGAGGCTCTTGTACCTCCACTGGTTACTAGGCATTGTCTGAAAAATAACCTCCTTATATAGAATACAAAACAATGGTTCATGTTCAGGTTTAGACTATAAAGCACATGCATTCTAGACAATCAGTCAAATCCGAACTTCCTCGAGTGCCACCTTGCCTTTTTGAAAACATTCATAGTTGAAAGCGGCGAAGTTTCTGACACTTCTGTATAGCCTAGGCCTTGTCTCGTCGATGAGGCAATCCACTGGTCCAATCTCTTTTTCTGCCTCCGGCTCACTAAACAGGGCAACCGATAACCTCAGTTTGTTCGCATTCGTCAATACTCTATGCACTGGGCTCTTGAATATCCCATTTGTCATTATCTGCAAATTCACCACCAATTCAATCATACTTGACATAATGATACTACAAATAACAAGTGCTCTCGAACAGTTTGTGCAAAAATCTGAATTGACCTGGGGAGAATAACAATGAATAAACTTGAAATTTGGCTGCCCTCTGTTCTAAACTGCATTTTGCTGTTGACATGAATAGAAAGGGGTTGGTTCAGGTAGAATCCACCAAAATGACAGCAAACTACTCCCAGGCATTCTAAATATTGTTTTGAACTACGCAGAATCGTATACCTAAAACAACTGAGAAGGAATTGATCTTGAATGCAAAATTTATTGCTTTACCTGCATCTGATCACCCAGATTGACCACAAGAGCGTCAGGGATAATGGGAACAGTGTACCAAGCACCATCTTTTAGGACTTGGAGGCCTTCGACTTCCCTGTCTTGCAGAAGAACTGTGATTCCTGATCTGTCTGAATGAGGCTTCATACCAAAGACTTCAGTCCTGGAAGAGGGCGGGTAGAAGTTGAACCTCACTTGCATCATCGACTGGTCTCCGAACTGGTTCAAGAAGCTGTTCTCTTCCAACTTGAGCAACCTCGCCATGGCCTTGGAAAGACGATTCATCATCGATTTCACTTTGAGGGCATATTCATGCAAGATTTCACTGTCCATCATAATGAGGGAAAAGAATGAATAGAAGTAAATCATGAGATAATAAATCATTCTATTGCTAATTAGACTGTTGATTTTTACAACTGCAGTTTCAGTCCATCAACTAACAAAATAAATAGAGGGCAAGACATATATGAAAAATCAGAGGGATTTTCAGGCCAAAGATTAAGCCTCCTTTGATCTTCAGGAAACACTCTAAGAAACAGGCGATAGCAACGGTCTCTGCTTTGGTTCTCGGTCACAACCAAGTCACTGCCATATCCTTCAACCTCGTCTGAAGCTCGTGAGCATTTCTGTTTCTCTTCATCTGGCAGCGCAAAGAACTCTTTAGCAACTTCACGCACTTTATCAAGATATCCAACAGACATTCCATGACCGATTGCCTGAGAATTTAGAAACTGATCAGTTGAGATCTCTCATATGTCATTAAACATAAGCACAAATTTATTGATCTTAGCATTGTCTGGGAAACATATGAATCAACAACCAAGTAGTAGCCAAATTATTTTTATCATCAGCGAATCGAGTGATCCATATATGCAACTGATCCACTCACCCCAAACTGGTGTAAAACCAAAATATCTAAAAGAAAAACAATTAAGCTGAAAATTACTAATCATTAATTGAAAGAACAAATTAACGTCAGAAAGGGGAAATCTAGTTGTGGTCGATTCTTCAACTGCATTACAGTTCTTGAGCAATTAGGGCAATTTTCTACCAGTTAACAACTTACATAAAAGAACAATTTTTGAGATGCAATTTAGGTACAAGAAGTGTAACTTACCGAATGGCATTGACTCGACAGTGAGATTTGACTGAAGACCATGAAGAATCTATGGCGAAATCACATTAGCAAAGTAACCCACTAATAGTTATGGACTCGACACCAAAAGGAAGCAACGCCCACTAATTTTCAAGATCTTCAGTGGTGAATCGGTGCAATTATACTCTAGGCCGTCACTAATATCACCCAATTCCGGCTTGCAAGCTTCTTTGTACCTCAGATAAACAGAACCATAAACACAAAACTACTCTGAACATGCACGAAACAGATTGCAGAGGTGGAAACCTGGAAGCATCCACAAGAACTGAGGATTGAGCTGAGTTTCTGAAGCTCATCTTCGGTGGACGGAAGGCTGATGTCAATGACTGGGAATTTCACTGGAACATCAACATCTGCTTCACAAGCCATCACAAGTTCTTATCCGAGAGGCAGAGAGAGATCTTGCTTCTGGTGGGCTCGAATTTGATAAGCAAGAGCTGGCGAGAAGGCGCTTATCTATGCTTGGTCTTGCTGTATGGGGGTTCGATTGTTGTAACATTAATGCAAAAACTGATCGTATCTTGCCACGAAAATCAACGCGAGATCATATGAAATAAACGGACGGTATCTTGTTTTTTGGTTCGTTCTCTTGCAAAGACTTCCCTTACACATAAAATAGAGGTAAATATTATATTATTTTGTCCAGCAGTGGCATTGAGCTTTTCCCCTCTCTTTTTTATTTCCTCTTGTGCGATTAGAGGAGTTCAGTGGAGCTTTTACGAAGATTTCTCTTTCTTGGTTTGCTCTGGATTACTGGGCACACCTCATTTTGAACAAACCGGAAAATCTTCTAAGATTTCGTCCACTGCTCAAACTCGTGACGCGATTTAACAATTTTAATGAGAAAGGGTTGGAGATCAGCGCGAACTTGACGGGCGTCTTCTTTAGGGACCAAGCACGCTGCTCGAGCCATGATCCCGTTGCGGAGCGGAAGCATCATCAATGTCGGCAGCGTCAGCTCGAGCGTGGGCGGGGTCGCGTCCCACGCGTACACCAGCTCCAAGCACGCCGTCATGGGCCTCACGAGGAACGTGGCCGCGGAGCTCGGGCGATATGGGATTCGCGTTAACTGTGTCTCGCCTTATTTCATTCTGACGCCATTGACGAGAATGCAGGAGTCCGAGTGTGTTCTGACTTGGATGGGATGAGTCTACAGGAAGAAGATGTGGCGAAGGCTGTTCTGTATCTGGGGAGTGATGAGTCCGAGTACGTCAGTGGCCAGAATCTGGCGGTGGATGGAGGCTTCACCACCATCAATCCCGCCTTCGGATTGTTTGCTCGTGCTTGAAACATCTCCTTCTTCGTACCAGTATTATTGTACCCTCCACTTTGTACCTTGTGTCGAATAAGAAGTCTTCAATATCATGTTGAAATTGAAAGGAAATCAAAAGGTTTCAAATTTCAAAAGAGCTCAAATCTAGAAGTTGCACCATTTTTTTGGATTTAGGTAATTAATGGAGTACATTCCCCTCAGTAACCCAAGGTCTTAAGACATATTCTATAATCAAGTTATTTATTAACTGGACAGGAACTATTTGTTAAGAAATGATGTAGGAAACTATTGGATCTTGTAATTCAAGTCAAATGCGAGGATAAGAAATTACTGGGGAAATCAATGATGAATAAGAATGACATAAGAGATTAAGATATGTATAAGTTTAGGATTTTTGTTGTATTAACGTTAAAAATAAAGCTTTTCTCTCTACTTTGTTGAGCCTCTTTCTTTCGGAGTTTATAGGAAATTAAGTAATGATTTATACAAGGCATACCATCGGCCTAAAATATTTTCTATGTGAGCAGTCACGAAATGGAAAATTTCACTTATTAATGGAATTAAGTGCTAAGTCACCAAAATTGAAAATCATATATGTCAGCATCTTGATGCTTTTAACACCGTCATTGACCAAATAGTAATTCATAAAATAAAGAGGAAAATCGCTGAAAGTAAGGAGATGTGTCACCAAAAGAGAGGACCTAACAAATCAGCTCCTCGTTGACTTCTCCAACGTGCACCAATACATCCTGATTCTTAAATTACCCGTGGATGGTTACGTGAGATAGCTTGCCATGTTTATCTTTGTTGCGGGACACGAGGACATCACTAGTAAATGTCACTATTGAGAGCTAGGATAACATAACTGTGCTTCCTAACCAATGAATCTGTCTATTTCAACTCTCGCCTCATCGCATACCATGTCACCCTAAGATCCTTTTTTTTTTAATGACGGACACCCTAAGATCCTTGCATGGTGCAAACAGAGGCTTTTGTCTGACTCTTCCCAATTCATTGCATTAAGGCACATGAGCTTCCTTTTTAACTTTTCTCTTATCTAGTCTTTAATTTTTGCAAGTTAACCGGGGAATATGTGGAGAAAATTATCCAATCAGTCTTGAACCTATTATACGGATATTAATTTATTTTTAAACCTTTTTTAATTTTGCTAATTCAGTCTTAAACCTTTATGTGGGATTCTAATATGGTCTCTTTGATCGATTTTTGCCAAAAATAGCTAACGTTGTTGTCCAATTATCGCCGACCATCTTACATGGCGGGTTGTCACCTCAGCGATTTCAACGAAAATTGCTGAAAGGACTATGACGTAATTCATGTAAATATAATGACTAAATTTGTAAAATTGAAAATTATAGGACTAAATTGATATCCGTATAATATATTTAGTTTTCAAAAAGTAATGGTCCAGATGGTTGCTTAACTTTTTGATGGATTCTTCGCTAGTAACTTCTCATCTTTTCTAAGACTTTACCAACCTCTATAAGTCATCTATAAAATCATAATTTATTGATTTATGATGGGAGCAATCTACCGTCAATAGTCGCTAACCATCTTCTCAATTTGGTCCAAGTGTTCAACCCTTAAGTGCGCTTGCAACCTCAAACCGAGAGTATGGCATGATTCGTCCTTTGAGCACATTCTAATTCAAGTTAGCATTCTCCATGTTTGATTTCGACCCATGGTATTCCGTTGGTATGCTTTTGATCATTATTAGAACTTGCTTTGTTTTGATCTTGATCACTTTAATTATAACTCGTTTGGTACTGATTTTTTTTTCATAACATATAATTCGTTTATAAATTTTGTTTCGATTCAAGTTCTTTTGTATCTCTTGGTTCTTTTTTGCATTCATTTTTTATAAATCAATGATTTTGTCAACGATTGAGATGGGGTCATTCCCCGGTCATAGAGGCCCGTTTCGGGCTATTCTTAAGCCCAAAGATGGGATAAACAATTAGGGCACGCATGATAATCATTTTATTTATGGCTAGAACTATTTTTCTATTTCTGGGAACATATTTGGAATATAAATTTGTTTAGTGATACAATTTCATTTTTTTATTTCTAAAACAAATTTTTAGTCCATAAATTGATTTGATTTAGAAATGAGAAGTAAAAGTTTCTTACTTCTCTATATCTAGAATAGAAATGAGAAATAAACTCTTTTCGGACTAGATCAATCACCTAGAGGGGGTAAATAGGTGATAATGTCAAATTTAAACAAGTTAAAATGATATTACAATAGGACAACATCTAACAACCAACTGTGCTATGTTCAGATCTTATCGGTATGCAACAAATTATTATAAAAATACAAACAAGAGTTTAGGGATAGAGAAATTTGCACACAACAAAATTATAGTGTTTTGACTTTGACAAGCCTATGTTTTCTCTCTCACGCTAATAGTTTTAGCTGGATTCTACTAGTATGAATCAATAAGAGGTTACAAGGACTGTGTAAGTGCTACTCAAGCTCGTGTGAAAGATTTGCTAATCTCACACTCAAGACCTCTAACAGACGACAATGTTTAGTTCAAGTAAGACGAAAGTATTTGAGACAAAACTTTTGTGAACTTTGGAATTTAGAATGTTTATGTTGTCTCTTGCGTTCTTCAGCAGTATGACTTCCTTTAATACTCCTTATTGTCCAAGTTGATCGTTGGAGCTTCTTTTTGAGGATCAACCATTAAATCAACCGTTGGACTTGAACCTTCATGAAGATTTGATTGCTTATGAAATGTTGAGAAAGAAGTCCCCCCATAACATCTACCGTCATAGCAAATGAAGTTTCCAAAAGTTGAGTCTTTCCTATGAAGAACTTTCCATCTTCAATATGATTGTTTAGTTGGTTGATCGAAACATTCCAAATGCAATAAGATTGATTTCAATAATTTCCTTTCGGACAATCAATGATATGAGGTAGGAAATTCATGCCGATCTTCTAGCTATTAGCACAAGATTCAATCAATATCCTTATTCCATTGAGGTTGAATATAAAGGATAGTATCTTCACTAAGTTATTGAGTCTAACAAGTAACATCTGATGATACTCATCAAAGTTTCCAATTGGAAAATCTTACCATCAAAATCAAAGAATGATTACAAGAAGTTTTGTCAATCTTCAAAACTAATAAGGGAATTTTCCACGACATTCTTATTGCTCGCTCTTGTTACTAGCCAATTGCCCACTCACCACTGCCCACCACCACTCATCATTAGTGCTACCGGCCATTGGTCCTTGTCTTTTGTCACCATCCGTTGTTGTCACGCGAGAAGAAGAAATTTTGTATCATTATCAAATGAATTTCTATTATTGGAATAGAAATTTCGTGTCGTTATCAAATGTGTATTTTTACTCAGAAACTCATCTAAAGAATAGAAATAGAAAAATCTATATTTGGAACATAATAGTTATCATTCGCGCCGTTAAAGTCCAAACCATCTTTTACTACAAAACCTGAACTTTTCCTGAACTCCACCAGTTGCTTCTCAATCATGAGTTTCGAATGAAGTTTGCCACGGTGCCTACCACTCACTCAGTAACAACAAATTTTCAATTTCCAACCATCTACCACCCAAAACCCTCGATACCGTTGGTAAGGCAACCATCGTAATCATGGAAACCTAGGTAATTGATCCAAAAATAGGAAAGACCAATGCCAAATTTGTCAAAAATTTAACCATACGACTGCAAGATGTTATTTTAGGTATTCGCAGTCGAACAACAGTGCATCTCGACCTACTGCCAATATGGTTGGGATTCTTCCTACCCCATCGTAGCAAGACTGGTTTCTAGATACTACAACTACTCATCATGTGACACCTGACATTGCCAATCTACAAATTTCTGCACCACATAACGTTAATGAATCTCTTCGTATAGGTCATGGAGTAGGTTTAGACATTGGTAATGTTAGTTTTTCCACTCTTAAAAACCCTATTAACAAATTTTTTACTTTCTCAAATATCCTTCATATCCCTACCATTACACGAAATTTGCTTTTTGTACACAATTTTACATGTGATAACAACTACTTCTTTAAGTTTTATCCATTTTACTTTGTTGTGAAGGATTTGCAAACCAAAACACCACTACTCAGGTTCGCTTAAGGATGGATTATACCGGTTGCCGGGTCTTTATACCACATCTCTATTTGATACTTCTGCCAGTACCACCATCTGGCACACCCAAATGGGTCATCCCCAACAAAGTAAAGTTCACTCTTTGATTCATTCAAACAATTTGTCATGTTCTACATTTGATTTTAATAAATGTGCTTCCTGTTTGTTAGGCAAATCTCTTAAAACATCCCTACCCCCATTCATGGCATTAGTAAAGCACCTCTCGATTTAATTTTTACCGATGTATAGGGATCTGCTCCAATTGATTCTATTTCCGGTTTTAAGTATTTTGTTATATTTATTGATGATTTTTCCAAATATACTTGGTATTATCCTATTCAAAGTCAATCTATGGTCCCTTCCATTTTCAAAAAATTCAAGACCATGGTTGAGAAACAATTTGAAAAACCCATCAAAGTTGTACAGTTTGATTAGGGTCAGGAATATAGAACCTTGAATAAATTTTTTTCAAAAGATGGAATTATGTATCGAGTAGCATGTCCACACACTCACTAGCAAAACGGAGCAACTAAGCAAAAAATTCGCCATATTGTTGATACTGCTCTTACGTTATTGGCCCATTCATCTCTTCCCCTTAAGTACTGGCCTTATGCTTTTGAAACCACAATATACCTTATCAACATATTACCCACACCACTTTTAAATAATATCTCACCTTTTCAAACACTTTTCCATCAACAACCGAATTACAAGTTTTTAAAAAGATTTTGTTGTGTTGTTTTCCCTTTATTAGGGCCATATAATTCGCATAAGTTTTCACTCCATTCTACTCAATGTGTATCCTTAGGATATGGTCCATTGCATGTTGGTTATTGTTTAGATAACAAAATTGGACTCATGTATATTGCAAGACACACTCATATTATTAAAAGTGTGTTTCCATTTGTCACACTTGGTTCACACTCCTCTGAAATAGCCTCACAATCACATCGTTGGTTGAAGGTCCCCACGGCTGGTTCTCCTACATGAGCCATGGTATTAATGTTAATGTTTTACCTTCTACCCCATCTTATAACACCTCCCTAAAATCATTTGAAAAACCATTGCTAACATTATTAAATATTGATGTTGCTTCAACATCTAACACATTCGTTTCTAGTCCGTCTAATGCTACTACAAGTTCTAATAAGGCTCATTCAAATGCCTCCCCACAACAGGCTATTGTTATATCTCTGCAACTGATTTATCAAAAATCAAAGACCCATTCAATGCGGATGCGTCAAAACCCAAAGTCCAACACTAAATATCCATTGCCAAATGTGAACTTGACTAAAATAAGTTCTACAAAAGAGCCACAATGCTTCACCGAAGCTAATAAACATGAAAAATGGAGGGATGCGATGCTTGAAGAATTTAATGCTTCGTTGCATAATGGAACACAGGTTTTGGTTCCACCAAATCCCAAAGCAAATATCATGGGATCGAAATGGCTTTATCAAGTCAAGATACATCCAAATGGTTTGATAGACCAATACGAAGCCCGCCTAGTGGCCAAGGGCTACAATTAGTAGGAGGGTATTAACTATACTGAAACGTTTAGTCCCGTTGTTAAAGTAATCACTGTTCGTATAGTTATTTCATTGGCCGTGACAAAGAACTAGAAACTTCAGCAGTTGGATATGAGCAATGCATTTTTAAATAGTAACTTAATTGAAGAAGTCTACATGGTTCGGCCTCACGGCTTCATTAACAAAGAAAGGTCAAACCATATATGCAAGTTACAAAAATACTTATATGGATTGAAACAAGTACTACATGCTTGGTTTCATCAGTTGAGCATCTTTTTAGAATCCATTGGCCAAATTTCTCCGTTTACATGTTCATATATGTTGACGACATTGTTATTACATGATCCAATCCGACATTTTTTCAAGACACCATCGACTACTTAAATAAGGAGTTCTCTATATGGGACTTAGGCAAACTTAATTACTTCCTGGAAATTGAGGTGCTGAAACATCCATCAAGGCTCCTCCTATCACAACAGAAGTATGTTACAGATCTCTTTTGCTGAACTAGATGTTATAGATGTCCTTCGCCAAGCCAGAATGGACAATGTTAAATTGGTTCACATGCCCATGGCTACAAATATCAGTTTAATCAATCAAGGTAAGCCACTTGAAGATGTCAGTTTGTCTAGGAGCACTGTAGGAGCTCTTTAGTATGCCACCCTAACTCGGCTAGATATCTCTTATGCGATAAACAAAGTTTGCCAACTCTTGAAAGAACCCATAGAAGACCACTAGAGTGCGGTGAAACGGATTTTACACTATTTAAAGGAAATTGTTTTGCATGAATTACTCATCAGTTCCCAATCCACCACAGAACTCCATGCATACAGTGATGCGGACTAGGCCGGTTGCCTTATTGATAAACATTCAATAGGAGGTTATGCAATTTTTATGAGTCAAAATCAGATTTCTTGGTTAACTAGAAAGCAGCATACCATTGTATATTCCTCAACCAAATTTAAGTATCGAGCAATGGCAAATGCCATAGTAGTAGTATGGCTACAATCACTATTATAGGAATTGGGCATCTCTCAATTAAAACCCCCTCCACCATGATATACTCAAATCCAAGTTGAAGATCATCCAGAAGACCACCTTCAACTTGCGGGGGTTTGTTAAGGATATCAACGCATGACTCATTCAAATTCAAAATATTTTAAATTAGTTAATGCTTTTATCATTTAGTTATTATTGTAATTATTATTGTAATGGACTAAGTCGAATATTTGAATTACTCCATTCATATCTCATATAAGTACTACTATAGTTATTACTATAATGGATTAATTCAAAATTCGAAATATTTTGAATTAGTCCATGTAACTATTGTAATAGCTAGTACATAAACTCTATCAATATAAATGCTATCCTAGAGTTAAAGGATAAGTGAAACTCATGCTCAAATTCATAGTCTATTTTTATAGGATGAAATAATGTTTTATACAATCACTATGAATATAATAAAAAAATGAAAGAAAAAAAAACTATCGTGAGCCATTGATGGCGTTGGATCAAACGAGAGATGAGCTTGTGTGTGAACGAGCTTTTATGGACTAGACTAGGCTCTGAGAGAGAGAGAGAGAGAGAGAGAGAGAGAGAGAGAGAGAGAGGGGTGGGGGGTTACGAAGAGACAATGAGGGAGACAGGGAGACAAACAGCATAGAGGGTTTCTGGCCCCTGTAATTATTAAATGATGTTGTGTGTTTTTATATTCCATCTCTTTTTCGAATTTTCCTAGGAATTGTTCAAGGGGAGGGAATCGATTCTTTCTGTAATGTCTTGTTCTCTTAAGTATTTTTCACTGTGAAACTGCTTAAGACATGTCTTATATGCGAGTGACATGAATCTCCTCAATTTGTCCCTCTGATTCTTGGAAACCCATGAATCATGCATTCATAATAGAACCATGCATCCTTTCCAGGTTCGTTTACGAACAACATCAGATGCAGTGAAAGCATCAAGATTATCTCCAGTCCAGAAAATTAAGGCTTTGGTCAACATTTCACATCCTTAGTATCTGCTGTTTTTACTGTAATGCAGTTGCTGTTTGATTAATCGACGTGTGTAGGCAAATAGCAAGGTAGTTTATAGTCAAAAAAGCGTCCCCTTTATTTACTCATTCTATACAAGTCTAACGACAATCATTTTTTTTAGAGCTTCACTTGAAGTTGCCTAGAAATATTCATTCTGTCCTCCTTTGCGCTAATCTATCAGACTCCGAAGCTTTTTACAGCAGATGAACGGGGGCAACTCCGGTGCCTTACCTCCTAATTTTCCAAAGCGCTCAAAAGGCATGTTAATCACAGATCACTATTTTATTGCCGGGTATATGGAAAGAAAGGGAGGCATGAAGTTTTGAACACTTCGCAACCTGATCCTCAAGCTAAGCTGCATTGATTATTATTGTTGTTGATGATGAATCTGGCCCGAGAACGAGCCAGAAATGGCAGGGGCTACTGGACGTCGATGGTTGTGCAAATCAAGTCGAATTCCACAAGGAACAGCATGTAGTTTGACTGCTGTAATGCTGTATTTGGGTTGTAGAAGAAAAGAGATTTATACCCCCACTGGTTACTACGCATTGTCTGAACAATAACATCCTTATATAGAATACAAAACTACGGTTCATATTGACGTTTAGACTTTTAGAGCACCTGCATTCTAGACAATCAGTCAAATCCGTACTTCCTCGAGTGCGACCTTGCCTTTCTGAAAGCATTCGTAGTTGAAAGCAGCAAAGTTTCTAACATTTCTGTATAACCTTGGTCTTGTCTCGTTGATGAGGCAATCCACCGGTCCAATCTCTTTTTCTGCCTCCGGCTCACTAAACAGGGCAACCGATAATCTCAGTTTGTTGGCATTTGTCAATACTCTATGCACCGGGCTCTTGAATATCCCATTTGTCATTATCTGCAAGTTCACCACCAATCCAACTGTACTTTACATAATTATACTACAAAGAACTAGAGCTCTCGAACAGTTTGCACAAAAATCTGAATCGGCCTAGGTGGAAAAACAATATATAAAGTTTAACTTTGGTTGCCTTCTGTTCTAAACTGCATTTTGCTGTTGACATGAATAGAAAGGGGTTGGTTCAGGTAGAATCCACCAAAATGACAGCAAACTACTCCCAGGCATTCTAAATATTGTTTTGAACTACGCAGAATCATATACCTAAAACAACTGAGAAGGAATTGATCTTGAATGCAAAATTTATTGCTTTACCTGCATCTGATCACCCAGATTGACCACAAGAGCATCAGGGATAACGGGAACAGTGTACCAAGCACCATCTTTTAGGACTTGGAGGCCTTCGACTTCCCTGTCTTGCAGAAGAACTGTGATTCCCAATCTGTCTGAATGAGGTTTGACACCAAAGACTTCAGTCCTGGAAGAGGGCGGGTAGAAGTTGAACCTCACTTGCATCACTGACTGGGTCTCCAAACTGGTTCAAGAAGCCGGTCTCTTCCAACTTGAGCGACCTTGCCATGGCCTTGGAAAGATGATTCATCATCAATTTCACCTTGGGGGTATATATTCATGCAAGATTTCACTGTCCATCATAATGAGAGAAAAAGAATGAACATAAGTAAATCACTGGATAATAAATCATGAGATAATAAATCATTCTATTGCTAATTAGACCTTTGATTATTTACAACTGCAGCTTTGGTCCATCAACTAACAAAATAAAAAAAGGCCAAGACATATACGAAAAATCAGAAGTATTTTCAGGCCAAAGATTGAGCCTCCTTTGATCTTCGGGAAACACTCCAAGAAACAGGCGATAGCAACAGTCTCTGATTCGGTTTTCAGTCATGACCAAGTCACTGCCATATCCTTCAACCTCGTTTGATGCTCATGAGCATTTTCTTTTCTCTTCATTTGGTAGTGCAAAGGACTGTTTAGCGACTTTGCGTACTTTGTCAAGATATCCAACAGACATTCCATGACAATAACCTGAGAATTTAGAAACTCCAATCAGTTGAAATCTCTTATACGTGGTTAAAAATCAGCACAAATTTATTTATCTCAACATTGTCTCAGAAACATATGAATCAACACCTAGCAGTAGCCCTATTAATTTTATCATTGGTGAATCGAGTGATCCATATATGCAACTGATCCACTCACCCCAAACTGGTGGAAAGCCAATATAACAGAAAGCAAAAAAAAAATTAAGCTGAAAATTACTAATCATTAATCAAAAGAACAAATTAACATCAAAGGGGAAAACTAGTTATGGTCGATTCTTCAACTGCATTAAAGTTCTTCAGCAGTTAGGGCAGTTTTCTACAAGTTAACAACTTACATAAAAGAAAAATTTTGAGATGCAATTTAGGTATAAGAAATGTAACTTAATGGCATTGAATCGACAGTGAGATTTACCTGAAGACCATGAAGAATCTATGGCAAATTACAATATCAAAGCAACCCACTAGTAGTTGATGCAACACAAAAGGAAGCAACACCCACTTAATTTTTCAAGATCTTTAAGGTTGAATTAGATGCAAATGTACTATAATCCATCACTTAACATCATCCAATTCCCACTTGCAAGCTTCTTCGTAACTGAGATAAACATAACCATAAAGACAAAACTATTCTGAACAAGCACGAAACAGATTACAGAGATAGAAACCTGGTAGAATCCACAAGAGCTGAATTGAACTGAGTTTTTGTAGTTCATCTTCTGAGGACAAAAGGCTGATATCAATCTTTGGGAATGTCACTGGAACATCACTGTCTGTTTCACAAACCATCATAAGTTCTACCTTGAGAGGGAGAGAGAGATCTCGGTCTTGCTTTTGGTGGTTTGATTTTGACGAGCAAGAGTTGGTGAGAACTGAGAAGGAGCTTAATTGTACTTGTCTTGAATGATGGATAAAGAACTTCAGACTGGCAAAAGATACCATCTCTCATTCTCGATGTTTCAAGTGTAGAGGAACTCAAGGGACCTGCCATGCATAAATATGCTCCCTAATCTTGATTTCGTTATCTTGGATTCATTGGTGCATGTCAAGAAACCTAAAAAATTCTGTCAACCATTACAATCTTTAATGAGAAAACTTTTTGTGGACAGATATTGACACTTTTCTTCCCATTTCATGCTTCTTCATGTTCAGAACACTAGCAGCAAATTGAGAGGTTGTCCACATCTATAGTAAATACATCAGGAATTAAAACCTTGATTGGGGTTTTTGCTGAGATCTAGCAGTCGTGGAACAGGATGAAAATTTACAATCTCAATATCCTTCAATAAAGCTACACATACGAAATTTTATGAGGCGAATTTTAGTGAACATCAAGCTGTCAAGGCTGGCCTATTGTCTCATATTTTGTATACTGCATAAGATTGATGCTGACGACTGTTGACCCCATAATTCAGAAACAATTACTTTCAAGCTACATGGAAACCCAACTATACTGAGCTTCTTGCGTCCACATTTTCACTGCATAAGGAATGTTCATTAATAAATCATTATTAATTGCTTAGGTATATGGAAAGAAAGAGGGGAGTAAAGTTTTCAACACTACGATAGCCGATCCTCAAGCTACACTGCATTGATTATAATTGTTGTTGATGAATGTTGCGTGAGAACAAACCAGAAAAGGCGGCAGGCAACTGGATGCCGATGCTTGCGCAAATCAGGTCGCCATTCACACGGAATGGCATGTACTTATGATGTTGTGATGCTGTACGTGGGAAGTAGAAGAAAGGAGGACCTGAATTATATTTTGAATTCCATTGGGTAGATGCAGAGGCTCTTGTACCTCCACTGGTTACTAGGCATTGTCTGAAAAATAACCTCCTTATATAGAATACAAAACAATGGTTCATGTTCAGGTTTAGACTATAAAGCACATGCATTCTAGACAATCAGTCAAATCCGAACTTCCTCGAGTGCCACCTTGCCTTTTTGAAAACATTCATAGTTGAAAGCAGCGAAGTTTCTGACACTTCTGTATAGCCTAGGCCTTGTCTCGTCGATGAGGCAATCCACTGGTCCAATCTCTTTTTCTGCCTCCGGCTCACTAAACAGGGCAACCGATAACCTCAGTTTGTTCGCATTCGTCAATACTCTATGCACTGGGCTCTTGAATATCCCATTTGTCATTATCTGCAAATTCACCACCAATTCAATCGTACTTGACATAATGATACTACAAATAACAAGTGCTCTCGAACAGTTTGTGCAAAAATCTGAATTGACCTAGGGAGAATAACAATGAATAAACTTGAAATTTGGTTGCCCTCTGTTCTAAACTGCATTTTGCTGTTGACATGAATAGAAAGGGGTTGGTTCAGGTAGAATCCACCAAAATGACAGCAAACTACTCCCAGGCATTCTAAATATTGTTTTGAATTATGCAGAATCGTATACCTAAAACAACTGAGAAGGAATTGATCTTGAATGCAAAATTTATTGCTTTACCTGCATCTGATCACCCAGATTGACCACTAGAGCATCAGGGATAACGGGAACAGTGTACCAAGCACCATCTTTTAGGACTTGGAGGCCTTCGACTTCCCTGTCTTGCAGAAGAACTGTGATTCCTGATCTGTCTGAATGAGGCTTGATACCAAAGACTTCAGTCCTGGAAGAGGGCGGGTAGAAGTTGAACCTCACTTGCATCACCGACTGGTCTCCGAACTGGTTCAAGAAGCTGTTCTCTTCCAACTTGAGCGACCTCGCCATGGCCTTGGAAAGACGATTCATCATTGATTTCACTTTGAGGGCATATTCATGCAAGATTTCACTGTCCATCATAATGAGGGAAAAGAATGAATAGAAGTAAATCATGAGATAATAAATCATAAATGGAACGAGTAGTCATGCAGTATCATTCTATTGCTAATTAGACTGTTGATTTTTACAACTGCAGTTTCGGTCCATCAACTAACAAAATAAATAGAGGGCAAGACATATACAAAAAATCAGAGGGATTTTCAGGCCAAAGATTGAGCCTCCTTTGATCTTCAGGAAACACTCTAAGAAACAGGCGATAGCAATGGTCTCTGCTTTGGTTCTCCGTCACAACCAAGTCACTGCCATATCCTTCAACCTCGTTTGAAGCTCGTGAGCATTTCTGTTTCTCTTCATCTGGCAGCGCAAAGAACTCTTTAGCAACTTCACACACTTTATCAAGATATCCAACAGACATTCCATGACCGATTGCCTGAGAATTTAGAAACTGATCAGTTGAGATCTCTCATATGTCATTAAACATAAGCACAAATTTATTGATCTTAGCATTGTCTGGGAAACATATGAATCAACAACCAAGTAGTAGCCAAATTATTTTTATCATCAGCGAATCAAGTGATCCATATATGCAACTGATCCACTCACCCCAAACTGGTGTAAAACCAAAAAATCTAAAAGAAAAACAATTAAGCTGAAAATTACTAATCATTAATTGAAAGAACAAATTAACGTCAGAAAGGGGAAATCTAGTTGTGGTTGATTCTTCAACTGCATTACAGTTCTTGAGCAATTAGGGCAATTTTCTACCAGTTTTTTTTTTTTTTTTTTTTGGTCGAAATTTTTTTTTTTTTCTACCAGTTAACAACTTACATAAAAGAACAATTTTTGAGATGCAATTTAGGTACAAGAAGTGTAACTTACCAAATGGCGTTGACTCGACAGCGAGATTTGACTGAAGACCATGAAGAATCTATGGCGAAATCACATTAGCAAAGCAACCCACTAATAGTTATGGACTCGACACCAAAAGGAAGCAACACCCACTAATTTTTCAAGATCTTCAGTGGTAAATCGGTGCAAATATACTATAGGCCGTCACTAATATCACCCAATTCCGGCTTGCAAGCTTCTTTGTACCTCAGATAAACAGAACCATAAACACAAAACTACTCTGAACATGCACGAAACAGATTGCAGAGGTGGAAACCTGGAAGCATCCACAAGAACTGAGGATTGAGCTGAGTTTCTGAAGCTCATCTTCAGAGGACAGAAGGCTGATGTCAATGACTGGGAATTTCACTGGAACATCGACATCTGCTTCACAAGCCATCACAAGTTCTTATCTGAGTGGTAGAGAGAGATCTTGCTTCTGGTGGGTTCGAATTTGATGAGCAAGAGCTGGTGAGAAGGCGCTTATTTATGCTTGATCTTGCTTTATGGTGGTTCGATTGTTGTTGTAACATTAATGTGAAAACTGATCATATCTTGCCACTAATTTTGTTTTCCCTTTCTCTGTGGCAAAGACTTCGCTAGCCCATAAAATAAAGGTAAATATTCCATTATTTTCTCATGAGAAAAGTTCTAAAAACAAAATCTAAAATATCCTCATTTTCACGAATAAAAACTTAAAATGGACTTTATTTTAAATGAGAGTTTGAAGTGATCTTAGTTATTTCAAATAAAACTCATCAAATAAGAACTTGACCTCACAGGTCGCCGCTAACTAAATTTTCTGCTGGTCAAGAACATTTTCGTCCAAATTTTATTTTCTTTTTTCTTTTTCGGTATCGACCAGGAACTATAAGCAAAAATTGATGATGGCTCAACAGTGGCTGGTGAGGGTTGAGGCCACCCTCGCGAGCCGCTTGAGAGAGTTGTCAAGCCAACCTCACGGGTGGTTGCAAGGGGTGGCCTCCTCGAGGCGAGTGTAGCCTTGCCCAAGCAAGGACATCTCTCGTTTGTGGCCAGTGTAGATGGCCCTTGCTGAATGGGGGCGAGGACGACCCTCGTCAGCCCTTTATGGGTATCATCAGTGGCCAAAAAGTAAGAAGAAGAACTAGGGAAAAAAACTTGGGAAAATGATAAATAACAAAAATACTATTGATCACTAGAAAGTTAAGCTCTTATTTAAAATTCATGTAGCTACTTCATGCCTTTATTTGAACTAGACAAAATTGTTTAGGTTCTTATTTAAAACAAAATTCGTTTTATGCTTTTATTTGAGGAAATAATGATATTTCAGATTTTTATTTGAAATAAAGTTTACTTTAAATTCTTATTTGAAAAAAAAGAGAGCACTTCAAGCTTTTTATTGGAATTTTTCATTTTTTTTTTATAGTGGCCCCTTTTTAGAATTTTCTCTTCTCCTGCAGTCGCATGGAGCTTTTTCTCACATTTCTCTTTCTCGGTTTGCTTTGGATTACTGGGCACTCCTCATTTTGAGCAAACCGGAAAATCCTCTCAGATTTCGTGCACGGCTCAAACTCATGACGCGATTTAACAATTTTAGTGAGAAAGAGTTGGTCAGGAGTATCTTATCTGTACCTGTCTGGAATGGATGATGAAAGGACTTCAGGCCGGCAAAAGAGACCAACTCTCTCACTGTCGATATTCCTCGTGTGGAGGAACACAAGGGACCCGCCACGCATAAATTTGCTTCCTAACCTTGAATTCATTACTTTCGATTCATCAGTGCATGTAAAGAGACGTGGACATTTTGTCAGTCATTGCAAGCTTTAATTAGTGACCTTTTTGTGGACAGACATTGACACGTTGCTTCTCATTTCATGCTTCTTAAGGTTCAGCAAACTACCAGCGAGTTGAGAGCTTGTCTACATCGATAGAAAAAACAATGGGGTTTAAAAACCTTGAGTGAGGTCATTGCTCACGTCTAGCAGTTGTGGGGGACGAAAATTCATTATTCCGATATCTTTATACGGTAAATTTTAGTGAACATCTAGTCATTAAGGCTGGAGTATCGTCTCATAGGTTGTCTCATTACATATATTAATTATGATTATTGATGACATTACAGCTTTGATAACAATTGTCCTGTGGCTATATTTATTTCACTCAACTGAGAAACCACAACATTATTGAGCATCTTGTGTCCACATTGGCCACTTCTGATGCTTATTTAGGGCACAAAACTAGCACTCAGTTTCCTGCCATGTACACCAACATGCATCCTAGACAGCAGATATTGGAATAAGTCAAATTTGAAGTTCCTCGAGTGAATCCTTTCCTTTCTGGAAGCACTCGTAGTTGAAAGCCGCAAAGTTCCTGATACTTCTATATAACCTCGGCCTCGTGTGGCTGACTAAGTGGTCGAGTGGTCCGATCTCCTTCTCTGCCTCTGGCTCATCAAACACAGCGATTGACATCCTCAACTTGTTTGCATTCGTCAATACTCTGTGTAAGGGGCTCTTGAACATCCCATTGCTCATTACCTGCAGATCTTGTCGCCAATCAAATTCACTAACGTAGTAAAGACTGGGATATCTAGGCAAGTTTGTGCTGCATACGCATAGGCTAGGTCAATGCTTATTAATCCTCATAATTTCGACATTCAACAGATTCCATGGCTATACCTAATGAAATGAATATACATAGTGACAATCACTTCCACAGTGAGGAAAGCGCGCACAGTTGCTCCAACGATAGATGTCCAACGCCAATGTTTGCATTTTCAGACCCAACTGATGCAACTTTCTCGATATTTTCCTTACAATGATGCAGAATGCGTACCTGCATCAGACCACCCAGATTGATGACGAAAGCGTGGGGAATAATGGGAACTGTGTGCCACATGCCATCCTTGAGGACTTGGAGGCCTTCCACTTCTTTGTCCTGCAAAATGACGGTGATTGCCGATCTGTCTAAATGAGGTTTGGCGCCAAAAACTCCAGCCCTGGAGCATGGCGGATAGAAGTTGAGCCTTACTTCCAACAACGGCCGGTCTCCAAACTGATCCAAGAAGCTGTTCTCTTCCAACTTGAGTGACCTGGCCATCGCCTTAGAAAGATCATTCATCACTGATCTTATCTTGAGAGTGTACTCGTGCAAGGTTTCACTGTCAATATGAAAGACAAGAAAGAATGAACAAATTTAAATCGGGTATATAACATCATTATGGAATAAAGCAGTCACGCAATATCATTCTATTGCTGCTAAGACTTGCAAATTTCGCGTCTTACTTGTCCAGACTTTTGGGTAGGTTGTTCTCCTGTGTTTCTCTAGTTCAATGAAGCAACATATTCACTTCTTTTGAGACAATATTTTTGGATAGCACTGACCTTATGAAATCATGCTGAATTAGCGAGGAATTCATAGAGAAATAGAAGCGTTTCATTTTCCATGAGTATGTACAATTGCAATTTTGGTACATGAAACAACAAATTGGCAATTGCCTTTGGACATACCTGAGATCAGCAGGATTTTCGGGCCAAAGATTCATCCTCCTTTGATCTTCTGGGAATACTTTCAGAAACAAGCGATAGCAACAGTCCTTAACTTGGTTCTCATTTACAACCAAGTCATCTCCATACCCTTCAGCCTCATTCGAAGCTCGTGAATATTTCTGTTTCTCTTCAACTGGCAATGCAAAGAACTGTTGAGCAACTTCACGCACTTTATCAAGATAGTCACTTGATATTCCATGACCCACAACCTAACATTTTGAAAACTCTGATCAACTTCAAAGCTCTGACATATCTTTATAGGGAAAAAACAACTGCCAGTACCATAGATTGATGAATACACGTCTCCACAATTAGTTTTCAGAAAAAGGGAAACTATGGAACCCAATAATGTGCAAAAGAAGATGCAGAAAACTAAACTCAATACTTCTTGAGCATGCAACGATCATGCAACTGTTTGTTTTAAATTTTGAGCAGTCAGACTTCACTGAGACTTTTAAGTCATTGTATAGCAATATGGAGCAACCGATAACTTAGCCGCCTAACATAGAAAAGGTTTTATTTTCCTCTGGACATCAAAAGAACAAGGGTTTCAGTAAAATTCTATGTTTTGTAGCTTAAAAAAGAAGGGAAGGTACTGAAAAAGGAGAAAACTAATAAACGTGTAAGGGAGATTAATTAAGGTGGAACGCTTATTGAATGTAGCTCATCTGCAGTGAGGTTGTTTCAATCATTTAACAATGTAAATGAAGGAAATATTTCTCCAAAATTGGAATGTGTGGCAAATTTAAGCGTGTGACCTTCCAAAAGAATTGCATCTGTCATGGTTCATGACATCCACTAAGGATGTAAATACTAATGGCATCATATATATTACTATCATCATCTAATTTTTTGTGCTTGATGTTATAAATGTAACTATAAAGATAAACAGAGAGACTAGTCTGAAAAAGCATGGAAATATTTCAGAAACAGTGACCTGGAAGCAACCGCAAGAGCTGATAACTGACTTCAGTTTCTGGAGTTCATCTTCTGAGGAGAGAAGGCTAATGTCGACCACTGGAAATGTCACAGAATCTGCATTTGTTGTTTCACAAGCCATGATAATTAATGCTGTGTGAGGAAGAGGGCGGGGCTGCTGATGATTGGGAGTCTCTGAAGAAAGATTCTATTTGTACTTGTTTTGTTCAGAGAAGTCAAACCGGCAAAGTGCCATGTTTCACTCTCATTGTTTCACATGTGGAGGAGCAAAGAGGCCCCACCAGAAATAACTTGCAAAATTATCTTGGAATTGTTTCTTGGATTAATGAATGTGAAGAAACTGGATTTCAAAGCGGAACTGTTTGTTGAGGTTGACAGAGTTTAAAAATTGAGTTCTAGAGGAAAAATGTCCATTGACCAATTTGCTTCTCAGGTTCAGGCTCGGAAGAGCGCAATACCTTGTTTTGATGCGGTTGCCGATGGTAGGAGTTTGCGAAGAAAGATCCTATTTTTGCAGCCAGAAAAGTACTATGTTTCACTCTCACCGTGTCCCATGTGGAGGAGCAAGGGGGTCCCATCAGAAACAACTTGCAAGATTATCTTGGATTTGTCTCTTGGATTCATGCATGTAAATAAATTGGATTTCTTAGCAGAACTGTCTGGTGAGGTTGTCGTCAGTCAATACCAGCTGTAATAAATTGAGTCATTGTGGAAAAATGTATTTGACGAATTCGCTTCTCTGCTTCGGGTACAGAACACAGCCCTCTCATTGACTGTCTCCATTAAATTATACAAAAATTGATACTTTTAGTCCCTCAAGTTTGCTTCTCCAGATTATTTTGTTCAGCCTTGTCGTTGGAAGACAGAGCAAAAGGATGATTTTGTTGCGTGGACACAATCATGTTCTTCAAGGTGAGAGGCTAATATACTAATCTAGGCTACAATGGATTGCTTTAGTTTGTCACTGCAAGTTATTCCAAAGGCAACAGTCAGATCTGTTAAAGGATTTAGCAAGTCGATTGTAAATGTGGCTTGTCACAAAAGTCGTACGGGATTGTTGCCATTAATTTCTTCGACATTGAATTCTGCATTTCTTTGGACCCACGAATAGGAATATTGATTGCCTAGTAGTTCTCTGAAAGAATAGAACAAGGCCCTTGTATTGACAGAGGAATTGCGAAAAAGAACAAATTTCATTATTTCTTTTTTTCATAGTAGGAACCTAATTCGGGTTCCATCTCCTATCCATTACAAGCCGGAACAACATGGTATGGCATGTAAGCAAATACAATAGAATGAGGACTGACTACTATTGAACCTAACGAATTCACATATTTAATCACCAGACGGACTCACCGCTAATATATTTCCATTAAGCAGTACCGTCTGGCTTTGCTGATTCCCATCCTTTGCTGTCAAATGCTATTCTTCCCTGCTATTTGCATTGTTTAAACCTCTCGAAAGCGGAATGCTATTCTTTAAACCAACAACCATGACTTCAAAATGGAGCTGCCGTCCAGGTTTATTATCAGCAACGTGACCCCTTTCTGCAATATCTGGTATTTTGAATCAGATAGCAAGCACAAACTCAAAGGACACCCCAGTTTTTTAGCCAATTAAGATGCAAAACAAACTTCCAGAGGCTTTTGCACAATGAGCATAGACTCAGATCTTATTCGATCTGGAGAAGCTTGCTCCCAGGATATTTCTCCCTATGAGTTGGTGCCAGAGCAGCACATTGCAGAGAAGAAATCAGAATCTAAATGTCTCATTACAGTAACATGCTGCAAAAAGAGAGAGTGTGTGCCAAGCAAGTATGTTTGTGTTTACACTTGGTTTCTAAATGTACTGCCAAATTGTGTCAATATGTAGGTTTTAGGACTTTTTTGAGGGAGGTGGAGCCAAAAAAATTATATGGTTCAGTCACGTAGAAGTGCGAGAAAAGGATTTAAGGACAAAAGAACCATGAATAAACCATGAGAGAAGAAGAGATGTCCTTACCCATCACCTAGTGTCAAAACCAGCCCAAAAGACATCAAGAGCTTGACAATGTTGAATTCAGAAATTTAAAGGTTGATGATGGAATTCAATTACAATCACCTGTAGTAGTCAGGATTTGGGTCAATGGAAGTTGCATTGAGAAAACCATAATTTCCACCTATCAGTGATTATCTGCAGTACATTTTTGTATCAAAAGTAGATGCAATGCCCGTGTGGTCCAGATACCTGTCCTCACAAAAAAGCATCCGTGTATGACCTTTATTTCTATAAAACAAGATCTAGACCATCTGTTTCATCAGTGTGTCAGGAAAAGTACCAGAAGCTGTACACAAATGTATTTGAAACTCCATCATGGCCGCTTTTGAAAGCTCCTCCTGCTTCACCAACCCATGCTATGGCCGAAGTAGCCGAAGCAGAACCCTTAACTGTGTTTTGCAGCTTTCTGAATATTTTAGCTGTTTCTCTGCTAAATCTGGTATGCCGTTTTGGCTCCACCGTGCCAGAGAAGTTTCATTCAGACAAAAATGAAACTGGACGTATATGGGAGTGAGTGCACATGTACAGTAGTCCACTAAATGCAGCGAAATTGGTTTTGTCAAGTTCCAGTACTTACTTTATCTTATTGACTACCACTGCTTCACAACTTTATGAACTTTAAAATTGGTCAGGAAATTATTGATACCTATAGTTGGGTCATGTTCTTGCTCTATTTAGTGGATTTTCAAATTTCATACGGTTTCAAGTAAATCCTGACTTCTGTTCAGTGAGCTGTGCGGGTAGTATGCAACCTGTTATTACTTCTCTTTTTGTTTGGTAAACCTGGCTTAGTAAACGATGTATATCTTTTTATGTTTTGCTCCACTGTGATGCAGGATCTTAGCAACAAGATATTGCTCAACGCGGTAAAGGGTGAGCTTAGTTTAAAATATATATGCTTTTACATTACTGGCGCATGACACTGTAAACCTCTGCTTAGTTGTTGTTGACAATGTGAATACATGAGTGCGAGACCATGGACTAAATGCACATGGCGATTACTTTTTCAACTTCTGCAGCATTTTCACGATTGAAGATCAGATTGGGCGGTGCCTTATAAGACAATGTCTGTTATGCCACTGACGATTTTAAACAACCCTGCCGTCAATTTGCTAAAGACCCTAAATCAGTGTTTGGGTTCACTGAGGGCTGCCTGACCATGGCTAGATGGGATCAATTGAATGCATTCTTCAAGCATGATGGGTATAATAAGTTTATGAGTTTCTGAAGTTATCACAAGAATTATACTGCGTGCTTATGGTGATCTATTTTATCTTCATCAGCACTGAAGTTATCCTTGGGTTAAATGCACTTAATGGGCATACCATACCACGATGGCATGGCCCCACCGTGGGTGCTTGGGACTCAAAGAATGCTGAATCATTGATACGTTACACCATCAGCAAGAATTACAATATTCTTGGTTGGGAATTTGGTAATTAGCGATACATTCTTTAGTCTGCTTCTTAAGCTATGTATAGTGACTTCGGAAGCGCTTCCTTCTCCAATTATGTTGCAGCCACACATTTGAATCCGTAAATTTGAGTATTTACTTGTTACATCCTATTTATGCTTATTTCTGATGATATAATACTGAAGCGAGCTAGATATAAATTCTGATTATATGTAGGAGTGAACTCGACTTTAGGAGGATGAGAGGCTTATACTGTGAGTGATAATTTTATGGTAGGACATCTTGACCCTTGCTCTTCAGGAAACGAATTGAGTAGGAGTAAAGTTCATACATGAGTCGCAGCAAGCCAGTACGCATCTGATACGGTTCGTCTGAAGAACTTGGTGTTAGACATTTACAAGAGTATTGAACCGAAGCCTCTCATCCTAGCACCAGGAGGAAGCTATGATGCACTTTGGTTTAAGGAATACTTGGACAAGACCCCAAAATCCTTGGATGCAATTACTCTGCACATCTGCAATCTCGGATCAAACTGCCCCTCTTTTTACTCTCCCTGTGCTTGTTTTTTTCAATGTGTTTATTTAATTCGCTTCCACATGTACTTAATTGAAAGATAAAATGAAATGATCGGCGACACGTCCTAAGAATGTTGCAATTTAATCGACTGTCAAGGGGTGTGCGCATGCCTGGGGTTCGAGGCTTATCGTCCTTGAGTTCATACCTATGTTAAATTTGATGTGATCTGTCTCTGAGTTGGTCTGGAATATTGTTTGTGTGTCAATGATCGTTGCTTGGTCCAAACAATAACCCTGGGCGAGCTTGCTTCCTTCCTTTTGCTGGTGCATTCTATGCGTTTGCTGAAATGTCAAAATGAGATTTGGAAATGGTTTCTGCGAGGTTCATTGCTATGATATTGTCTTTGTTCGAGTTTGAGTCCTTTCATCGTGTTGTTTGCTCATGCCGGTGTTAGTACTCGAATTGATGGAGTTTTTGGTTATACGAAAATTTAGAGTTCGAAAATCTAATCTTTAGCCAGAAGCATTCCGGTGAAGGCGTTAATCTCCGGCCAACCAGTGGCCGACGGAAGTTCGGCAGTGGAAGGGTCGCCGGTTGTTCCGAGCTGCGTTGTTGTTTGGCTGAGCCGCAATGAGACCATGTTTTGGGAAAGGGAAGCTTCGGGCGTGTAGTGGGCAAGCACGAAGGAGAAGAAGACCAAAGGGAAAAAAAATGAAAAAAAAAAAAAAAAAAAAGTATAGAAAAGTATAGAAAAAGTAAAACAAAATATAGAAAAAGAAAGCAAAAATTTGCTTTGGGAAGGAGGAATGCAGAGAAAGGAGTCCAACAGAAAAAGACAAAACGGAAAAGGACCAAAAAAAGAGAAAATAATTAAAAGAAAATAAAAAAGGGAGAGAAAAAAAAAACGTGAAAAGTGTGCGAGGGTGTTCTATTGTGGGCTGGGCTCATTTCAAATGTGGACCGGAAAAAGAGTTAAAAAATTCATGGGCTTTTATAATTAATTTCAAGCGGCCTTTTTGGGGCTAATGTTTTTAGTTTAACCCGATACAATATGGTTCGGGCCTGTTTAGTTGGGTTGGGTCTCAGGACCCGGTCCGAATCCCTTTTTTATCAACAATAAATAAATATTAAAAAGAAAAAAATCAAGTAAAATTTGAAAACAACAAATAAAATTAATTAATTAATTAATTAATCAAAAGCTAAAAAATGAAAAAAAAAAAAAAAAAAAGGTTTTCGAAAAATCCCAAAAAAAAAAAAAAAAAAAAATCGTAAAAAATTAAAATTAAAATTCATCAAAAATGTTCATATTAATCTCTTGGTTTATTTTCTCTTGAAAAAAATAGAAGTCTTTCAATTTAGGATCCTGCTCAAGTGGTTATAGTTGTTCTTAAAGATGAATACCTTTGATCATGCAACTTTGGTATGTTGATTTTGGCTTTCATTTAGTCTAGTTGGTATTAGCATTTATATGTTCTTTAATCTTAAAGGTGTGCTCTCCCATGCAATTTATTTAAATGCTTTCCTCGGCAAAGTTCCTAAAAGATATCCCAATGTCATGCAGGATATAGGCTTGGGAGAGTCCGTGCCTAATCATGGGCCTCGGGCTCGTCCTTTAGGCAATACCCCTAAACCTGTTCCCTCTCCCGAGGGTAGGTCGCGACATCTGTGAGCACATTCATTGACTTGATACTACTTGAATCCATCGCACTTCCATTCTTCCAATTTTCATATATATCATTAAGGAAAGGCAAATTATTCTCGTTATACTCCTCTTATATGAGTTTGCGTTAGTTATTAGACAACTCCTGGAGTAGGATTAACAAGATGATGATGAGACAGACCAACTAAAGAACCCCAAACCATTAAAAGAGGATCTGATATTACCTTAATGAGCCACCTACCTCACATATCAAGACTGGGTTTGGAATATTTTCTTTACATCGGATTGCAGCCTATCTTGGATCTGACTGTGTGATCCATTGCGATATGTTCGCATCATCCGTACTTCGGTCTAAGCTTGCTGTTACTGAAACAATAAACAAGAAAAGAGGGTCTTCCACTGCATTTTTTCAAAAGCTTTTACTTTCGCCTTCATTAATGTGAAAATTAGTTTCCGCAAGCATTGTCAAGAGAAAAAGAGTAGATTCTATTAAAAATCATTAGGATAATTCTTTAGAATATTTTCTAATATTAGAGATAAATAATTAGAATATTTTTGTAAATCTCGTTATATATTATCTTAGATAGTCATCTCATGATATTTAGAAATATTATTATACATAGTTTAAACTCTGATATGGGCACAGGCAGTAAAGAAATCCCTGGCATATTCTGATATGGGCACAGGCAGCAAAGAAATCACCAGCTCTGTGTCCTGAAAGAGGGAAAATATCATGCCAAATGTCTGACTATTCTCATCAACAAGCAAATTACTAACCTTATTTCGACTCGAAAATGCAATGCTCATGTGGACAACTACAAGGTATATGGACACCGAATAGTGCCGAAATGGATCAGACCGGTATCTAACATCAATCTGCCTAAAAGGATACAGAGAGGGAAGTCAGATTACTCTGTTTGGCGTAGCACTCTACATGAGTTGCCTGACAACTTGGGCATTGCCAGTCAATATGTGAAGGCTTGATTGTGTAAATCTCTCATAATCTATGAAAAGCCCAGTAGGATTAAAGACATTGGTCTATTATTTCTCCTGGTTTACCAATGGTAGGAATATAACCACCGGATTGTGCCTTCTTCCTCTCAACTACAATCAGGGATGCCGTAGTATGGCATGTCAGCAAATACAATTGAATGAGGGGCCACTACGATTGAACTTGATGAATTCACGTATTTAGGATCGAGAGCAGGTATTTCGCCGGATGGACTCACAGCTAAAATGTTTCCATTCAGCAGCACTGTTCGGCTAAGCGGATCCCCCTCCTTGGGCGTCAAATGGTATTCTCCTCTCAGGTTTTCATCTTGTAAAGACTTGGACCTTTTTCCAGAGGTGTAGTTTCTATGATTGCGGACCAGGGTCTCGTTATTAACGATTGTGACCTCAGCAGTGGAGTTGCCATCGAGATTTATGAGCAGCAACGTGACTCCTTTCTGCAATTTAAACACCAAGAATCAGAGTATTTCTCTTTTTCCTTGAACAAAATGCACAAGAAATAGGAGGAAATACCAGTCAAAATGCAGAACAAACTTACAGAGGCTTTTGCACAGTGAGCATAAGCACGGATCTTGTCCAATCCAGATAACCTTGCTCCTAGAACAATTCTCCCCATAAGGCGGTGCCAAAGCAAAGCACTGCAAAGCAAAGCGGAGTATCGATAAGTGACGCTAGAATGTAGTTTTCAATAATTCTGCTAACTCCTAGCCGAAATGCACAAATCATGTCCCCAGAAGTACAGTGAGGAAAGAATCCAGCAGTAGCATCACCACAGGATTCCATAGTCTTCGTTTATGCCTTAGTACTACCTCTACACAAAGACCACAAGGAAAAAAATACTGACTCCTCTGGGAGAACCCAATACATGTAGCTGAAGAAATAATTCCAACCCATAATGCTTAAAGAAGTGATGGAGAATTGAACATGACACCCGGTTGGCTCTGCCACTATCATTCTTACCAGAAGCATAACCAGTTGTTCCAAAAGCTAAGCACTTAAAGAATCGCACTCTATATTATTATTCTAACAACATGCCTACCGAATTCAACATCCTTCTACTATCAACAACCCAAAAAATAATTTTCCGTTTCTTCACGCTATAGGATGTGGTTATTTTCTATAAATGACAGTGGCTGTTAGGCCCCAATACCCCATGAACTGTGAAATTAGAGGCACTGTCCCTTTCTCTTGCGATCCTTCATCATTAATGATTATATGGGGAGCAAATAACCCAAAATGAAAAGAGCACAAACATGCCAAGCATGGGAATTTCGAAGATGATGCAGGACTTTGACTATAAAATCACCTATAATAGTCAGGATTTGGAACGAAAGAAGTCGCATCGAGCAAACCATAATTTCCACCAATAAATGATTGTCTGCAGTATGTCTTCGTATCAAAAGTAGATGCCATTCCCATCTGATCAGATACCTATTGCCACATAAAGAGGATCTCTGTCATAGTGTCAACAAAATAAAACGGAAGCTGTGTCTTGCTTTGATCGGATGAAGTACCAGAAGCTATATAAAAAAGTATTTGAAACACGATCCTGGCCACTGTTGTAAGTTCCTCCTGCTTCACTGACCCACGCAACAGCTGAAGTAGCAGACGCAGAACTTTTGATTATGCTTTGCAGATTTCTGAATGTCACGACTACACCATCAAGGACAGTTGGATCGAGAATCTTTTCGACAAGATGCTGATCAGCTCCTACAAGTAATAAAAATATTCTTTGAAGGATGATTAACTAGTTAATTTGTTACTTGAAGGGTTAGAAAAGGCCTAAAATGGATACCCGAACCCAGATTGTAGATGTAATGAGTGATTACATCCAAGGATTTTGGTGTCTTGTTTAGGAATTCCTCGTACCAGAGCGTGTCAACAAATCCTCCTGGTGCTAGGATTAGAGGCTTAGGTTCTACATCCTTGTAAATGTCTAGCACCAAGTTCTTCAAAGATATTGTGTCAGCTGCATACTGACTTGCTGCTACTCTTGTGCCAACTCCATTCCCTGACCACAAAGGGAAGATATCTTACTGTCCGCATGCCACATCATCACAGATGGTGAAAAGCTTCTAATCTACTTACTTTCACGTAATTCACTCATGAAGCCACTTTTGAAATAGAATTGTCTATAAATAGCTTGCTTTAATGTCACTTGTGGCAAAAGTATAGAATATTACAAACATGGCAAGAACATTGGAATTTAAGCTTAATAAAACCATAATCCCAGGTATTTGCATCAAAGAAATGACCAGAACAAATGAATGTTGGGATGAAAGAGTCAACAGTTGTGGCTCTGGAAGCAGAAAAATAAATGTGCTTACCGAATTCCCAACCAAAAATCGTGTAGTCTTTGCTGACAGTATAACGTATAAAAGATTTGGCGTTTGTTAAGTCCCAAGCACCCACTGCAGGGCCTTCAGGCGGTATTGTTCGTCCATTAAGAGCATTTAGTCCAAAAATAATCTTCGCGCTGTATGGATAGAATAACATCACTACAAGAAGGATATATATATATTTTTTTCCCAGTTCTATTTTCGAGAAAATTTTCAAGATAAAATTTCTCTTACCCAGACTCCTTGAAAAAAGCATTGAGCTGATCCCACCTACCCAGGGGTAGGCATCCTTGAGTGAATCCAAACATAGTGGAACTGTTCTTAACAAATGAAGTACAGGGTTGTTTAAGATCGGAAGTGTTGTATAAGACCTTGTCTTGTAGACTACCACCCAATCTCATCTTTAATGGGGAAAATGCTGCAGCAATTCAAATTCACAGAGTCAATAATACTTAACAAGAAGCCAAGAATGACTATGCTCCAAAAGCTTGCAAGCGCAAATGCCTGGAATCGATGTCTTACCCTTCACTGCATTAAGTAATATCTTTTGGGTGAGGTCCTACACCATTAATGAAGCAGAGGGCAATTAAGAGCTCAGTTTACTTAACAAGAACCAAAAGAATGGCTCTCCTATGATATGCACACACATCTCAGAAGCCAAGTTCAATTCAACTCAGATACAACAAACAACAAGCTTTGCTAACTCAGCACCAATTCATGTGCACATACCAAAGAAGCACATGAACTAACTTATACATATTAAACAGATGATAAAGGAAACATCTTTCAAATTGTACCCAAGTTCAATTAAACTCAAATATAACAAACAACAAGCTTTGCTACCTCAGCACCAATTCATAGGCACATACCAAAGAAGAACATGAACTAACTTATACTTATTAAACAGATGATAAAGAAAACACCTTTCTCATTGTACCCAAGTTCAATTCAACTCAAATACAACAAACAATAAGCTTTGTTAACTCAGCACCAATTCATGGCCACACACCAAAGAAGCACATGAACTAACTTATAAATTTTAAACAGATGATAAATGAAACATCTTTCTCATTGTACCCAAATTCAATTCAACTCAAATACAACGAACAACAAGCTTTGTTAACTCAGCACCAATTCATGGGCACATACTAAAGAAACACATGAACTAACTTATACATATTAAACAGATGATAAAGGAAACATCTTTCTCATTGTACCCAAGTTCAATTCAACTCAAATGCAAAAAAACAACAAGCTTTGCTAACTCAGCACCAATTCAAGGGCACATACCAAAAAAGTTCATGAACTAACTTATACATATTAAACAGATAAGAAAGGAAACAACTTTCTCATTGTACACAAGTTCAATTCAACTCAAATGCAACAAACAACAAGCTTTGCTAACTCAGCACCAATTCATGGGCACATACCATAGAAGCACATGAACTCACTTATACATATTGAACAGATGATAAAGGAAACATCTTTCTCATTGTGCCCAAGTTCAATTCAACTCAAATGCAACAAATAACAAGCTTTGCTAACTCAGCACCAATTCATGGGCACATACCAAAGAAGCACACGAACTAACTTATACATATTAAACAGACGATAAAGGAAACATCTTTCTCATTGTACCCAAGTTCAATTCAACTCAAATGCTAAAAAACAACAAGTTTTGTTAACTCAGCACCAATTCATGAGCACATACCAAAGAAGCACATAAACTTATACATATTAAACAGATGATAAATGAAACATCTTTGTACCCAAGTTCAATTTAACTCAAATACAACAAACAACAAGCTTTGCTAACTCAGCACCAATTCATGGGCACATACCAAAGAAGCACATGAACTAACTTATACATATTAAACAGATGATAAAGGAAACATCTTTCTCATTGTACCCAAGTTCAATTCAACTCTAATGCAAAAAAACAACAAGCTTTGCTAACTCAGCACCAATTCATGAGCACATACCAAAGAAGCCCATAAACTTATACATATTAAACAGATGATAAATGAAACATCTTTCTCATTATACCGAAGTTCAATTCAACTAAAATACGACAAACAACAAGCTTAGCTAACTCAGCACCAATTCATGGGCACATACCATAGAAGCACATGAACTCACTTATACATATTGAACAGATGATAAAGGAAATATCGTTCTCATTGTACCCAAGTTCAATTCAACTCAAATGCAACAAATAACAAGCTTTGCTAACTCAGCACCAATTCATGGGCACATACAAAAGAAGCACATGAACTAACTTATACATATTAAACAGATGATAAAGGAAACATCTTTCTCATTGTACCCAAGTTCAATTCAACTCTAATGCAAAAAAAACAACAAGCTTTGCTAACTCAGCACCAATTCATGAGCACATACCAAAGAAGCCCATAAACTTATACATATTAAACAGATGATAAATGAAACATCTTTGTACCCAAGTTCAATTTAACTCAAATACAACGAACAACAAGCTTTGCTAACTCAGCACCAATTCATGGGCACATACCAAAGAAGCACGTGAACTAACTTATACATATTAAATGGATGATAAAGGAAACATCTTTCTCATTGTACCCAAGTTCAATTCAACTCAAATGCAACAAACAACCAGATTTGCTAACTCAGCACCAATTCATGGGCACATACGAATGAAGCACATGAACTAACTTATACATATTAAACAGACGATAAAGGAAACATCTTTCTCATTATACCCAAGTTCAATTCAACTAAAATACGACAAACAACAGGCTTAGCTAACTCAGCACCAATTCAAGGGCACATACCAAAGAAGCACATGAATTAACTTATACATATTAAACACATGATAAAGGAAACATCTTTCTCGTTGTACCCAAGTTCAATTCAACTTAAATACCACAAACAACAAGTTTTGCTAACTCAGCACCAATTCATGGGCACATACCAAATAAGCACATGAACTAACTTATACATATTAAACACATGATAAAGGAAACATCTTTCTCATTGTACCCAACTTCAATTCAACTCAAATACAACAAACAACAAACTTTTGCCAACTCAGCACCATTTCATGGGCACATACCAAAGAAGCATATGAACTAACTTATACATATTAAACAGATGATAAAGGAAACATCTTTCTCATTGTACCCAAGTTTAATTCAACTCAAATACGACAAATAACAAGATTTGCTAAGTTAGCACAAATTCATGGGCACATACCAAAGAAACACATGAATGAACTTTTACATATTAAACAGATGATAAAGGAAACATGTTTCTCATTGTACCCAAGTTCAATTCAACTCAAATACAACAAAAAACAAGCTTTGTTAACTCAGCACCAATTCATGGGCACATACTAAAGAAGCACATGAACTAACTTATACATATTAAACAGATGATAAAGGAAACATCTTTCTCATTGTACCCAAGTTCAATTCCACTCAAAGGCAAAAAAACAACAAGCTTTGCTAACTCAGCACCAATTCATGGGCACATACTAAAGAAGCAAATGAACTAACTTATACATATTAAACAGATGATAAAGGGAACATCTTTCTCATTGTACCCAAGTTCAATTCAACTCAAATGCAAAAAAAACAACAAGCTTTGCTAACTCAGCACCAATTCATGGGCACATACTAAAGAAGCACATGAACTAACTTATACATATTAAACAGATGATAAAGGAAACATCTTTCTCATTGTACCCAAGTTCAATTCAACTCAAATGCAAAAAAACAACAAGCTTTGCTAACTCAGCACCAATTCATGGGAACATACCAAATAAGCACATAAACGAACTTATACATATTAAATGGATGATAAAGGAAACATCTTTCTCATTGTACCCAAGTTCAATTAAACTCAAATGCAACAAACAACAAGATTTGCTAACTCAGCACCAATTCATGGGCACATACGAAAGAAGCACATGAACTAACTTATACATATTAAACAGATGATAAAGGAAACATCTTCCTCATTGTATTATATTGTTTGAAGGCATTAAAGCTTCCATTTTTAAGTTTCATCTTTTTTCTTCTTTTTCTTCGTGATAAGAACTCCAGAAGCATTACAACTAAATGAACTCGTTTTACCAGATTGAGCAGAGAAGAGGCTTGCCAGCTACAGACTCCATTGTCGCACTTTTCTGGAGGCCACCAATCCAAAGTCGCGCACACGAAATCGTCGTCGATCTCTGCAATGGCACTCTTTCCAACGAAGACATTCACCTGGACGCTACCCTCTTGCCCAGGTAAGCGCCGCGAATCTGCACTAGCCGCGCCGCAGCAGAATATGGAAATCCAGAAACAGAGAGCCGGAAGCGAAACGGGACGACCCATCTCCTCTCTCAGTCTCCGGTTTCCACCACCTCAAAGTTCGGGGCCTTCCTCTCTCCCACGGCCGAGATATCACTCACCGCCCGAAGAAGCGAACGGAGGAGCAAGAAAATGGTGCTTTTGCTTCTCCCCTCGGCTGGAGAAGATTGCGTTGTCGGGAACGAGGGTGCCGAGGAGAGGAGAGAGAGAGAGAGAGAGAGAGAGAGAGAGACGAGATGGAGTTTGTTCTGAGGAGGAAGAGAGGCATGCGTTCGTGACGTGCATCTGTAACAACCGAACTGGAAGAGACATGGGCAGGGTCTGACCTGGACATAAGAGCTTTGGGAACGCGACACGTGTCGAGGTGGACCCAATCTCTCTCCTCTCTCTTCTCTAACCCCACTTTTCTCCCTCTTTTTCTGTCCCGTTTCTCTCTCCTGCCTCATGCGTGTGCTCTCCTTTCCCTCCTCGCTCCCCCGTACACCTTCCTTTCTCCATCAGAAAGAACTCCACCATCACCCAACAAACAAAGAGACGAACAAAAACAATCGTCTCTATTCCTATCTAAAACTCGATCGATTTCCCGTTTCGATTCCAATTGCAGGTTTTTTTTTTTTTTTTTTTTTTTTGTGGGTTTCTGTGCATTTTCGATCCGACCCATTTTAGGCTGCTTTTGTCTTCATCGGCGTTAGGAATCGAAGCTTCTTGGAGGGGTGTAGCTGCCGGAGACCGCGAACCGGGTGGAGAACTCTGGGAGTCCGGGATGTTCGGATCGAACTTGCCCCTGGCTCTGCGTGTGAGTGGACCCCACGCCCTCCGAGATGCTCACCCGGTTGGCAGTCGAGGCGGCGGCGACGGTGGCGGCCGAGGAGGCAGGAGTGAGGGCCTTGTTGTGGCACCCCCTGTGCCCGCCGAGAGCTCGGCCGGTGGGGAAGCTCTTGTGGCAGATCGAGCACCCGTGCACCTTCCCGGACATGCCGGAGCAGGTGCTCGCTGCCGGAGGTTGAGGTGGTCGGTTGGTCGTCTGCGCCGGCGAAGAGAAAGTGTGCTGTAAAGAGAGAAGAGAGAGGAGAGAGAGAGCGTGCAAGGAGGCAAGAGAGAGAAAAATGGGGAGAGAGAAAAATGGGGACAGAGGAGAGAGAGAGAGAGTGGAAAGAAGAGAGAAAGTTCACGCTGACAATTTGGGCCACAGCGATACGTCACATTTTAGAGGCTTTTCTTTTTCTCCGCTGTGGCGCATCGAGGCTACGTGAGAGCGCGTGCAGCTCCGAAATGCGAAAAGAATTCAAGAGCTGGCTCATCCAAAAACGGCGAGTCAAATGGTGGATACTGACACGAAAGATGCAATGAAGAGTCTTGAATGGACACCAAAGTGCGACGGGTCTAGTTAGAAAATGAAAATTGACACGACCGATGATGCGGTGGATAGTGACTAATTTCCTCATAATCATTTGATATCAAAATAAGAGTAGGAGGAAGAGAATTATAAAATTTGCTTATATACCATAGTAAAGAGTACATGAAATATCTATAGAATTTTGAGATAATTATTTAAGGGGAAAATTTAAAGTAAGGACCGAAAGTGGACCTATATTTTCAAGTAAGGATCCAAATAAGACTTTGTGTCAAATAAATACTCGAAGTGGACCTAAAGATGCGAATTGAATTTTGTTTCAAATAGAGACTTGAAATAGTCAAGTTATTATCAATAAATCACCTCAACTTGTTGGCGGACATTTTCCAATGATTAAAATAGGGGTAATTTTGTTCGAAAATTGCGAGTGACTTAAAAAAAGGAAAATTCCAAATAAATTAAGTTTAGGTTATTCCTTTACATGTTTACATTTTCTTCTTTCTGCTCCCCTGGTGCTCCTCAATCAAATCACTACTCGGTCCTCACCGCTTCTCGCTTTGTCCTCGCCGTTGCTCACCTCACTTGATTCTCGTTGCTCCTCGCCTGCTCCTTGCAAAGCATCAATCTATTGTTCACCGACATCTCTTCTTCCTAAGGTTTCATTGTCCACAAACTTCAAGTTCGTTGTTTGAGTGCACTGCTTGGGCGACCATGGCAACAAGGGGTCATCACTCTAGGAGGCACTTCCATCAGTAGCAATAGTCAGCGGCTAGGTAACGGTGATCGAATTTTAGTCGCATTTTGCTTGTCGATCAATGTTGAGGATGCTTTATTTCATCAGATGGTGTGCTTTTTGGTTGCTGGAGTTTTGGAATTATTGAGAGCATTCAATGCTTGAATGCGTGGTCCGGAGGATATTCTGCCTTGTGGTTAGGTAATTTTGACTTTTGTTAGCAATACAAAGATTGCTAGTTTATTAAGGCCGAATTAGCAATACAAAGATTGCTAGTTTATTAAGGCCGAATTCTTTCTTGAAAGTGCTATGAATGTTGTTCTTAGCCAAGTAGTGATATTGCTGAGAGAACGGGGTTTGCAATTGATTCGTGATATTCAATATGAAATCAAAACTCTGGCTCTGTGGTGATTAGCTGAGAATTCAACAAGTTTTGGCTGATTTCTTGTTAAATATGCTAAGAAATGCTTCATTTGAAGCAAACTGCTAGAGTACTAACTCTTGTGCACAAGAAATTTAGTATTCCTTCTATAGGTTTCTATCTAGTTTGAGTATGTTTTGTGGACAATGCATTGTCCTATTTTGAGATGATTACCTGATATGGCTTTCTTTCCAAAATTTTTATCTCTATTAACTCTAAAGTGCCGTTGAGGGTTAATTGCCTTGTATTTTTGGTAAATGACTAGACTTAGCTTGTCTGCCACATGGTTCCGTTAGCATGTTGCACAATATTTTACTTCTCAATAGCAAGAAACGTAAAGCATCCTCGAAACACCAAGGTGATCGTTAATAAATGTCTTGTGTCATCCACTTATGAAACCCTTCATTGCATGTCTTCACTATTCATAGCCTTCCATAGTTCTATCTCTTTCTACTTACTTGGCCATCTATTCCACAGAAAGCAGCATTGGCATGGAAATAGAAGTAGCTTCTGTTATGATGGAAGCAGGCATGGATCCAACAAGTGCCGGTCGAGACTATCAAAGTGTCATGACGTCGAGCTTGAAACTTATGATACTGATGAATCAAAAGAGCCAAGGAATGATGTTACTTTGACCAGGAAGACCACTGTAATCAATTTTTCCCTCAAATCCTTCATTTTTCTAGTTTTATGAAATAATATGACTTCACACAAAAAAATTGAACCTAAGTCAACCATCTAGTTTTTTGAGGTGATCTTACATTCAATGGTTAATGATCAAGACCTATCTTCTCTTCACTCATCAATGGGACTAAAAGATGCCATGGAACACAAGAATTGGAGGCTGGGGGACCAAAGGACTAAGTGATAGTAGAAAAAGAAGAGTTAGCATTTGCCTGGAAATTGTCACCTACCTGAAGCTTCTCTTCCTCGACAAACCAATTGGTGGACTCGACAACGCAACACCCTATTATGTCATGAGCAAAATAGCTAGCTTGGACCAAAGAGATGGAATCAAAAGAATTATAATCGCATGAATTCATTAGCCCATTAGTGAAGCCTTCCAACCTTTACCGGGTGCTTTAGATCGGTTGAAGTAGGGTGGGTTGTGATCACTATTGGGAAAATATGGCTTCGAATTGGATAAAACAATGAAGTCGGATCTTTAGAGTACTCAAGTCGGACTTTGAGGCGTGATATCACTTTCTTTAAGGATTTATTTGCCCCACAAAGTTGCTAATGGTCACTAGCAAATTTCTTCCAAGATACAACAAAGTCTCTAATGAGAATACTAGATAGCAATTCTAGTATTTCTCCAGGGTCTCTCATGGGAAACAATTGGAAACAATGGCTGTGAAACAATGAATGAAGATGCGTGTTTGATCTCAAAATAAACGTATTTATATCTTTCTTTCGAATAGAGGCGACTTTTCAAAAGGTTGCAAAAGGAACAAAGGTAACCTTTCGTGAACAAGTACGTTTCAAAGGTTATGTTGAAAAGACATAAAAATTCAGAATAAATAAAAAAAAATAATCGTAACTTTTCATGAACAATCGCACTGTTTCAATAAGATTTTATAGTTAATTTTTAATAAAAATAAATCCGAATTTTCAATAAATAAAATTAATGATTGTCGGTTAGTGCCAAATCTCGTCCACGTGCGCACTCACATCTTTTTGATGTGGGACAAGGCATCTCTTCATTTGTTTTATAAACAAATTACCAACAATCCCCCACTTTTGTTTATAAAACAAAACAAAAAATAAAACATTAGAAATATACAGCCAGAATTTCCGTGAGATTAATATACATACATAAAGGTCTCTTTCGAGTTAAACCTTTACTTAGTGCAAGTATCTCAAAGCTCTATCAAAGTGACAAGTAGCTCGGCTTTAAACTTGTACTTTTATATAATAGAACCGGACATACCACACATACACTAACCTCTTGTTTCAGCGAGAAGTTCTATATTACTCCGCACTATTATGGCCTTGTGCTTGATCCTGTTTCATGAGCTCGTAAGAAGCGGCACCACTTCTAAGCTCATATAGGTGAAGTATCTACCATGTGTTTCTGTTACTATTAACACATTACAAATTTGTACTATACTTCATTAAGAATTCAATTCAACCTACAAAACGTAACAGACGATGCTGACTTTTCATATCAGGGCTACGTCAGTATCAAACAATCACATTCAATAACTTGTTCTTACCCATTAAACCTTGTAACTAGTGATGTTCTAGAAAAAGGTCGGGTTACCATTATTAGTGATTTTAATTAAAGGGTTTCAGCCCCATTTCTTATGAGGTCATTATTACCATATGTCTTGGTAAAGCCTTCATCAAAGGATCGGCAATAATTTTACTTGACCTCATGTAAACAATTGTTATAGTACCATCTTTAATCAATTGTTTCACATATTCATATCTTAGACTAATATGTCTAAACTTACCATTATAGGTGTTACTATAGGCTCTTACCATAGTAGCCTAACTATCACAGTGGATAGAAATAAGAGGTATAGGACTAGGCTATAATTTGATATCCAACAACAAATTCATAGTCCATTTAACCTCTTTCCCAAATTTTGCTAAAGCAACGATTCAAATTTCATAGTTGAGGGAATTACGTACATTTGTTTCTTGCTCGCCCAAGAAACAACACATTCACATAATGTGAAAATGCATCCAGAAGTTTCATCTCCCATACTTGTAATCCAACTAGTATCGGTGTATCTTTCTAATACATCCGAATAATTATTATAGAACAATCACAAATTTTTAGTTCTCTTAAAATAACCAAAAATTCTAATGATGGCTTTTCAATGTTCTATATTTGGATTACTAATATACTTACTCAACTTGCACAATATCAGGTCTAATATAATGCATCGCATATATTAAAGACCTTATAGCACTAACATACTTAAATTGTGCTACTGCTCTACCAGTATTATAATTTAATTTAATACTGAATCAAATGGAATACACATTTCTTTAAAGCCAAGATGTTTAAATCTACATAACATCTCACTTTAGCTCAAAGAATAACCCCCACTATTTTTTAAATTTTAATACTTAAGATAGTATCTATTTCACCCAAATCTTTCATTTTGAGAATGAAAGTCAAATACTTCTCAATCTCAAAGATTTCAGTCATATTAGTTCCAAAATCCCCTTCGGACATAACCCCACTTCAAGAATATTCCAAGAGGTAATTAATCAAAATTATGCATCATCAAATTTTCATCCTCGATGAAATACATACAACAAAATAGTAAATCAATGCAATTCTACTCTCTTGGCTCATTTATGCTATTCCATAAAATCGAATCTTTGAGGGGAAGGACAACTAATGGAACACATCAGAACCAAACAAGGAATACCCTTCAATGAAAATCCACAGCAAAAGGTTCAACCCGCTCAAAATGAGTGCAAACTTATAAACAGAGGATGTTCACATGGTTAATTTCCAGCAAACTGTTAACCATTGATGATGGCACATTTAATACCTAAAGAATTTGGCATGCAAGACTGCATCATTTCGCCATAACATGGAGTCAACATAGACATCCTAAAGTGCCTCGGGTTGACTACATTAGTTTTGAGGTTCTTCACTGATCACAGAATTTTGTCAAATATGTTACACTAAATATCAATGAATGTTCATGCGGAAATTGCCAAGTTCTAGTGCCATAAAATTCGATGCCACTACAATGACCATTACCACTCTCATAAACCAATAGATTTATGATTTCACGAGACCATAAGAAGACTTGCAACTTCTCGACATGCATGCACTCTAGAAAGCAATGCAACCCCAGGGGAATAATCCCCTTTATAAAGAGATGATAATCCAATTATAAGTCGGAGCAAAATAATAACTTCAGCATATAATTTGTGTACGTCAACCGATGGATAAAACTAGGCATTGATGAACCCAGTTAGAGACCAAATCCATAAAAAAATAAATATGTGCACAGATTTTCGGTCTTAACAATAAATGAACTCAAGCAAAATTAAGTCAAATACGTGGGGATTGAATTCAACCAACCCCGGTCACATCGCAAATGATTCTCTCAAATTAAAGGATCCTCGATTGAGAATCTCCAGAAGCGAGCCAAGCATTCACAGTTAAACGGAAGCACTGTCTACTAGACGAAGAGCAATCGAATCACAGACACCCAATTGTAGTAACATGTAAGATTTATTGTGACCCATATGATATAATTTAATATATGGTTTAATAAATTATTGAAATACTATAAAATAAATAAATAATTTATAAATAATTATTGGCTATGAGAAGTTGCGACTCTAATTAAGTGAAAAGGTACTTTGATGGAAGGCACCTATTCATTAAACGTATAAATAGAGTCCGATCCTCTCTCCACCTATTATGAATGTTTTCTCTTCTCCATCAAAGAAATACATAAAGGAATTGTGGGTTAAGGGAGAGAAATCGGATTTCTTCATTTGGATCGAATTCAACGGCAAAATTATGGACAAAGGTATGTTCTTTTTCATATATGTTTGTGAAGATCATGAAGATCAAAGATCTTCGTTTTATTATGAATTTCCGCATTAAGAATTATAAAAAATTCTAACAGTTGGTATCGGAGCCTGGTTTTGATCTCATGATTTTCAATTTATGGATTTATTATGTTTATGCTTGATTTTTCATTGAATGGCCCTGTTTGTACGGTTTATTGTTGTTGAAATGGACAAAGAGGGCTCTGTCGATGAAAACCCAAAAGATGGGCGTTCTATTAAAAAAAAAAATCAAAATCCGAATTGTAAAGGGTGAAAATGAAAGAATTCGGAACTTTGAGGGCGAGTAAGAAACTTGACGATTCCGGGCAAAATCCGGCGACCCACCGCTTGATTTTGAACCCATACGGTCGCCCGCCATGAGGAACACTTTGGGCATGAGTTTTCCGGCATATCGGTGTTTGCCGTGAGTCGAATGGGCGGAGGAAGTCGCGGTGGTTAGGGTTTTTGTGTTCCAAGGAATTTTGGCTTGATTTGGGGCTAATTCTTCGTCATTTTCTCCGAAACTTGGATCCATGTGGTCGTGGTTGCATGCTCTTCAAAACCCATATTTTTTTTTCTGTATCTCGGGATGGCTACCGGAGAAGGAACAGGGCGAAATCGCAGCTTGAAACGGCGAAAAATCGCGTCGGTGCGCGAGGAAGAAGGCGCGTGGGCTCCACGCGCGCGCGGCGGTTGCGGCGTGTGGAACCCACGCGCCACGCGCCCTCACGCGCGGGAGTTTCCCGCGCGGCGTGCGGGGCACGCGCCCCCGGCTGAATCGAGGCACGTGCTTTGCACGTGCCGACTTTCCCGCGCGGCTCTTTTTACATTTCGCCCCCCGAGGCTCCTAATTACCGTTTTGCCCTCCTTTTGATTGTTATTTATATTTATGCCCCTGTTTAATTTATAATTACAATTCTGCCATTGCTGATTATTTACCATTTTGCCCCTGGATATTAAATTTATGGTTCTGCCCTTATGAAATTATGATTTTTCGATTATGCCCTTATGCTTTAATTACAATTTTATCCTTGTGTGCAATTTTTGTAAATATTTATATTTTACAATTATTAAAAATTCATATTATGAATGGTTTGTTAGTCACCAAAGTGGCCGAACCTTGAAGTCGTTTGAATTTTTTTTTTAATATTGTAAATTATTTTATTCAATTACCCATGATTAATTGATGCTATATATATATTAAATTGATATGTTTTATATCTTTATTGGTGTTATGGGTATATTGAAGTTCATTTATTATAAGAACTTAGGGATTAACCCAAAGGTTAATTATTTTCTTATAATTCATGAACATGATGGTTGATAATTAATATGACTTGTTAAATTTGTTTGTATATCCAAAGATAGCAAATTAATTTTAATAAGTTATATTTACGATTATCAAATAAAAGTTATTAGCATCATTATGGTTTATATATTTGTATATCATAGGATCGCCCAAAGGAGAACTATGATGTACATGTATAGTTAGATTGAATACGATTATGTGATATTCTCAAAGCATTAATTTGTGAGTACTTCTTGTATAGTTGCGTATTCATTTACTGTTTCTTTGCATTCCCATGCTTCGTCTGTTCCCTTATTTAATGGGATAAATTTCCCGATTGGAGTGAACAAATCCAATTTCACTTAGGTGTCCTGGATCTTGATTTAGCTCTTCAAGTTGAGAAACCAGCTGCTATTACGATATAAGTAGCGATGAGGAAAAGTCTTTCCATAAAGCTTGGGAAAGATCGAGCAGACCGAGCCTAATGTTCATGCGAATGACAGTTGCAAACAACTTAAAGACTTCTCTTCCCAAGACTGACAATGCTAAGGAATTTATGAAATTTGTGGAAGAGCGTTCTCAAACTGTTGATAAGTCACTTGCCGGTACATTCATGAGCACACTGACCGCCATGAAATATGATGGTTCGCGTACCATGCATGAGCATATACTTGAGATGACGAATTTGGCAGCAAAGTTAAGGACTTTGGGAATGAATGTGGATGAGTACTTTTAGTACAATTTATACTTAATTCCTTGCCTCATGAGCAATATGGGCCATTTCAAATGAATTACAACACTACAAAGGATAAGTGGAATGTGAATGAATTGGCTAGTATGCTAGTTCAAGAGGAAACAAGGATAAAGAATCAAAAGGCTCATTCTGTTCATCTCTCAAGTCATCAAGAAGCTCGAAAGAATTTCAAGAGGAAAGGTGGAAGGAGCAAGAAGAAAGGACTACACGTCCTGAATGACTCTTCAAAGGCTTCTCAAATCCACAAGAAGGAACGTAATCTTATTAAGTGTCATTTTTGCAACAAAATTGGACACTTGAAGAAAGATTGTCTGAAATGTAAGGCTTGGTTCGAAAAGAAAGGTAAGCCTTGTGCTTTAGTATGTTTTGAATCAAACTTTACTGAAGTTCCTCATAATACTTGGTGGATTGATTCTGGTGCCACCACTCATGTGTCAAATACGATGCGGGGATTCCTTACGATCCAAACTACAAAGCCAAATGAAAGTTATGTGATTACGGGGTACAGAAACAAAGCTCAGTTGAAGGCATTGGCACTTATCGTTTGATCTTAGATACTTTTGTGCATTATTTGGATTTGTTTCGAACCCTTTATGTACCTACTTTTTCTCGCAATTTAGTTTCTTTGCCAAGACTTGATGTGGCGGGATTTTATTGTAAGTTTGGTTCTGAATCTTTCAGTTTATTTAAGTGTGATACTCTTATTGGAACTGGAATTTTATGTGATGGTCTCTACAAATTTAGACTTGATAATACTTTTGTTGAGACATTAATGACCTTGCATCATAATGTTGGCACTAACGAAGTTTGGTAAATGAAAATTCTGCTTACTTGTGGCATAAACGTTTGGGTCATATATCCAAGGAAAGAATGCAAAGATTAGTAAAGAATGGAATTCTTCCAAATTTGGATTTTACTGACCTTGGAGTGTGTATTGATTGTATTAAAGGTAAACAAACAAAACACACTAAGAAAGGTGCCACAAGAAGCACAGAGCTCCTTGAAATTATACATACTTGACATATGTGGTCCTTTTGATATTCCATCTTTTGGTAAGGAAAGCTATTTCATCACCTTTATTGATGATTTTTCACGTTATGGTTATATTTATCTTTTGCATGAGAAGTCTCAATCAGTGAATGCACTTGAAGTGTATATTAAAGAGGTTGAGAGGCAATTAGACAAAATGGTGAAAATAGTAAGGTCGGATAGAGGTGGTGAATATTATGGAAAGTATGATGAATCGGGACAATGTCCAGGTCCATTTGCTAAATTCCTTGAAAGACATGGCATTTGTGCTCAATATACAATGCCAGGTACACCACAACAAAATAGTGTAGCAGAAAGGCATAATCGTACTTTAATGGAAATGGTTAGGAGTATGATGAGTCACTCATCCCTACCCTTGTCTTCGTGGATGTATGCTTTAAAGACTTCTATGTATTTATTAAATAGGGTTCCTAGTAAGGCAGTTTCAAAGACTCCCTTTGAACTTTGGACGGGTAGGAAACCTAGTTTACGACACCTGCATGTTTGGGGTTGTCCAACAGAAGTAAGAATTTACGATCCACATGAAAGGAAATTAGATTCAAGAACGACCGGTGGTTATTTCATTGGTTATGCAGAGAAATCCAAAGGGTATAAATTTTATTGTCCTAATCATAGTACAAGAATTATTGAATCTGGAAATGCTAGGTTTATTGAGAATGGTGACATCGGTGGGAGTGAAAGAGTGCGTGATGCTTGCATTCAAGAAGTAAGGGTAGAAGTTCCTATACCCAAAGCTTCTAAAATTGTTGTTCCTGATATTATGGTGCAATCTAACAATAATCAAGAATAACAAATTAATGAACAAACACCCCATAATGGAGATGTCAATATTGAACCTCCAATAGCTAAGTCACAAGAAATGGCATTAAGAAGATCTCAAAGAGAAAAGAGGTCGGCTATTTCTAATGACTATATGATTTATCTACAAGAGTCAGAAATTGACTTAGGAATTGGAAATGATCCAGGTTCATTTTCCCAAGCCATGGAATGTGAAGATTCTAATGAATGGTTTAATACTATGGAAGAAGAGTTAAAATCCATGCATCAAAATCAAGTTTGGGATCTTGTCGAATTGCCTGAAAGATGTAAGAAGGTCGGGTGTAAATGGGTCTTTAAGACCAAGCGCGACTCAAAAGGCAATATTGAACGACATAAAGCCAGACTTGTTGCAAAGGGTTTTACACAAAAGGAAGGCACTAACTATAAAGAGACATTTTCACCAATCTCTAAGAAGGACTCACTTAGAATCATTATGGCTTTGGTGGCTCATTATGACTTGGAGTTACACCAAATGGATGTAAAAACCGCCTTTCTTAATGGGGATTTAGAAGAAGAGGTTTATATGGACCAACCCGAAGGCTTTTCAGTTAAAGGAAAGGAACACATGGTATGTAAATTAAAGAAGTCAATATATGGATTTAAACAAGCTTCCCGACAATGGTATCTTAAGTTTAACGATACTATAACTTCATTTGGATTTAAAGAAAACACCGTTGATCGGTGTATATATATGAAGATTAGTGGGAGCAAGTTTATTTTTCTAGTTCTGTATGTTGATGATATTTTTCTTGCTACTAATGATCTTGGTTTGTTACATGAAACCAAGAAATTTCTCTCTAAGAATTTTGAAATGAAGGATATGGGAGAGGCAACGTATGTGATAGGAATAGAAATATTTCGCGACAGATCACAAGGGTTATTAGGATTGTCTCAGAAAGGCTACATTGAGAAAATTTTAGAGAGATTTAATATGAGTAAATGCTCAGCAGGAATAGTTCCAATTCAGAAAGGTGATAAATTTAGCCTTATGCAATGTCCGAAAAGTGAATTGGAACGAGAACAAATGAAGAATATTCCTTATGCATCTATTGTGGGGAGCTTAATGTATGCACAGACTTGTACCAGACCGGACATCAGTTTTGCTGTCGGAATGTTGGGCAGGTATCAAAGTAATCCTGGAATGGATCATTGGAAAGTTGCAAAGAAAGTTCTTAGATACCTGCAAGGAACGAAGAATCATATGCTCACTTATAAGAGATCTAATCATCTCGAGGTGATTGGATATTCGATTCAGACTTAGCCGGATGTGCCGATACAAGAAAATCAACATTTGGTTACTTGTTTCTTCCGTTTGGAGGGGCAATTTCATGGAAGAGTGCAAAAGCGATCGATTATTGCTGCATCCACTATGGAAGCTGAATTTGTGGCATGCTTTGAGGCCACTGTTCATGGATTATGGCTGCGGAACTTTATTTTAGGACTTGTGATTGTCGACAGTATTGCCAAGCCGTTGAAAATTTATTGTGATAACTCTGCAGTAGTTTTCTTCTCTAAGAACGACAAGTATTCTAAAGGTGCTAAGCATATTGAGATCAAATACTTGTCATTAAAGAAGAAGTTCGAAACGAAGAGTGTCAATTGAGCACATTAGCACCAATCTTATGATAGCAGATTCCTTAACAAAAGGACTGCCGCCCAAAACATTTAATGAGCATGTTGAAGAGATGGGCATTATTGGACGTCATTAATGTTTGTATTATGTTTGTATTAAGTTTATGTATTTGACACTTTGAGCTCATTTAAGTGTTTCTGATATTTCCTGTTTTCTATTTAGTATACATTATGGAAAATAGATGAATGTTAAATAGGATAGTTTCTAAAGAGACATTATGGTTAGACTATTACTGTACTTCTCATTTATGGATCATGTTAAGTAAAGTACTATAGTTGTAGTGCATAGAAGGGACTATGTCGATTAATGACATACAACCGCTATGACTCACATTAGTTTTCTTTACTTAATTGTGATTATTATGTGACTGCCAATTTTATGAAATTTTATAGCATAATTTTATTGTGCACATTACGCCTTTATTGAACCATGAAAGGAATATCATATGGGCCAAGTGGGAGAATGTAAGATTTATTGTGACCCATATGATATAATTTAATATATGATTTAATAAATTATTGAAATGCTATAAAATAAATAAATAATTTATAAATAATTATTGGCTATGAGAAGTTGCGACTCTAATTAAGTGAAAAGGTACTTTGATGGAAGGCACCTATTCATTAAACGTATAAATAGAGTCCGATCCTCTCTCCACCTATTATGAATGTTTTCTCTTCTCCATTAAAGAAATACATAAAGGAATTGTGGGTTAAGGGAGAGAAATCGGATTTCTTCATTTGGATCGAATTCAACGGCAAAACTATGGACAAAGGTATGTTCTTTTTCATATATGTTTGTGAAGATCATGAAGATCAAAGATCTTCGTTTTATTATGAATTTCCGCATTAAGAATTATAAAAAATTCTAACATAACAAAACAACGAAACATCAAAACATACAAGAGAGAATGAAGAAGTAGAAGAAGGAACTCTCAGTTGAGCATTTTGGCACATTCCAACTATGAAACGAGCGAATACTGGACATACATAGCTCTTTTAACCATGATGCCAACAAATCCGAAAATACTACAACATTATTAATATGAATTTCCTCTTTTGACTCCCAATACAAAAGTGTATGCTAACGTGATCAAAGCAGCATCAAACTTGCGTGAAACTTATGCCGTGTAAAGATCCTCAAATCACAACTAGAAAAGTCAGGCTCATTCTAAGCAACTTTTGGGCAGATCAACTTGGAGCAGATGGAGTATTCATTTTAAAGTAAACCCAGAAATAAAAGAAACAGAAGGAACGCATACCTGAAGCATGAAACTACTAACTTTCAAAACCCTAGCGCAGTCCAAGGATGATAGAAGTGTCTGGAGAAGATCACCTCCGGATTCATCGAACTCCGACCCGGATCCAAAGTCAAATTCAGCCTCTTCCAAATGCCTAGTAAAAAGCAACTCAAAATTCCCTACAGACCCTGAATACTTGAAAGACCTCAAGTTCGGTGCCTCAACCGCAAAACACTCGATGGAAATTGCAATTATCAATCACCGATGTCTTCAGCGCCAAACCTCTCTCAAAAATGCTCAGATGCTCCAGGTTCCAACATTTTTTCAACCTCAAACTCTCCAAGCACGTAGAGTTCATCAACAGGTCATTCAGAATAGACATTTGCACTGCGATCCAACCAAATGAAACATGCTTAAGCGATCTGAGATTTATCAACCGGGCTGGGTTGAAACTGCATGCGAACAGAGTCTACGACTCAAGAGCTGGCATGCCATTTTCATAAACTTGCATGGGGAGATCGAACTCTCGGTTTGTGATTCTCCATATCGTTCTCATCCCACGTCGGATAGGAGAAGTCCAGTTCAAGCGCTCCAACGTTACGGGATACGGCAAATGAAATGCACATTTGCACATCGCGTTTGAACTCGTGAGGCTTCGACATACGGAGCCTGAACCTTCGCAGGATGAGTTTGGTGGTGTATTCATGTAGCAAGCGCCGAATGAAAATGATGAATTCGAGTCTTTGAACCCGCTGAGTTTCAACAGGTTCATTGTCTCTAACAAAAAACCGCTCGTCAAACTCAATGTTTGCCGTCAAACGCCATAGGCCACGCCACCGCCGGGATAGTACACTCGTTCTTGCGGCTTCTTCAAAGGGCAAAAAGGAAACGATAGTGATTAGTAGAGCGTCCGTCAATTCAAGACTCCGCCATCTTGTCCTTATGACGGAACCAAAATTGGACAGATAAAAAAAAAAAAAAAAAGAGGTAGAAAATTCAAGAGAAAAGAGAGAGCCTGTAGATCTCTTTCATGCAAAGGCCACTGGCATTGTGTTTGTAAATCTCATAAATAGCATTTTCCAGAACCTCCCGCGAGTGATTGGCGTACTTCGGATCCACAAATACCTCCTTGAATGCGATTATTTGCGGATTGCTCATCTTACCCACTCGGAAACTTACAATCACGACCCGAAATGGAAGTTTCCATGTGCTAATTTCGGCGAAGGTAAGGAGAGAACCAGATCCAATTACAAGACTGGATGACGACTTGGAATTACTGAAAGCAAATGATGCAGAGTCGAACACAGGCGAGAGAAGAGCATGCTTCAATAGACCGATTCGACGAAGAGATGTGATGTTGTCTCTGTGCACAACGTTGGCCATAACTTCAATGTTGACGATTGCTATATCACCGGTTCAGAATGTGTTGCTGTCCAAGCGGGCTGTCCTATTTCTTGGGGTTGACACGTGAGGGCCATTAGAGAGAAGAGAGAGAGAGAGCTTTGTCCATGGAATGAAGAAGAGGGCTCCATTTGCGTTTCACGCATCCTTTGCTTAAACCACCATCAACTGTATCCTTAACTCCATTGTTGCAGAAATAAATCCTTAAAATTGTTGGGAAAATATGGCTTCGAATTGGGTAAAACAATGAAGTCGGATCTTTAGAGTACTCAAGTCGGATTTTGAGGCGTGATATCACTTTCTTTAAGGATTTATTTGCCCCACAAAGTTGCTAATGGTCACCGGCAAATTTCTTCCAGGATACAACAAAGTCTCTAATGAGAATACTAGATAGCAATTCTAGTATTTCTCCAGGGTCTCATGGGAAACAATTGGAAACAATGGCTGTGAAACAATGAATGAAGATGCGTGTTTGATCTCAAAATAAACGTATTTATATTTTTCTTTCGAATAGAGGCGACTTTTCAAAAGGTTGCAAAAGGAACAAAGGTAACATTTCGTGAACAAGTACGTTTAAAAGGTTATGTTGAAAAGACATAAAAATTCAGAATAAATAAATAAAAAATAATCGTAACTTTTCGTGAACAATCGCACTGTTTCAATAAGATTTTATAGTTAATTTTTAATAAAAATAAATCCGAATTTTCAATAAATAAAATTAATGATTGTCGGTTAGTGCCAAATCTCGTCACGTGCGCACTCACATCTTTTTGATGTGGGACAAGGCATCTCTTCATTTGTTTTATAAACAAATTACCAACAATCACTGCATATGATCAATTGGAAATTGTTTTGTAAATTCATTTGTTGTCTTCTCTTTCTTGTAGTGTTGCACAAGTTATGCGCACATATTAAAGTTGTAATGGAAATATTGAAGTTAGATTAATTCAAGTGTTCAATGATGAGTTAATGCTGATTCTTTTTGGTTCTACAAGATGTCTTTGGTTTCATTTAAGTCGGACATTCTATATTTTGTCATGTACCAAGCTTAAGCTTTGACAGAGCCCATTGATGCTCTATATTTTTTCTCTGGCCTATAATACAGTGCATTTTAACTTGATGTTGTTGTCGGATTGTTGTGTTCATTGCTCTTTGCAGGTCATTTATTTGATGTTGCTGTTCTATATATTTTCTTTTTCTTTGTTGGACTGATGAGCTCATGTAAACTTGTTGTCAGTAACACCAGATTACAAGATGCCATGCTGGGACATTCCATAGCAAACCAAATAGCACTAGATAAACTTGAATTGATTCACATTATATGATGGCAAAAAGAGACATACCAACACAAGAAAATGTTCCAAAACAGATCCATCCATATCAATTACCGATAAAACAAAGAGAGTTTGTATTTTAGTCTTGTTGCTTTTACGTATTTCAAAAAAGTTGCTCATCTTTGATCACTTTTAAGGACACTTTTAAGTTGAGGTCCTTATATCTTCCTCTTTACCTACACTTGAATCGCAAAATAAATCATTAGTCAAAACAAAGTCAAGTATAAGTAAGAAAAGTTTTATGATAAAGTCAAGCACAAACAAATACCTGCATCTTCTCTTTTCTCATAGATGATATTGAGCTTGAAATGTTGCCAAAAATTGATGCAAGCAATTCCATCGTCTCAGGTTAAGATGTTGGGCCTAAGGGAGTGCTTTCTTTCTGCCGCACCTTGTGAACATGAGGCAACTATAATGTTGTTGGGGCTGATGTTAATACTGTTAATACTACCGGTGAGTTCTTACAATGATACCCATTAAGGCCTGACCCACCACATTTTCCACAAGTGATTCTAGTATTCTGTCTCTTCAACTTTGTTCCCACCGGTTCTTGCTCAACTTTTTTCTTTCTCATCTTCAAATTTTTGTCAATTGTTTCATTCATTGACTTTGTTCTTTGTTTCTTCTTTTTGCCAACTTGCTTGGGCACATCTGGTGAAAGTAATGGCTCTCTAGCAGGCCATGTGTCATTAGAATCTACAACATGTACAATATGATTATATATTTGCATGAATGTTTTCTTACTAAAACTCGTGTGAATCCATTTTTCAGGCTCTTCCCTCACGTATATAAGAGCCGCCAAAGCATGACAACAAGGAATTCCGTTGATGTCCCATCTTCTACAACTACAAGATCGATGTCTAATATTGACAACTGTCTTGTCTCCATATGCCTCACTTAATTCAAATTCATCCTCTCCATTCCAAGTCGGAACCCATTCCTTTGCTTGTGAATCCTCTCCATGAGTTGCATTCTTACAATTTCAAGCATTGTGATGATAGGCTTGTCTCTAGTGTCAATGATGCTTTTGTTGAAACTTTCGAACCAATTGTTCAAGGAAATGTCACATTTTGAGCTTGTCCTGAGGTAGGACTTACTCAATTGCACTAGAGGTCTCTGGAATTAAACAATCATAAGCTTTCTCATTAATTGCCTTCAGCTATGCCATCGCCAAGTCAAAATCACATACCCTAATTACCATGACAACCTTCCAAAGAAGCTTTTTAAGTTTTGCTCCTTTGTGATGTAGTTTAAAGTTTTCATAAACATGCTTGAAGCAAAATCTACAATTTGCTTCGGGCATTGGATGTGCTAGTGCTTGCACCAATCCCTTCTGTTTGTCATAGGAAAAGTCCAATATTTTGAATTTTCAGGGTCTGTAATCCCTAAGTCTTCTGCAATCAAAATAATAAACCAGTGCTATATCTTGTATGTTTCTTGTTCGACAACTGCCCATGCAAAGAGATACATCGATTGTTGCCATCTGTGCTCACCACGGCTAGAAATATACCCTTGTAGCCTGATCACAAATAGCAACCATTAAATCCCATAAAACGCCTAGATCCTTCTATAAAGCCCTTTCTTAATGCATCTAGACAAATGTAGACTCCCCTAAACTTGAATTGGTCTTGACATTGCTTAGTCTTGATTATACATGCAAATCTTGGGATGGCGTCAAGAAGTGCTTGGCAATAGCTCCTAACTTCTTCTCATTTCCTGTGATCATACTCATTGACGTTGTCCTAGCTCGATAAACCATTATCCTCGACAACTTCAAAATATTCGCAGACTCCATTGTTTTTTCATTGAAGCACCTAGCCATGTTGGATTATTTCTCAACCTATCACAATACTTATTTGTTAGCCATTTGGTGCTTATCTGAGGAATTTGTAGTGCTCCATTACATGTATGTACCGAATTGAAGGTTTGGACTTGTAAAGTATGCTCCCTTTACACTTTGGAAGCATATATGAGCCAATCACAGCCCTCCGAACACACTATCCTCAACTTATTAGGTGTATTTTTTAACAAACCTCACATTTCTCCCATTTTTTATAGCATGGTTCCTATCGGCCTCTCTAAACTCCTCTGCATTACTTGAAGATAGGATTTTCCATATCAACCTCAGCATTGAACTCAGGAGGCATATACTCATTTTCACTATTCTTGTTCAAGATATCTATAGTGTTAGCTAACAAATCTACATATAGACTGATATCTCCAATCTCTATATCCCTCTCCATTGAACCATCATCGTCAACACATCTTATATTTCGTATGTACAACTTATCAAGATTGACAAAGGGAAACTCATCTTCTTTAGCACTCTTAGCAACCTTACCATGCCCTAAGTAGCATCGACACTGACACACGACACGTGACACAACATGACGCGACACGCCGACACGTCATTTATCAAAAAACAGAGAATGCGACACGTTAGGATGCGTTGTATATTAAATATATATTTTTATATATACATAATAAATTATTATTTTTATGATTATTTCAATCAAATTAATTTGAATCAAATTCATAATTAATTAATTAATTAAAAAGTCTAGAATGAATTTACATTAAAAACATTAATCTACCATTTATTAATATCATTCATTATTCCAATTTGACAAATTCAACCGTATTTCAATAATTCATAAAACTTGGAGAAAAACAAGCGATCCATATTCTGGACTCGCATGTTAGATATGTTGGAAGAGGAGAAAAAAAATTAAGGGGTGGATTGTGTATCACGGGAAGTGGGAGTCAGAAGAGAAGAGAAGACTAGATTTTTCTTATTTCTCCATTTATTATTTTTATTATTGTGTTTTATTTTTTCACATATATATATTTTGACCTCTCATTTATTGAATTTTTAAAATTGACCTCGATATCAAAATCACGTGTCGAAAACTCATATGTCATAATTCCGACTCAAGTGTTGGAAAGTTTCAAGAAAGTTGATCAAGTGTCGGATTTTCCAACACGTGTTCACTGAGTGTCGAAAAGTGTTCGAAAGTATCGGAGAGTGTCGGACACGTGTCAAAGTGTCCTACATGACACGAAAGCTCTTGGTGAATATCGATGCTTCATAGACCACGCCTACTATCATACATGGAATAATTCACTTCTTCACATCCTTCAACTGGTGCAAAATGGAAGCAAAAAATGTCAATATATTTCATGCATAACACATACTAGGAAAAAAGAAAAAAAAAATCGTAAAAAAATTGCTATACATCTGTAACACTATATTATTAACTAAAGAAAACTAGCCACACTAGTGACTACATACCACACTTTTATTGGATGCCGTCTGTCACAAAAAGAATTATGCATTATGGACTTAAAAATGTTTTTTGTGCTACGTAGTATACATTAGGACTCATGTGGACACAAAAGTGCTACTGTTATGGTGATGAACCGGATCCTAAGTATGGTCAATTACCTCAAAGGTTATGTTAATAAGGCCTCCATCACAAGAGCATCATAAAAACCCAACAACTTTTATTGCTATGGTGAGTGATTTATTTTTGGAATGGTCAGTGTACTATAGGTTAAAAACCATCAAAAACCAACATTTAGATTATAGGACATGCTACGACCTCTGGCCATTAACGACAAAGTATACATCAACAATACGAAACAGAGGAAAATCATTAAAAAATTGCAAAAAAGGGACCAACACCACCGGCACATAGGACCTCAACACAGCATATCCAATTAAAAAAATCCATAGTGGATGAAACTCATATGCATTGATTCGAATAAAAGGAGATATTCACTCAGAAATCTGTCAAAACAAGCAAAAACAACACTATAAAATAAAATCGTCTCTTACCATCACTATCATCACTGTCATCCATTTGATATTCCACCACATGCCTGCACCTTGTCGCCATGTTGCTTCAACGAGCCATGATCACTTTCTACTGGACGAATGGAGGATCGGCTCCACCAATTTGAACAATACTAACCACCGTTTAACATGAGTGCAAATCGAATAAATGGCAAACCTCGGAAAAGATGACGGAGAATCGGGCTTTGTACGTGACCTTTCTCGACATTTTGTTGACTTAACGCGAGTGGATTCTAAGAAGATTGGAAAACTGACCTCAGTTGAACGTGAGGTGGGCGTGCTCGAGTTTTGTCACTATGCTTCTGGGCTGTGTCGGTCGTTGGATCGGAGTACGTGAAGTACAGAGATCCGAAACAACCAATCAATGTGAGGATCAAGGATTTGATGAAAAGGATGGCGCTAGCCGAAAAGATTGGCCAGATGACTCAAATCTACATGGACAAAGGAAGAAGCGTCTGAGTTTCTTGTTATTTTTCCATTCGTGCCTCAGCAACAGAGGATTTTGGTCTGACTTCGTAGAGAATGGGACAGGGGTTGGGGAAGAATGTAGAAAAACTAGGGATTTTTTTGTTTTTGTTTTAGGATTTATTAATTTTTCACTAGATTTTTTGGAACAAAATTGCCCAAACTCCAGCCGTCGGAAATGTCACATGCTCATCAATAAGTGAATATTTGTCTAATCAGCAAGCTCATACCTTTATTTGAAATTGATTTAACCACTTCGGATCCTTATTTAAGATAATTAGTCAACTTCAAATCCTTATTTGACACAAAGTCCATTTAGAATCATTAGTTGAGAAAATTGATTTACTTCATATTCTTATCTGGAATTTTTCCTTTTTAAAATGAAATTTTACGGAAAAAAAAACTATGATAAATTCCGTGATATCCACAATTAATGAGAATCCATGCACTGATTGCTACGTTTTCTTCTATCACCGCCTCAACACCAGCCATGTCATCCATCGGCTCTAGCTGGCAAGCACGTATTAAAATAAGGGTTAATACCATGAAAACCCCAAACTAGTACACTTATGACAAATTTACCCCAAACTATTTTTTTGACCACCAAAAACCCTAAATTGGTATACCTTTGACAAATTTACCACAACCGGTACATTTGTGACAAATTTACCCTCTATTAGTTTTCGTTAAATTTTATTATCAAATTATTAAGTTAAATGACACGTAACGATTGACCAAAGTATACCAATTTAGGATTTTAAGCTCCGTTTGTCACCGTTTTTAATTTTGTGATTTTTTGTGGTATTAATCGAATTGAGCATATGGTATTTTTGTCACAAATTTACCATTTTGGGGTTTTTTTCAGTCAAATAAATTAGTTTGGGGTAAATTTGTCATAAATGTACCGGTTGAGATTTTTGGTAGTCAATCGGGGTAAATTTGTCACTGTGGTATACCAGTTTTTGGGGTTTTTCACATGGTCAAAAAAATAGTTTGGGGTAAATTTGTCGCAAACAGGCTCAGGTTTGGGGTTTTTCGGGGGTATTAACCCTAAAAATAAAGAGAGAAAGAGAACAAAGAGCGAGATGAAAAAGGTAGTGGATTTCCATTTTCTTTCTTCTCAAAAAGCGTCTGTTCTATCTTATTAACAACGTTACCGATACAAATGGAAGACAGTCAGCCTATGAACCAGACTTAACGTTTTGCACATCTCATTTATGGTATACTGCCAAGATTTTCTTGATCATATAGGAAGATATCTCATTCTTTTATTTCAAAGGGATCAGGTGTGAACTTCCACTCACCCAAGACCTACTCAATTTGGGGTTTGTCGCTGTCCTGATCTAACCTAATCTTTCCAATTTCATCACATATAACACATGGTCCCCACGTGATCTAGTTTAACAGGAAGTGTGGGAAAAACGACATGAGGAAATCATAACCAATTTCACTGGAGGGTTGACTTGACAAATGATGACAAATTACATTGGAGAGTCAAATGGACTATCGAAGTTACTTTTTTTTTTTTTTTCTATTGGCAAGCCCGTCTTTGAAATAACTAGTTCTTTATCATGAAGATGTTGAGGAATTTTTCCAAATTGATTTTGAAGATTGACAAAACTCATTCAGAGTAAAGACTTTGATTTTGATGATCAATATTTTTCAAGTGGAAAGTCTGATGGGATATAATCATACGATATCAATTAGAACCAGAGTAGTAGCTTAATTATTTCTTTCCTTACGTACTTTGAAATAGCTAGGAAATAAATAATATCCTCATGCAACGATTAGTGGCGATTGATTGAATTCATTGCTGTTGACATCTATTTTTAAACAAAAAGAAAAAGAAAAAGAAAAAATAATAACAAAACAAAATACAAAAAAGAAAGAAAAGAAAAAAAAAAAGAAAGAAAAGGATGCGAGAGGGGGCGGGTCGGGCTGAATTCGGCCTTGGCCCGACCTGGCCCTCCTCCTTTCCTCTCTCTCTCTCTCGTGCGATAGCTTGGCCCAGCCCCACTTTCCCCTCGACCCGACCTGCGCCGGCCTTCTCCCTCCTCCAACCGAGAAAATATTGGCTGCAGCTCTGACTCCAGCGTGTCTTCCTCCGAGTCCATTCACCGGGCGACACGTGTCGCCCAGCAGCCACGCTGGAGTCCGAGCGCTTTCCTTTCATTCTTGGTAAAATAATCTTCTCTCTCCTTTGGCGCCTGCACGCTAGCCCTGCGCTCTCTCTCTCTCTCTCCTCTGCAGAGTCTGCACACATTTATTACGTTCTCTCTCTTTCCTCCTCCCTCGTTCTTTCCTCCTGAGCAAAAGGAAAGCCATTCTAAGCGAGCGAAACTTTCAAATTTTGAATCTCTGGTTTCGCTCTCGTTTGCTACTCCGCACTCGTTGTTGCTGTTCCGGCATTGCGTTTGTCAAGCGGCCGTTCCCCGCCGTCGCCCAGCGCTCGCTTGCTCGCTCGCTGCTCCTGTCGCTTCCTCCGTCTCTGCTTCGGCGCTCGCTCTTTGCTCCGTTGCTCGCTCCATCTCTGCTCCGGCGCCGCTTTCCTTCGCACATTAATCTGCTTGGGCGGCCGAGATTTGGGGATCCCATTTCTGCAACCACCTGCACAGCAGCGTCGACGCCTTCCGGGCCGGTTACGAGTTCTTGAGGAGTGACGTGCCGGGCATTCGCGACGTCGCCGTTTCGGAGATCGCGAAGATTTTTCTTCGCTCCTTCACCTTCTCCGACCCTCTCGCTGCTCATTCTCGTCCTGCGGTAACCCATCCTCGCCCTTCAAAACCCCCCTTCTTCTATAATGCTTTCATCGCTAGCTTCATTTGCTCGCAGAACTTTTAGTGCTGAGAAGTTGGGCATTTCTTGTGAAATTTTGGGAGTTTTGGTCGCTGACTTGTCCTTTCAAAGATTGGATGGAAGTCACGAGTTTATGAGGTCTTGGTTCTTGTCATTGAGCCCTCTCGGGGCAGACGAATTGAGGGCTTGTTTTTTATTGATACGCATTTATGATGACTTAAGCGTTAAGCTGCAAAGCTGCCCTTTTTCATCACCTGGCAAATGGGTGAGAAACTGAGATGTAAATTTGACGCCTTTTATCTTTGCTTCTTCTGTGGGATGCGATGGCAGATAAGGCGGAGAGGCTGCTGGTCGAGGCAGCTTCGCACGGGTCTCAGCTGGTCGTCTTCCCCGAAGCCTTCGTCGTCGATTACCCTCGCAACTCCACCTTCGGCGTCATCATCGGCAATCGCACAGCAAAGGGCGGACGAAAATCCGCAAGTATTACGCCTCCACCATCGATGTTCCAGGTACTAGCGCTACCGCCATGTTTTTATGGTTAGTGGGCATCGGTGCAGCCATTTGCTGGGAAAATAGAATGTCACTTCTGAGGACAGCAATGTATGCTAAAGGTTAGCTATTCTGCATGTTTGCAGCTTGTTTTTTGCTTGAGCAGGTCAAACTAGAATTCATCTCCCGGTCTCTTTCATCTCCATTGAATGGCATATATCTGCTCTTTGTGACCATGTGGACTTGAAGGAAAGTATAGAATTAAAAAATAGACACCCATGCCAACAATTGCACATATTCTTCTGAAACTTTGCTGCATGACGCAGCTGGTGATCTGATTTTGCCTAGTAACCATGTTCATATTTACGTTCTTACTTTAGCATAGATTTCGTGTCACAGTTGGATATGATAGTGATATTTCTCCCACCCTGGAATTCTTGGTTATAAGTTTTAAAGCCTGTATTAGGCTATCAAATTGGTGTGCAATCTATCTGATCAGGCTAACTTTCGTCACATGCATTGATGTCGTTGGAACCAGTGTTGGGGTAATGTTCAGAAGTTTAACCATCACAATCCATATTAGAATGTGATTCCATGGATTGTTGTCTGTCACTGCCTTGTTGGATTGCAAAACCTTCGTACCTCCTGTTGAGGCTGGGCTTCCATGAGCCATAATTTTGATATAGAAACTGCAATTAGCACAAGAATGATGTTAGCTAAACTTGATGCAGGAAAGATTGAGAAAATCCAGTCTTCTTTATTTTGCAGGTGTTGAAATATATTGTGCACCGACAGCTGATGCGAGGGACATTTGGCAAGCATCTATGACACATATTGCTCTTGAGGGTGGATTTTTGTTTTATCAGCCAACCAATTTTGTTGTTGGAAAGACTACCCGCCTCCGCCAGAGTATGTTTTTGCAGGAACAGATGATGATTTTAACCCAGATTCTGTCCTATGTGCTGGAGGCAGTGTAACTATATCTCCATCAGGAAATGTTTTGGCCGGACCCAATTAGATGGCGAGGCACTCATCTCAGCTGACCTGTATGTTCCTTGCACTTGCAGCTCGTGTGCACTTTAAATCTCTGGAAGTTAGCTAACCAAGGAGATTATGATCTCATTTTAGTTGTGAGGGCTTCAGGTTTTTCCTCATGAGCTTGATTTACTTATGGTGTAATGATGTGTAGACCTTGGAGAAATAGCGCGGGCCAAGTTTGATTTTGATGTGGTTGGGCATTATTTGAGGCCTGAGGTGCTTAGCCTGATCGTGAGGGACTATCCGAGTAACCCAGTTACCTTTGCATCGACATCCGAGGAAGCCTGAAGGCCCTTACAACTAGGTTATGTTTTCTTTCACGGAGCCAGGTCTGAATCATGGCAAATAACGCCTAGCAAATGTTGGTCCCAGTGGGAACCTTCTGATTGTTTGTTTCAACTTTTTGGACTCCTGATTGTTTGTTCAACTTTTTCGACTTCATGGGCTATTGTAAATTCTGATCGCAAGCAACATAGTTCATAAATACTTCCTGCTTGATAGTTGAGAAAGCAATGTTATATTTCAGTTGCACAGTAAACATGTCTGTATCCTGTGCAGTAGGACTCTTGTAACTAGTCTTTATCTTGGCAATGAAATAAGAACATTAATGACTTTTCTTATGAATTAATTCGATCTTTTCTTTCGGTAGCTCAGTGAAGAGTTTTTTTTTTGGGGGGTTGGGGTTTCACCGTTTCAATATTTTCCATTTCCATGCACCTGGTCTTATTTAGACAGGTGGTTTGTTTTATAACAAATGCTGGCCCTCATGCCAGAGAATCTACTCGGCCAGTTGACAAAATGAGTTGTTAAGGAGCACATGGAATGATGAAGAGCATAGGTGGAATTATTCTCTCATGTTGATCATAACTCTCGTGGAAAAGTTTATTTTAAGTTCTTTCAGGCAGATGACACCGGTCTTGCAAACTGGGAAAGCAGCGACATCAACATGGTACTTAGCAGCAAGAACTAAAATTGCGAATTGGGATGGTTTTAACATCAGCACTAGACCAGCAACACATATACAATTATAGTATCAAAATTCTCGAATAGGACTAACGCGAGGACATTGTTCGCTAGCAATTTCTAGTATTCCCTGCCTAACATGGAGATGAGCGCAAAAGGAATAAGAAAAAAAACTCTTTAATCCTGACTCACTTCAATTTCGCATTCATTACTCTCTCCCACAGTCCAACTCTCCATGCTGTGATCTTGCAGAGGCAAGGACTGGCTCCATGGCCTGATCAGACTAGCGAAATTCGACAGCTGATGGTCCTTCAAACCTGCGAGCGCTCTGTTTCTTTTGGTTTCGTCTTCCTTGTTGCTGTCCATTTTAGCCGGCGAGAAGAACTCTATTAGTCTCCCTGCGTCGAACCCATTCAGGTTGTCATGAGTCCTGGCACCGTCGTGAAGATTCGCCCCTTTAGAGTTTCCTCTTCTTAAGGAGATGCTCTCCCATTGAAATTTATTGGATGAAGATCTCCTCCCATTGAAGTTGAACTCATTATCTACCGAGACCCATTTTGAGTTCTCTTGATTAGTATCATCGTGCGCGTAGCTCCACTTGTAGCTCCTGGTGTCCATGTTCAATTCGATTGAATGAAGATCGCTTTCTGCGGATTCATTTCCTTCGCACTCCTCTCCATCAGCTTCTTTATTCTCTCAGAATAATTCGTTTTCAGCGCATTCAAGATTCATCTTATCGCTCAAGAACGCTTGGAGCTCCTTGGCTTTCTCTGATTTTGGAGAATTCTCATCTTTACTCATTTTGGATCTCATGTAGGCCTCGAGCTGAGCCCTCAGCTTTTCGACGGCGACATTCTTCTCTTCAAAATGGTACTTGGCCTCTGAAAGCTTCGTTTGCACTCTCCTCGCGCAAAACATCCGCTAGCTGAAGTATTTTCCTCTCCTTCTCCACCTCTTCAAGAACTTTGGCGGATTCTCTCTTCAATTCTTCCACTTGCGCCCGGTCCTCTCGCTAACTCGTCGCAGACCTGCTCCAGTATTTCCTTAGCCCTCTTCTCACTCTCGAGCTCTTTCATCGCCTTGGAAAGAGATGACTTCATGCCAGCCAGTTCTTGGCCAAGCTTCTTGTTTAGTCTCTCCGTTTGTCTTCTCAATTTCTTTTCCACGTCAACTTCCTCCGCCATATGTGAAATGGCAGTGCGGATTCGTTCCCGCTCCTTTCTTCTCCAAGACGCCTTTTCTGCGAAATGCTTCATGAGGAAATCAATCTGGTGAGAATGAGACCTCTCTTCATGGATCAACTGCTCAACCTGGATGATGGAACGATCGAGCTCGACTCCTACGGCAGAGACGAGGGCTATAGTCGGTTTATGTTGCTTCTCGAGACCACCGACCCGAAAAAGAACTTTCAGAAGCTCCTTCGACGTGGTTAAACTACTAACGACATCCTTTAGAGGGCTCAATGACAAGAACCAAGACCTCATAAACTCATGACTTCCATCCAATTTCTGAAAAAGAGTGCGATTGCCGATGATGACGCCGAAGGTGGAGCTGCTCAGTTTCTCACCCATTTGCCAGGTGATGAAAAAGGGCAGCTTTGCAGCTTAACGCTTAAGTCATCATAAATGCGTATCAATAAAAAACAAGCCCTCAATTCGTCTGCCCTGAGAGGGCTCAATGACAAGAACCAAGACCTCATAAACTCATGACTTCCATCCAATCTCTGAAAGGACAAGTCGAAGACCAAAACTCCCAAAATTTCACAAGAAATGCCCAACTTCTCAGCACTAAAAGTTCTGCGAGCAAATGAAGCTAGCGACGAAAGCATTATAGAAGAAGGGGGGGTTTTGAAGGGCGATGATGGGTTACCGCAGGACGAGAATGAGCAGCGAGAGGGTCGGAGAAGGTGAAGGAGCGAAGAAAAATCTTCGCGATCTCCGAAACAGCGACGTCGCAAATGCCCGGCACGTCACTCCTCAAGAACTCGTAATCGGCCCGGAAGGCGTCGACGCTGCTGTGCAGGTGGTTGCAGAAATGGGATCCCCAAATCTCGGCCGCCCAAGCAGATTAATGTGCGAAGGAAAGCGGCGCCGGAGCAGAGATGGAGCGAGCAACGGAGCAAAGAGCGAGCGCCGAAGCAGAGACGGAGGAAGCGACGGGAGCAGCGAGCAAGCAAGCGAGCGCCGGACGACGGCGGGGAACGGCCGCTTGACAAACGCAATGCCGGAACAGCAACAACGAGTGCGGAGTAGCAAACGAGAGCGAAACCAGAGATTCAAAATTTGAAAGTTTCGCTCGCTTAGAATGGCTTTCCTTTTGCTCGGGAGGAAAGAATGAGGGAGGAGGAAAGAGAAAGAGAACGTAATAAATGTGTGCAGACTCGCAGAGGAGAGAGAGAGAGCGCATGGCTAGTGTGCAGGCGCCAAAGGAGAGAGAGAAGATTATTTTACCGAGAATGAAAGGAAAGCTCGCTCGAACTCCAGTGTGGCTGCCGGGCGACACGTGTCGTCCGGTGAATGGACTTGGAGGAAGACACGCTGGAGTCAGAGCTGCAGCCAATATTTTCTCCCTCCAACCATCCTCATGCGTGGGGAACCAGCGAAAACAAAAGTAGGGAAAAAAGTAAAAAGCAAAATTGGAGGGACATCGGGCAAAGAGGAGCAGCACGGGCAGAGGGAAGGGAAAAGCGGGCGCAAAAGATAAGAGGGCACAGAGAAAAAAGAAAGAGGGGGGACGGCGAGAGTGGGGAAGAGAACAGAGGAGAACGGAGAGGTAGAGAAAGAGAGCGCAAGAGAGAAGAAACGGGGGCAAAGAGAAGGAGCAGGGAGGAGAGGCGAGAACTGGTCGCTGCTACCGCTGCCGACGCGTCTCTGTGCCATCGCCGCCGCTGCCGACGTGTCTCCAAGCCGCGATTCCCGCTAGAACTCAGGTAGGCATTCACCAAACACCTGGTGTGCATAATGGCGTGTCAAGCCGGCCGGAGCTCGCTCGCCGGAGCTCCTCCGACCGATTCGAGCGAGCTCCGGCCCCTCTGTCTATTCCTATTGTGTTTCCTGAGCTCCGGTAGGTCTCCTTAGGTCTTCAGATCCGTGCTCGTGCCTTGACTGAGCCAAAGGCTCTCGGTCTCATCAACGCACGCTATATGTTTGTTGATTTGCTCCACTAAAAACTAGCCTTGCAGCCCCCAGCTTCGACTCGATCTTTAGGTCCTTGGAGCACCGCCGTGACCTGCCTAGAAGTTGGGTCATTCCCCTCGCCAGACCGAGGCGGCACCGCCGTGCCTAAGCCGGATAGGCACCTGGGGGACGGCGTCATCCCCTTTGGTCACGACTGGGAAGTCGCAGACTAGAGGAGTTGGGCCGAGCCGGGCTAGATTTGGCCCGCTCAGCCCCCTTCTTACCCTGCAAGCCCACAACCCAGATACGTCTGGATCATGGGCTTGTAAGGAGCCCTTTTGCAAAAGGGGACGGGCCCGTTGAACGGGCCCAATCCACAATTAGTTACGGGCCCGACCATCTAGTCGGGGCTTGCCTTTTTTGGGCAGGTCGACCAACTTGCCCCCATCCGGGCCGGGCCTGGCGAGTTCGATCGACCTGCCCGACTAGGTCAAACCCGAGTCGGGTCAGACCGAACTCAACCTAGTTCGCCCAAAAAAAAAAAAATTACGAAAAGAAAAAAAACATTTTGTTATAAAAAAATTAATTAAAATTTTTTGAAAATCTAAAAAATGTAGGGTTTGGTTAGGAATTGCTATGTATTGCCTTTTTAGTGTAATTAGGTCTTTATTTGCTCGTATATTGATTATATCACATGTTTGATTTACATGTTCAACTATGTTTGCAATTGTTTAGTTGCATGCGTTAATTTTTTTACAATTAGGATCTTGATAGCTATAATTGTTACTTTAATGATTGCACACCCGTATGATCACCTCACACGTTCGTGGATAGGTATAAAATCAATCCAAATTGCCTGACAATTTTTTTTTTCTAAAATGAATAAGATTAGGTATCGAAAGCGCACTAATTGATTAGTTAGTGTAATCAAGTCTTCGACCCTAAATTCTCTGGTTGCGTAGGAAGTGTGGCATACTATTGTGTCTCGAAACCAATAGGCTAGTGACGACTCCTTTTTACAAAATTCTTAAGAATGCCCCACTGTCACGTGAGGTATGGACTTGGAAAATCCCGCGCCTAATTATGAGCCTTAGGTCTGTCATTTAAGCAATACCCATAAAGTTGTTCCCTCCCCCTGAGGGGTAGGTTGTGATAGCTTAGCAACTCTGCCGGGGATTTGGTTTTAGACCTTAAAGGACTTAGGCCTAAATCTATCTTGTTCAAAAAATAAGTTTTATTTGATAGCAAGGATATCAGGTACGTCACTAAAGCGAGTGTTAAATGTTTTTGCAGTTGGGAATTATAAGGGGAGGAGTGATTGTTAATCCCTTGTCTTGTAGGTGTGGAGTTAGGAATGGATGTTTATGTTTTGAATTTATGAAGTGCTGCTTGCCTATAAATTGTCATGCTTGCGTTTCCTACATTGCACTACACCATGGCACACACTACCTACTACCGGACTTGGGCTGCATAGAATCACCTAGGATGGTGTTGAGATAGATACCACTCTGACTACAACCATGTAGTACGAGTTGCCTATCTCAACTTCGAAATTTCCTTCATGATGTCAAAGGTCCCTACCTTGGTCTTTGACCATGCGATACAGGTTGGTTCTTTGACGAAGCCGGAGTCATGGGTAACACAACCTAGCCGTGATCTTGTTGGTTCGGTTCAATGATCATCTGGCTCCATTTTGAGCCATTTAGAGGAGAAATTGAACCACCGCCCATGCGCATGTCTATGTCATTAGCATTGCTACTCAATGAGTAGGGTAAGTTTTTTGAATTCTTTTCTTCGCAATTTACTTATTCACCTTCTTTTTGGTCGGTTCATGACGAATTAGGTTGGTCGTAACTTTGGTTAGCATACGATGAGGGTACCCGAGCTTCACATCATTTCCGCCCCTAAAGGAGAGCCTCTGCCCGAAGATTCCTAAAATGCCATTGAAAATCACCTACCGAGCCGAGATCAAGCGCCTAAAAAAGGAGCTCGAGGAGGCCGAGGAGCGTGTCTCAAAGTTGACCCGAGTTAGTGGGGCTACCATGAGTGGAAGCTATCCTCATTAGTTAGATTAAGTCAAGTGCGATATGTAGTGGGACCATGCCTACATACGTTACAATGTTAAGGAGTTTGTCTTGAGTCTCAATGTTGGGAGTTAAGAGAGTGTCTTTTTGTCTTCAAAATAGCTTCATTGTTTAGGGGTTCTCCCTCATATTTTTCTTGCACTATGTAGCAACCTTGCTTTCAATGAAAGGAATGAATTGGGACGATTAGATCTCTGTCATGGGCCGACCACTTGTTTATTTCTTGTGTTTATATACGCTTATTTACCCTTTCGTTAGGTACTAGCTAATAGATTCAGGACCAACTGGCCTAACTCACTGCGATGATGCTCAAGATAAGCCAAAAAATTAAAGAGCTCCTCACTATAGTTATCACTGGGACGTCCACTCCTACATCATTAGGAAACGCCCCCCCAACAAGAGGCATGCACATCGTTGATCTTCCTGGAAAGGAAACTACTAGAGAAGCTCCTTCTGTCACGCCAATCGTTGTCAGTTTGGATTCTCCTCTAAAGGAAGAGCCAACACCTCGCCTAAATGAAGAAAGTTAAAAACATTTGGCAAAGATAAAGGAGCGACTGTGCGCCCTGCAAGGTTATGAGCTAAAAGGAGCTGATAAGTTGTCTCCATATACCAAGACGAACTTCCCCGAGACTTTCCAAGAGCTTGAGTTCACACAGAAGTATGACGGAACTGGATGCCCCAAGACCCACCTTAGGTACTACCTGAGGAAAATGGCTCGCTATGCTGACAACGTGCCCTTCCTCATTCACATGTTCAAGATAGCTTGGAAGGCATTGCCCTGACGTGGTTCATCGCATTGGACATCGAAGAATTTACCAGTTCGGAGGACTTGGCCAATGAATTCCTGCAGCAATACAGGGTTCAACATCGAGCTTGCCCCTACGGGGGAAGAAATGACCCGTGTAGAAAAGAAGAGGAATGAATCATTTAAGGCCTTCGCACAAAGGTGGAGAACCATGGCCTCACAGGTGAAGCTGGCCTTGAATGAGAGGGAAATGAAGTAGCTATTCCTCAAAACATTGTCCCTGAATACTTCCAAGGATTAGTATTCTCAGGATGCCAAACGTTTTCACAACTGGTAGATGTGGGTGAATGAGTCGAGTGGGCAATCATCGAGGGAAAGATATTTATCGGAAGCGCTAAGAAATTCCCGACGAAGAGAGATAAGGAAACTGCGGTCAAAGTAGCGCTGGTACAAGAGCCATTTCTCTTTAGGCCACTTTCAACACCTGCGCATAAGCCTGTAGTGGCTCAAGGGAACTCATCCCGGGGGTATGATAAGAAGCCTGTCCGAAAGGGATTCTCTCCGCTACCGCGCCCATTGTCAAAGCTGCTATCCATGCTTTTCGAGCAGATCATGGTTGCAAAAGAAGTACCTAGGATCTAAGTAAATGAGGTCTATCTCCAAAAAGAACTACTGAGCTACCCATGCTCATGACCCTTCCGCCTCAAGCTCTGGATTCTTCACACTAGGGGCTTGAAAATGGTAATCCACAACGGGGTGAGAAAATATCTCAGCAAGTTCACTTCCTAAACCTCGACTAGAAAGGAAATATGCCTAGAAGCAGTCTATGCATACCAGTCAGAAGACTTACCTCGCCTCAGTTTCTTCCCGCATGTCAATATAGTTCATAATCTCAATCAATCAATTCAATCCAATCGATTCGATACAATCGATACCATCCATCAATCAATACCATCTATCAATCAACACCATCTATCAATCAATCAATACGATTACTGCTCACACAAGTTGAAATAGATTATAGCTCTCACAAGCTGACTATTCAATGTTCTCACAAGCTAACATACAATAATGCCCGCACAAGCTGACATACAATAATGCTCGCACAAGCTGACGATTCATTGTTCACACAAGCTGACGATTCATTGCTGACACAAGCTGACACACGATCAATCAGTATCGGCCAAGGACATGGTGCTTTGCACAAAAATTTTCTCAATTAAAATAGTGAACTTGGCCTATTTTCATCATTTTAAAAATACTCGATAAAAATAATCACGTGTGGATACATGACGGCCTAAGCCAAAAATGTAATATCTTTCTTTTCAAAAATCTCACTATTTAATTTAGTGTCTAACAACATTTTCGGTGTTAAAAACTGATGCCTAGTATTTTCTAATTAAAATACCAAAATTCACAATTTTGGGATAAATACCCAAAATTACAATTTCCACTCAATTTGCACAAAATAGCATTCAATTATAGAAACTAAGCACATCAATGCAATTAACATGAAATTCCGATCATCAGCTATGCTTATAATTTTCGAAAAATAATAAATAATTAAATAAATACAATTAATTACCAAAAATACCAACCTAGGCTAGAAATGCTTAATTAACCACACGAACGTGCTAGGAAAATTTCCAAACCTATCTAGATAAATAATACAACTTATCTAGTCCTTAATCTATCCGTTCTAACCACCTAACATGTATAAACTGATAATTAAATCACTAATTCATTCTAACTAACCACATAAACCTTAATTAACCTAAACTAATCAATCCCTAAGTATCATTAACTCCCTAAGCAGAGTTTAGTGAGTAAACTCATTGGTTGAGAGCAAATACTGGTTCACGGCGACGGCGGCATGACGGCAGCCGAAACTTGGGCCTACAGCGGCGCCAAAGGAGACCAAACCAAGACCAAAAAAGCCAAGCAAGCCCACTGCTTGTTGCTCGATCGATCGCTGGGTACAAGCTGAGCGACGAGTGGAAGACGGCTAAATGGTGGCTATTGGTGGGGCTATTCCGCGATGGATGCGCGGGCTGACTTCTTGAGGTGGCCGAAGTGTGCGGGTTGCAACGAGTGGAGGGAGCTCGTGGGGGCGTGAGGCCGCTCCGTGGAGATGGGATGCGTCGATGGACTGCTGGAGTCAACGCCAGGGGGATTTTGCTGGGGCTTGACTCGGTGGGGGGAGATGGGCTTACGTGTGGCAGCTGATTGAGGATCAGTGGAAACGGCAGCATGAAAATGGAGAAGTCGAGCTTCTAGGGGAAATGAAAGAAAAGGCAGAAGCCGTGAGGGAGGGATTCGGTCACCTGGTGTGCAAAGCAAGCAGAAAGGGAAGGGATAAGGGGGAGAGAGGGAGAGCCCAAAAAGTCAAAAGGGAAAAAATGCAGTGGAAGAATCGGCTGAGGGTGGTCGGATGGAGAGGAAACATGAGAGAGAGAGAAGGGGGGGGAAGGGATGAAAGTCAAGATAATTATCTCATTTCATCATTTCTTGGTCCCACAAGCCTTCATGTTCATCTCTTTGGTCCCCCTATCACTTTCTTGCATATAAATCCCCATAATTAGCTAAGTTGATGCCAAATGTTGCAGCCCCCACACAAGCCTACGAATTTCACAATTTTAGACTTCAATTTTTTCACAAATCTCTCCAATTTGGTGATCAATTTTGCTGAGGAGGAAACCCACACAAATTCCACAATTTCCCTTCACTAATTGGCTCACTTTGGAGGTAAAAGATTTCCTTAATTTGGCCCCTCCGAATTTCCTTTCTTTTTGAATCGTCCGAATTGATTTTTCGTAAAAATTCCGAACTCGCTGAAAATTCTTCGAATGATGAGTCGACGTTCCTAAAATAAATCGCGACATAACGGAACTTTCAATTTTTGAAATCGAGTGCAATTTCGAGGTTAATTTCAACCAGGCGCGATTTTAGCGTGACCTAACTTATCGGGTAGTTTTTAGGAATTGACTCGTGGTCAATTATTTTTGAGCCACATTGTGCATCTTCGACACATTGACGACTCTCGGTTGTCGTGAAAATCTCGAGATTTCAAATACGGACACAAAGTACCAAAACGATAGAAAAATCGGTCTAGCATTGATCGACAAGAATTTTGCAATTAGGTGGAATCAGCCACACTAAATCACATGTCTCAGTCGAATCGACCTATCTCCAGTCTCTGATCAATTTTAAGCTGTGCCATAATGACCCTTGCATATTAGCACGATCGGACAGTCGATTCCTGGTCAATTCTCAAGTCTATTGCATTTATATTCCCTAACAGCTTCACCTGATAGGCTAGTTATCTCGTGAGTGGCCAACTTTGAGAAAAGAACTATAGGTGCGTCGATGAAAAGCCCAACTTTTTTTTTTTTTTTTTGGTCGAAAATGAAAAGCCCAACTTATTCAATCAAAAACAAAACTAAAAATCAGTATGTCACAAGGGAGGATATAATTACCTAATTATATCCATTGCCCATTCTCTAAATGGCCAAAGTTTAATTATGAGCTTCATTATCGAGGTAGGCACATGTTGAACAGGGCCATGCTTTTGACATGTTTCACAGCCCTTAGCATAGTCGATACAATCTTGAGTGATAGTTGACTAGAAATAACTGTGTCGAGCTAATAGACATTTCATCTTGACCCTAACCCAGTATGCACCACATATTTCTTTATGTACCTCAACCATTACAAGTATAGATTCATGTTTACCTAAACACTTCAATAGCTGACTGTTCATCGTTCTCCGGTATAAATCGTCGCCAATCAACAAATATTTAATTACTTTTCTTTTAAAATTGTTCTCACTGGCAACACGATTTCTCAAATACTCAATAAATGAAGTTCTCCAATCTTGGCTCACCGCATCATTACCTGGTGCTTGTGTATCTTGAATCAACATGATTCTATTATTATCGAAAGCAACGTCCTCACCTGGGTAATAATATGATTTGCTAATTCTTTAGATATTTTGTAACTTGATACCATTTGAGCTAATTTATTGGCTTCCACATTATTTCTTTTGACATAAGCCATCTCGAAATCGTCAAATTGGTCCGAGAGACGTTTGGCCAACAAATGATGAGAAAGAATATTCTCATTGAGGCACTAGTGTTCCCTAGACAATTGCTTTATAATCAATTGGGAGTCGTCTATTACCTTGATAAATCGTGCCTTCATGTCAACCAAAATATTTAAACCAACAACTAATATCTTGTATTCAACTTGATTATTTGAACAGTTGAAGTAGAGCTTAAACATCATTTTAGGCCTATGTCCATAGGAAGAAACTATTAAAATTCTAGATCTTGCTGATCCAACAACACTCGACCCATCAAAATATAAGATCTAAGGAACTCTTTGGACACACTCTTCTCTATGATCTTCATTTTGGGTGCATGGATATTCCATAATAAAATCCATTACTACTCATCCCTTTACTGCCTTATGTGGATAGTTGACAGGGCTAATTCCTAAGAGTGTAAATGCCCATTTGGCGATTCGACATTTTATTATTGGTTGAGTTAACATATACTTGATTACATCTATTTTACATATTACATGTACCGTAGTTGGTAGCATATAACTTAGTACAAGCATGATACAACAGTTTTTCAATAGTTGTGTAACTTGTCTCCACATCATTCGGCATTGAACTCAAATACTAAATTGCTTCTTCTTTCCTCTCATCATTCTCTTGTGCTAGCATGCATCCGATTTGAGTATCGAGGGCCGACAAATACAGTTTCAGCAGCCTACTCGCCTTGGGTGGCATAAAAAATCGGAGGGTTAATGGGATATTCCTTTATTTGGTCAAACAGCTGTTGATGTTTTTCTCCCCACAGAACTCTTCTTAATTTTTAAGCTTCAATAACAGGGAAGATACTTTGATCTTTCCTGATAGATTAGCAATAAATTGACGCAAGAAATTTATCTTCCCTAATAACATTAGAAGTTGCTTTTTGGTAGTCGGCAGTATTAACTCTATAATTGCCTTAGCCTTATTTTTACTATTTTGATTTCTCTTTGATTAATCAAGAATCCTAGAAAATTACTAGCCGTAACTTCGAAAGCATATTTCAAAGGGTTCATCTTTAATTTAAACTTCTGCATCTTGACAAAGGTCTACTCTAAATAAAGCAAGTGACTTACATGGTCTGATTGAACAATGACGTCATCAATATAAACCTCTATGAAGTCACCAATCATGTCATGGAAAATAAAGTTCATCGCCCTCTAGTATGTAGTGCTTGGAGTCTTTAGTCCAAAAGGCATAACTAACCATTCGAAGGTGCCAATTGCTCCTGGACACCTAAATGTAGTCTTATGGACATCCTCCTTTAATATGAATATCTGGTTGTAGCCTGAATGACCGTTCATGAGTAATATAATCTCATTACCAGAGGCTAAGTCGACAAGCATGTTAGCTATTGGTATCTGGTATTCATATTTGAGTGTAGCTGAATTTAGGTTGTAGAAATCTATGCACTCTTTGAGCTTCCCGTTCTTCTCTTTTACTAGAATAACATTGGACAGCTACTCGACGCACCACGTTGTTCTTATAAAGTTTGTCACGAGCAATCTTTCGATTTCTTCTTTGACTTTTTGCATAACTTCTGGTGTAAAGCGTCTTCGGGGCTGTTTATATAACCTAAAACCCTTTTTTTTTTTATCAATAGTGGATGCTTAACTACATTTGTGACAGTCTAAATTTTCAGAATTTGTTTTCGATTAAATAAATCGGGCCTTTCGCCCACGCGCCAATAGTACTACTTTATGAGCTGATCACTTACAAGATAATTGGACTCTTTGGGGAAGCAATTAAAGAATCTAAATGCAGTGGACTTGAGAATTCGACCAGGAATTAACTACTCGACCGTGTTGGTCTACAAGGGTCATTACGGCACTATCAGAAATCGATCAAAGACCGGAGATAGGTCGATTTGATTGAGATATGTGATCAGAGAGTGGATGATTCTACCTGATTGCAAAATACTCATCGATTGGCACTAGACCGATTTTTCTATCATTTTGGTACCCGGTGCCCGTAATTGAAACCTCGAGATTTTCACGACAACCGAGTGTCGCCAATGTGTTGAAGATGTACATTGTGACTCGAAATAAATCGATCACGAGTCAATTGCATAAAAAAAATTCCTAAAAACTACCCGGTAGACTAGATCACGCTAAAAGCACGTCGAAGTGAAATTAATCGTGAATTTGAACCCGATTTCAAAAATTAAAAGTTCCGTCGTGTCACAAGCTATATTTGGAACATCGACTCATCCTTCGAGAAATTTTTAGAGATTCCGGATTTTTATGGAAAACTATTTCGGACGTTGCAGAAAATTAGCGAAAATTTGGACGGGCCAAATTAAAGGAAATTTGCACTTCCAAGCCGAGCCTATGAGTGTCGGGGATTTATAGAAAATTGTTCAGGCATCGAAATTTGACCTCAATTTGGGAAATTTTATGAAGAAATTGGAGCCAAAATTTAAGGAAACTCAGAATTGGATTTTGGGGCAACAAAATTGGCTTCAATTGAGTTAATTTGTGGAAATTATTGCTAGAAAGAAATTGGGGAACCAAGGTGGATAGACATGAGAACTTTAGGGGACAAGACTTTAATGAAATTGGATATTTCTTCTTGACTTATCCCCTCCCCTTCAGCAGCTTCTCGTTCACGCCTCCTTCGTCCCCGTCTTCTTCACGGCTTCTCTCCATCTTGATTTCCTTCTGTTTCGGCTTTTGCTTTTCTTTCATTGGATCAAAAATCCACCCTACAGAAGCCTCTGCAACCCCTTTGCTTTCATTTCCTTCGATCAAAACCGCGCCATCTCCACCCACCCAATTCCCCTCTGCTGCCACACATTTATGAATTGCTCTCTCTCGGTCAACAAACCAGCCTTGTTGCCACTAAGGTTGACTTCTCCACTTTAGGCCACGTTTTCCTGCAGCTCACCCATCCATCGCAGACACCAACTAAGCAGCTGTTTCCTCCTTTGCGCTTCTCCACCAAGCTGCCTTTGGCGACCACGTGTGGGTCAACAACCCACTGAAGCATCCCTGAACGTTGACTCCTCCAGTTGCCAACGAAGCCCAACAGCCCAGCGTCCTCATCTTCAGTAGCTCGGAGACCCCAGCGCATGCCAGCTGCTTCCTCTCTGTGGCTGCTTCTTTGTTCAACCCATTTGGGCCGCAAGTCAGGCCAGAATCGGCCCATCTCCAGCAGTCTTTAGCCCGCGATTAGCCTAGCGAACTTCACGGAACCAGCTTCTTCATGGATCAGCCCAAGAAGCCAGCATTTTGGCCCAGCTTGCAATTGTTCAGCCCAAGTTTCTAGTCCATCTTCAATTTCAAGTGCAGCAGCCCAGTTTCTTGAGGCCCAGCAATTCAGCCCATCATTCCAAGAAGCAAGCCCAAGCCCAGCTTTTTGCTTTGGGCTTACAAGGCTTTTGGGCCCGGCCCGAGTGGCCGTCGATGCTATCGAAAATTTGGATTTTGGCTGCCATCGCACGGTCGTCGCGGTGAACCAGTTTCCGCAATAAACCGGTGAGTTTATACACTAAACTCTTCTTAGTAGACTAATGACGTTTAAAGAATGTTTAGATTTAATTAATTAGGAATTAGGTGGTTAGTTAGATTAAATTAGTAATTTAATTATGCAATTATGCATGTTAGGTGGTTAGATTAGACTAAGTGAGGCCTAGATAAATTGTATTATTTATCTAGAAGGGTTCGGGAATTTGCCGGGCCCGTATCGATATTTAATTTAATTATTTTGGACTAGGTTAGTATTTTTAGAAATTAAATTGAATTATTTAATTAATTTTCGAAATTAATTAATTATTAATTATTTTCCCGGAAATTAGGCGGGGATAGTTGGTGACCGAAATTTCATGCGATTGCAATTATGTGGTTAATTTTTGCAATTGAGTGTTAATTTCTACAAATTGGATGCTTATTGGATTTTTAGTATTTAATTCCAAAGATTTAGAATTTCCAATATTTATTCAGAAAATCCTGGGTGTCATATTTTGACACCGAAAATAATTTTAATTACTGTATGAAATAGTGGGATTTTAAAAAGGAAGGATATCAATTTTTCTGGGTCGAGTTGACCGTGTACCCACACACGACTAACTTACAATGTATTTATAATGCGAAGAATGACAGGTCCACCATTTTAATTGAAGCATTTGAGTGCAATGCACGGTGCCTTGGGCCATAATTGAGTGATCGTGTGATGGTTAAGAGAAATCATCCCAGGCTGTTAAGTTGGACATTATCCCTATTTGGGATACCCCTAAACGATGGGAAGCCGGTCGCAATAGATTCTGGACCCCATGCTTCTTCAAGAAAGCCATTTGAAAGAGATGTGCCATGCTCAATTGGGTGAGACGAAGCCTGGCAATGGCCGAACAGAGAGTAGGCCGTGCTATATGCTGAGATTAAAACTATGAACGCATGTTTAATTGAGTTGAATGCGCCGGATTATGGGATAAAATTGTGTGGCATAGTATAAGACGTGTCATAATGATTTGATCCTATAATCAGGACTCTTGTGCTTACTTGAGAATTTCAATATGGCGTTCCAGTTAATTGAGCTTAGCAGTCGCTCATACTTTCATGCTGTCTGAGTTATAAACTATACTGACCTGCAGGGTGGATCTGAGGTCAAGGTAAGCCTTTGTATTTGTATGATTGTGTGATTAGGACGCTTTTGGCATATTTCCCTCCTAATCGGGGTTTAGAGCGTGAACTCGCTGAGATTTATATCTCACCCCGTCATGAGTTAAACTTTCAGGATCGTCGAGTGGAGTACCCGGAGCCGAGAGGAGATGAACTGAAGTGTAGGTAAATTAGGACTGCTTCTTTTTCGGAAAGCCAGTCTTGTAGTCTTTTGGTCATAGACTTTGTACATGACTTTATGTGAATATAAAAGCATGTTTGTTTATTTGTAAATCTATTGTCCTGCTTTTTTATTCCGAGATGATTATTGTCAGGGGATTTATTTTTGCTTCTACATATGCAATAAAATGAAAGGGTCGGCGACTCATCCTAGGAAGTTGCAAAATTTTATCGACCAGAGAGGGATGGGCACGTGCTCGAGGTTTGGGGTGTGACAACATCTCTATCCAATCTAGGCCTTTCATGGTAATCCCAAGCAAAATAGTCTTTGTACTTCCTTAATAGATCTATCAATTGGGCTTGAATTCATTGTTACATAAGGTACTTACAGAAATAAGGCATCAATCAAGGTTTGTGCCAAGATTAACTTTTTCCAATGGGTCTTGAGCTTCAATCACCTTATCATCATCCTTGATAGGCGAATCATCAAACTCTAGAATTCCTTCAATAGCTTCGGCATCCTACTTTGCTAGTTCTGCCCTATAGGCTGAGTACCTCCTAATGAGATTTTTTGATAACATAAGGTTCTCCATAGACAACCTTTTCAAATTACTCCAACAATTGATTCTTTGGGACCCATTCAACTATTCCTTTGTCGAAACGATGTAACACAATACTATTGGGATCTATCATTGGAGTCTATTCACATAGACATTATCCTTTGATGTCCCCTAACATCCCATTATTGTTTATGATGCCTATGACCAAGCTACTCTTGGCTTAGTATTTACTTTAACATACTCTACCCTATCACCATTCCAAAATGTCAATATTTGATGAAGAGTCGATGATACACATTGGTAACCATGAATCCAATCCCTTCCTAATAATAAATTATATGATTCATCAGCGTCGACCACACAAAAAGAAGTTTTGGAAGTCTTAGACCCTACAGTTAGATCAACCACAAATATTCCTTTGACTTCTAAGACATCCCCAATAAAGTCTGACGACTGGATGTTCGATGGAATACTCTCATTGTCTTTTCTCCTTATTTTCTTGTAGAAACGATAAGAGATGAGATTCAAGGTAGAACCCTTATCGACTGGCACTCAAGATACTGGTTGACTCTTTATCCTGGCATTAATATTTAATGCCCTCAAGTGATTCGAACTTTGTGCAGGAGGCTTCTCAAATTCCATTACTTCTTCACTATCAAAAAAAAAAAAAAAAAAAACTCCACCCTTTCTTTTTCATTTGCAAGGATTTTCTTACATAATTTCATACTAGGTGAGATCATGCGAAATTCATTAGGAAGTTTTGCCTGCACTATGCATAAGCTCAATGATGATACTGATCTTGACAATGGCCTCTCCTTTTGCTTTGGTGACTGAGCAATTGCTCTTGTGGCCAATCTTTCACCTTGGCTGGAAGTTGTATTATCACCATTTGGCGTTCTCCTCTAGACTAGGTTCTTAGCCTTAGTTTTCTTCGGTTCATGAACCACTATCAAAGTAGGCTTGACGTGAGTAATTCGAACCTGGTCAAGTTGCTTTTGGAGAAAACACATCTTCTTCTTTCTTTGCATTCTCCTTTTCTGTGTTCTTGTCAAGTTGTTCCTTATGGGTTGAACCTTGTCAACCTTATACCATTTGTTGGTAGGTGGATCATTGGGTATCTTTAAAGTCCATTGACAATAATAATTACACTATTGACTTCATATTTTCATCATCGAAAATTGATCCCCATCCAGATGGATTGACTATTTAAGGGTGAGTAGGGAGTGGACTGTAACTAACTTGTTAGTGTTTTTTTCCACTATATTCTCCCAAAATTCCAATGGTAAGATCTCCCTCATTGTATCTTTGTTTGAATGACTTATTAGTTAGTCAAAGGGTACGGAATTTTCTAAAAGGTCCTATTTCATATAAAAATAGGCTCTCTTTGGTTAAAGCTACCCAAATTATGTACCTCGCCAATGCCCATAGCATCATGTTGATTTTAATTCCCCCTAGAGTAGTACTTTTGCTGCTACACTAGCTGCTTACAACTTGAACACAATTGAGGACCTTGATATTTCCTCGATTTAGGGTCCCATAAAGCAACTCCTCTTTCGATAGGCACGATGCTTTCTAGGATAGGCTTGCTTATTTTGAATTGATTCTTTTTAGAAGTGGGTAGTTGAACCTAGCTTGTATACCCCGTCAGTGGCTCTTTGGCTAAATTGATGATTCTAGCACTTGGAATTATATTCTTCCTATTTGATTACCTACTCACATCCTGCACAGAATTAAGGTTGCTGATAACTCTTGGGTTTGGGTCTAACCTTTGATGATATCATTCCAGTCATGACAGGGAATGGGTCCACATCGACTTCCATAGGAGCTTTATTTTTGTCATCAACATACTTTATTTTCCCCTGCTTGATCGCATCTTGAATGTTTCTTTTGAAGACCACACAATTATTGGTATCGTGATTACATGAGTGATGCCACTTACAATATTTCTTTCCTATCAATTCTTCTTTAGCAAGTATCCTCTGGCCTTTTGTCAGTCTTATCTATCCATCAGTTAGTAATAGATCAAATATCTCTTCAGTTTTATTGGCATCGGAGTAGTAAATGGCTCCGCGGCTTTAGGCATGATGTTATACTTTTCCTTTATTCTTGCTGGTTTTAATACCTGACAAATATGGTTATCAATAACCATTTTAGCAACAGCCACTTATGCTATGTCTACCTACTCCAGTTCTTCATCTACTTCTGCAAAATTAGCCTAATTAATATATGCCTGTCTACCATGAGTCTTGTCTTTTTCCTTGAGCAAGCTCTCATGCTTGGTGGCTACGGTGGACAGTTGAAATAAATTGGAATAGGGTTGCCCCATCGTTCTTTCTCGGATTTCGAACTTCAAACCGTTAAAAGCAAAATCAGCAAAGGTTTTCTCAAGTTAAGGGACCAGGCATTTATTTCTAGCTCTCTTAAACCTAGAAATAAAGTGGTCGACTGACTCATTATTCAGCTATTTCATGGTCAACAAGTCAGCTACTGATAGATTTGGGACAACTCTTTGGAACTGGGAATGGAATAATCTTTCCATCTGTTCCCATGAATTAACCGAGTTTGTGGCAATGTTATATACAAAGTAAAGACAGTTTTTTTTTTTTTTTTGGTAAAGGTAAGTAAAGACTGTTTTTGATCATGATAAAGGGAAAAACTTTAGTTTCCAATGATCTGCATGTGCCGCATCTCCACATTGTGCCAAGAAATGGTTAATATGCCCAAACGTCAATTGACCCTCTTCACTAGTGTGACATCCCAGATTTTCAATCCTGTTTTCCACTAAATTAATTGGGCATTTCATCGACGCGCCTGTAAGGCTGTTCTCAGAGTTGGTCACTCTCGAGATAACTAGATTATCTGGGGAAGCTATTAAGGAAATTTAAAGCAATAGACTTGAGAATTCGACCAAGAATCGGCTTCTCGACTATGCTCATCTTTAGAGGCCATTACGGCACAGTTAAAAATCGATTTAAGATCAGAAATAGGTCGGTTCAACTGAAATGTGTGGCCGATCATGGGTGACTCCACTAAATTGGAAAATTTTCATCGACCGGCACTAATTTGATTTTACTGTCATTTTGGTACCCTGTGTCTATAATTGAATTCTCGAGATTTTCACGACAACCGAGAGTCGCCAATGTGTCGAGTGAGTTCAATGTGGCTCAAAGAAAATCGACCACGGGTCATTTCCCCTAAAAAAATCTGAAAACTACCCAGCAGCCTAGGTTACGCTAAAAACACGTCGAATGGAAATTAACCGCCAATTTGAGTCCGATTTCATAAATTGAAGATTTTGTCATGTCACAATAAATTCTAGGAGCGTCAGCTCAGTCTCAGAAGATTTTTCTACAACCCGAGACTTTTTGGGAAAAAGTCGACATAGGACCGTTTTTGTTCAAAAAAGGCTAGAGGTCGTTTTTGATAGTGCAATGGGGGAGGCAAGACGGATCAATTGGTGAAGAAAAATACTAATTTGAGTGTTGACTTGATAACGGAATTTATTGAGGCTGAATTGAGTTGATTTGAAGACCGGTAAGTAATCAATTGGAGAAAAAATCTAGGGAATTCGTGTGCCCCCACCACCCTCAACATTTGGACCACCATAAGCTTCTAGATGGAGACCTTGGTGGCCTAAGGACTGCCAAGGAACCACACTTGACCTAGGATGGGTCAAGGAGACAAGAATGTGGAAAAAAATGGCCATGGTGGCCCACTTCTTGCTCTCTCTTCTTCTCCAAGCCACCGGGCCACCATTCCCCCTCCATCATGTCCATTCGGCGTCTAGCACCAGCCAGAGAAAGAGCAGCAATCGCCGGACAGCAGCCCCTCCAAACCGTATGCCGCCGTCGCCGTTCCCTCCTCGCACGAGCACTACCGCCGCCTTACCACACCACCACCCCCACTGTGCGACCCCAACTCCCCTGCTCCTTCCAGCAACCTGTTCTCCCATCTCAGCTACTGGTCGAGCCAAGCTGAAGGCCATTTGGCGGTCGTATACCCCTGTTCGGCCGCCGATTACCTTGCCAAACCATTCACCGGTCCATTGTCGCCATTCCTGCACCAAACCGGCTTATTTTCTTCTATTTTGCAGCTCAAAACAAAGAGGGATTTAGTGGGTTTTCAACCACCTTCTAGGCTCACTTTGGAGGTGTTCCGGGCCTCAGATCTTAAGCCCGCTTTGGAGAAAAAAGTCCCCCGCGACGTTCCTGACGTTTTAATCTGAGCGGATTGTTAAACGGGTGAGTTTAGCTCACTAAACCTCGCTTAGTTTTCTAATGATGCTTAGGGGTTGATTAGTGTTGATTAAGTATGATTATGTGGTTAGATTAGTTTAGAGTGGTTAAATTAGTGACTTATCATTGCATGTTAGGTGGTTAGATGTAATCATTAGGGAGTAGAAATGCTTTGGTATTTATTGAATGGATCTCGAGATTTTTCCTGGTCCCTTTTGGCGTCCAATTAGGCATTACGGGCCTAAATTGGATTTATTGGTATTTGATAATTAATTTTTGTAATTAATTAATTAATTAATTATTATTTATTTATTTTCCAGAAATTAGGGTGGGATAGTCGATGATCGAAATTTTATGCTGATTATCGTGATGCAATCTGTTTATTTATTTGAGTGCTGAATTGTGCTGAATTGATTTAATTGTGATTTTAGGAAATTGTTCCTAAATTAAATAATTTTGTGTAATTGATTGGTAATAACCAGACGTTGATTTATATCGCCAAAAATATGCTTATGGGCTATTGAAAATGGTGGAATGTTCTAAAGCAAATATATAATATTTTCGTTAAGGCCAACCGTGTACCCACACACGACTATTTTAATCGGGTGTGATAAAAACGATAAGTTGGTTATATGACTAAAATTGTATACTATTTTGGCCAAGGGGCCCTAATCTATCAGCTTTGGGTGAGCATATATTATCAGCTTTGGGCGAGCATATATAGAATATTAAATTGGCCTAGGGGCCCTAAATTATCAACTTTGCGCGAGTTATACTATCTATATTTTCAGCTTTAGGTGAGCAGTTCTAGACTATGGTCAGACTTTATAGCTTTAGGTGAGCAGTTCGAGACTATGGTCAGACTTTATAGATAATATTGAATATACCAACCAAGAGATGGTTGTAGTGACATGTAATCGACTGAGTCAATTGATCGATGATTCGATCTGTAGTGATTGATTGGATGTTTATTTGAATTGTACTAACGTGCAGGAAGGAATATAGGCCAAGGTAAGTCCTCTGACCCGTGTCGTGGTTAGGCTGCCCTTAGGGCATATTGGCTTCCTAACCGGGTCTTAGAGGGTAGAACTCACTGAGACATTGTCTCACTAGTTATTGTATAACTATTTTCAGGTCTTTAGATGATCTAGTGAAGGTCTGGAAGCCCCCAAAGTTTAAGAGGTGAAGCCCGAAGAATTGGCGATCTTGTCCGGCTAGCTAGTCATAGGACATTTCCCTTTTGAAGGAAGTTGATTCCTTTTTGTAGACTCTATTTTGTGAACCGGCTGTTTAAGATCAGATTCAACAGATCACCTTGTATATATATGCACTATGGTTTGCAATATATATATAAGTGTGGTTACTTTTAAAGTGGAAATTTGGAGTCCTACTTTCCTATCTCAATATTTTATTGTCTGGGGATTACTTATATGCTTCCGCATGCGTATATTAAAATGAATGGGTCGGCAATGCGTCTTGGGACATCGTTATTAATCGACCAGATGCAAGGATGGGCGCACGTCTGAGGATCGGGACGTGACAACTAGTGAATAGAGTAGAGTTGGGCATTTTGAAACCTCTCGGATATGGTATAGTATCCATTCAATCTGGATATGGCTTTCTATAAATATTGGCCAATCAAGCTATGTCATTGCCTTATCCCCTTAATGTCGGTTCGACCATTGGCTAATTTTAAATTGGAGCCATGTAAGGGAATCCTAGGACCTATTGTACAGCATAATTGGGTTGCAATGCTAGGTCACATTTTGGTGAAGAACTTGATGATATTGCTGTTGAGGTCCATAGAACTGTGGCTGTGGTTGGATTGCAGGTGCTGAGTTTATTTGTGGATTGGGAATATTCATCTGAGTAGGAGCAAAATGTTGCTGCAACATTAGAGGTTGAATATTTAGAGGTACCTGTGTTTGGATATTAGGAACTTGTTATTGAACATTAGGAACCCCCATCTAGGGTACATATGGTTGAACGTTCAATTGTTGCAATTGGTCATGCCCTTTAGCTAGAGTCATTACAACTCTGGGGACCTCCACTAAGACAGGCAATACATTCATTAGAGGCACTAGAATGGGGTTCGGCAAAGTTAAACTTATCCCTAGAGCATTCTCAAGCGATGAATTCTATTAAGTCACTGGTGGAATTAATATTACAGGACCTCCATCAGTATTGGTAAGGACATGCAAGTTAATAGACCCTTCAGCTTGTGTAGCTATGAGAGCTTCCCCCCTTTGAAAGATCCAATCCAATACAATTTGCCCTGCTTTATCTAATGTTACTTGAGAAGCTGATGATATAGGAACGTACTTAGTTGAAATAGGGATCTGCCCTGTTTGAGGCTAAACCAGTCCGGTTGAAACTCCATGTTGCCCTTGGGCACATTCGCGATATGTATTGATGATTAAAAGCTTGACAACATTGGTCAATAGTCTAGCCATATAATCAGCAAGCTCATTCGAAGTCTCTTCAATTATTCGTCTCATAGTAGCGAGCATGATCGGTGCAAGGTCTGCCTGTCTTCTTTCTTTCATGCGCTATCTCAAAACATCAACTCCTTCCTCATGGACTTGATTTGTGGTTTCATTTTGAGGAAGCTAGCCTGATGATGATTTAGCTCGTGCATTGCTCTCAGCCATTAGTATTTGTTCGTCGGTGGCGCAATTCAAGTTGATTTAACTTCAAATTCGTGGTATAGCACTCTCTCAACTCAATACAATGGTCCCACTGGGCGTGCCAAAAAGATGTTTTGCTGGTTTTGTTTCTTGTGAAAAATCTTTCACCAAATGATGCTTTTTTGTTTTATTACACGAGACTTAGGTTTTGTGTTGAATTCGGAAAGAGAATGCCAAATGCAAGGACGAATTTTATTCTCAACTTGTATATACAACTTTGACAACTAATACGCAGATGACCCAAAGACCAATAGCTTTTGGGCACAAATTACATTAGAATTTAATTAACGATGCAATCTAAACATGAGTAGCTAGATAGCCTGCACTTCGGGTTTAAACTATACCAGAATTTAATTTATGACACAGCTTGTTTTAGATGTATAGCTGGAATTTAATCAACGGTAACACCCCTGGATAGAAAACACAATGTTGGAATTAAATCAATGATGCCAAGTTTGTGGAACAACACTGGAATTTAATCAACAATGTTGAACTGGATAAAGACACGCTAGAATTTAATCGATGATGAGAATCTTGAAAACTATAGCTAAAATGGGATAAAGTAAAGATAGTTGTTGTATTATTTGGAGGGATTCTTCATTGAATAGATTGCGGTATGGTGAACTAGTAGCCATCAGTCAGTTACTTTTCCTTGGGCATCACTCTTAGCATTCCCCACGTTTTCCTTTTCTTCTAGGCAACCTTGTTCATAAGCCACTAGTTCCTGATTTGTCGATAACGCTCGCATAACTTGCTAATCAAGTAAATAGCGGCTTCCTTTTTTTAGCCCATTTCACGCAGAAACTATTCTTTCCTGAGCTTTAATGCTAATTCCACTTAAACTCTAAGTCTGATGCATTGCTTTCATAGCCTGACACATCGTAATCAATTACCTTGTCGTCGACTCAGGTATATATGTCTAGAATCCTATCGACACTTAGCTCAAATACCTTCATGAACAATGGCTGCCCTCAGCTTTCACGAACAAAACGGGGCATATCACTCTTATTATTCCCCTTATGGCCAGCACATGACGATAGGGGTTATTTTAGATGTCAACACAGTGAATTCATTCAAGTAACCGACACACTGATGCCAGTTTCTTTGCTTGTCCGGCAAAAGGTACTGGGCATAAGTTTCTTCTCCTCTTGGATCCACAACAGATGAAGAATGGTATCCTCCTCTTAGATCCTGGACCAAATTGACGTCTCAGGCGACAATGCAAGCGTAGTAACGGTCTCACGACCCTGCCTACCAGCCAATTGATTCCCATATCCTTCTTTGCTTTTAGGTAATTCTTTCCATCCTCTCCTTCATCTTTTTTCTTGTGTCGACATATGGCAGCTAATGTCATAAAGTGATCACAGTTGGTAATAGACCTGGCAAAAAGTCCAGCATAATCGGTACATGCATACTTGAATGACCAATCAGCTCGATCCAGATATTAGCCAGATGAATGGCGTTAGTTTGAGTCTGCAGATTTCTGGAGCTGCTGAGAAGTGAGAGAAATAAGAGACTGGAGCTTGGCAACAGCAGAAGCCTTATCGGGCGGGCATTTAGAGAGTGCAACATTCAGCGAATAAAGAGCCTCATCAAGTTGAGCCATTGCGTGAGGGGTTCATATGCTGTCAAAAGTCGGAACTGAAGCATACAAAATGTGGGTAGAAGTACAATAAACAATGACTCGTCTTGCATGGAAAAATTATCCAAAAAAATCCTAAACATATTATATGGTGATCAATTCAATTCTAAAACCTTTCATTATGTCAATTTAGTTCTAGGCCTTTTGAAAACTTGCTAATTCAGTTCTAAACCTTTTAATAATTTGTCAATTAAGTCATTCTGGCCAATTTTAGCTACAAATCATTGATATGGCGCTTTGCTTTACGTCAGCCTTTCTATGCAGTACAAGCAACGTTAATGTAAATAATTTTTTACATTTTAATAATTTTTCTGAATTTTTTTTCCCTTTCATTTTCTTTCTTTTTTTCTTTCCTTCTTCCTTTTGCCAGTTGCCAAGCCTTGGCTATGGTTGGCAACTAGCCATTGGCAACGCTCAACCTCGTTGTTGCTTGGCGAGGCTCGCCCTCACTGGGCTAGCGAGGTTGACCTCATTAGTGGCCTTAGTAGCCTTGGTTGAGGCTCGTCCTTGTTGAATCTAGCAATGGCAAGCCAAGGGGAGATTCCTATCTTTTGAAATATAAGAGGATTGCTTTTCTATAAAGCATGATTTCATCTCTCCACGGAATATGTCATATTGGTTGAATAAAGAAAAATTCAGTATCTGATTTATGTCCTTATTCTGTTTTTTTTTTTTCATTATGTTTTATCTCTTATATCAGCAACAATGTAAAAAAATGGTGAGTGATAAAATCTTGACTCTTTTCATTGAATTTTCTTATGTTCATTTCACCAGTAATGATACATATCCTGTCAGCTTTCTTTGTAATTATCAACGAAGCATAAGTGCATGTAGAGCTCTATCGAGTAGATAACAAAATTATACATCACAAAAAGATCATTCAAAGAGAAAAATTGTATCATGACTTTTTCTCGTATGGTAAGAGCACAGATGGATATCAACATCACTGTTTATTCTTGGCTAATAGATAATACAAATCATCGATCTGCTTAAAGAACTGTTTTCTAGACCTCAAGCTCTATGTCAACAAGCGTGAGATTGTCTTTATTTCTCCGGACGGTTTACGAGGTATGTTATCTGCAGGAGGTTTCTTTGCTACGACAGATTCCACAGGCCGGTGAAAGATGCTCGAGGAGTATCAAACCATTTGGTGGATTGGAAGAAAGAGAGACCACTTGTTCTTGGGGAAACATCATAGGATCATACAAACACGTATTAGTTAATATCGAGGGGGAAAAGGCTGTTTGATCTTATTTCAATTAGGGTTAATGTCACGAAAAACTCCAAACTAGTACGCATGTAACAAATTATCCCAAACTGATACACCTATGATAAATTTACCCTTTGTTAGTTTTCGTTAAATTTTATCATCAAATTGTTGAATTGGAGGTACGTGATAATCGACAAGTATAACAGTTTGGGATTCTACCATCCGTTTGTCATGAATATATATATATATATATATATATATATATATATATATTTTTGTGGGTTTTCATGATATAAATTCATTTTAACGAAAACTAATAGAAGCTAAATTTGTTACGAATGTATTAATTTCGAGTTTTTGGTTGTCAAAAAATTAATTTATGGGTAAATTTGTTACATGTATATCAATTTGAGATTTTTTTTTTGTCAAAAAATTAGTTTAAGGTAAATTTATCGCAGATAAACTAGTTTTGAGTTTTTCATGGTATTAATCTATTGTATAATATGATATTGATCACCTAGTGTGTTTTGGGATGATGTTCGCACGCCAAGGGTAGCCCCCTCATCTTTCATTATCCGTGAAATTACACATGAATCCTTTGGCTCAGTGGGAGTAGGTTAAGTCTCCACCTCCAAAAGTCTATACAACAAGAAGGTTTGGGTTCCATTGTTGTCACCGAACATACGAAAACCCACTTGCTAGTAGCTAAGAGCCTCATTCGAAACAATCTTTTAAACCATGGCGACCACAACACTCCTCCTCCAGGAAGCACGAAGGTATTGCTCGTTTGCTTTAGGACTAACGTTGAAAGAGATTCTTTCTAAACGATGAGAAAATTTGTCATTCATGTGGCTTGGGCAACGTGCGTGCGATTTAAGGACGTTGGAAATTACGTTTAAGAGTATAGTTTTGCTTAGCAAAGGTAGAAATGCTCTCGTTGTAGTATCTTTTGTTCATGCCAAACTAGATTGTGTGCCTCATTAGCATAAGGTTTCGCAGACTGGAGGGAAAGGTAGCAGTGATCACCGGTGGGGTGGGCGGCATAGGAGAATCCACCGCGAGGCTCTTCTCGAAGCATGGCGCTAAAGTCATTATAGCTGACATTCGCAATGACTTGGGCAAGTTGGTGTGCTTGGATGTGGGGCCCGAGACTGCATCCTTTGTGCATTGCGATGTCCAATGTTGAAAACGCCATTGCCACTGCGATCGACAAGTATGGAAAGCTGGACATAATGGTGAACAATGCTGCAATCAGCGACCCGCCCGAGGCCAACATATTGGACAATGACAAGGCCGACTTTGAGAGGGTGATCAGCATGAACTTGACGGGTGTTTTCTTACGGACCAAGCACGCTGTTCGAGCCATGATCCCATCACGAAGCGGAAGCATCATCAACGTTGGAACCGTCAGCTTGAGTGTGGGCGGGGTCGCGTCCCACGCTTACGCCAGCTCCAAGCACGCCGTTGTGGGGCTTAAGAGGAACGTGGTTGTGGAGCTCGCGCGATATGGAATTTGCCCGAACTGTCTCTCGCCTTATTTCATTCTATCGCCATTGACAAAGGAGTTCTTCAAAATCGACGAGAGTGCAGGAGTCCGAGTATATTCTAACTTTGAATGGGGTGAGTCTACAGGAAGAAGATGTGGCGAAGGCTGCTCTGTATTAGGGGACTGACGAGTCCAAGTACATCAATGGCCAGAGTCTGGCGGCTTCACCACCATCAATCCCGCCCTTGCATTGTTTGCTCGTGCTTGAAAGTGTTGAAGATATGATTGAAGATTAGGATTGTGATTGATTATTTTGTAATTGATTGTAATTGATAGGATAATGTGATTATTTAGGATAAGACAAATTAGGAAAAATCAGGGAAAATCATTTACTTTTTTATTCATGATTGTGTATTGTATATACATGATTACAGACAATGGAGAAATGCGAATACAATTATCGACACACAAAATCCCTTATTCCCTTCTCTATACTTTCTTCTTCAATTCATTACATGGTATCAGAGCTTGCCTTGATCTTGGCGTAGCTTCTTCTTCGGTTCCTATTGCTGCAACACTTGCAAAACTGGACTTCTTCCATCCGCTTACCTGTTGTTGCGATATTCACAGAACAGGACACCTCTCTCCCTTGGTTTCTGTTGCTGCAACCTTTCGCAGAACAGAATAGCCTCCTGCCATCTTCTTACAAACCTGCAAAACATTTTTTTTTAGAAAGCCATTTCCATGACAGACCCACGACACTTACCTCAGGATCCAGTAATCAGCCTGCAGGAGAAATAATACCGCCAACGTCGCAGATACAGAACCATCCACACCATTGGCCTCACCACCGACCAATAGTTCACATGATGATATTTCCGATGGGGACCAACTCGTGGAACAACAATCCCAGGAGACGAATAGCGAAGAATCTGGAAATATTGAAGAATCATCTCCCAGGATGCTGGAAGAACCACCTTGACGATCCGACCAAATCACTCGCCCACCAGCTTGGACCAAAGATTATGTCTATTCCTCATCATTATCATCAGGTACCCATTATCCCATATCATCATATGTGTCTTTCAATCGCTTGTCGTTAGACCATTTATGCTGCATTAGCTGAATTTCTGAGGAAAAAGAGCCCTCAAATTATAATGAGGCTATATAAGATGAGCGCTGGCAAAAAGTGATGGAGGCGGAACTCAAGGCCTTGATAGACAATCACACTTGGAACATCATGGATTTACCTTTTGGTCGCAAACCCATTGGGTGTAAATGGGTATATAAGATAAAGTATAGGGCAGAGGGCTCTGTACAGAGATACAAAGCCTGGCTGGTGGCTAAGGGATTTATACAAAGAGAAGGCTTCGACTATTATGAGACATTTTCTCTAGTTGCCAAAGACGTTACAGTTCGTTCCTTCTTATCAGTTGCTGCTTTTCGCAACTGGTCCTTGCATCAAATGGATGTTCACAATGCTTTTCTTCATGGAGATCTAGAGGAGGAGATTTACATGGACCTTCCATAAGGATTACGGAGACATGGGGAGTCTAAGGTATGTCGTCTCCGCAAATCTCTTTATGGATTGAAACAAGCTTCTCGACAGTGGTATGCCAAGTTTACTACTGCACTCATGGGAGCAGGGTTTCAGCAATCCAAACATGATTATGCATTGTTCACCTGGGCAAAAGGTACATTGGCTATATACTTGATGATTTATGTTGACGACGTACTCATAATGGGAAATGATGGTCCCGCTATAAAGAAGCTAAAGGACCACCTGCATTTGTCTTTTCACATCAAAGATTTAGGGTCACCTAAATATTTTCTTGGAATAGAGATAGCCCGATCTGATCTAGGGATTTCCCTTAGCCAACGAAAGTTTGTAATGGAGATTATATCAGAGGCTGGACTATCAAGATGCAAACCAGCAGTCATTCCCATCGAACAAAATGCCAAGTTGACCAGCGTTGACTATGATGCTGGAACGTCGCCCTCATATGATGATCCATTGTTGAAAGACCCGACAAGCTATCAAAGACTTATTGGGAAACTTATCTACCTCACTATGACTCGGCTAGACATTTGTTACACAGTGCAAACCCTCAGTCAGTTCATGCACAGCCCCAAGCTGTTACACATGAATGCAGCCTTGAAGGTGGTGAAGTACCTGAAGAGCTGTCCAGGACTAAGAATACTCCTTTCCAGAAGATGCAATATGGAGATGACAACCTATTGTGATGCAAATTATGCCACATGTCCTATGAGTAGGAGGTCTATCACTGGGTTTTGCATCTAAACTCGATCCCTCAGATCCGATTGTGTTGCCTGCATTTGGGAAAAATTGACCCGAACCCGGGTAGGGATTTGTTCCCATGCCCGGTTCGACTGATCTGCACGTCTATGAAATGATGTTTGCACCTGCCCCGTTACTGGCCGGTAGGCCTCCATTAAATCGAACTCCCGGCAATTATGCATTTGGGTTGATCCCGTAGTACCAATGATATGGTACAAATTGGTAAGGTTGGCCCGAGTAGGGTTGCTCCAAATTTGCCTGAGCCGGAACAAGTTTCCACTGAGGTTGCTGAATTTGAGTCTGCGGCTGCCTTTGTTCTTCGGAAATAATAACAGTAGAGGATGATTCTAGGATCTGCAAGCTCTCAAGATCAAGCAAATTTGGGGACCATATCACACAATAAATTGAAGAAGAAAGTATAGAGAAGGGAATAAGGGATTTTGTGTGTCGATAATTGTATTTACATTTCTCCATTGTCTATAATCATGTATATACAATACAGAATCATGAACAAAAAAGTAAATGATTTTCCCTGATTTTTCCTAATCTCTCTTATCCTAAATAATCACATTATCCTATCAATTACAATCAATTACAAAATAATCAATCACAATCCTAATCTTCAATCATATCTTCAACACTCCCCCTCAAGCTGGTGGCTTGTATATATCCAAGACGCCCAGCTTGTCTAGAAGATATGTATGTTGTCTCTGACAAAGAGGTTTAGTGAAGATATCCGCCGGTTGTTCTGTGGTCCTTATCCCTTTGGTTTCGACGATCCCTTCTTTGATCTTCTCTCGAGTGAAGTGGCAGTCAACTTTTATGTGCTTCGTTCTTTCATGCAATACGGGGTTCGCCGCAAGCTTGAGTGCCGAGTCATTGTCACAGAAGAGTAATGTTGTTCCTTTAATTTGTACCCCAAGGTCTAGAAGCAAGCCTCGAAGCCACACAATCTCACAAACTGTCTTTGCCATGGATCTATATTCAGCTTCTACTGATGATAGGGATACAGTGGATTGTTTCTTCGTCTTCCATGAAAGTAATGAATCCCCAAACTTGATGCAAAGCCCAGTGATAAACCTCGTACTCATAGGACATGTGGCATAATCTGCATCGCAATAGACTGTCATCTCTGTTGGGGATTGTCGGATCCCAAAAACCGGATTCGACCCTAAATCGAACCCCTAAACTTGCGCGGAAGACGAGCCCAAGAAATTCATATGTATCACCGATCCTAAGGCACATCACAGAATCGAATGTACCTTGTTTTCCATGGATTAAACACCAACGACGCCAAGAGGAAGAGAAAAACGATCCTGTTTGATCCAATAACGCCAAAAAGCCTTGGAGAATTGTGGGGTGTCGCCTCTTGCAACCTCTTTGTTCCTTGTTTTTCTCTTTGGAGTCTTTTTGGAGGGAGGGGGAGAAGACGTATGTAACTTTTTGCCAAAGGTTACGTTTTTCTCTCTCTTCCCCCTTTTTATATGTCCCCCTTTAAGCAAAACATACCCCTTCAACATATCATTTCATCAATGGGCCCTAACTTTGTGGGCCGGGCTTTTAGGCCCAACATGGGCAGACGGGCCAACTTAGGCCCATTCGATTATTTAATTAAAATCATCATCTCCCACTCGCACATGGTGGGCCGAACAGGATCCTCTTAACCTCTTTTCAACATTCATACTGGTGAATAATCCGTGCGACCGGCATACTTTGAGAGCTCATTGCCATACATCTGTTAGGAATATACAGCAGCTCATAATGGGCGTCACACTCTGAGTAGATTTAGTATGCAATACCCTAGATCGATCGATCACATTTATATCTCTCTTGATCTCTTTTTAACAATGATATATATTGCATTCACAATTATGATTATCCTAAAGACAATAATAATTGGTCGACCAGTGAATACAAAACTACAATGTGATTCTCCAAATCCGATCTTCCTCTTTCCTTCAAACTCTCAATTTCAGTCCAGCTTACTTTTCTAGAAATGTCCCATTAGATCGAATCAACTTATGACCATTGGCAACATCCTAAGATAGCAAACACTAAATAGAAATCTTGAGAATAAGTAAGAGTCCTGAGGGGACTAAAATCGAGGAACTCATTTCCCTCAAGAGTCTCACACGGCATAAAAGTTGAGATCAAACTTTTGCCACTCTTATTGGTCGTCTCATGCATATGCAGTATGAAATACGTATTACGGTATTAACTCCTTTCCCATGGAGCGTATGTCTACACAATCAATACCGTACAGATGATAGTTCGACATACCCAATGTCTAACTTGAGTTCACGTATCTACTCATTCACATAATTCATCGAACTCACATCTCGGCATCTTAGACAGATAAAGTAAAATATGTGGGGTATTTTACTTTCGGACATAGTACTTATCATGTCTTCATCTTAACACTTAGTTAAGGCGACATATATATTTTTAAGCTTGAGCTCTCAATTATCACCTAGATAATAAGCTTAAAAACCGTCTCATCTCTATTTATCACACAACAAATAGAGGCGATTACCCGTGTGAGTTTATCAGTCCGACATACTTTCTCAACTCAATATAATGCACTGAGCATTAACATGCATAAAGATCAAACAAAAGATTCATAGGTATTAATGATGAAAAACACAATTTCATAAATGTGAACAACTCAGGGAAATTACAATATCCAGTACATCAGATTCTACGCAATCCTAGAGATTTTACATGACCACAAAACACATCTCTAGGTATTGGCTTTGTCATAGGATCTGCTACCATTCTATGCGTAGGTATGTACTGTAAGTTCACATCCTTTTGTGCAACCATATCTTTAACAAAGTTATATTTGGTATCTATATGTTTGGTCTTGCCATGATACTTTGGATCTTTGGTGTACGCTATAGCCGCTTGGCTATCACGGTTAACCAATAATAGATTTGCAGCTTTCTCAATAACACCTAAATGATCCAAAAATCTCTTAAGCCAAACTCCTTCTTGTACCGCTGCTGATAATGCCATGAACTCGGCTTCCATCGTGGACAAGGCTATACACGTTTGCTTCTTACTTGCTCCATGATATGGCGCCATTGTTCAAGAAGAACGCAAATCTAGAGGTAGATTTTCTTTCATCTAAATCTCCTCCCCACTCGATCATCGAATAACCTTCAAGTCGCAGATCCTTTCCTTGGTAATTTAGCTTGTAATCGCAGTTTCCTTCGATACCTCGGTATTCTCTTAACAGACTTTCCAATGTGCTTGACCTGGATTGGATTGGTATCTACTCACCATTCCAACTGCAAAGCATATGTCGGGTCTTGTACACAACATAGCGTACATCAAGCTCCCAACAGCACTAGCATAAGGAACATGCTTCATTTGTGCCTTCTCTTGTGGAGTCCTTGGACACGCCTATGGCTCAATCCTTCACCTTTTGCAATAGGAGTATCTATGGGTTTACAATCTTGCATACGAAATTGTTTAAGAACTTTATGTATATATGTTTCTTGCGAAAGAAATAATGATCTCTTCGAACGATCTCTTGAAATCTTAACTCCAAGTCTGTATGCAGCTTCACCCATATCTTTCATCTCAAAATTGGAAGATAATCAACTTTTGATGGTATTAACTAACTCCATATTGCTTCCGGCAATTAATATATCATCAACATATAATGATATGATCACAAATTGATCTTTGGATCTTTTGATATATACACAATGATCCTCATCAATCATTGTAAAATTATATGCCATCATAGCATTATGAAAACGTATATACCATTGTCTTGACGACTGCTTAAGGCCATATATCGATTTCAAAAGTCGACATACCTTTCCTTCTTGGCCTTTCATAATGAAACCAACAGGTTGTTCCATATATATTTCATCATCTAATTCTCCATTGAGAAAAGCAGTCTTTACATCCATTTGATGTAATTCAAGATCCATACTTACCACTATTGCCGAATAATGCGAATTGAGGTGAATCTCACAATAGGGAAAATGTTTTCTCATAATCAATTCCTTCCCGTTGATTATACCCTTTCGCCACAAGGCGAGCTTTATATCTTTCTATCGAGCCATCAGCTTTACGCTTTATTTTGAGAACCCACTTGTTCCCAATAGCTTTGCGTCCTTTTGAAAGATCAACCGCTTCCCAAACATGGTTTGACTTCATTGACTCCATTTCCTCTCCCATTGCATGCATCCATTTTTCCTTACTAGGGCAATTTAGAGCCTCATGTATATTTCTTGGCTCATCCTCATCTTGTGGGGCAATCATAAAAGTTTCCCCTTCAATGTCAAAACGTCGGCGGGGAATACTTTCGCGACTTGTTCTCCGTATAGGAGATTGTACACTTAGCACATCATTTCCCATTATGCTCCCACTAGGATTAGATAATGATGATGTCGTCTCATCATGTGGTTATAATTGAGAATCAGTTGTATGCAATTCATCACTTCTCACATTACTCCCACTTAGGGGAACCCTACTAATATCATTATCTTGATCCATGGTTTCAAATAGGGAGTAATCTTCACCTATTTTGCCCTTCTTAGGAAACTCATCCTCTAAGAATGTGACATCCCGTGATTCAAATTCAGTTACACTCCCACTTTCCTGCTCACCTATGAACACATATCCTTTTGAGTGTTCAGAGTATCTTATGAAAATACTCTTCTATCCTCTGGGACCTAATTTCCCAAATTTGTGAAAGGGCTCGTGGGTATAGGCAGCACAACCCCATGGCTTAAGAAAACCTAAGTCCGATTTTCTACCTGTCCATAACTCATATGGAGTGGAAGTAACTGATTTGGAAGGCACCTGGTTAAGTACATAGGCAGCAGTTAATAATGCATCACTCCAAAAGGTGATAGGTAAGTTAGCATGTGCCATCATGGACCTAACCATTTCCAAAGAGGGTTCTGTTTCTTCTCTCTCGCAATGCCATTTTGTTGAGGAGTATATGGAATAGACAACTATCTTTCTATTCCTTTTTCATCACATAATTTTCTAAACTCATCGATAAATATTCTCGACCTCGATCGTATCTCAATGCTTTTTTTTCCTGTCTAATTGATTCTCTACCAAGGCCATAAACCTTTTGAAACAACTTAATGCTTCAGATTTATGAGAAATCAAATAGACATATCCGAATCGAGTATAATCATCTATAAAAGTGATGAAATAAACAGCCCCACGCCTTCCTCTCACATTCATTGGACCACGATGTCGAATGAATTAAATGCAGAGGAAATTCAGCTCTTTTACCTTTTCCAAATGGTTTCCTTGTTGTTTTCCCCGCTAGGCAATACTCACATATGGGCAAATCGACTTTTTCAATATTGCCCAACAAGCCCTCTTTGGCTAGTCTATTCATACGTTGTTGGCCAATATGACCAAGTCTAGCATGCCACACATTCACATCATTGTCATATGAATTAGGAGACGTGATAAGAGAATAACAAATATTTGCATTAGCATAGTCAATATTCAATACAATGAAACTATCCAGAAAATAGCCACGACCATAGAAATTTGTTTCCAAAAACAAATCCACACCTCCATTATGGAAGTTCATATTAAAACCTAGTTTGACCAACACTAAAACAGACATTAGATTCCGACAAATCTCCGGAGCATACATTACATCATGTAGGATCAAAGTGCGTCCACCACGCATGTTCAGTTGGCAAGTGCCAATTCCTTTTATTTCAGCTCTGGACTTGTTTCCCACATAGATCCACTTAGTTCCAGTTGGTATTCGTTGGAATTCCACAAAGGATCCTCTATCCTTTGCTACATGGTCTGTTGCTCCTGAATCTACAATCCACAAAGGATTGGATTCAGCCAACAATACGAACTTGACACATAAGCAAAGTTCTCAAATATACAAGAGGTGTTTACTTTTTTTCGGCTCACGACGCTTGCGAGCATAGTGACCCTTCTTGTCACAATTGTAACACCTTACCCTTGACTTTTTCTTCACTTGAGGACGTTTTCCTCTCTTGTGTTGGTTAACTCTTGGTTTCTTGCAAGGAGGACTTGATCCTTTGCATGACCACATATTGAACGAATCAATACGCTTGCGCTTAGAGCTCAAAGCCCTTTCTGAGCTAGAACCAGCATTGCAAATATCTGCTTTCGGCTCAAATGCCGTTAGGTGGTCCACTAGCTCAAGGTGACGCACGGCATTCTCAAGATCTTCCATAACATGGTCAAGAGCTTCTAGTGCTTCTGGCTTTTCCAGCACATATTGAATCTTCATATTTAATATTGCACAATTGTTGCCGTTCAAATCAGCAATTACTTTCTTAGTTGCTTTGAAACCATCGATCCGAACACATCGGACATATGCACGAATAATTAATGCCTATCATTTATGCATCCACTTTGCACTGAGACCCATCATATTAATGAACAATTTCAAGTAAGGTTTCGAATCAAAAGGTCACTATGTTTCCAATCATCCTCCAAAAATCCTAACTCAAAACCGTCATTAATATAATTGTCTTATGCAAACTAAATTCTATGAAGCTACAAAAACTTCTATGAACTACCCACATCAATCAGCAATAATAGAAAGCAAATAATATCCAATAAAAGAATAATGCTTTCATAAAATACAACATATCCATTACACTAAGTAATACATACAGAGGAAAATATCAACACAGAAAGAGATATATATACTCAAAACATCTCAAACTGATCTAAGAAATAAATAGGGAAAGTCCCCGCTAATCTATCACCAAAAAATCCAAGAAATCAAGGCACATTTGCCAACCATGGAAAAACTTTTGGAGAGCTCTCATGCCGCCTCCAAGGCACATTCATTTTGCGCCATGTGGCACTCATACTAAGGGTTGAAGTTTTGTTTAGCTCAATCCTATAGTACTCTCTCACAAAAGCTTCTACCAGCCTCCTATAACCCGGGACCACGTTGACCTCCCATAGCCGATCTGACACTGCTTGCCAGTCAGGTGGAAGAGTGTTCTTGAAGGTTGACACCTTCTCAAAATCCGGCATAAGATAACCATTCCAGAAGATTTCCTATATCATCTGATTGACCTTGACCACATGTGATACTAAATCACCATCATGCCACCGATAATTAGCTAACTCTGTCGTCAGCCTTTTAAGTCTTGCACGTCCTTCGTCCGTTCTCGGGAATGCAGGTATTCGTGCATATCGCATCATAGTTCCTGCAATAAATGCAGAACTAAATAATTGGATTACTTATAATCCACAATTAACATAAAGGAAAATACATAATTTTTCATAATTCATGCAACAAATGCAGAATCAAAAAAAAAAAGGATTACTTATAACCCACATAGGCATAATTGAAAAAGAAACACATTCCTTTTTTTTTTTTTTTTGTTCAACGGTCAATGGTCAAAGTCAACGGTCAACGGTCAACGGTCAACGGTCAACCGGGTCGGACGGGTCGGGTCGCCGGTCGGGCCGGGTGGCCGGACCGACCTGGCACGTGCGGCACGCGTGTAGCTGACGTCACGATGACGTCAGCTGGCGCGTGCCTCGCACGCGCCAGCGGCCACGAGCAGTGCACGTGCGTACGCGCACGCGCGTGCGTGCGACGCACGCGCCTACTCCTTCTCCCAGTCGGTGCGTGCGTTGCACGCGTCGAAGACACCCGTTCGCTCTGGCTGCGCGTGGGGGCGCGTCCGACGGCCGTTGGCGGCGTTCCGCCACTCGTCGCGCTCGTCTCGACGAGACCGTTCGTCTTGTGCCATCAGAAGTCGATTTCGACTTACAGAAAGTCGGAAAAATGCACAAACAGTCTCGGGTGTCGGGATTTCTTGCCCCGATCGGTGTCGGCCAAATTTATTTTTCACGAAAATCAATAAGAAAACATCCACGAGACATGAAAGGGGTCGGGAAAAACATAAAAAGGGATCGGGAAACATAAACTCTTGCTCTGATACCAATGTTGGGGATTGTCGAATCCCAAAAACTGGATTCGACCTTAAATTGAACCCCTAAACTTGCGCGGAGGACGAGCCCATGAAATTCATATGCATCACCGATCCTAAGACACATCACAGAATCGAACGTACCTTGTTTTCCACGGATTAAACACCAACGACGCCAAGAGGAAGAGAAAAACGATCCTGTTTGATCCAATAACGCCAAAAAGCCTTGGAGAATTGTGGGGTGTTGCCTCTTGCAACCTACTGTTCCTTGTTTTTCTCTTTGGAGTCTTTTTGGAGGGAGGGGGAGAAGACGTACGTAACTTTTTGCCAAAGGTTACGTTTCTCTCTCTCTTCCCCCCCTTTTTATACGTCCCCCCTTAAGCAAAACATACCCCTTCAACATATCATTCCATCCATGGGTCCTAACTTTGTGGGCCGGGCTTTTAGGCCCAACATGGGTGGACGGGCCAACTTAGGCCCATCCGATTATTTAATTAAAATCATCAATCTCCATATTGCATCTTCTAGAAAGAAGTATTCCTAGTCCTGGACAGCTCTTCAGGTACTTCACCACCTTCAAGGCTGCATTCATGTGATAGCTTGGGGCTGTGCATGAACTGACTGAGGGTTTGCACTGCGTAACAAATGTCTGGCCGAGTCATAGTGAGGTAGATAAGTTTCCTAACAAGTCTTTGATAGTTTGTCGGGTCTTTCAACAATGGATCATCAGATGAGGGCGACGTTCCAGCATCATAGTCAACGCTGGTCAACTTGGCATTTTGTTCGATGGGAATGACTGCTGGTTTGCATCTTGATAGTCTCGTGTTGAAGATATTATTGAAGATTAGGATTGTGATTGATTATTTTGTAATTAATTGTAATTGATAGGATAATGTGATTATTTAGAATAAGAGAGATTAGGAAAAATCAGGGAAAATCATTTACTTGTTTATTTATGATTCTGTATTGTATATACATGATCACAGACAATGGAGAAATGTGAATACAATTATCGACACACAAAATCCCTTATTCCCTTCTCTGTACTTTCTTCTTCAATTCATTACATGGTATCAGAGCTTGCCTTGATCTTGGCATAGCTTCTTCTTCGGTTCCTATTGCTGCAACACCTGCAAAACAGGACTTCTTCCATCCGTTTACCTGTTGCTGTGACATTCACAGAATAGGACACCTCTCTCCCTTGGTTTCTGTTGCTGCAACCTTTCGCAGAACAGAATAGCCTCTTGCCATCTTCTTACAAACTTGCAAAACATTTTTTTTTTTAGAAAGCCATTTCCATGACAAACCCACAGACACTTACATCAGGATCCAGTAATCAGCCTGTAGGAGAAATAATACCGCCAATGTCGTAGATCCTGGAATCATCCTCTGCTGTTATTATTTCCGAAGAACAAAGGCAGCCGCAGACTCAAATTTAGCAACCTCAGTGGAAACCTGTTCTGGCTCAGGCAAATTTGGGGCAACCCTACTTGGGCCAACCTTACCAATTTGTACCATATCATTGGTACTATGGGATCAACCCAAATGCATCATTGCTAGGAGTTTGATTTGATGGAGGCCTACCAGCCAGTAATGGGGCAGGCACAAACATCAATTCATAGACGGGCGGATCAGTCAAACCGGGCATGGGAACAAATCCCTACCTAGGTTCGAGTCAATTTTTCCCAAATGCAGGCAACACAATTGGATCTGAGGGATCGAGTTTAGGAGCAAACCCATACCCGAATCCACCACCAGGTCTCTTCCCATACCAGATCTACACTGCCAGTAGTCGCCTGGAGCCTGGCGACCCACTTTTTACAACAAATGCTGACGGACCAGAACTGAAGATTGTTGCTCAACAGTTAACTGAGCCAAATAATTACTCGAGTTGGTCGCGGGAGTTCCGGCGTGCTCTGGTAATGAAAGATAAGGAGGGCTTCATTGACGGAATGGTACCGATTCCGTTCGACGAGCGACTAGCGCGAATTTGGAAGAAATGTAATTAGCTAGTCAGAACGTGGATCGGAAACAGCCTCGCCCCGAAGTCGCAGCGGGTCTTCCTCTGACGGAGGACTCAAAATAGATGTGGGAAAACATCAAGGAGATGTACGGAAAATTAGAAATTAGATCAAGTCAAAATTTTCTCCTTGACGCAACAGATCTCGAGTTTAAAGCAAGAAAAAATGACTGTTGCCTTAATTTTTAACAAACTTTCAAGTCTGTGGAACGAATTGGAAGCGGCCGAAGAAAGATTTGACTGGCCAGAGCCGATTTTGCAACAATACAAGAAGATGCGAGACAAAGAGAAAGCCATCAGATTCCTCCTTATATTAAACGAGTCTTACCTTTCATTTCGATCGTAGATTCTAACCATGGAGCCCATGCCATGCCTCGGCCGCATCTACCAGCTTGCTATCCAGGAGGAAAGCCAACAGAGAGCAGCAGATCTCGGCAAGGAAGGCGAGAGCGTGGCTCTGGCGGCAAGGGTTTCCCCTCACTTGCTACAGAAAGCCACAAGAAGGAGTCTAGGGTTCCACGAAGGAGCCGCAGGAGGAAGAGAGGGTCAAGGACCCAATCTAGGGTTCCTCGGATCCAATTTAGGGTTTCACGAAAACCCTAGGTCTTTTATACGGTCGGTGCACGGCCGTGATCTCTCTGGTAGATCTGACGGCTCCAGATCGATCCTTGGGGTTGTTGGATCCGACGGCTCACAAAAAGGCGCACCCCTTGAATCCAACGGTTCTCGAGCTATGGGCTTCTACGACTCCGAAGGCCCACGCGGCCAACATTACTCTGGGCCCGACGGCCCAAAAGGCAATTTATTCGCGAAATTTGAAAGCCCATATGGGGGAACGATGGCCCATGCCGTAAGCAGGCCCTCATCATTTATAAAAAACAAAGGGAAGGGTAGGTTGTATTGTGAATATTGCAAATGCCCACATCACACCGTTGAAAATTGTTGGAAATTACACAGTAGACCGAGTGAAAAAGAAAAAGGAAAGCTTTCAACTATTTTTCAGGTGACAGGCAATTCAACTGACAAGGCAATTTCTCATGAAGAATATCGAGAGCCGATGGAAGCTCTAAAGAGACTGGATCCTTCTGACAAGACAGCAAGTTTCACAGGTATTTCTTATTGCCTGATGAACTCAATTTCAGGTGATGAATGGATCATTGATACAGGAGCTAGTGATCATATTATCTGCAATCCAAAATTCTTTTCCACTATCAATAAATTATCTTATCCAATATCAATTCAACTCCCAAATGGGAGCACTACACATGTTGGAATGACTGGCACTGTAAATCTCAGCTCACTCATTACTCTAAAAAATGTCCTTTATGTCCCCACTTTCCAATTTAATCTCATATCAGTCTCTCGAAAGAAAACTTTTGTCGTGTCATTTTTGACCATGACAAATGTTTATTTCAGGCCCTTTCGAATGGCAAGCTGATGGGCTTGGGTAGAGCCTATCGAGGACTATATTTCTAGGTTGATATTTTAGACAATTTTAAATTATCCTCTGTTGCATTCAATAAACCATTGTGTAACGTTGTTTCCAATGAAAGGAATTTTCTTTATCATAAAAGATTGGGCCACATGGCTGCTTTCCCTAGTCCTCAATGTCCCATTTGCCCACTAGCAAAGCAAACTCGTGCACCTTTTCAACATAGTACAACTCAAGTAGACGACATTCTTTCTTTAATCCATGCTGATATTTGGGGTCCATATCACACAATAAATCGTGATGGTTCAAGATTTTTCCTCACGATAGTGGATGATTTTTCACGTGCCACTTGGGTCTTTCTCATACAATCAAAGGCTCAAGTTCTCTCTTATCTCAAAATCTTCCTTTCCTTGTCCGAAACTCAGTTTGGAAAATCAGTTCATCGCATTCGTACTGATAATGGAAGAGAATTTTTTAGTGGAGATTGCAAGTCTTTTCTGTCCTCAAATTCAATTCTGCATGAAAGTACATGCACCTATACCCCACAACAAAACGGGGTTGTTGAGCGAAAGCACCGTCATCTCTTAGAAGTAGCACGGGCACTTAGATTCCAGGCATCCATACCTGAAGATTTTTGGAGAGATTGTGTGATTATTGCGGCGTATCTTATAAACCGAATGCCATCACGCATTCTAAAAGGGAAAACTCCATTTGAATTATTGTATGGAAGGAAACCGGATCTAAGTCATCTCAGAGTATTCGGCTGTCTATGTTATGTGACCACAGTCGGAGCCCGAGACAAAATATCTCCTCGAGCTAGACGGTGTATCTTCATGGGATATCCCAACTTAAAGAAGGGATATAGAGTTTATGACCAGTCTACCGGAGAATTCTTCGTCAACAGGGATGTAATTTTTCATGAAGACGTCTTCCCTTTTCAGAATGCCTCGCTTATGTCTACAGAACAAACGAGAACTAGTCGACCCTTCCTATCGGAAGAAGATCTATCTCTTGGCGAATCTTTTTTTATTGGCTCCTCTCCAAGAAATCAAAAAGCAGATACAGAATCATCCACACCATTGGCCTCACCATCGGCCAATAGTTCACATGATGATATTCCCGATGGGGACCAACTCGTGGAACAACAATGCCAGGAGACGAATAGCGAAGAATCTGGAAATATTGAAGAATCATCTCCCAGGATGCCGGAAGAACCACCTCGACGATCCGGCTGAATCACTTGCCCACTAGCTTGGACCAAAGATTATGTCTGTTCCTCATCATTATCATCAGGTACCCGTTATCCCATATCATCATACGTACCTTTCAATCGCTTGTCGTCAGACCATTTATGCTGCATTAGCCGAATTTCTGAGGAAAAAGAGCCCTCAAATTATAATGAGGCTATACAAGATGAGCGCTGGCAAAAAACGATGGAGGCGGAACTCAAGGCCCTGATAGACAATCACACTTGGAACATCGTGGATTTACCTTCTGGTCGTAAAACCATTGGGTGTAAATGGCTCTATAAGATAAAGTATAGGGCAGATGGCTCTGTAGAGAGATACAAAGCCTAGCTGGTGGCCAAGGGATTTACACAAAGAGAAGGCTTCGACTATCATGAGACGTTTTCTCTAGTTGCCAAAGACGTTACAGTTCGTTCCTTCTTATCAGTTGCCGCTTTTCGCAACTGGTCCTTGCATCAAATGGATGTTCACAATGCTTTTCTTCATGGAGATCTAGAGGAGGAGATTTACATGGACCTTCCACAAGGATTACGGAGACAGGGGGAGTCTAAGGTATGTCGTCTCCGCAAATCTCTTTATGAATTGAAGCAGGCTTCTCGACAGTGGTATGCCAAGTTTACTGCTGCACTCATGGGAGCAGGGTTTCAGCAATCCAAACATGATTATGCATTGTTCACTTGGGCAAAAGGTACGTCGGCCATATACTTGATGATTTATGTTGACGACATACTCATAATGGGAAATGATGGTCCTGCTATAAAGAAGCTAAAGGACCACCTGCATTTGTCTTTTCACATTAAAGATTTAGGGTCACCTAAATATTTTCTTGGAATAGATATAGCCCGATCTGATCTGGGGATTTCCCTTAGACAACGAAAGCTTGTAATGGAGATTATATTAGAGGCGGGACTATCAGGATGCAAACCAGTAGTCATTCCCATTGAACAAAATGCCAAGTTGACCAGTGTTGACTATGATGCTGGAACGTCGCCCTCATCTGATAATCCATTGTTGAAAGACCCAACAAGCTATCAAAGACTTGTTGGGAAACTTATCTACCTCACTATGACTCGGCTAGACATTTGTTACGCAGTGCAAACCCTCAGTCAGTTCATGCACAGCCCCAAGCTGTCACACATGAATGCAGCCTTGAAGGTGATGAAGTACCTGAAGAGCTGTCTAGGACTTGGAATACTCCTTTCCAGAAGATGCAATATGGAGATGACAGCCTACTGCGATGCGGATTATGCCACATGTCCTATGAATAGGAGGTCTATCACTGGGTTTTGCATCAAGTTTGGGGATTCATTACTTTCATGGAAGACGAAGAAACAATCCACTGTATCCTTGTCATCAGCAGAAGCTGAATATAGATCATGGCAAAGACAGTTTGTGAGATTGTGTGGCTTTGAGGCTTGCTTCTAGACATTGGGGTACAAATTAAAGGTCCAACATTACTCTTCTGTGACAATGACTCGACACTCAAGCTTGCGGCGAACCCCGTATTGCATGAAAGAACGAAGCACATAGAAGTTGACTGCCACTTCACTCGAGAGAAGATAAAAGAAGGGATCGTCGAAACCAAAGGGATAAGGACCACAAAACAACCGGTGGATATCTTCATTAGAACCTCTTTGTCAGAGACAACATACATATCTTTTAAACAAGCTGAGCGTCTTAGATATATACAAGCCACCAGCTTGAGGGGGAGTGTTGAAGATATGATTGAAGATTAGGATTGTGATTGATTATTTTGTAATTGATTGTAATTGATAGGATAATGTGATTATTTAGGATAAGAGAGATTAGGAAAAATCAGGGAAAATCATTCGCTTTTTTATTCATGATTCTGTATTGTATATACATATTACAGACAATGGAGAAATGTGAATACAATTATCGACACACAAAATCCCTTATTCCCTTCTCTATACTTTCTTCTTCAATTCATTACACAAACATCTCCCATTTGTACCAGTATTATCGTACCCTCCACTTTGTACCTTGTGTCAAATAAAAAGCCTTAAATATTATGTTGACATTGAAAGGAAATCGAAAGGTTTCAAATTTTGGGAGAGCTCCAATCTAGAAGTTGCACCATTTTTTTGGAATTAGGTAATTAATGGAGTAAATTCTCAACAGTAATTTAAGGTCTTAGACATATTCTATAATCAAGTTATTTATTAACTGGACAGGAACTATTGGTTAAGAAATGATGTGGGAACTAATGGATCTTCAAGTCTACTATGAGGAGAAGAAATTACTAAAGAAATCAATAATTAACAATAATGGCATAAGAGATTTATGTAGTTTAGTCCAAATATTAACACCTATTCCGTGAGAAGAGCTAACTCAAGCTAGGAATTAAGCTCCAATGCAGAAAGCATCTAAATAATTTGGTGTTTGTTAGGAAAGTATCTATTTGGATTTGGAATTTCTACTTGAATTGGGTTTTTTCTCGGATTAAATTCTAGACTTGTCTTAACAATATTGAAGCCCGGGTGGAATGCCATGTTTTTAATTCAATTACAAATAGCAAATCTAAATCAGATAATTAATTCAGCTTAACCAGATTCTTCAAATTAGTATCTCAATATCATCAGAGTTATCGCCTTTTTCATCATAATGTGGCATCTAAAGAGCATATAGATTGTCTCTCAAAATACCCAAGGCATGGCTGCTTCCCAATTTCCCTATTTACATGTGTTCGAATATTTTATTGGTAATAATATGCGAGGCATTTAATAGGTGTACTTATCTCTCGATTATGGAAAAAATAACTCAAACAGCAATTGCAAAATCAAAATGGATAGCTAAGATCATCCATGATCGGATAGTATGGTGGTAGTGACAACTCCTGAATGAAAATAATTTTTTAGTTGTGAATTAGTATTAAGTTGTGAATTAGTATGGGCTTGAGAGAGTCTAAGCTAAGACTAGACTTTGTAATCCATTAGCTAAATCCTTAGGTAGTCCAACCCACTTCAAGGATGTCACGACAGATAGATCCACCATGCTTATCTCATTCGTCTGACAAAGAGATTGAGAAATTGAACCTTCAAATTGGTTTAGTTTCCAAAGAAGAAACTCCAATATTCACAGCAAACTAAGCCAGTTGGGTATCTCACCTGTCAACGCATTTTCCCATGGTGATGGACGAGGCTCTAGAGAGAAACTAAGGAAAAGGCCTAGTGAGCTCATCACTTTGTAGATGCAAGAACCTCATATATGTAACATTGATACAATGAAGTATTACTGGCCACTAGAGAATTCAATTTGCAGAAGCTCAGCGATAAAGGACCAATTAGTAAGTTTCCTGACATCATCAAAAATTCCAATTGTTAAATATCTCCAATCTAATTTGTTATTGGTCCGGACAATAAATGATCACTTAGATCCAAAATCCTTAAGTTCGAGCTATCCAAAACATCATGTGATATATCCCAATGAATTCATTGTCTTCCGGATACAAATATTTCAACCTTTTTGTCGCGACCTAATCTTTTCGGATGCACCACCTAGAGTTTATGTTAATGGACTACTAAGCTTTAAACTTAACTCAGGCCCTCCCAAACCCCTGCCAATTCGCGACTTAGGGTTCAAGTTTTTAAACATGCAGATGACTTTTATCTAGGAGTCGCCACTAATCATTTTCCGGTAGGCTGATTAGATACCTAAGTAAAATAACAGGAGAATTATTTTACTCCTACAAACCAGAGACTAAGAGTATGGGGACTTGGTTACATTAGACTTCTCTAACGCTCTTTCGGTACCATTTCTTTTTATTTTTTGAAAATGTTTTATGCAGGTAGCTTGGATTTATTTTAACCTAATTACTATCATGTAAAATATGGTGACCACACGGGTGCTCATTCACTATTAAACATTCAATAAAAAATGGATAAATAAATTGCATCACACAAGATAAGCAATTTTTTTTTTTTTTTTTGGGTTTTTCTTGAAATTAGGATTTTATCATATAACATGCATTTTAACTAAATGACTTAATTTTTAATATGTAAATTCTAATTAAATGGACCTATTATGCAAACTAGCTAGCATGCGCCTCATAAATTGAACAATCCTATCATGCATCTAATGTTACTAATAACCAAATTTTAATTAGATGACCCTATCATGCAAATTAATTAACATGCACCTAGTATTTTTTGGATTTTTTATCTAAAATTTTGAATTAATAAAAATCCTAATTGAACTATCTAAAATGAATAATTTTCTAATTCATGTTTGGGATTAATTTGAATTAACCCTATTCTGACTTTTACTTTTTTTGACGCAACTCTATTCTGACTTAGAAAAATTATTTTTTATTCCTCTCGCAAAAGGTCCAACGTTCGAATCACAGCTGCGTCGTGCCGACTTACCCGAAGAGTAAGGGTGGTGGTGACTCTACTCTCCCCCAAGATTTACTCCGCTGCGAAGCGGCGCACGGGGTTCCCTAGGTCATCAAAAAAATTATTTTTTATTTTTTATTTTTTTATTTTAAAAATATGCCAACTTTTCTAAGAATCTATTTTTAAAAATAAAGTTATATAGGTCTAACCCTAACCTATTTTTAAAAAAAAAAAAATTCTAAAAATTACGATCCTTAAAAAAAAAAAAATTCTAAAAAAATTTATAGTTTGCTAACCTATATGTCTAACTTAAATATATATATATATATATATTACTAAACCTACATGCTCATGCAATGTTTTAATTTTTTTTTATTTTTTATGATTTTTTAATTTTTTAATTTTTTTAGATAAGCAATTATTAAAACTAAACTATCAACATAATAAATGATTAAAATAATCGAAAAAATAACCTATTATCTCACAGTTGAAATTAAAGACTATCATAACCCTAATTATCACGACAAATCAAAATAATTAAAAATCTTATCCGAAATCTTACGGACCAAATTAAATAATTATTGTGACTTAACGATTGAAATTCCAAAAAAAAAGCCTAAAAATTAATATAATTAAAAAAAATGATCCGACGTCTCTCGGGTCAAATTAATAATTATAATAATTTCGAACAAAATTCCTGCGGGTAATGCCTAAAATATTTATTGACATCAAATATTACCACTTAAATAAATAAACTAAAAAAGAACAAAACAATGTGATAAAATGAAAAAAATAAGTAAAATAAAAAGAAAAAAGAATTAAACTACCTAAGGTGGGCTCAAGGAAGACTGCAGCGTCGACGGGAAGCGGATCGCAAGCCGAGGTGATGCGGTGGCGCGGCGTCGGCGAGATCAAGAGCAGCGGGCTTCGGCCGCCAGGCGAGCAGGGGCAGGGGCGACGTTCAGCGGCGGCGAAGGCGTTCGGGTGCTCGCGGCTGTGGAGACACTGTCGTCGGAATTCAAGGGCGTTCCGTTTCACTGGTGTAGGCGAGGCAGAGGTGGCACGGCGACTGAGTGGGGGCTCGAACGGAGCTACAGGTGGAGGCGAGTGACGTCTGTAGAAGCGGAAGCACAGGTAGAGGTGCTGTGATCGGCGAGCGGGTTGCTGCGGGTGTGATGCTCGCGAGTCGCTGAGGCGTGGCGTCGGGTGGAGGCAAGTTCAGATCTGCAGGTGTCGGCACTCAAGCGGCGAGATCGGGTTCAACAGCAGCCGAGTGGTGAGGGAGCAACTGCGGCGTTGGTGACAGTGCTTTGCGGTGGAGGTGCAGGCACGGCGTTGGTCGCGACAGTAAAGGGCATGCAAAGGAGAAGCACAGTTCCCTTTCTTTCCTTTTTCCTTTTGCTTTTCTTCTTTTTCTCCCTTACACGTCTCCCTCACGCCGCTGTCCCTTCTGCTCTCTATTGACTTGCTTTTCTCTTTTTCTCTGCCTTGTCAGAGAAAAGAAAAGGGAAAATGGGCGAAGGCTTTTTTTCTTTTTGTTTCTTTTACTCTTTCTCTCTTGCACGAATTGCTTTTTCGCACGAATCTTCTTGCACGAATTTCTCTTTGAATTTCCTCTCACCAATTCTCTCTCAACAATTTCCAATCCCCCTTTTGCGAAAAATGAACTTATCTTTTAGGGAAAAAACCACGAAAAACCCCAAACTTTTTTTTGCGACACCAAAAACCCTGAATTTTTCAAGTGTTACACATTTACCCCAAAATTGAAGGGCATTTTGGTCTTTTCATTTTTAAAAATTTTTTTCTTTTTTTTTCCTTTTTTTTCTTTTTCTTCCCTCCGCCGGCATGGGGTGAGGGCGGCCCTCGCCGGTGTCGGGCGAGGGCTGCCCGACGCCGGGAGGGCCGCCCGACGCCGATCCGGCGAGGGTGCCTCCGGCGTTGAGCGAGAGCGGCCTCGCCGATCTAGCAAGGGCACCCCTCGCTCAATGAAGGCGAGGGCCGCCCGCCCGTGTCGGGCGAGGGGTAGCGAGGTGCCCTCGCCGGCGTCGGGTGATGGCCTCCCTCGCCGATCCGGCGTCGGGCGGCCCGCCCGACGCCGGTGAGGGCTGCCCTCGCGCCACGCCTGTGAGGGCGACCCTCGCCGACGCCGGCTTCCCTCCGCCAGCTCCGCCATGGCCGGCGGAGGGAAGAAGAAGAAGAAAAAAAAAAAATAGAAACTAAAAAGATAAAAATGCCCTTATGGGGTAAATGTGTCACGATTTGGAAAGTTTGGAGTTTTTCACGGCACAAAAAAGTTTGAGGTAAATGTGTCACTCGGGCAAAGTTTGGGATTTTTCGTGATTTTTTTCCTATCTTTTATAATGATTCCGAACGGCCGCTTTGTATGGCATTTTCGAGTTTCCATCTCCAAATACATTAAATCGTAGCTATAAATCGAACATGATTTCGCAATTAGCTCAATTTTGCTCGGATTTCTTCCATTTTGCAAAAATTCTCGCCCTTATTCACTTGATTTTTAAATTGCTTCTGCATTTGATAAAATCCGAATATTCATCGAATTTCAAATTTCCATGCATAATTCAAGCATATCAATTTCTCCCATTTTCATTTTTTCCTTTTTATTTGTTCAAAAATGCAATTTTATTTTTTCAAAATTAGGTGTAAACACTTTTCAAATTAGTAGTTTTTGGTAGCATTTGACCCAAAATGTTGCCTGATAGTTTTAGCATAGATAGCGAGACATAGCCTATGGCCAGTGTCTCTAGTGAAGCCATTTTTTGACAAATCTAAGGTGGTCAAATTTCGTATCGCCTATCCATGGAGGTATTCTAGCTCCTATTGAGTTCCTTGATAGGTCCAAGTACAACAAATTCACAAGGACAGAATCAATTTGAGATAAAGCGCTCCTTCGATCATATTGGCAGATGTAAAGAACCAACACATATGGACGAGAATTGACTTGGATGGCAAATGAAAAGCACCCAATAAGTCGTTCCCAATGAGTTCTAACTCGACCAGATTCGCTTTAATTTGCGATAGCCAATATCGACACCATTGGAATACATACAGAACACTGTGAAGAACCTTTCATGTGTTTATGTTTGAACGGTTGCGTTGGGCCATTGGCTGATTCAATATATGCAATATATGTAGCTCAGCATTGGGCGCTCTGTTTTTCTCCACATGGCTATCAATTTAGCCCGAACCAGATTTCTTCTGGATAAAAGGTGCGACTGAGTCGACCCTTGACGAGTGTTCTATGTAAATTTAGTTTGGAAAGATATTAAGGTGATGGAAAGAAAAACGTTGGCATAATCATTGATCTCAATAAACATGCAGACAACAGCCACTACTAAAATTTTGTTAATAGAGTTGAACTTATCCTCCAAGCAATTTTGCATTAGCATTGAATAAGCTTAGTTTGGCAAAAACACACTAAAAATGTCAAAAGTTTCATATAATGCTCACTTTAGTGTTAAAAGTTTTCACCGACTCACTTAAATGCCTCTAACGAGAAATTCTGACGAAAAATTACGTGACTTTTATACTTAAAAGTTTATCTGAGGTAACATTTCAAAAAGAAATCTATGTGGACCATGTCACAATCCAACGTGTCACAATCCAACGTGTCTGGATTATCTAAAACAATGTCGTTTTGAAGTTTTTTTTTTTTTTTTTAACATCTTCTTTGTCATCTTCTCCTCCTTCACCATCCTCTCCACCGCTGGCCATGAACCACCACCCGCCACACCAAGCATCGCCACCTCCTCCACTACCTCGACAAGTTCAGCGATCGTGTGAGAGCGTTGCTGTCGACTCATCCATCTCCTTCAATAACCCTTGTCTTCACGACGCCTACGTCGCCCTCCAAGCCCCTGAAGCAGGCCATCATCTCCGATCCCAGCAACTTCACTGCGAATTGGGTCGACCCTCTGTCTGTGACTACTCTTGCGTCTTCTACTCCCGCCTCCGCCAACCTGATAACGACATCAACCACGGTGACATTTCCAGTCGCATATCTCAGAATCAATTTAGCACCAACAGTTTCTTTTTTTTTTTTTTTTTTTTTTTTGTGACCAGAAAAAGTGATTATGAGATTCCACATCAGCAGCCACCGTTGCTTTCCTTCACCGGTCACCACAGTCACAAGATTCGTGACCAAAAGAACCGCAATAGAGAGCCCCAAAATTTGCACCATTGAACTCACGAAAAAAAGAAAAAAGAAAAAACTCTCTCGAGGAGTTTGAGAATTTTCATCATCGGCAATCCTTCTCCATCACTTTCTAAACGAAGTAGCCATCCTTGATCGGGCTGTTCAACGCTTCCGAGTGTTGCCAACCGTGCCTCTATTCTGCTCTGTTTTTTTTTTTATCGAAGTGACCAAGGTGCTTTGCATTTGCTCGATCTTTCTTTGCCGGCGTGATCACCATCGTCGACACCTCCAGGATATTAACTCTCTAGTTTGATTGCTATTTGCGACCAACAATCGCATCTTCAAGGCCATCTCCACCACTGCACACAAGTCCTCTGTTCTGTCCTGCTTCTCGACCAAGGACTGTGAAGTACCTCAAGCTCGTTCATTACTCCCTCGCTAGCTTCAATCTTCGTCGTCCACGCTTCTAGGAGCTCCTTTTTTTCCAACTTGATTAATAACCACGACTAGGATTTGCTTCATCAGTAGGCTAATATTTTAGCCTCGGTTCTAATAAGGAAGAGACCGAGATGATGTCAGAGGGCAAATCGAAAAGTTTTGAAAAGGTAATACTTTGCCCTCGAGCTCATTCATTACCAACCGTAACATCTGTCCATCTGCATCGAGGGTAAATCGAAAAGGTTCCAGTTGGGAGGTTTAGGATTTTCAATTTGGGATTGCAATTTAGGGTTTATATTTTGAGGCAAAACATGTAAACAACGTCGTTTTGGGCTATACGTGCTGGCTGCGCATGCTGATGAGCCACGTTGGACAAAAAAATAATTAAAAAATTGCAATGTCGGTTTTTAGGCAATTCAAATCGGAGTTAGTACATAAGTAATTATTTTTTTTCTAAAAAGTGATAAATAAGTGATCCAAAAAAAAAAAAAAAGGCACTGAGCATCATGCATCCTTATCCCAGCTTGGCTCTTTTGCTATAAAATGAAAGCACAAAAGTGGGCTCAGGCTGAAGAGCAGTGGTGCAATGCATGTCTTTATTGTTAAATTTGCGCAATTCCTGCCCCCTTCTTTTTTATTAGTGGGTTACAAGTATGGACATTACATGTATTTTATTTTCATTAAGTTTGCATATATGTGATGTTTATAACTTGTGACCCACCAATCGAAGGTATAGTTGGAGGGAGGTTTCTCTAATCAAGCCTGTAGGGAAAAAATTTTGCCCCAGTAGAATCGTTCAAAACGGAAATAACTACTATCATCTACAATAGAGTTTTACTTTATGGCCAATTGATTGATTGTCTACTGTATATCTGTGATGAGGCACTTATTGGTGCTGATCATATGTAAATTACCGGCCAGAAATGAACTAGTGCGTAAAGTTGCAACTACGGACAAATTAGTAATAGTGCCGTCACAACCGCTACATTCATCAATTAAAAATTTACCCAGTTTCACATATAGTGCTTTTCAAATAAAATTTATTAATGAGTGCTCGTGGGCACTCTAATTCGACTTGTCGAAATTATCTTTAATAACCTAAGTTATATCGAGGTTTTTACTTCACGATAAACATACTTGTGTCACTGGCATAATATGAGTTGAGAGGATAGGAACCACGCGAAACGACATCAATACCCATAATCATTGAGTGGCCCAAATACACGCACAAGATGGGAAACACATTGTACGCATTTCCCAGAACAAGACATGATGACCCAAAAAACCCATACATACAACTTTACACGAACTAAACCGCTGTTCCAGCCGGTACAGGATCGACCACATTGCACGCAAAGCACATCCCAATAGTGCAATTTACAGACAAGAAAAGCCCCTCTACTGGGGGATCTTCTTTTGGATAGATAAGACGGAGAGGGTGATGAGGAAGACGAGGACGACGGCGGCGAAGAGTGAGACGGCAGTGGCGCTTCCGATGTGCTGGCAGAATTTGTCATAAACATTGCAAACTTCTCCCCATTTCGCGTGGGTGTCGCCCCTTCAGGCCGATGTAGCCGACCGTGCCGGCAGTGCCCGTGGCTGACGCGACGATGCCGAGCACCACCTGTTTGTGCCTACAATCCTATCAAATAAAAGTTCTCCATTGTTCCATTATCTATTTCCATCACAAAATGCTTAGAAGAACAATCTCCAATGGGGAAGTGATGGGACAAGCTTACGAACAAGTTCGAACAACACACGCTGATAATCCAAATTTAGGTAGAGAAAAAGAATCACCGCAAGGAATGCCACAACATATGATCCTAGAAAACTCCACAAAAAAGCTTCTCTCCATGAGTAATCATCCCTGGTATGAATTAAAGGTGGTGGTGTCCTCCGTTCCTGATTTGAGTCATCACAGCTTTTTAATGGCGGTCCACAAAGAAGAGGGTTACCTTCATAACTTGCTTCACCAAAAGTTCCAAATTGATTTTTTCGATCTAGTGTCCTGCCTGACAAGTTATTGTGAGCCACTCTAAAATTTGATAGGGTGTACAGCTCGGTTAGTTGTGAAGGGATGGGACCGGTTAAGCTGTTGTAGGATAGGTCCAAGCTCTCTATATTCTTCAAATTGGAAAAAGCTTTCGGGATTGGTCCCGTCAAATGATTGTGTGACAAGTTCAAGGCTCGAAGTTCACTCAAGTGGCCAATCTCTGGAGGAATAAAGCCGGACAAATTGTTTTGTGAGAGATCCATTCCTGACATGAGTTGTAGAATGAGGCCCTTATAAGATTCCAACCTACTCTTTGTCAAAAATTTTACTTCTTCTAATTGAAATGCATCAACTGTGATCATAATGGCCAAGGTCTCAAGGAAATCTGTAGATGCTGCATTTTTTCCAAATGTCAAATCTTTCAAACAAGAAGGAATTTTTCCAAAAAAATTATTTTTGGAGAGATCCAATAAGCTCATATTTTTCAGCAGACATAGATCCAGAGGGATTGGACCTTCAAAATTGTTTCCTTGCACTAGAAGAACCTTCAAGTTATGAAGTGAACCAATCCAGTTGGGGACCTCACCTGACAATGCGTTGTGACTAAGATCCAATGTGACAATCGATGAAGCTCCAGAAAGAAACTCAGGAAAATGCCCTGTGAGCATGGCGGTTGATAAATGCAAGAACCTCATAACTGTAACTTTGGCACAAGGAGGGATATTTGGCCCAAAGTTGTTACTTGAAAGGTCCAAAAGAACGAGATGATCTATATTGCAAAAGCTCAATGGTAAAGGACCTTCAAATAAATTATTCGATAGCATAAGCCCCTCCAAGTATTGAAAATCTCCAATCCAATTAGGAAATGTTCCAGATAGGGAATTATCACTTATATCCAAAATTTCCAAGGAGGAGCTATTTAATATAGCAGGCGATATTTCCCCGGTGAAACTATTGCTATCCATATTCAAAACTACCAAATTTATCAAGTTAGAATCCTTTGATAGCATTTGGCCTTGCAAATTGTTGCCTGACAGTTTCAATTGAGCAAGTGTCGTGCAATTTTGAGCTAATGTCTCTGGTATCTCTCCCGTGAAGCCATTATATGACAAGTCCAATTGTCTCAGCTCTTTCATATTGCCAATTGAGGGAGGGATTCTACCTTTCAATAAGTTGTTTGACAAATCCAAAAACATCAAACTCGGCAGGATAGAACTAAGCTGGGATGGAAGCTCTCCTTCAATATTATTAGCAGACACATTGAACTCCCGCAAGCTCTCAAGACTCAAATTGGAAGGCAAATGAAAAACACCCGACAAATTGTTACCTTTGAGAATGAACTCATCTAGATATACATTGTTGTCCAATAGCCAAACTGGAAACTTCCTGTCATTCCAATGTCGGTAAGTTGAATCGTAATCAAGTTTTGCTGCCCTTTTAGAAAGCTAGGAATAATGCCATTTGCATCTTTGTTGAGCACACAATTTGATAAACAAAACTCCTTCAGTTGAAATGTAGGAAACCAAGTAGGCTCTTCCGTATTTACTTCCAGACGATTATGGTTTTCGACAAGGTGGAATACCTCAAGGTTAGAATTATTGGCCAAGGAAGCAAGTGAAAGTGAGCCTTCAAAAGCATTTTCAGATAAGTCGATATATGCAAGCGAGTTGAGATTAGAGAGGAGAGGTGGAGGAATGGCCCCACTAAAGTTGTTATTTTGAACATGTAAGATTTGGAGTGAGGTCATATTGCAAAAGCATGAAGGAAGAGGAACCCGAAAATGATTAGAACTGATATCCAAATCTTCAAGGTTCATCAATCTGCACAATCCTGTTGAAGTGGACACTACAAATATGAATATCAACACTAAAATGTACTTGTTTGTTTAAAACACTGAAGATCATGGTTTGTGTCAAGAATGGAGGATAGAAAGTTTGTGCAATCTAATATCCCAAATACAAACAGAAAATTTGGTAGAATGGAGCTCTGTAGTTGAGTCACGTGACCACAATATTTCATTTCCACTATTCTTTGCATTACATTAATTAGAACAAAAAGGGAGAAGCTTAATTACTTCTAAAGTTTCGACAAATTTTGAATTGGATTGGAGATGGAGTCTAAATTTGATACTATCCCAAGATTTAAGGCGTAATTAAATGGGCAGCCTCTAAAACGATTGTGCAATTTTGTATTGTTCAAAAAAATGATTCAATGTGATCCTCACGCAACGCGAGATCACATGCTTTTTTGGCCGACGTATCTGCCAGTCAGCAACGGAGGCCCCCGAGCACCACGTGGACTTGCAATTCACCTTTTTTCTTCTTTTTCCTTTTTTTTTTTTTTTTTAATTATGTTTACTTTTTATTTTCCCATTTTTTCATTTTCCCATTTTCGTTTCTTCTTCTTCTTCCTTTCACTTTCATGTCCTCCGCAGCAACTCACCACCACAACCCGCTGTCCTCCACCGCCACGTGGCTGCCTGTCCATCCCCACTCCCCCTCTAGGGAGGCGCAAGACCTCAGTTCTAATGATGGGTTTGAAAGCCACTGCGGGCGAAGACAGCAATGGGCAGGGGTGCTAAAGATGCCGAGTTTTTTCGAGGCCGAATGAGTTTTTCATATCATAATAAATTTATTCAATTGTATACATTGATTTCCTCAATGGAAAAAGGCATTTTTCCAAATAAATTAATTTATCAATTAAAAGATGTACTTTTCTTTGTTTGATTTTCTTCATATTAGTTGTTATAATCAACTTTCATTTCAATATTTTATTCTAAGTGAAATAATTACCTTATTAAATAAGTTAAGATTGAGATGATAATAAATGAAATGTATTATTAGCTTTTAATTTCCCTTTCAAATTGACTAGTCTTCGAGCATGTGGATTGCGTGTAAGACTTTCGAATTAGTGTGATTAACCGTACGTTGTTTCTCAACACTTTTAGCTTGACGAGAAATGTAAGGAAGCCGTGTCCTCCATCTTCTATTTTTCTCAACTCCAATTATCCTAAAATTATGGGATTGTAAATTTAAAAGTGCAAAACCATTATATATAGTTCTTTAGATGAGCTATATCTAGAGGAAAGAAAAAATGATCTTCTTAATGTGATTCATAAAATCTAATAACATATTTGAAGATTTATTTACCATATTTTTCAAATTTAAACTCAATAAGACATAAACCTTGAGAATGACAAAGCAATATGTGGCCTGCGCTTTGCATGGGCATGTGTTGTTGGTAAAGATATATTTATATGTGTTTATCCTTTCCACCATCAATGTTAGTGACTTTTGCATATGTATCATTTAGGGTTGTTAAAGAAGAAATGAAATAAGCTAACTGAAAATATTCATTAAATCATACAAATGACACGTGGGAGAAAAGTTTAACCTGAAAGCTTTAGCTAAATAGACGTACGACAGAGCAACAAGATAAGAGTAATACTATTATCTTCTTCACAAGTTTAATTTAATTTTTGTTGTAGTTATGTGGATTTCCCTATTAACATCCTGGTCTTTAAATAGGATTTTCATTCAACTAGGTCAAATCTCATTATCCATGAGTCAAATTTTATTTGAATTGTACCATTGAAACCAATGTTGAGTAAGACTTATGAAATTCTCTCTCTTTTTTGGTAAAATTTCAATTAAGTGGACTTTGAATTAAAAAACTTCATTTTTATTTTCTGTTAAATGGATTTGCTTTAGCTGAAATAAACTATTTCACATAAGTGACTTCTAAAGGAAGAGAAACCAGATAAACTGTAAATATTCGTGCTGAAGTAAGTTATTTTTTTCTGACGCTTAAGGAATTAACGTTATTGTAGTATTTAAACTTAGAGAATAATATTAAGCAAAATAAGAAACAAAATAAGCTGCCATTCCAATTATTTTAATTTAATTCTAAAAACTGGATTAGTTATGTATTTGTGACTGCACGGAATAGGTTATTTTTCAAAGTATGAATATTATTCATCTAATAAGATAAATTTCTCTTTTTAATCTAAATTTTAGATTACAAGAATATATTACGTAGTTCAAGGTATTTTATGTTTGCTCACTATTTTCTTCCCATGTGGCAAATTTTCACCGCAATTTATGAACGTGGCAATTAGATATATGAGTGAAGTGGCATGTGTGGAGAAAACTTGCATGAAATGGTTAAATTTAATATTTTGAGATAAATTGTCTTTACTTATTTTTTTTTAAATTTTAAAATAAATGAGAGATAAAAGTCGAAATAGATAAATACCGGAAAAGATTTTTGAGGTGCATTCTCTTTATACTTAAACTTTAAATTTAAATGCAATAATAAAAGCTTGTTGTTGACAAATCAATAAGACGATAGTTATCGGTCCAAGTGAATTGCCACATGATGAGAATATGAGCAGTATAGCTCCGAATTTAACTAAATATGAAATTGGTAGATAAGTGAAAGCTTACTTATTAAGTGAAAATTATTCAAATAAAAGATAAAATCTTCGATGACAAACCAAAAAGGTGAAAATTATTCTCTAAGTAATTACCAAAGTAAATTTTAAGCTAAATTTGGAATGATAAATATAATATATTTAAATAGTATATGTTATAGAGTTAATTTCAAATTCATGATTAACTACTTGTTAGACATTGTTATTTTGAAAAACTATTTATAAGTTGCTTTCAAAGTTAGTTATGTCATATAAGAATATACTTTCTCCTTATCCATTATTGAAATTCAAATTATTAGGAGAGAGAATTTTGTCGACAAAATTCAATAAGCTAATACATACTTTTTGGTCACATTTGGGTCACATGGCAAAACTATGCAATGTGCATTTCCAAGTCGTCATCACAAAGATAAAGTGAAGTGTCATGTGGAATATTTTTATAATGTGCCTTTCTCTTTGTTTATTTGAAAATATTAAAATGATTAGATACTGAAGTTTGAGATGACGAACAATAAGTCCAAAGCTTATTTGTCAAATGTAGGCCATGTTGCAAATGTATGTCATGTAGTATCTTGTCAAGTTGCTATAACGAAGGCGAGATGAAATGCTACGTGTCAAGAACGTGAGAGAATATTCTCTCAGCTCGGCTTTCGCCGTACATAAGAGATAATTAATTGATCATTAGATGTATGTTTGTCCCAATGAACGTCATATAGACGAAATGTTTATTTGTTTTTTAGTGGTACTCATAGTTAATGGCTATCTTGGGGCTTATTAAAATGTGACGGCTTGAACATATTGTTTGTTGACATGCCAATCTTAAAAATCTTTCTTTTTCGTTTATTCAATCATATAACATTCAAAGAAGAGAGATTATTAAAAAAAAAAAAAAAAAAAAAAAAACAATGATAAGATCCTAGCATCGGACCAATCAATATAGCCAGTTCGAAATATGAAAGAAAAGAGATTTTTTGGGTCAACGATACTTTGCCTTCTGATAGCATAGCCACTATTAATCAAATGCATCCTCTCCCCTTTGTCAGCAGTATCAAGTGTTGTTACTTGATAATCAAATTAGTAGATTCCAAAAACTTGACTTTGCTTATTGTACTTGTATTTATACATGTAATTTAATCAAGAAATATTACCATAAACAACAAATGATGTGCGTCTTTTTTTCCTTTGTGGAAAGTACAAAATAATTTGTTTTTTACTATACTGTCAAAATCTAAAATATAACTTAATTGGAAATAATACAAGAAACTATGTCTTTACAGTTGTGCATGTTGCGGGTGTTTCAAATTTAAAAATGAAAGATTTACAAGATTTAGAATAAGCAAAAATAATAAAGTAAAAATCATTCTAAAATTGCTTGTCCATTAAGGTTGCTTTGTTTGAGCTGTAGTGTCATTTAATTTTTAGGCGTCATGGCTTAGTTGAATTTATCAACATTTGCAATCCCTGATGTTTGACCACCATAGTGGTTTGATATGTAAACTTGAAATATTGTTTGATCTTGATCCTAGATTAACTTTTGCATTTAATTTGGTTATAATTCCTGTCCAATATTTGAACTCCTCTGATATATTGTTATTTCCAACTATTTGTATCTTTTTAGCATGTATCTGTTGTGTTATCACACTACTCTTCAGATTGGCCCAGAAAAAAAAAAGCTACACAAAAGTAAAAGCATGGAAACTAAACTTTAATCTGCAAAATCAGGGATTAAATTGAAAATGATCAAACCTATATTGATCACCGAAATCATGATCCCACAATTAAGACTTTGAGAATGACATAGGTTTACTTATGGCTTCCATAGACATTCCATTAAATTCTTCCAACTTCTAGCGTAAGTCAAACAAATCTATGTGCTTCTTTGATATCAATTTATAAATGTAAGTGGCTGGCGATAAGTTATTTGAAGAAAATGTGTGGCCAAAATTGATCTATGGAGGACGTCAAATATTATGCAATCATGCCTTGTATGTTCTAGATAATCTTATATAATCCTATTTTAAAAAAGTAATAAACAAATGCATTTCCACATAATTACCTCCCAATAATTTCGAAGATGCATCCAATCCACAATTCCTAATGTGTAAAGCCTTGAGAGATGTTATCCTCATGATGTCCGCTAGGGCATCATTGACCAAATTGTTAAAAGAAAGCTCCAACACCTCCAAATTCACACCTGTGATTGACAAAAGATTCTCAACATCGGAAGCTATGTATCAAGACACGGTGTTCTATTTTACATGTACCTTCAAGTTGATTGGAAGAAAAATTTTGTGCCTCCACTGAAGTTTCATTGTAAAATAAGGGGACTCTTTGTAGATGATTGGAAGTTAGATATAAGCTCATCAATTTCTTCAAGTGTAGTGTTCCGTTTAAACCTGATCATAGAAAGATTCGTGCATGCAGTTAATGAATTATCTATAAATATCATATATCTAACTTTCTTCAATATACCGAGAATAACCATAGGCTCATAATGAGGAGAATTGATTAATAGTCAGAAAAATTTCTGTAATGTGCTTTGAAGACCACTTTCATAAACAAGTAGCTCGTACCTTTGACAGTCCTATCATATTTAGTTAACTAGCGAAGCTAAGATAACTGTGTGCTCCCCTAGTGACATTTTTTGACTTTACATTTGTGCTTATCATGTGGCAACATATATGGTATAGTACTATCATGTGGCTCACGTTCGACCAATAAGCATTAGTTTTGGCTTGCTTGCACAAGGTCATTGCCTCGTCGTGAAATGGCGGCCCGCTTTGAGCTACCTCAGATCTGGGGTTGCAGCCTCCTTCATGGCCCAATTGCACGCACTGAGGAACTCAGTCGGACAACGACAGCTTAAGGGTCACAGGGTATTAGTGTCCATGTTGGATTTGTACGTGAGAGAAGAAGTCAGAGGGCGAATAGAGACTAAAGGAGGATAATCACCAAATTAATCCTAAACCTACTGTACAAATACCAATTAGTTCTAAACTCTTCAAATTTGTTGATGTAGTCCTAAATTTTTATATGAAATTTCAATGTAATCCTTCTAACCAATTGCCCTCAGAAACTACCAGTCATTAACGGTCATCTTATGTGGCAAAACTGACAATTCGATGTGAACAATTCTTGATAAAACAATGTTGTTTTGCATATATATATTAATTTTCTTTTTTTTTTTTTTTTTTTTTCCTTCCTTTTCCACGCTAGTACTCGTCTTCTTCCTTAGAGAGCTCTTATTCATCGTCCATGGTGGTTCCAAATATGGGGGCTCGACCTATGGCCAATGAGATTGTCGAGATCTCAACGGCCACAAGCTGAATGGCCATGTAGGAGGAGTGGCCGTTTGCCCCGGTTTCTTGCGCCTCCACGCAGATTTTCCCCGGCTGCGGTAAAATGGACTTGGCCGGGGTTGCTGGTATCCACAGGCTCTAAGCTTGGAGCTCCTTAAAATCAGCCCAATTCTTATCATTTTTGGCTCTTCTTGTTCTCAACTTTTGGCAATGAGAAAAAACTAAAAGCAACTCCAGATCCATCTAAAACTTTGGGCAAGCAGAAGAAAAATAAGAAAACCAAAGCTCTCTGAAGGTGCATTTGTGAGTCAAGAATGCCATGGACCAAAATTTCACCACTCAGCTGAACAAAGGGATTCGACAAAAGAAGTGTAAACAATGAACATGAAGGTGTAAGGATCATAAGACGCATGAATTGGCTGAAGGGGCAAAGAAAAGAGAAAAACTTTTCAGGTGCTAAAAAAAGTCGGCGCTAAAAATAGCAAGATTCTTCAAAGCAGACAGTGAGGAGTTTTGGAACAATATTTTCTTGCTCTCAAGCCAAATGGTCAAAGAAAACACAAAACATAGAATTTGAAACGGCCGATCTGGAAATCACCTAATATAGAGCGCAACATCTTTTGGGATATTTGGTTTTGTGGAGACGGAGCGACTGAGTGATCTCAGCTCTCGAAGGAAGAAAATGAATAGTAGCACTGAAAAGTAAAGAAAAGAAAAAAAAAAGATAAGAAAAGGAAAAAAAAAATAGAAAGTAAACAGGACAACATAAATTCATCAAGAGTTGTAGAAGTCAAATCTTGATCGTGTCATAAAAAATGGTCGATGAATTTATATCCATGTAATATGTTAAAAATTGAATTGGTAAATCTATTGATTAAACTAAAATGAGAAATAGAAAGAGGAAAAAGAAAAAAAGAAAAATAAAGAAAAGGAAAAGAAAATGAAAAATGAATTTGGACCGTCACATGGCCCTTGTGCCGAGGTATTAAATTTTCAAGGAAGTAAGTTACAATTATCCTTAATATAAAAGGATTTTAATCCGTACAGTAAATTGAAAGTGTTTTGAAGTTTGAATGATTTGAATACATTTTTTAACTTGGGCTGCGCTTTTTATACTCCAGCTTTTGTTAATACGGTCCTCATAATAGTGTTGAACCATTTTATCCTCGATGGGAACCAACTGTATACAGATTATATTCACATTAAAAAATGTGAGGCCTATTTTGTGCCTCGGTGTATGATTATTTCTCGAATTGTTCTCATTCCATCTCTCTGTGCAGCCCTCTTTCCAGGGAAAATTTCAAAAAAAAAAAAAAAATTCAAATTAAATTATTTTCTAAAGAAAATTCAAAATGAATATTATTTTAAATAAAAATTTAAAATCGTCAAGTTAATTTCAAATAATAATTTGAAGTAGACAAATCAATTTATAAAGGCCTAAATTCGCTGGTGGGCGAGCGCTTGAGGAAGAGAGCAATTTTGTCCAAAAATAAAACTTCGATAAAAATTGAAAATGAAAAAGCAGAAGTAGAAGAGCCGAAGAAGGAAAGAAATCCTGAACCCTCTCCCTCCGCCTCGTCTCTGCCTCGAGCCGCTCGATCTCCTTCGACAAGGCGGCGGTGGGGAAGAGGAAGAGGAGCGCGGGCTTGAAGTTGCCGATCGAAGAGGAAAATGCGCTCGAAGGAGTTCAGCCGGGGGGCGGAGAAGAAGAGGAACGTGTCCTCCCTCGCCTACTCCGTCTTCTCCTTGTAGAATCGCTGGTAGTGGCTGAGGACCTGTTCGATTAAGGCTTTGTGCGCCTCGTTGTTGCTATGGCGGTCGTGGCGGTCGCTCTAGTCCTCCGGATCGGAGGTGTAGAGGAGGAGCTGGTCGAGAATGCCTATTAGCGCGGAGCCAGTCCTCCAAGAAGAACTGAATCGTCCTTTATGTACGGTGGCGAATTAGAGGCCGTGGATGGCGTTCGGGATGGTGGGGGTTTGGATTGCTTCATGAGGAAGAAATGCGATTTTTTTTTTGCCCTTAGTTGTTTTTTCCAGCACCCTTTATTGTTGTTGTTGTTTTTTTTTTTTTTTTTTTTTTTTTTTTTTTTTGGGACAAAGAGGTAAGCTCTTTAGATAACTAAGGGGATAGGAATTAACTGAACAGAGAGAGAGTAGTTTTAAAATATATATATATATATATATATATATGTAAAAAATGAAATTAACTCAAGAAGCCTTTTGACGTAACGACGAGCTTTACTTTGAAAATCTGAAGTTAAATAAGCTCAAATAAGATCACCATTAGGATGGGTGACATCATGAAATAATGCCTATTTATATGCCAAGTGACGAAATTGTAAGACTTAGTATGATATGGGCTTCTAACGAGTTTAATCCAAGAATGTCACATTCAGAGTGGGCCGTGGCTTTGATCTCCATAGGCAATGTCTACAGAGGAGTGGTGGAGATTGGCAAGTTTTCCATCCACGGCCGTGCTTACAGCCACAACAACCGACGGCGAAGCTATTGCTTCGAGTCGAATCATGAAACTTGGGTTCTCAACAGAAAGGAAGGTAAAAGAGAATGTTGTCCTGTTCGAGGTGGAGGTGGGTGGCCAAGGACGATTCCTCTGGTGTGATATTTTCTTTGGCTCTTTAACCATTTTTTAAAAAAATATTTTATCCAGATTTGTTTTGGACAAAATATGTTGTTCCGGCCACCGAAATCGAAGGCTCACCAATCATTTTAAGTTATTACTTGAAACAAAATCTACTTTGAATTTTAACCTCGCTAAAGACCTTTATTTAGAATTTTTCATTTCTTTTCTCTCTCACTTTCCTTTTTTCTATTGCGTTATAAGGTCGCCATCTACAATTATGCTAAAAAGGTAAGAGAAACTGGAGTAGCATACTCGACACAAGCGAGGCAAGGTGGCGAAAAAGAGGAAACTCGGAAAGATGAAGAGGCGGCGAAGCCGTATGTTGAGAACTTTGGGGGTATGGTCGACGCAATGGACGACTAAGAGAAAGCGGAGTTGGAGGAGTTGCACAAGAAGCGGGAGGTGAAAAACTACAAAGGTGCTAGCCTGACGAAACAGCCTCGGTGGCAGCTCCGATGGCGTCCCGAATTTGCCATTCCTGGACCAGGCATTGTCAGGGTTCAGGAAGAAGCTTTCCGGCGACGTCCCGCGGACCAATTCTCTCACAATGTCATCTGAAGACGAAAGAGTCGTCCAAGTGGGGGAGAACAAGATGACTTAGGAATTGGCTGTCGGACCATAAAAACTCCATCTTGAGATTGGATAAAGAGACCAGGGAGCTATCCGGAGACATTTATGATTTCTAGAGTAGATTAGATGGATTTAATGGCAGACGTGGTTAGTGACATACCTCTACTCTAGGTCAACACCCTCGCCTCGCCTTCCGCTAGTATGTCCTCGGTGTCTTTGAGCTCGAAGTCCGCTGGCACAATTGAGCCTCGCGTTCCAGATCTGAGGACGGCCGAGCTATAGATCCAAGATCTAAGGCTTGATTCGACCTAGGATGGGGGTCAATTTAAGGTCAAAAAGGGCCAGCAACACCCATAATTGGGTTTTTGAGGTCGATGGCCGTCGTTGAGCCCCGATGGGGGAGTTGCTGCAATGGTGAGAGTGGGAGAGAAAGGTGAGGGTTGGGTGCAAGGAGTGCTCTTGAGTGGGCCTTGTCCAGGTCAAAGGCCAAGTGGTGGGTCGTTGGCGACGTCGTATGGCTCGAATGGAGGCAGGACTGCATCTACAAAGTGAGGCAGAGCAAGCAACGAAAGGCAGTTTCTAGCGGTTATAAAAATTTGGGAAGAGAGAGCTTGTTTACTCATTTGGGAGTACTTCATCCCCTATGCTTCGATTCTGTTCTCGTTGAACAGTTCGGAAAATTAGTTTTCTTAAATTTATACATAAATATTTTCGTTGAACAGTTCAGAAAATTTAACTTTTGAAAAATACTTTCCCCAAAACACACGTTCCTAATTGTGACTTTCCTTATCTAAATAGATTAAAGGTTTACCCGGAGAGCACTAATAAGGGGTTTTCTAAGTTTCTTGCATGTCTAGATGCATCATGGGTAGAGTCGCTTGGGATTTTGGAACCGTTTGCCTTCTCTAACCAAGCATGAGTCCATGCATCCATATAAATATGGATGTCAGAAAATGTAACTAAAATAGAAAATAAGAAATACAAATAATTATAAGGGAAAAGAAGGAAAAAAAAAAGGAAAATAAATCCATTATCTCTTTATTGTACTCTTATGTATATATAAACACTCAAAAACCTTTCTAAAAATATAAATATTGATGTGTAGAATGATAAACTTGATTTTTTTTTCTTATTTTGAATCTTAAGAGGAAGACACAAATAAAAATATTAAGTAGATTTTGATCTACTTCCAAACAAGCGCAAAATTTTTGGGGTGAAAAATTCAAACAACTCTACCTTTTATTAGGAAAAAAGGTTGGAATTTGGCAAATCATTGCTTACTAAGCTAATTCTATTTTTGTTCTTTGTACTTATCATCATGGAGATGAGTCTCATGATTAATTTAAGTATGTGCAATCAACTATCTATGAAGTATCGACACTCTCCAATAGCCTTTATGTCGTGTCGGACATTTCAACACGTGTCGAAAAATCCAATATCTGGTCGACTTTTCCAACACTTTCCGAGTTTCCGACACGTGATTCTGATATCAAGGTCAATTTTAAAAATTTAATAAATGAGAAGTTAAAATATATATATATGTGAAAAAATAAAACACAATAATAAAAATAGTAAATAGAGAAAGAAGAAAAATCTAGTCTTTTATTTAATTTTGACTCCCACTTCCTGTGATACATAATTTACCCCTTAAGTTTTTTTTTCCTCCTCTTCCAACATATCTAATATGTGAGTCCAATATATGGATCGCTTGTTTTTTTTTTTTTTTTTTTTTTCAAGTTTTATGAATTATTAAAATAGAGTTGAATTTATCAAATTCAGGAATATGGGAAATATTGGGGAGTCCCACTCCTAAGGGATTCTTCCCCCTGTTTCTTCCCTTAAACTTTTTAAGGATCTACTCACGTCCATTCTTATGGGGAGGTCCCTAGCTACTATGTTTTTCAAGGCGTGAGAGCTACCTCTATATCCCTTGTTTTATGCCAGGGAACACTTCAAAGAGACTTCGGCAACAATCAGCTGACCTACTCCACCATAGAGTGGGTCCCATCATTTTGCAACAGAGGCATGGGGATCCCCACTCCGAAGGGGTTCTTCCCCTATTTCCTAGGGGCCTTTGAAGGACTTGCTTAGGATCACACTTTTATACTTTATGGCACCATAGTATGATAGTTTTTCATTTATACGTAAACAATTACTTATAAACATAATTGAGAGAGAGAGAGAGAGAGAGAGAGAGAGAGAGAGAGAGATTCACCTGATAGAGAATTCTCACTTAAATCCAGCACTTGAAGTTCCTCTAGAGGAAGGAATAAGGAGGCATCAATAATCCAAGGCGAACGCTCTTCTTTTGCCCACCCCAATTCTACCTGTTTCCAACCGCTTCCATCCCCCAAGTATAGTCGAGTTACTCGTAAAGTAGTGTTATCGCACTCCACGAAGTCCCAGCTGCAACAGTCACCATGGTTGTCACGCCACGACAAGAAAGAAGGCCCATTTAGGGGGTAGAAGGCAGCTTCAATGGTGAGTAGTGCATTCCTCTCTTCTTCCAAGCACCCCATGCTTCTTCCACTTCCCATCAAAACCAACAAAACCCAAGTCCACATACCCAATAAAAGACACTTCATGTTTATAATGGTGTTTTGTGCGTTATCTGTTTCTTCTGCTTCACCATATGCAAACTTACGAGGATCATCTCCTTAATTTATATGTGTGGAATCTTTTCCTTTGGAGTGACGATCACGGTTGGGCCAACACTACGAAACAACCGTGGGCAAAGTCAAGTCTGCTAGGGCCAACCCCTTGGAACAAGTGATCATCACCATTGACTTGACCTAGGACTTCTCTAAAAGAGGAGAGATGAAGATTATAAAATGACAAAATATTATTATTATCAAATCAGAAAAGAAAAATGTTACGATTTGATTTCACCAAAGCCATAAAAGAAACCTTCACAAAAAAAGAAAAAACTAAGATAGATGATAAGAACTATCGAATAAATGGGAACTTATTTGGACTTATTGAAGGAACAAGAAGAGGCAATTTCCATCAAAATTAATAAAGCGGTTAAAACAGTGCAGATCAACATTCACTATATCTCATATTTAATTGTAGTATTAATTAACCCAAAATAAATTAATTATCATTGGATAGACTAATATAAAAGAATATAGTCTTAAATTTGGGCATCGCTCAAATAATTGTTAGTATTTGATGAAAATCTTTTAAACACCGTGCCACGACAGAAGGCAGATTTAATCTTGAGCAAGGCATCATTCTTCCAAGCACCCCGTCAGTTTCCACTTCCCTCCAATATGGACACCTCCCAAGTCCGTTATTTTTATGATATTTTGTGGATTATGAGAAACCATATATGAGTATAGTGTGTGTGTCTATATATATATTTATATAAATTGAATCGGGACTTCTAAAGACAGTAGATTCCGCAAGATTTGATGGCCCAGGTATAATTTAACATATGTATTGGGTTCTCAAAATTCTTGCTCATGGCACGTGACCTTTCCGACTCAAAGAAGCAGCACACCTTGCCCTCCCTTGTGGTCATTAAAGCTAACCGTGACCTAGATATTTTACAGGGAAAAGGATGCAAACCATTTCAGCTTTGTTGAGAATTAGGGACACGAAAAATAGTAGGGATTAAAGCAGGCATTATAGCTGATTCAATGACCGTGAAATAAAACCAATCAAGTTTTTCATAGAAATTAAATATTCAATAATAATTGTGGAGGCCATAACATACGTAGGAATTTACTCTATTTATTGTGTTACCTCAAATTTCATGTGTTCAATGGATGTAATAATTACATTGTGCAAGTCATATGTAGTCTCACTTGATTCACTGATCAGAATGAATTGATTTTATATGTTCTGGATCCATGTGCAAAAGTTGCTTTTAAATATGAGAAAATTGTTTGAAATGTCTTACACCTATCGTATGGTTGTCAATTTAGTTGTAAACCCTTAAATTGTGCCAATTTAGTACTAAATCTTTCTATTGTGCCAATTTAGTTCTAAATCTTTTGACAATTTGCCAATTTAGTCATATACCTTTTAATGATGTCAATTTAGTCCTTAATCTTTTAATGATTGCCAAGTTAGTCATAAACCTCTTAACGGTTTGTCAATTTAGTCATTTTGGAAAACATTTTTGGAAATCATTGACGTGGCAATCTAGTCAGCGCTGGCCATCCTACATAGAACCGCCGTTGGTGCTGATGTGAAACATTTTTGCAATTTTTTTAATTTACTGAATTTTTCTTTGACTTTCCTTTTCTTTTTCTTTTTTTCTTTTTTACCTTCGCTAGCCATCAACAACAATTGATGGCCGGTGGAGGATCCAACTAGGGTGACCCTTACAAAAATTTAGAAAATTGAAAATTGTAAAAAAATTATCTACGTTAGCACTATTCGTATCACATAGGACTATTGAAATTGATTAAAGTCCCATGTCAATGATTCCCATCCATAATTGGTTGAGATGACTAAATTTGCAAGTCACTAAGAGATTTAAGACTAAATTAGCAAACCATAAAAAAAAAAAAATGTAGGATTAAAATAGTACAATTAAAAGGTTTAGGACTAACTTGGCAAGTTGTCGAAAGGCTTACTAAATTAGCACAATTGAAAAGTTTGGGATTGAATTGGCCATTGTAATATAGATATAAGTTTTTTTAGACAATTTGCTCTTTTAAATTTTATATATAAATAACAAGAAAGTTGGGTAGAGTAGATTTTTGTGGTTGAGCCACGTCATGGCAAAACCTCATTCTCTGGACTTCCTATAATGTAACTCACAACTTATTGATTAGATAAAGAGGTTTTATTACATATTAATATTGATATTCCCAAAAAAAAAATTATAAAATAGATTCTTGTGATATATAAAGAGGTCATTGCTAATTCATTATATATAACGAATAATATGTAATTATTACTTAATTACCTACGTTGACTATGAAAAAAAAAAGTGAAATCTTCTAATATTGAAGATATAAAATAAAAAAATAAATAATAAATAAAAACATGTTCTTATATTGGTGGAAAAGTTTGCACTCTATGTGTTATCTAAGTTCTCTTATTTGTCTGTAAAAAGTTTGCAATATCTGATATGAACAATCTTATCTTATGAATCCAAATAATCAAGGATTTTGGTGCATTATATGGCGTGGGAGATTTTGCAATCAGTGTTCGTCACTAAATTATTTTACATCTACTAACATTGTTTAAATTGTTAATAAGTATTAGGGTAGGGGATGGCCATGAGAATGTTAAAGGACGTGAAATTTCAGGCTGTCAATTAATGTTTGCCTATGACTCTACTGAAAGACCTCAACATTTTGTATGGGCATTTCTCCAGATGGTTAAATTGTCCCAATTAGTGTCAACTCTTTGCCGTAAGGAGACAATTAGTGGAGTCTGTAAAACACAAGCGGATGTTCTCTGGTGATTTCCCTTTGCCAATGCGGTTCAGGCCATATCATTACAGCGTAACCCATTGCTTATTAGTTTAATTATTAAAATTATGAACGAAAGATGCATGATTTTATTAATTTTTCTCAACCAAATATATCAAAATAGAATGGACAAATTTATAACACAAGATACCCGAACTTGTGAGTTGAGCTCATCTGTTGGATTCCATGTATCATGTTTAACTTTTTTTTTTCCCCACTAATCCTATATTACATTGATGTGAAATGCTTTGCTTTTTGGATAGGAATGTTCATTATAGCTACCACCCGACCCGCTGTGGTGACTCCGTTGGGTAGGTTTCAGGCCTTCGTTCGGGAGGTCGGAAGTTCGAAGCTCCTACGACGCAAGTTGCAAGGAGGCTGGTGGGTCATTAGGTGACTTAACCGGTGACACGTGTGTGGTGACTAGCGCGTGTCGCCTGGGGGGTTTACGGCGCGCTATGCGGCGCAAACTGGTTCCTCCTGCACAAAAGAAAAAAAAAAAAAGGTCCATTATAGCTTGACCTAGCTTTCCCCTAAGTCGTCTTTGCCACCTTTATTGACAGAGATGTCCATTGTGGAAAGTAAATAGTAACACCTTGACTAACTTCATGTTTCATTAATCCAAAAGCAATATGAATATGATGGACAAGAGAGTCGGCCTAGTCAATCAATTTCTCTTTCCATCTTGGTCTAATATTGGATGAAAATTTGCCTCTTTACCCCGACAAAATGCTAGACTAATTTATTTCGTTTTCTCATCAAGCATTTGGCCAATACTCTAAAGTTGGTCAAGCAAGGGTGAGTAGACCCTTGTTCTTATGCGGATTTGGAAAATGGATTGGAATTTTCTAAAGTTAGGACTAAATTATCTAATAATGTTAATCACCACATCAAAATGCTCTAGTCATTTGAGAAATTTCGTTTAGAACACCATAAATTAACTTGACATACATAATTGGATTTTTGTAATTTTTCAATTCATCCATTAATAGTCGTTGAATTAGAAGTTTCTTTCCTTCCATTTTTATTTTTGAAGTGAGTTGATGAAAATAGAGATATGGTGGAAGTTCTTTTTCCTTGCATTTTTTTTGTTGGTAACTCCACATCTAATTTCCTTCATGGGCTAAATTTGTTGGTAAATATCATTCAATAAATCGTTTTTAATCATCTTGAAGACAGTGGTTGATGTGAATGAGTTTCTGATGTAAAGAATCTTTAATTCCCATGTATCTCCATCTTAATTCACCATCGACCTCTCCTCTCCTCTCCTCTCCGATTCCTTTGTGTTTGTAATCATTTATTGGATTTGATCAGCCTCTTCTCTCTAACTCACTCTTCTCTCCTCCACACGTACTCGAAAATCATCCCACAAATGATCGGAGCTTCTCTCCACGGGACATCAGATGGGATACGTGTAAATATTGGTGTCCTGTTCATGTGCATGCCTGTGAAACGAAGCTTCAAAACTTGCGACTAATCTTTTTACCCGATACAAGTAATTATTTTAGGACAAATTTTTACAAGTTATTAAGCTCCAAAACTCAACCTATTTCAATTATTATTACTATTGTCACCTTTAGTTTCTTTTTCTCATTTGGCCATCGAGCATCATTACCCTTTCCATGTGGTCGAACCTACCAATGGCTTAAGTCTCTCCTAAGTCTTAGAGACATCCATGTTCTCTCAACTTCAAAGATTGTATATATACTATTATCAATTGGTTAACAAAAATAGTATACAGTACCGATTATTCGTTCAATTATATGATTTACTTTTAGTTTATTTGCTCGAATTTCATCTTAGGCGTTTTCAAGGTATAGAATCGGAATTTTTGTGGATTTAACTGACATACGTTTTAAGGTTTAATATGCATTTTGAATGTTTAAATGCCCGCTTCATCATATAGGGACTCTTGTATAATTTGAGCAAATCATTCTTGGTCACTTGCAAAAAAAGCTGTGAAATGCTTTGCCTTTTGGGTAGGGATGTCCATTATAGATCTACTCAAATTTCTCCCTTGTCTACCTACCATAAAGGCTGGGAAATGTTTTGCCTTTATGACAGTGATGTTTATTATAGAAAGTAAGTGGCAAGAACTTGCCTAAATTTATGTTTCTTTAATCCAAAAGAAATATGAAGATAATGGAAAAGAGAGTTGGCCCAGCCATGCAATTTCTCTTTCCATCTCTATGTAATCTTGTATGAAATTTTGCCTCGTTACCCTCGACAAAACGCTAGACTAATTACTTCTTTTTCTCATAAAGTATTTGGCCAGTACTCTGAAAAATTGGTCAAGCACAGGTGACTAGACCCTCGTCCCTATGCGGATTTGAAAAAAGGATTGGAATTTTCTAAAGTTTTGTCACATAGTTTATCTTTCCTTCTCAATGTAATCATGGAGGAAATTTTGGCTCTTTACCCCCGACAGAACGGTAGACTAATTACTTCTTTTTCTCATAAAGCATGTGGCCGAGACTTCAAAAAATTGGTCAAGCAAGGGTGACTAGACCCTCATCCTTATGTGGATTTGAAAAACATATTGGAATTTTCTAAAGTCTGTTCATGTAGTTTATCTTTCCATCTCAATGTAATCTTGGATGAAATTTTGGCTCTTTACCCCGACAAAACGCTAGACTAATTACTTCTTTTTCTCATGAAGCATTTGGCTGATACTCCAAAAAAATTGGTCAAGCAATGGTGACTAGACTCTCCTCCTTAAGTGGATTTGAAAAATGGATTGAAATTTTCTAAAGTCTAGAGTAAATTTATGTTAATCACCAAATCAAAATGCTCTAGTCGCTTGAGAAATTTCGTTCAAAATATCAGGGAAAATTTTAATTAAGGACCTGAAGTGAAATCATTTTCTCAAAAAATGGCCTAAAATGGACATTTTATCAAATAAAGGCCCAAAGTGACCGATTTAGTCTTGAATAAGGGTTTCAACTTGAAAGCCAATCAAATCTTATTTGCAGCTACGAGTATTTCCTTTTCCTTTTTCTTTTCTTTCTATTTTCATCTTGCTAATCTCCTTCTTGACTCCTCATGCATGAGCTTGCACAGGTGCAAAACAATTTGAACAATTTAGGAAAAGAAGAACATGAAAAGCTATTCGAGAAGTTATGCAGTTTTGCAAAACTGCAAATTGCGTGCTTCAGTTCTGCAGCCTCCCCATCAGCAAAATTCAAAACACATGCTCTACATTATGCAATTTTGCATCCTCACCCAAGAACTCATCGATTTCAGTATAAGTTGGTTTTTAAGTTATTCGCCACCACTCGCCTTCTCCGACAACAATAATGAACTTGAAAATAAAGAAATATCCATCAGTGGATTTTGTCTTTATTCAATTTGCTTGTGAAAACTTATTATGGCAATTAAAGTAATAGTTTCATACTCTCCCCGCCAATGAAACTGCCTATGCCACAATAACTTTCACTTATAGCTTCTTGGGAATGTTTTATTGGGTCCGGGTTAGATTATTCATAACATTCATAGATGCCGCTTGCATTAGGTGGAATATGTAGCTTCTTGAGAGGGTCCAATTGTGTCATTCAAAGGTTGCTGAATCATTTTGACTCGTGATTGAAGATACTTGCCTTTGGTGACGATTCGAATTAGACAGCACTCAATCTAAAAAACGAATGACTCTAGTCTATACATGTTCAAACAAATTTGCCTCTCTAACTCTGAAATATTATCTACACAGATTTGAGAGAGAATAACAAGATGAAAAAAGTGCAAAATCGCTTAGAAATTCCCAAAACTACGTATTTCACTGAACAAATCAATGCACATGAGTATCACAAAGATTCCTCAAAAACCTCTGATAAATTTGGCTCAGGCACTTCAATCTAGCTTCTCCTCACTAAGATTGATCATAGCCTATGTGAGCACTGATTTGAATTCAAGCATCAACGACAACGAGGGCAGTGAGCTAATGGCTTACACCTCATCATGCTTTGTGCTTGACCATGACCACAAGATGTGGAGATCGAATCGAGTTGAACGTCACATCTTGGTCCACTCGTGCTCGATCTAGGGCTTGGATTGACCTCCATTTTTCAACAAAGGTCTTGGAATTGCTGTTGAGGGTAATGACAAATGAGGTTGAGGGCGTTGATGGCTAATTCGGCAAGGAAGATAGAGATGGACCTTGGAGAACGTGATCTAAAGAGTGAAAAAGGCGAAGACACGATGATGATGAAGAAAAGAAAGAGAAGGAGAAAATTAATTAAAAAAAGAAGGAAAAAAAAAGTCTTTAGATGAAAATGCCCCTGGATGCAAATAAAATTTAGTTGGCTTTTAAGTTAAGGCCCTTATTTGAAACTAAGTTAGTCACTTCAAATTCTTGTTTGAGACAATGTCCATTTTGGGTCATTTTTTGAGAAAACGATTCTACTTTAGGCTCTTAATTGAAACTTTCCCAAAATATCATAAATTAACTTAACATTTATAACTAGATTTTCATAATTTATTAATTCATCCACTAATAGTCTCATAATTGGAAATTTCTTTCCTTCCATTTTTATTTTTGAACTGAGTTGATGAAATAAAATACCATTCGACAAATCATATTTAATCATCTGAAAGACGACGCTTGATGTCATTGACTTTTTAATGTGAGGAATATGCAACTCTCATGTATCTCCATGTTAACTCACTATCGGCCCCTCCTCTCCACTCCTCTCGGCTTCCTTTGTGTTTGCACAAATTTTTGACACAAAACTTCAAAACTTGACATCTTTCTTCGTATTATTCCTTATTATTTTTTCTCATTTGTTCCCAAATTTCAAATGGCAGTTTCTAGACCAGGGTGCACTAGATCGGTCCTATGTGGAAATTTACTTTGTAGTGATTTCATAGCTTGTCAAATTCCATTTTATATGATGATTAAACAATAAGTTATACATATAACCGCTTCAAAGTGTCATATTAATAGAGTCAACACAATTACTAAACTTGAAATATATTTTATAACATGCTTTCATCGACTCTAATTAGCCTTTATTCTCATCTACGTATCATTGTCTCTCCTTTACATTTCATTGCGTCCAACTATAATTGCTACTTCACTTATCTTTACTAATGGCATCTCCAATCCCCTGAACAAGCCCGAAATCAAAATTAGAAAAATACGCCCAAGGACCGCCTGAGAAATGCAGGGATCGATTCGGACTTTCGAGCCCTTGATGGCTCTTGATTTTCTTAACTTTTAATATCTTTTATTTCTCGTCTTTAGCGTCCATAGTGCTGGAGAGGTGGAATATTTTGTTCTTTTATTTTTTTTTTTCATTTTTGATCTCTGATGTTGAATGGACTGGGCTTGTCCGTAAAAGTTGTCCAAAATGAACCAAGCGAGGCCCTATCAATTAGTTGGGGCCACCGCCGGCGGCTGTTCGTTCGCACGAACGGCCACAAAATGGTGGCATTGACGCATAAACCCTTTAATTAGAGAGTGATGAAAGAAAAGCACTCAGCAAAAATCAACAATTTGATGAAAACCTTTAATTTTATATGGGCATAATTTAAGAAATATTTCAAATTAGTATGAGGTTAATACCCTGAAAAACCTATCGCTTGCAATATTTCTTTAAAAGCATTCACTCCTATCGCTTGCAAAAATTAATTAGTGAGAAATACTTTATCATTAACAAAAACATCGAGCAAAGATTATTGTTGATGATGAACATTCTAATTAATATAAATAAATACTTTGTACAAAGAAATTTACAAATCATTGATTTTCTGTGAAAAAATCAATAATGATTTACAATTCATTCTCTTTTTGGGCCTTCGAGGACCTTTGCCCTTTATATGTGGTCTATACTACTAAAGGCTAAGTCTGAGTAACATCCATGTTCTCTCAATTTCAAAGATCACACATTTATCATTATCAATAGGCTAACTAATTTTTTAAAGATTAATAAAAACTAGCATATAATACCAATTTTTTTTTCTAGTTATATGATTTATTTATCTTTATAATTGCTAGAATTTCTTTGGAGGTGGTTTGAGGTAATAAAATTGGAAACTTTGTGTATTTAACTGATCATAGATTTAAGATTTGTTTCGTATAGACTCATTATGCATAGACTCAAGAACTAAATTAGTAGTTTGGGAACTTTTTTTTATAAGGGATTATTAATAAAGAGAATGACAAAAGTCAAAGCGAGTTTTCATAAAATTGACCATCATGTTATTTTAGAATTATAAGCAATATAATAGCATAAGAGAACAAAGAAAGGTAGCACTCAAATAATATGAGGTTAATACTCTGAAAAACTCCAAACGATATACCTATGACAAATTTACCTCAAACTAATTTTTTGACCACAAAATACCTTAAACTGATATACATCCGACAAATTTATCCAAACTGGTACACATGTGATAAATTTACCATATGTTAGTTTTTGTGAAATTTTCCTGTCAAATTACTAAATCGAATTACACGTGACAGTCCCAATTATATAATTTTTTGTGATTTTTTATGGTATTAATCAAATTTAATATAAGGTATATATGTCACAAATATACTATTTTAGGGTTTTTGTCGGAATAAATTAGTCTGAAGTAAATTTGTCACAAGTATACCGGTTTAGGATTTTCGTATAGTCAATTGGGGTAAATTTGTCATAGATGTACCAATTTAAGATTATTCATGGTCAAAAAATTAGTTTATGATAAATTTATCAACATATACTAGTTTAGAGTTTTTCATTGTAACCCAAGAATATATAGAGGCATAGACGCGTATCCCCTGAATATATATAGGTGCCTTGTGATTTATTTATTTTTTTAATTAAAAGCATGAAAATGCGTTATATGGTAGTTAGTGAATTGTCACTATTATTCAGAAAATCATAACTCATTGTACAGGAAAATAATCGTTAAAAAAGGGGGAAAAAGAAAAGAAGAACGACAAAATGACATCTAACTGTAACCGAGGGGACTGAATTAAAGATGGAAGGTCCCTAGCAGTCCTAGACCATGTTGATTTTTTCTTTTCTGAATTAAATTGGTCAATTAATTGTATGAAAAAATATATTTTGATATTTTGATGTAGAATAGCTATTTAATTATAAAGGTCATTAATGGGCAAAACTATAGTGTAAATGATTAAGATGATATTGTCCAAAGTAAATAAACAATAAATCAATGCAAGGAATGTGCACAGTCGATGAGTAGCACGAAAACAGAACAGCGATGCTGCAGGGTTTAGCTACTACAGTATATAATCACCAAAAAGTAAATCATCATTTTAAGCCCTAATTAGGGGGTCAAAATCAATTCTTCCTGTGTTGCAAACGAACAATTGTTTGTTACTTATTTTCTTGGAATAAGTCCAAATCTGGGGTCCACTTGGAGAAATTCACTCTAGAGCTCCCCAATTTGAGAGGTTTTGCATCTTGAACATAAGAAACTCAAGTCCGTTGGGCTTTAATGGGAGAAATCTAGATTGACCCACTCAAGATTAAGGTTCATTTTCATGAATCAATGTCCAATTTTGATACTAGACCTCGATTCATTTTTGGCCTAAATCTCATAACTTCAATTCAATGTCAATTTGAATGCAATAGGCTATCCTAAGTATGGGTAATTAGTCGGATAGGTTTATCGCAATATTAATTGAATTCGATTTCAATTCATTTATGATTTGGAATGAGGAATTGCAAAATTTCCCCGTTATGGCCTATAGGTTAAATTACATGTACCCATGGCCCAAGTCCATCATCTTTCACAATAATCATTCAATTAGGTCTATAGAAAACCCATAGGTTGCAATTATGAGGTTTAATTGGCTTAATTGGATCAAAATCGGACAATTTCTCCTCAAATCGGACAAGTTTTCTTTTCAATTTGATCTTCGAGGGACCAAATTGCATAAATTTTGAACCCACAAAAACTGCCCAGCTGAGAACCCACCAAACCGATCAAGAATAGGTCAAACCGGTGTGAACCGGCCTAACCAGTCCAACCAGCCATTGGCGAAATAAGCCGATTCGACCCCTTGCCAGTTAATTCTGGATCGCTGGCGACCAATTCCAAGATCTTTACCATGTGTATTTTGTCCCCATGCCGTCAAATTTTCTAGATTTTGTAGACCAATCCTTGGATTTCGTAAATTTACGATTTAGCCCCTAAGTAGACCTTTAATCGCAATTCTCATTTTAAACCCTAATCTTTGTAAATTGAGCCCATCCGATCGGTCTTAAGTTACGTTCTAAGTGTAATTTGCTTTTGATGGACTTAATTTGGCCATTAAATAGAAATTTTGACAGTCGGATTAAACCGATGGCCAAGATTCACCGATCAGAGCCTAGTATAAAAGTCATTTTCCCTCCAAATTTTAGGGGCCTCACTTGTAGAAAATTTTCTTACACTAAGGCTTCGTTCATTTCGCAGAAAATAATCTACGGGAAAACGTTTTCCAAATTTTCCGGCATTCATTTCACGGAAAATGAATTTCTTGGGAAAAATGTTTTCCATCAAAGGAAAAATGTTTTCTAAAGTAGAGGAAAATATTTTTCACTTTTGAAAAGTGGAAACATTTTCCTCACTTGATCTCTCTTATCTCACACCTCTACAAATCCTCACTTCCTCCTCAAATTTCTTCTTCTTCTTCTTCTTTTAATTCGAATTATTTTTTAATTTTCTTTTTCTTTTTAATTCAAATTATTTTTAATTTCCTTTTTCTTTTCTTTTTCTTTTTTAATATCCTTTTTCTTTTTTTTTTTTTCTTTTTCTTTTCTTTGTTTCCCATATTCTTCTTTCTTGGCTAGTACCTCAAGCTTGTCGATCTCAAACTCGCGCTCGTCGATCGACGAGCCTCAACCTTGACGCTCACGCTCGCCAATTTGGGGAGTGGAAAATATTTTCCTTATCGAATATCGAAGAATATTTTCCGAAATATTTTCATGTTTTAGCCGAACACTAGAAGACTTCTAAGAAAATATTTTTCAAAAATGGCCCATTTTCCACGAAATGAACAGACTCTAAAGCTAAAAATTCTCTCTCAAGCTCTCTCCCTTCCCACCCTTTCCCTCTCTCCCCTCACGCGCAACCACCACTCATCGATGTATGGCCCCATGTCGGCGGCCTTGCCATTGCTGCTTCATCCTCCGACTTCCCTCTCCCCTAGTTGTTGTTGATTGTCGCCGAAGTTCCCCTCGATAGTCATCCAATCGGCGCTCCCCAAGTTGTCCACGAACCAAGCTCGATCACCGGTGAACCTTCCCGCGGCTTCACTAGACCGAACTGGCACTCCACTGACCTCCTCAGGTGGTCCGATCGTTGTCAACCCCTTCGTCTAGGAGCTCCCAACCCTCTGGTGGTTGGAGCTTAGCTGGAAAGTTACTAGAATAGTTCCGGTGGCCTGGTTTCCTCGCTGGCATTCAAGGCCAATCCAGTTTTGGACCAGTTCAGCAAGGCAATCGAACCAACGGTCCAGTCGGTCCCAATCCAGTCCCTTGGCAGTTCATGGCGATCCGATATATTCCTTAGAGTTCTAATCACTCTCCAACGATGATTATTTGGTCCGATTGCGTCTAAATCGAAGAAATATGTAAAGTAGGCATCTTTAATCTCAAATCCGATGAGGCGAGATTGATGTATCCAATCAAGGCTAGGATTCAAGTTTAGATTTATGTAAAATGTCTAGATCTGAGATCAATGATGTGGTTGAATGATCTGCTACGGTTTGATACTCATTAATCATGAATTTATGGTTGATTGAACTTGATCTTCATTAATATGCAATTTCGTGCTTCTGTGAATGACCTATTGTTTGGGCTGAAACAAGGTACTAGATGAGGCTTTTTTACCTCAATTCCTCCTAGGCCTAGAAAATAAACTTCAATAGTTTCGATTTGATAGGTTGCACGTCCCGAACGGACGTTGTTTGGTCCTGGAAAAACACCTCTAAAACCGGTCGATTCTATAATAGTTTTAGGTTGATTTGCGTTTTTGACTTGTTCTGATTTTAGTGCTGATTTTTATGATCTGATTCTGGAAAAGATATCTCATGATATTTGCTTGAAATTGTCTTGAGTATGACATATTTTTTCTAGATTTTTTGACGATGTATCGGTCAAGTAAAATTGCTTAAAATTGACCCTAGGTAGATCTACCCTGCACTAGGTCCGAATTGCATTTGCCTGAAATTGAGCTTGTAGATGAGTCCATTTGATTTCATGATCTTCATGAGACTTGAAATACATATTGTGTGCATTCTAACGATATATGATTCGCATAATTTGATCATGCCTATATTGTTAGAATTTTCCTAATATGTGGACAAAATTAATTGACATTGTTATTTACTATTTAACGTTTACCGTTTTACGGGGTTTGGTCTAAGGTGAGATAGAAGGTTTCTTAATTAGTCTAATATGGGGCTCGCTAGTGTGGGCCGAGTTGAGCCTGGCTTGTAATGAGGGGGACTGGCTGGAAACTCTATAAATAGTGCTCAAGTCTCTCCTCTAGCCCTAATCTCACATATCCTCACTTAAGGGACGTTACTCTAATGTCAATCGTGAGGGGCCGCCTCATTGAGCCAGTGATTCGGAGGGTAATAGAGGAGAAGGATTTGCGCAAGGAACATTGTGTTTCCTCCGCTTCCGCTTCAAGAACGATTAATCCTAAAACAGGTGCGTCAATCCTTCTATTTACAATTGCATGTTTATGTTCTGGTTATGGAGATCTTGGGTTGTGTATAATCTGCACCCAACATGTGATATCAGAGCCTCCATAACCCTAGAACATGAACGCAATTTATTTTACCCTAATCTGTACGAATTTGCCCTGATTTATACTGATTTACCCTAATTAGTATCAATCTTGCCCTAATTTGCGATTTTCGAGATTTTAAGTTTAATAAAAATCAAATTAAATTGCAAATTGGGACTCGGCTCGACGAGACGGTGCAAACCGTCGGCGGCGCGTCGCCGGGGGACGCCGCACGCGCCCCCATGCGCGGCCACGCGCCACTGGGGGTGTCGAGCACGCGCCCACGTGTGATCACGCGCGGGGCGTGCGCCGCATGCAGTCGCTGAAGTCAGCGACCCGGGTCCGACCCAATGCGTGCGTCGCACGTGACCGCTGACGTCACGGTGACGTCAGCAAACCGGGTCGACCCGACCCGGAGACCGACCCGATGACGTCAGCGCTGCCCGATGACGTCATCGACCTGGCTTGGCAACCGACCCGACCCGACCCGGATACGGACCCAACCCGACCCGGTTACCGACCAGCGGGCGGTGGACCGGACGACCCGTTGACCAACCCGACTCGGTCAACGGTTGACCGTCCGGTCAGCCGATCGAACCGGGCGGCTGGACCGAACGGTCGGACCGGCTTCTAGCCGGTTGTACATCGGCGCGTGAGTCCCACGCGCCGCGCACTCAGGTGGCGCGTGCGGGCACGTGGGACCTCTGTTTGGCGCGTGGTTGGTGGTGTTGGATTCGTATGGTGATTTCCTATCTTGTGGCATATTTATTTTATATGTTTGATGATTTTATTGATGTGAAATTGCATATGAAACCCTAAATACGTGTATTTTAATTGAATTTTTGTGTATTTTTCTTGTATTTTCTGTGATTTTGGAAATACAAGTTTTGGGTTATAGGTATTTTATCACATAATCATTATAAAGGTGTGATTCGTCAATAAAAATCATACTTTATTGAGAATTGAAGCTAGCTTAATGAGATACAATCATTATGAGATAGTTATTGAACTATATCTTGAGATAATGAGAAAAACTTTTGTTGCCCATGCATATTCCTTTTAACCTTTGAATGATGGATGTTTTATGAATCTGTGACCAAATTGATTGTACTAATTTACACATCTGCTGAATGTGGATAATGCATGTCAATTAAGTCATTGTGCATTATACTAAAGAAAATCATATGGTCACTAGTTAATATCCATCAAATTGAATATTTTTATGGTTGGAGTATGGCAATATTTATGCAGAGCAATAGTATCTACTGTTATAGTTTAGATATTTGGTTCTGTGATTTGACTCAATTTATAGGCCACTAGTTGAAGTAATGATATTTGTTACTTAAAATTGACTAATAAATTAGTTGTTGGCCTTAGAGTCATGTTTTGCCTTATGAAACTCATGAGCTATAATGGATCAGCTGTCAAGCTCTCGATCTGATGTACCATGTATTGCTATTGATGTTGATTTATGATAGATTATCTAGATCAATATTAAAAAAATAATTGGAATATGTAATTTTGGTGCACAAAAGAAGTTTCCTGTGTTGCTGTGATTAGTGATCTCATTGGAATCTATTTTTCAGATTCTATATATATATATATATATATATTTATTTATTTATTTATTTATTTATATGTATGATTAATGAATAAGGCAATGTAATTAGCAAGATATGTGATTTGAGTGATATGTGCCCCTATCACTGAAGTTCGAATCACATGTATATGGTTTATGTGAGGTATAAATATATCCTTGATATCGAGAGAGTTTCAATGATTCAATTGAGTAGTGACCGCCAAAGTGGCACGCTTGATTGGGTTTGAGAAATTTCGGTCTCGTATATTGGTTGGGATGTCTCTGGTCTAATGCATGGTCATACTCCCAAAGGAGGTGATTGTGTATTAGTTCATGGAGGGGTACATGATGGTGCGGTGGAGGAGTGATCAGTTCTAGTGGTTCATCTGCCCAAATGTGATAAATTCACGAAGATTGGAACATATTCTCATAACCGCTATCATGTGGGGAGTGTCCAACTGCATGTCATGTATTCTGCCCAAATGTGATTATATGATTATGCGTGTAATTCTCTGGATGTGTACTTGTACGTCAAGTTACACGGTGCTCACATGATGCTAATTATATGCATTGCTTGTTTTTCAGTCACTTTTCTGTAATTAATAACTCCACTATAATTGAAGTTTTTACTGCTTCAAATTTTAAGTTGTGGACATATGATTTATTGCTTGAGAAAAGAGCAATAGTATTAGCTTTACTGTCCATGAAGCGTTCCATTTTGGAACACTTGAAATTTGGTTTGCCTACTAACTGCACTGCTAAGAGATGATGAAAGCCTTAGTGGCTTGTAATTATGTCTTGTCTAATATCGAAATTAGGACACATCTACAAAAATTGCGTTTAAGTCCTAATGAGCCATAAAAGGCAATATGCAATCTATGAAACATGTTTGGAAACTTACTGACTTATCTAAAGATCACAAGTTTATTAGTTGCAAATTGGAGTTCAAAACTAAACTTATAGTTAAAGTTTTTACTCTGAAAGTGGGGTGGATTGTTAATAGTGAAGAAATAATCATTTCTTTAAAAGATTCTTTCAGAGTGAATGCGGCAATTGGAGGATTTTGCAATAGATTTAAGTAAACTTGTGTGTAGACTGAAAAGTCTTATTAATAATTTTATGTAAGTTTCCAGACAATATTAATAAAGTTTCATAGTATTGCTATTTTGTTCAATTGTGAACAAAGTAACTTTTAGCACAAAAAAAAAAAAAAAAAAGAACAAAGTAACTTAATACACTGCAAGGTCAGTGGGAGGAAATTTATTTTTCTCATATTCTATGTACATGATACATATTTATGTTAGTAGGAAGTGCAGTGCAGTGAATAAAGTTCTATGTCTACTATGAAAGTAGAATTTGTAACTTTCTTTTAGGCTGTTACTTGGGCTATTATTCTTCGGAACCTTATGAAGGAGTTGACCGTTTTGACTTTATGGATAGACCCATACGGTTGAGTTGAGACAATAAATTTGTTTTTAACAAATGTCTCAAGAGGTCTAAATATATGGCGGTCAAATATTTTTGACCATAAATAAACGGTATAGAAAGGGTGACTTATTATATAATATATTATCACAGATGATGTGATTGCAGATCCACTAACTAAAGACCTACACCCATGAGTATTTGAGTGACATGTCATCAATATGGGCCTAGGAGTATCTTCGGATACTGTTGTTTAGTGGGAGTTACTTTGGCTTTACTCTGATAAAGTTCACATCCGTGGTTCGTTACATTTAGTAACGGTTTGATATGTATCAACTTTTGCATTTAATAAAATAATTTTGAATGTGTTATTATCATGTTGAATACATATTGATAAAGTCTCAAGGTATTACCTTGAGTGAAGGCTAGGGGCAATTCATTATTAGCCTTGTGCATATGTTCTTGTAAAAGGCTAACCATAAGGACAAGACATATGTGGATTCATTTGAACCATAACTTCATTCTCTTGTGGCACAAGCTTTTGTGTCGCCTAAGTAAGAGAATGATGATTGACAAAGGTTCATTAGAACCATAATTTCATTCTCTTGTGGCACAAACTTTTGTGTCACCTAAGTAAGAAAATAGTGACTGACAAATGGATCTCTCTATGAGAGATGTTAGCCATTTGTCACACTACCATATTGGATCCATATCAATAAAGTTGAAAGCACTTGTGACCATGGAAGGCTCTGTGTGTATACATGCAGTTATCGCCATGATTCGATGTTGGAGGCTTTATGGGATAGGATTGACTATTAAGAATTATCTCTGGACCATTGTGCGCACATACAATACAATTTCAATTAATATAGTCCAAGTGGGAGAATGTTAGAATTTTCCTAATATTTGGACAAAATTAATTGACATTGTTATTACCGTTGCGTTTACCGTTTTACGGGGTTTGGTCTAAGGTGAGATAGAAGGTTTCTTAATTATTCTAATATGGGACTGGCTAGTGTGGGCCGAGTTGAGCCTGGTCCGTGATGAGGAGGATTGGCTGGAAACTCTATAAATAGTGCTCAAGTCTCTCCTCTAGTCCTAATCTCACATATCCTCACCTAAGGGACGTTACTCTAACGTCAATCGTGAGGGGCTGCCTCATTGAGCCAGTGATTCCGAGGGTAATAGAGGAGAAGGATTTGCGCAAGGAACATTGTGTTTCATCCGCTTCCGCTTCAAGAACGATGAATCCTAAAACAAGTATGTCAATCCTTCTATTTACAATTGCTTCTTCTTGTTCTGATTATGGAGATCTTGGGTTGTGTATAATTTGCACCCGACATATATGTGTGTATGATTTTTCGTTAGATTTTTGCATGTTTTTAGATAATCAAAATCGAGCATGTTCTATGACGTTTGCGTTAGATTAAGGGTTTATCACGAACATACTAAAACACGTTTGTTTCAGTCTCTTAAATACCAAATCATGTATCAATGCCTTTCAACATTTAAAAAAAGGAAAAAGTCACGAAAAACCCCAAACATTGCCCCAAGTGACACATTTACCCCAAACTTTTTTTGTGCCGTGAAAAACCGCAAACTTTCCAAACCGTGACACATTTACTCCAAACTTTTTTTGTGACACCAAAAACCCCGAACTTTCCAAGTATGATACATTTACCCCAAAATTGGAGGGCATTTTGGTCTTTTCATTTTTCTTTTTTTTTTCTTTTTTTTCTTCTTCTTCCCTCCACCGGCCATGGTGGAGCCAGCGGAGGGAAGCCGGTGTCCGGCGAGGGTCGCCCGATGCCGGCGAGTCAGCGAGGGCCGCCCTCGCCAAATCTGGCGAGGGGTGCCCTTGCCGGCGTTAGGTGAGGATGGCCCTCGCTAGATCTGGTGAGGGCGTCCTTCCTTCTCCCTCTCCACGTCGCTCTGTAATCTCATCCCTGTCCGCGCCCTGTCCTCCGAGGGTTTCGTCTCTCTCCTTCTTCTTCATCTTCATTTTCTCTCTTTTTCCTTTGCGATTTTCTTCGTTTCTTCGTTTCTTCTTCTTCTTCGTTTCTTCATCTTCTTCTTCTTTGACCTCAAGCCCTAAATCCGATGCGGTAGCTCGAGCCCGGAGGAAGATGTCTCGCCCGACGCCGGCGAGGGACGCCCGCCCTCGCCAGCATCGGGCGACCCTCATCGGACGCTGGCTTCCCTCAGCCGGCCATGGCGGGCCGGCGGAGGGAAGAAGAAGAAAAAAAAAAAAAAGAAGGGAAAAACTAAAACTAAAAGGACAAAAATGCCCTTATGGGGTAAATGTGTCACGGTTTGGAAAGTTTGGGGTTTTTCACGACACAAAAAAAAGTTTAGGGTAAATGTGCCACTCGGGGCAAAGTTTGGGGTTTTTCGTGACTTTTTCCCTTTAAAAAATAAGTGTTACAAGCTTCGTGTTTATATGTGGCATGTCATAATAACTTCATTTGGCATGCGAATTGCATGCATCAATTAGGCTAGTTGCAATTGAAAATTGTTAAACACGTCATTTTTAGTAGGGTGAGCATTGGTCGGGGTCAACCACAGGACGACCACTGACCAGCATAACCCTGTCAATCCTGGTTCATTTCTTAGGGAGATTAGGTCGGTTCTGGTCCTAAAATTCCTAGACCAGCACTGTGCAGGTTGGTCCTCGATCCTGAAAGTTCCGAGTCGGTCCAACCTTGACCAATCCTGGCAATATATATATACACACGACGTCAACAACATTAAATAGTTCTTTAGTGAAAAATTCAAGTAATTTTACATTGTTCTTTAATAACTTAAGTTTTTAATGTCTTTTATAGTGTTAATAGTCATAATTTATAAAAGAAGAAAATGTTTTTGTGATAAGTCCTCACAGCGTCCAAAAAGATACTTTATGGCATCCTTCTCTAATATTCATTTTCTTCTTTCTTATTTGTCCTTTTAGTCTTTAATTTGCTAAAATCGAAAAAAAAAAAAATAACTTCTCCACTCGCCACTTGACACTCGCCTCGCTCGCTTTAGGTCACTTGTGCCGCTCGTCGTTCAATGCTCACTTGGCTTGTTGCTCCCCGCTCGACATTCGATGTTCATTCTGTTCGACTCTCACCCCATTTGACCCTCACAACTTGCCTTTCTTAGCTGACCTTGCTCATCATCGAACCCATTAGGTCGATACGGTCCTCGGTTGCTCTTTCAAGAAGTACAAAAAATGAAATTAAAAATTACTTGTTAGTCTTAAGTTGACCTTAAAACCGGACCGAGCCTATTGGGTTAGTTCGGTCTTTAATAGTTTTTTTAGGAATACAAAAAATGAAATAAAAAATTATCAGTTGGTCCTGGGTTGACCTTGGAACTGGACCAAACCCATTGGGTCAGTCCGGTCCTCAGTCACAAGCTCAATAGAGTTGGTCCTCAATTCCAAAAATTGAGGACCAACTGTGCGGGTTGGTCCTAGAGTTAGGGGGTGAACCAGCCCAACCCAGACCATGCTCACCCCTAATTTTTAGTTCTAAGTTATTTTGCAATGTCAATGACTTAAATGATTTCTTGGTGTCCTAAACTAGGGTTAGATATTTTACTCAAATCATTGTTGCATCCAATCCTTTGTCATATGTGAGTTTCATAACATTCAAGCATTGGTTAAGTGGTCTTTTCAACTATTAAACATATACCATGTTCTATTATGCAAATAGCCGATTCGCATGCTTTCATGAATATCGATTTTCGAACATTGAACTAGCCTCAATTGAACTCGAACCCTTATAGGAAGTCATAGGACTCATCTAGATCTTTCAAATGCCACTGATTTTGTGTGGTTTTACTATCATTTGGTCGCTTTTCTATTTTTTTTCCAATTTAGGTTAGAATTCCGACTTAAGTTAAATCCAGAACCCTTGATTTACCCTTGTTTAGCCTGACTTTTGTCATTTTTGTGTGATTTTTTAGTTAGGGATTCATAGGTCAGATCCTTAACTAAATTTTTTCAATACCCTTTCATCTATGTTGTGGTGAAGTTTCGCATTTTTTAGAGCTTGTTTGATGGGTCAAATCTCTACTGTTACATCATGATGTCCTGCTGTTTTGCCAATTTCCTGATGCAATGACGTATATTGTTGAATTTTTGTAAATTCATGCTTAGCTCTTCTTATGAAACTTTCTTCATGAAAGTTGTTCCTTATGACATTCCCTATGTCGTGTAATCTTATTAAATTGATTTATCAATGCGTCCTCTTTCAATTTTGCTGATTTTGTTGCCCCCATTTGTGATGTTCTATTACAAATCATCATTGTGATTTTCTATTAGGATTTTTTAGGGTGTGTCGTGTGTGGAATTAGGGTTTGTTGTCTTCATAAAATTAATTCCAAATTCTTAATCTTCATTGTTGTAAATTTTCGACCAATGAAATGATGTTTTAGTGACATTTTCTCCAAAATTGATTTCAAATGCCGATTTTGCATATCAAAATGAATTTGGTACATGTGATACTTCCAACATTAATTGTTTAAAATCTTTTAAACTTTTGATTTGACATTGGAATAATTAAGATTTGGACCATATTTGAATCTGCAATGTCTATGAATGGATGATATGCAAGCTCCGGACTAGCCTTGATAATTAAATGCGTTCAATAGCCGAGATGCTCCTTTGTCTAAATATTTTGCTCTCCTTTCTTGACATTTCAATTATTTGCAATTCTTTTGAAGCATCACATGAACCACTCATGCATGAAACTATTCCATTTGTTAAAATTGTGTGTGATTGTGATTGGCACCGACCGAATAAATAAGTGATCTGCTATTGGCTCACTAAGAATTGTTTAATTGTTTGGGAAATAAGGCTCAAGGGCCTACTTGCATGTTTAATTTCTCCTAATGCATGTGGATTTTAGATGTATGTTATGTGCGATGCTTGATTTCATGGGATAACCTTGGGGCTCGCCTAGAATATGCCTTAGGGACTTATAAGTGTTAGTAGTCATGCGAGAACACAAATAGTCACTAAATGGCTATAAGTCATAAAAATAAATTGGGTAGATGTTCAAAGGGACCGACGCATGAATTGCAAAGTCTGACCCTGAGGCCCTATTTGTTCACTTGTGCATATGATTTCATTTTTTTTGTTGTTCTTGATCGTTTCTTATGCTTTTGACTCTTTTGTTGTGAATGATTGTTTCTTTCCATTATATGTACCTAGTTCTAGTTCTTAGATTAGAATTAGATTAAGTCCTTGGAGGTGGAGTTTCATCAAGACATGAAGATGATGAAAGGTCGATATCTATTCTGACCATATTCTTATAGCATTCATCCTCGATATATGTTTTGGGTTTTCTTGTGTTGTATTAACACCCGATGAGGTACAGATTTTGTTTCTTTCTTTTTATTTTTGTTCACCAATTCCCGCCTTGTCTTTTAATTTCAATTGCCTGCTTTCTTTTTTCATAGAAATAGAGTTGCATAAAAACAATTATCCACATGATCATTTAGTTTAGGCTCATCGATCCCGAAAAAGTAAAAAGAAATGCATGGATACCTTAGGTACTATGACATATTGTTAGGTACCGAAAGAGCGCTAATAGAAATATTAATGTAACCCAAGTCCCCAAACTTAGAATCTCTAGTTGCGTAGAAATCGAGGGACAACTCTCGACCCTCGATTGGTTTTTCTAACCGACCATAAAAAATGAGACTAGTGATGACTAACATCTTTGTACTTTACCAAAAAAAAACATCTTTGTAAGTTTTAAACAACTAGTTAGCAAAATAAACCCGTCGTGAGGGATGTGGCTCTCGATGAAGCTCACCATGTTCTAGCATACCCGTTTTCCTAATTAATGAAGTGATGCCATCCATAGGGAATGAGTACTAATGGGAGGGCTACCATGGTAAATATACCCCGAAATTTGACGTCCCCACCTAACCTCCTACTTCGAGATGTTTTGCTCATGTGGGCACAGATCATGGCATCTTTCACTATCACGCGAGATACGAGCTTAGGAGAGCTTACGACCATGTATGAGGAAACTCACAATGATTCATCCCCAAAGGCGAGGTGATGACGTTTTTTGGATTGCAAATCTTAAGGGAATTCTCATGGTCAAGTCCCCAAAAACCTGACCTATTTTCCCAAGGAGGGGTCGAGTCATGACAACGGCTTCGACTGGGAAGATGTGGATAAGAGAGACAAATGGGGTGCGGCCATCCCTAGAAGTGAAGAGGAAGACGATTTACAAGGATGAATGAACCTAAAGGGAGGAGCTATTTATAGCCAAAGTATGCGACGATTGGGAATATCGTAGATAATAGAGAAAAGGACGACTAGGTTAATTGGAGAGTTGGAAGGTCATGCATTAATGCGCAACAGAGGGAAGTCATTGAAGTCTTTGGAATTGCAGGAGAAGCCGAAGAGTCAGGAAGGTAATTATGACTTGTGAGATCATCGAATCCTTGGAGATATGATAAGAACCAATTGAATGGTTTAGGCGGCCTTTAATGAATGGCTTGTAACCTGGAAATATCAATCGGTCGAGAAAACTATAGCTGTCCACAGGTTTTGTCCTTGCGAGAAAGTCTCTTGACTTTATCAATTAGAAAGTTTTACGAGAAGATATGGGTGCAGCCACAAGATAAGATCGGATAATGGGTTTAATTAATTTGGGTTCAAAGAATAAGGCTGCCAGTTGATTACTTAGGCTCGATATCTGGGAATTTATCTATCTTTCACAAAGAAGCCAAATGAAACCAAAGTTTCATGTTCGGTTTTGAATTAGAGACGTTAAAAATGATGAATCAACATAGTGATTCAAAATTATAAAGGGATTGGCATTGTACATGAATTGGGGAAAAGAGGTCAGTTCGAGAAACTATAATAAAACTGTTAAAGATAGACAATGGGCTCTTTACAAAAGACCAAGTCACTCGATCTTTGTACCTTGCGGAGTCATCATAATACATGAAACTATGAGTAAAAGAATACTTGGAGTGCCAAAACTTAACACGGAAAAAGTTACAATGCCAAAAGTTATGACAAATACACTTGAATGCTACTTTTTTTTAAAAAATAAGACACTTGAGTGTGAAATCCGACAAACCCTACCAGAAATCATACGTGATAATTTTTTATTAATATCGACTGCCTACGTGGCTTGCCAGAGAGCTCGCCGTTAAAAATAAGCAAAACAACGTTGTTTTGCCTCCTTTTTTGAATGTTAATATAAATATTAATTATATTATATTATATTACTTAAATTCCAAAAAAAAAAAAAAAAGATGAAGATTACAGTTCGGTGAGGGTCACCTCTCCACTATCGCCGAAGGGTTGATGACGGTGGGGAGGTAGCGACGATGACTGAGCCTTTGCTATTTTGCAATCAAATTTGTTTTTTGTTTTTTTAATAATTTGGTTTTAAATTTAGTTTAGTTAATATTTATATTAAGACTCAAATTTGAGGTATAATGACGTCGTTTTTTGTTTTTCTTGCACTAAGCATGCAAAACAATGTTGTTTTGCACTTATCTCGGCTCGAAAAACGCTACATCAATTCAATCCGACGGTCAAAGTCTTGATCTAATGGCCAAATCAAATTTTTAAAAGGCTAAACATCATTAAGAAGTGTCAGGAAACTAATTAGATGGGTCTGATTTGCGAAAATTTGGATTTAAAAGAGAACTGCACATAAGGGCCCAATTAGGGGCTAAATCACAAATTTCCAAAATTTAGGGGTTAATTCAGGCACAAGGGTAAAACTGATGAGGTGAAGAGCGCGGAACCTGATGCCAGAGGTCCAAAACTGGTCGGCAAGAGGCCGAATCGGCTTGCCCCGCCGACAGCTGGTCGGACCAGTCAAACCAATCAAACCTATTCATGCTGGTTTGACCAATTCTTGACCAGTTTTGTCCGGTTCTTGTTGGTTCATGCCTATATGGCTTCAGAATTTATGCAATTTGATCCTCCGATTTGAGGAGAAATTGTCCAATTTTGATCCAATTAAGCCAATTAAACTCCATTAATGCAATTTATGGACTCTTTATTGACTTAATTGAGTGATTATCGTAAAAAATAACGGAGCAAAACCATGGGTATATAGAACCAAGCCTTACTAGCCAAAATGAGCAATTTTACAATTTTATGGTTAAAATTGCAAATTAATTGAAATTGAATTCAATTAATATTACAATAAATCTATTTGACTAATTATTGATGTATAAGATCACTTAATGTATTGAAATTAACTTTGAATTGAAGTGCCAAAACTTAGCCAAAAAATGAATCGAGGTCTAATATTAAAATTGGACCTAGATTCATGCAATTAAACCATGGTCTTAAATGAGTCAATCTAAATTTCCTCAATTAAGGCTCGATAGCTCGATTTTCTTACCTTAAAGAGAATGAAATCCGTTAAATTGGGAAGTTCTAATGTGAATTTCCCAAAATCGACCTCGAATTTATCATATCTTAAGAAAATGAATGGAAAACAATATGAAAAATCGATTTTGACTCCACTTAAAATGGCAATTCATCTTTCGATATGGCAATTCACGAAGTTGAATGAAAGAGGGGATTAAGAATAGTCCCTAGAACAAATGTCGTAAAAGGAACTATAATTAATTATGATTAATACAAAAGTATTTTTTTTGGGTCAATTTAGAACTCAAAATCGAAAAATTCAGAAAAAATAAAATTCTTAATCGAATTTTGTGAAGTTTTTGACGTACAAGTCAAATTGACACTTAAAAGAAGTGTTTTGTGGATTTTTTATTTTTCTAATTTTTTTGTCGAAGGTTTGACCAAAAATTAACATTTTAATTGATTTTTCTAAAGGTTAATTTTTTGACCAAATCTTTTGATTTAAAAAAATTAATTTGACAAAAATGAAATTAAGGCTACCTAACATCCTTTTTGAGTGAAAAGCCAAATTTTGATCCGAGATTGACTTTTGGTCAACCAGTTGACCAAAAAATACACCAAAAAGTCAATCATTTGACTCTTTGATTTTTTTTTCTCTTGGAAATGACTAGGAAAATGCTTAAACGTGACAATGCAAAAGAAAGAAATGAAAAACGATACTTTTTAGTTAAGAAACGACTCCGTCGCGATCGGAAATCCAAATCTCAATTTTTTACCTTTTCAAACGTGTCGACTAAAAATCAAATGTCAACAGCGTGGACATAAAATAAAGTGATGGACATAGGATCAGCAGGAAAGAAGAAGCAAAGGAAGGAAGGAGAACAAAAACAACAAAGACTAACAAATAAGTCCTGATCGACAAAAAGAGGAACACAACAATTGAGAGCTCGGGAAATTTTCAACCTTTTCCAAATAGGCTCGAAATCAGGTTTCAAGCGCCGATACCATGCAAAAAATACAGGATCGAAACTGAGAAGATGAGAAAACCTGCAATCTGTGGGAGGCTACCGATGATCAATAAGGACCCCCTGCTGGAAAGAAAGTTGTTCTTTGTAGTTGTGAGGGAAACTTTCGTCAAATTATGGAGGTGGGGACAAAGTCTTAAAATAAGGGCCTAAAACAGAATCTTCTTCTTCAATATCTAGGTTGACAATTAGATCGATCGAGTTGGCCAGAAATTTTCCTTTCTTTTCGAGACGATATAAAGCAGTGAGGCGACTCGTGAAACTAGAGTGATACACATCTTTATTAGAAGCTCTAGTATGTGGAGCCATGGTGTAGAAGAAAGCAGAAGAGAATCGAGAAGAGTGAGAAAGGAGACGATTGATGCCAATAAATAAGCAAAAGCAGAAGAGAAACCGCCAAAGATAGTGGATAGTTTCGGTAAGATAACCATGAAGTACGTGGGAAATAGGGCTGTTTCACATCAATCATGGGGAACGTGGAAGGAGAAATTGGACATCACGTGATTAAACACAATTATAAGCATGGGCTTGATCATCTTTTGACGGTCCAAAGCTACAATAGACTTCGCGAACTCCTCAAATTGTTCTGTTGATTTGTCAGCTTCGCTGCTCAATAAACGCCAAGTGTCAGTCATATCTAGTTGGTGAGATAGAAGCTTGAGACGTTCATCAACAAGCTAAGCTTCAAGAATCAAAATGTTTCTTTTCAGTTGGAGCTCGGTCTCAAACATAACTAGAAATGATTGCATGAGATGATCTGCTGCAACCTTCTGCTTTTGCGCATTTTCAGTAAATGCCTAGACCCTGCGTTCTAAGATGGCCAAGGATTGAAGCTAGTCACTATTCTTCTTGACAATGTCCAAGCTCGAGAGGAAGACAGGAAGATATTTGTCACAACTGGCTCGGAAGGCACGATGCTAAGCAAAAGCAGGGTCAAAACAGAATGATAGAGGAGCGCTTTAGCTTGTACCTCGAGTCGGGGGTCACGAAGAGTCCAAAGAGGCCTTCTCCAGATATCTTCAATGAAGGAATTCGAGTCGGTGAAAGACGACTTACCTGATTCCGATGCACAAACAATAATTAACCCCGAAACGATCGTCGAATTGCGGATGAATCACAAACAAAATTACTCCACCTTGGTCTGGATGTAATCACGAGGAAAACACCCGATTTCCATCGCGTAAATGCCGATTGTTCTTGCAAATGACAAATGGAACGCCTCCTTTGTCTTTGATAGAAAGTGGACAAGAAATGGGAGGAATTTTCTGAGCATATATCTGCAAAACTGTGCCAACGGTTGTCTTTGAATAGTATTTATACATCTCCCTTCATGCCCTTTCAAAGAGGTGCCTTCCATCGTAGCTTATCAAGGCCAAACGGTGCAATTCAATTGCACCCCATCATGAACATACTAGCTAAAGTACAACATCTCCCACCCGTACATGATGGGCTTGATAGCACTCTATCGAGAATATAAAGCATTCAACATTCATCAACTTTACAAGACAATTCATATTGGCAAGTAAGCCATGCGACCAGTGAGTACACCTACACTTGGGAGCTCAAATTATGCATCTGTTAGGGATAACATAATGGCTATAACCCTGAAAAGGAATAAACAATCGATGTCTCATAGTACCCCAGACCTATTTTGTTACATCAGTCCAAGTATACCTATCCCTTGAAGGCTATACTTTACTATTCTCAAAACACAATATATTTAAATTATATCCGCAACCACATAGGGCGATATAATTGGTCGATCAGTAAATACATGCGATGGATGTATAACAACAATAGTCTTCATTCGCACTCATGTCTCTTTCCATTTCAGAACAACTACTTTCCTAGTCACGTCCCATAAGGCCATATCTATTCATGACCACCGATAACATGCTAAAGTAGCAATATTGATCTTTCACTTCGAGAACATAGTTAGAAATAACATAGGGCACAAAATGAGGTAAATTATAAATTACCTTAAGGGCTCACACGATGAGTAAATAGAGATTATTTTACTCACCTCCTCTTGTCGGTCGTATAATGCACATGTAGTATGAATTACATGCTATAGTGGATTTCTCTTTCTATAAGAGCGTATGTCATTCATTAAATATATCCACTATATGGATCTTAGCCTAAACATGGTCACATGCTTCTCACGTACTCATATTTAGCTCGAGTGCTATATTAACTCGCTTTCTATAACGCCCAATTAAGTACTCGCATCCGGCATCTTTCAGGCATACATGATTGTGGGACTATCATGTTCGGTTTTATTATAAAAAAATCATAGACCTCATCTTGACCCCAATCAAGGAGACATATTACTGTATGTACCAAACTTGCTCTTCAACATTTATTTGTACATAATGTCCCATCTCAACGTGCGAATTGCATCACTTGAGGTGATTGCTCGTGTGAGTGAGCCAATCATTGCCTGCTGACATACTTTTCAATAATATATGTGTGTATGTGCTAGTCTCATAATGGATTTTGTACTTATTGATAAAACATCAAGTCACTAATAATCAAACAAGTACAATACATATGTCCACAAATACATAAACCAATGACCCTCTACAATTACACATATCACATTCTACACAATCCTAGTGACATCCTATGGGTCAAGAATATGTCTCTAGGAATAGCCTTCGTAAATGGATCAGCAACCATTTTATTAGTTGAAATATATTGCAGGATCACTTCTTTCTGCGCTATAATATCTCTGATGAAGTTGTTTTTTATGTCAACATGCTTCGTCTTTCCATGATACTTGGGATCTTTCACATAAGCAATGGCAGCTTGATTATCGCAATAAACTGTCACCGATCTTGGAACCTCAGTGACTGTGGCTAAATTTTTCCAAGAAACGTTTTAGCCATATTGCTTCTTGCACTGCGGCAGAACATGCAATAAACTCTGCCTCTATAGTGGACAATGCTGTGCATGTCTGTTTCTTGCTATTGAATACCAATTACATATCTTTGTTAAGGAATTAAAGAAGAATCGTAGTTCATAGGCATATATATATATATATATATATATATATATATATTTTAAAAATGGTCCGAGCGCATCTTATTAGTAGAAGCATAAACAAGTCTCACCATTTCTCCCTCCAATCATCATAATGCAATGCACACCAACTAACACACCATAAGAAAAGATAAAGCCGAGCCACTCTTTATTTATATCTTCATGATGGATTTCTCAGGTCGGTACAACCAAAAAGAAAAGTCAAGATTTTTAACTAAACTTGGCCACAGCTCAAAAAGAGAGATCTCGACCCTTTATATCAATCATGTATAACCCTCCATCTACAATTGTCGGCTATGTCCAAAAAGTGTCAGCTCCCACTCCTCACGCGGGCCATCACACCCATCCCGGTGCATCGGGCGATGGCGGCGGTAACATCCCCTGCATCACTCCATCACGACGGACATGGACGGATATGAACTCCTGACCGGGCCCCCAGCCAGGCCCACGTCATACGTCACCAGCGCACGAACCCGTATAAACGTCAGACCAGGGATGGTGGGACAATCAATCTCCATACATTTGAACTCCACTTCAGATGGAAGACCGTAAAAGGTACCCTGTGTGACCAGAGTGAGCGGCATCTCTCTAATCTAAAATGTTAGTCCCCAAAGGGGTGAGTACCACCACTCAACAGGTAAAGGATCCATTAAACTACTCAGTGCATCAAACAGAACAATCAAGGCATCATAAACAAAGCACATATCATTCATGCGTCCAAGCATAACTTACCTTACCGCCATGCATATGTCATCATACCATATATGCATACACCATCATGCACTCATCACCAAAGCATTCATGCATATACCATCACGCCATAGGTGCATATACAACCATGCACTCATCATCAAGTATCCATGCATATCCATGCCTTATGTGCACATACCACCATGCATTAATACACATTATATCATACAGCCATGCATACATGTCACCATACCATGCAGGATTCAATTTCAATTTCCCAATTTTTTTTTTATCTTTCAATTGGGTCACCACTTTTTTTCTTTCTCGGGACCAGAAATTGCATCCCACATTTATCGCTCGCACCCAACCTGGCATCGCGAGGAACCTCCGGCACACACCTCTGAGCATCCGGCACACACACTTCGGGCATCTCGTACCCCAACTGGCATCACGAGGTATCCCCCCAGCACACACCTTCGAGGCTTCCGACACCCCCACATCTTGGGCATCTCAAAACTCCCGAGGACATCCGACGCACACACTCTGGGCATCTGGCACTCCCCTTCCGGGCATCCCGACACACCCAGGGCATCGTCGGCTCACACCTCTGACGGTATCCTCATTTATCATAATTCACATTCACATTTATGTCTCAATATCAACATGGCATATGATGTGATGGCAACAAGGTCAATTTCAGCTATTGATTTTTATATGTAATGCCAAATATCATCACATGTGCAGCAAGGTTCAATCACTTAAAACAACATAATCCATGGGGCTCATACCAAACAGAATAGTCCATGCATTACAACTTTTGAAATTCGCATAATCCAGCTTGCACAGTTTTAGAAAACATTTTAATTAAATACTCAAATGACCTTAAAAAATTATGAAATTCGAACATGTGATAGTCAAGACATAAAGGCAGAAACTTCATGAAGAACACGACAACAAAAGATCCCCATATAATTCGGTATAAACCATGCATCACAGTACTATTATACTAATGGCTCAACTTGCACAGTTTTAGTAACATTTTTGGTTAAATAGGCAAATGAACTTCAAAAATTATGAAATTTGAATATGTTGTAGGGAAGACATAAAGAGAGATATTTCATGCAGAACACATTTCCAAAAGAACCTCATACAAAACGATATAGTCCATGCATTGCAACTTACAAAATCCGAACACATCAGATTGCACAGTTTTAGAAACATTTCCAATTAAATACCCAAATGACCTTCAAAAATTATGAAATTCGACTATGTGATAGTCAAGACCCTAAGATAGATATTTCATGATGACATCAAAGTCAGATTCATCCTAGATAATTAAATATGGATGGTTTAAACCCCTGTTCCTAATACCGGAATTTCCAGATCTACTCGTCTCCAAAGGACCACGATTTCACCTACCTATTCTTGTTTGTTTTCTCTAAATTTTTGATATGTTAAACCTTAGGATGTCCTTTACATCTTTTGTTAAGAAGTCAAAGTGAAATTTCAAACAAAAGATGCCTTACAGTCCATGCATTCATCAAAGGTAGTTACCGAAATTTCCAGATCCAGTCTTTCCAAAGAATAAAGATTTCACCCACTTAAACTTGTTTATTTTGTCCCAAATTTGAGTTTGTTATACTCCAAGAAGTCCTTAACAACTTTCATTTAGAAGTCAAAGCCAAAATCCAACTCGAATATCACATGCGAGTCACTAGAACATTTTGGGTCAAGCTGTTTTCTCAAGAACAGTTTACTAGCCTAAAACACCACTCTTAAAACTTCAATTTTTCACACCCTAGACATTCGAAATTTATCACCATTCAATAACACACTAGGCACAACATGCAAGAGTAGATCAAAGGATCCCACTTGCCTCTAAATCGAGCAAGCAGCAAGCACAACGGCGAACGGACACGGCAGTGACGGATGGCGGACGCACGGCGAACGATCGACAAGCGGTCCTCCTCCTTCCTCTCTTCCTTTTGTTGAAGAAAAATCCCTTGTAAGTTTTGAAGTTAACAAAACAACCTCATCAGTAAAGTCTGAAGTATCCAAGACCCAGTCGGTTAAGTCTGAAGAGTTCAAGACCCAAGCATTTCCGTCTCAAGACAATCAGATCCAAAGTTACGGTCTGAAGTTTTCCATCTAAAGACAGTCAGACCCAGAGTTACAGTCTGAAGATCTCCAAACTCAAATCAAAGACTGAAGACAGTTTGCGATTTTGCCAGGCTGACAGCGGGTTATTTTTATGGTTAAGGAAATTAAGATTTGGATATTATCTTCCCTAACTTATCCATGGAATATCTCTGGTTGTGATTGTGAGCTCGGAAGATTTTTTTCTTTGGATTTTATCCGTTGAAGATCAAGCGAATTTTTGGAAGGATCTAATTTTGGAAACTCAAGATCCTGATTGTATGGGCAAGCAGGATTAACGAGCTATTTTCTACTTATATTTTCGACAACGTGAAGATCACTTAAATTGATTCAGTCCAACGAGTTGATTGGATGAATTCTTGGAAAGTGCTAACGGGTATGGAGGCACGAAGGATATTTAAGATGGGTCAGAGTTGTTCGAAAGTATGAGAGAACCGATAGAAAAATTTCGAAGTTAGAACCTCTAATATCTCTTGTTCTCAAAATCTCTTGTGCTCAAAATTGTGTATCAAAGAGAGTCGCTTATAGTGCGAAACAGCAAGAAGCTGTAGAAGAGACTTTCTACTGAAGAAGTCTAGTTCGAGAATTGTAATAGCTCTCATTTGCTACATAGTGATTACAACCAGTTGGCTGCCAGCGTGGAGAATGGACGTAGGCTTGCAATTAGCCGAACCACTATAATCCTTGTGTAAATTTTCTCTTACCTTACTGTACTTATTTTATGGATGTATGATCTATTTATTTCTGATGTGATTCTCATATTAAAATATATTTCAGCAAAAGATTCTAAAAGAATTTCATAATCACCTATTCACCTCCCTCTAAGTGGATTCACTAGCCTATATCAATTGGTATCAGAGTAGGTTGTTTATTTTTATTGGAAGTGTTTATTATTTTTAAATCTAAAGATCTATGGCTAATATTTTGGCTCCAGGTTTAATTGAAGGCCAAAGCAATACCAAACCTCCTTACTTCGATGGAAAGGAATACAATGTATGGAAAAAACAAGATGAAGGCATTCCTAAGATCCAAAGACCCTCAAGAATGAGATGTAGTGGAGAAAGGAATTATTCCTAAAGCCGCATCAACCACAGGGAAAGAATTACCTGATGGAGTGGGATTGTCACAAACCAATATTTCAAAGAGACAAGCCCTTGATGCAAAAGTTATCTATTCTCTATATTGTGCATTATCTCCTACTGAATATAATAGAATTTCATCTTGTGAAATAGCTAAAGAAGTTTGGGATAGATTGCACGTCACTTATGAATGAACAAATCGAGTCAAAGAAACCAAGATCAATATCCTTCTTAGACAATATGAAGCCTTCAAAATGAAGCTAGGAGAATCCATCACGGATATGTTTAGTCGATTTACAGAAATTGTAAATGGCTTAGCATACCAAGGACAACCAATCTCAGGACCAATGAAGGTCAATAAACTGTTGAGAGGACTCTCCAAAGATTGGAATCACGTCAGGACATCCATAAGAGAAACACAAAGGATTATGCAACTTTTGGTAGATGAGTTGGTCGGCACACTTCAATCATATGAAGTCGAGCAATTCAATGAGGACTTTGATACCAAAGGTAAAAAGTAAATTGCTTTAAAATCTAATGATGATTCTGATGTTACAGATTCGGAAGAAGACTTGGATGACGAGGAGTTGGCACTTCTGATTAGAAAGTTCAGAAGGCTAAATAGAAAAAGAAGAAGGTTCAATGGAAAGAGACAAAACAATCAAAGATTTCAAAAGAAGCCAAATGAAGAAGAAGACACCAATAAGGATGTTATTTGTTTTGAATGCAAGAAAAAGGGGCACATCGACCCAACTGTCCCTTATTAAAGAAAAAGAAAGGAAAACCGAAAGGTTCAAGAAAGCACTCAAAGCTGAAACATGGAGTGACACCGAATGTAAAGAGAGTGATGAAGAGTATGCAAATATCTGTCTTATGGCTAACTCGGACTCGGACTCAAACAGCGGTATCAAGGTTAGAAATTTAAAAATTCCTACCAAAGTGTCAAATTACATTGATGAACTTTGTCTCGCCTTAAAGACTCTCTTAAAAGAATTTCTGAACTAAAAGGGAGAATTCCAAATTGAAACAACAAGAAAAGACTTTGGCTGAAAAAGTTGAATATCTAGATAAAAGTCTTATTGTTTCAAAAGAAAATGAAATTGTACTTTCAAAGAAAATGCCTGCTTAAAAGAAGATCTTTTGAAAGTCACAAAGAAATTTTCAATGGGTTCAGAAAAATTGGATAAAATTATTTCTATTCAAAGACCCTATTTTAATAAATCTAGTCTAGGAATGATACATGAAACCATTCATTTGATTGATTTTCCAAAGGTAAAAGAAAGAATTAAGAATAGGCCTACAAAATTTTTTTATAATGATCATTTTCAAAAGATTTTTATAAAGCCTGTTGGAAGAAATGCTCTTAGATGTTCAAAATGCAAAAACTTAGAACATTTTGAGAGGGATTGTCCCAAAGTTTGGAGACCTATTAAGAAGAGCTGGGCAAAGACTATTTATGGTACTAACAACGATGGACCTAAGAAAGTTTGGGTACCAAAGAAGACTTTAGTTTTTTATTTAAATGCAGGTCACTATCAAGAAGAAAATCAAGTGGTATTTGGATAGTGGCTGTTCAAGACACCTGACGGGAGATTCAAATTGTTTCACAAAACTCTCTTATGTAAAAGGAGGAAATGTCTCCTTCGGTGGCAACAACAAAGGAAAAATTGTTGGTCGAGGAACTGTGAAGATAGGAAACCTCACAATCAACAATGTTTCTCTGGTTGAAGAGTTGAACTATAATCTTTTGAGTATTAGTCAACTATACGACACTTGGATACAAGATTAACTTTCAAGAAGATACTTGTTCTGGAACAAGCAAAGATCTCTCACAATCCTTTACTAGACGAAGACATGGAAACATTTATTTGCTGGATATAAAGACTGACAGTTCTCAATGCTTGATATCAATTCAAGATGAAGCCATTCTTTGGCATAGAAAGCTTGGACATGTCAACTTAAAGCAAATTGCAAAAGTTTCATCCAAAGAGCTTGTTCGAGGACTTCTTGACCTAAAGTATCAAAAGCATGAACTATGCACTCCTTGCATACTTGGAAAACAGGTTAGAAATTCTTATAAATCTATAAATTAGGTATCCACTAAACGTGTCTTGCAGCTATTACACATGGATTTGTTCGGTCCAACAAGAACTCAAAGCATTTGAGGTAAAAGATATTGTTTGGTAATAGTTGATGATTATTCTCGTTTTACTTGGGTATTCTTTCTTGCAATTAAATCTGAAGCTTTATCTTATTTTACTAAATTTGCAAAGAAAATCCAAATTGAGAAAGGATATGCAATTTCAAGTATTTGAACTAACCATGGTGGTGAATTTGAGAATCATAATTTTGCTAAATATTGTGATAACTATAGTATTCAACATAATTTTTCATCCCCATATACTCCACAACAAAATGGAGTTGTAGAGAGGAAAAATCGTTCTTTGCAAAAAATGGCAATAACTCTTTTGATTGAAAGTAATATTTCTCCTCATTTTTGGGCTGAAGCGGCTTCAATTGCTTGCTATATTATAAACAGAGTTTTTCTAAAACCTATTTTAGAGCAAACACCTTATGAACTGTTCAAAGGTAAGAAACCTATTGTCTCTTATTTTCATGTATTTGGTTGTAAATGTTTTATCTTAAAGAATACTAGTGATCGAATTGGTAAGTTTAAAGAAAAATCAGATGAAGGAATTTTCTTTGGCTACTCAATGACAAATAAAGCCTTCAGAGTTTTCAACAAACGGACTCAGACTGTGGAAGAATCCATGAATGTGAAGTTTGAAGACTCAGTTCAAAATCAGACTCAACATGAAGATTATGAGTCTGGCCAAGTGTTTACAAATTCTCTTGAAGAAAATCAAATCTCAGACACTCAGCCGCAAACCAATTCAGCAGCTTCAACTAAAATAGAATCTTATCAAAGTGACAAACCGATTACAAATTGGAAGCATAAATCTAGTCACCCTGCTGAAATCATCATTGGCAACATTGATGAATTAGTTCGTACAAGATCCAAAAGGCGTGAAGAATCTAGTGCTCTAGCACTTGTTTCTAAGATTGAACCTAAAAATGTAGAAGATACATTAAAAGATGAAAGCTGGATTGAAGCTATGCAAGAGGAATTGAATAAATTCAAAATCAACAATGTTTGGGAGCTCATTCCTAAACCAAAAGGTAAATCAACTATTGGTACCAAATGGGTTTTCAGGAACAAGCTTGATCAACAAGGAAAAATTGTGAGGAACAAAGCAAGACTAGTGGCAAAAGGTTACACACAAGAAGAAGGAATCGACTATGATGAAACATATGCTCCGGTGGCAAGGTTAGAAGTTATAAGATTACTTCTTGCTTTTGCTTGCTTTAAAAATTTCAGGTTATTCCAAATGGACATGAAAAGTGCATTCCTAAACGGAATTATCCAATAATAAGTCTATGTGGAACAACCACCAGGATTTGAAGATCCAAGAAAACCAAACCTTGTTTTCAAGCTGAAGAAAGCTTTATATGGCTTAAAACAAGCACCTCGAGCTTGGTATGAAAGGTTAAGTAATTTCTTAATTCAAAGTGGTTTCTCAAAAGGTAAAGTATATACTACCTTATTTATCAAAAGAGAAGGCAAGGATTTCATACTTGTTCAAATTTATGTTGATGATATAATATTTAGTTCTTCTAATGAAAAGTTTTGCAAGAATTTTTCGAGTTGTATGCAGAATGAATTTGAAATGAGCATGATGGGTGAATTGAACTTCTCTTTGGAACTTCAAGTCAAACAATCAAGAGAATGAACTTTTATCCACCAAGAAAAGTATGCAAAAGACCTTATCAAGAAGTTTGGAATGGAGAATTGCAAAAAAACAGAAACTCCTATGTCAAGCTCATCAAAGCTAGACAAAGATGAAGAAAGAAATAGTGTAGACCAAAAACTATACAGGAGTATAATCAGTTCACTTCTTTACCTTACAGCATCTAGACCTGATATTCTATTTAGTATATGCATTTGTGCTAGATTTCAATCTAATCCTAAAGAATCTCACATGACTGCTGTGAAGCGTATTATTAAATATGTTACAACTACATCTAAGCTAGGTCTGTGGTATTCCAAAAGGGGAGACTTTACTCTCCTTGGATATTCTGATGCTGACCTCGTTGGCTGTAGAGTGGATAGAAAAAGCACTACAGATACTTGTCAACTATTGGGAAACAGGTTGGTATCTTGGTTCTCAAGAATATAAGGTACCGTAGCTCTCTCAACCGCTGAAGCAGAATACATAACTCTTGGGAGTTGTTGTTCTCAAATTCTATGAATGCAACAACAATTAAGAGATTTTGGAGTCGAGGAATCATGCACAGAAATCAAATGTGACAACACAAACACAATCAACCTCACAAAGAATCCAATACTTCATTCAAGAGCAAAGCACATTGAAATCAAGCATCATTTCATTAGAGATCATGTTCAAAATGGTGAAGTGGTGATTCAGTTCGTTGATTCAAAGAACCAATTGGCAAACATATTCACAAAGCCCCTAGAAAAGGCTCACTTTGAATCAATTCGCTCAAGACTGAATATCGCAAGACATGAAGAGACTCAGACTCAAATCTAGAGTCTTGAAAGGTTCAGACTCAACGCAAGGTCTGAAGGAGTTCAGACTCAACGCAAGGTTTGAAGGCGTTCAGACTCAACGTAAGGTCTGTTGGTGTTCAGACTCAAAGATAAGGTCTGAAAAAGTTCAGACTCTGAGGTAAAGTCTAACTACTCTCAGACTCTGACTTAAAGTCCATTTACGTATTTCAATATTTCATAAATTTTTGTTAATTGCTTTTTGAAGTTTCGAAATCTCTTTTTATTTGAAGTCGACATATATTTATGGCGGTTTACTTTTCAAAATTACAGTTTACTTTTTCAAAATTGGCAGTTTTTATCTTTTCTTTATTTGCGACGATTCAGTATCTCCTTTTTATCTTTTCTTACTATATGTACTTTCGAATCGACATCTCCATCCGCTACAACGATTTAAATCCATCTCTTTTACTCTCGCTTTCAAAACCCTAAAAAGCTCCATTACCGTCCCTGTTCCATTACTTTACTCGGCAAAATTCCATCTTTTGTTTGCGAACAAGTTGAGCTTTTGCTTGGGATTCAAGAATGTCGTCTCGAAAATCTTCAAGACTCACTGGTAGGGGACCACAAAGACAGCAAGAGGGTCCTACAAAGGGGACCTCACAGGCGAAGAATCTCCACAAAGGGAGAGTCAAAGTCAGTATTTTGAGGAACAAATTACTGAAGCAGCGCCGGTAAGAACCCTAAGACCAAAGCTTGCATTTGATATTTATAATAGGCTGAAGATTGGGGTACAAACCTAAAGATGATCGAGGATTTTTTGAAAGAGAGGGTATATAAGAGTGAGTATATCTTCTTGCGAGAGATGGAGGACTTAAAAATTGTTGAAAAAGGGACTGCTCAAAGATCTCTTGAGAATATTCCCAGTGATCCGCTTTATAGTACTGCAAACCAACCACTGGATGATGAGAGACTTTCCAGCCACGAATGGGTGTGGCTGTGAATTATGTTTGCCCCCAAGGCAGTCTTTTTCGATCTAAAGAGCATGAATGGATGTACACCAAGTTGTTGAAGAGAGGTGTTGTAAATCCGAGGAGTGTGGACTTCGATTTCCTTGACTCACTCAAGGTAAATCTTAGGGAGAAATTTGCGAGGCTACAATTGGAGAAGTTTTGCACAAACACAACAAATGCCTACCCTGAACTGATGGCATATTTTTATTCGAATTTGTCGTTTCTGGATGTAAATAGGTTGTCCTTTACTTATATGGACAAAGAGTATATTGTTGATGTTGACACACTGGCTGATGTTATTGGGGTGGAAAGAAGGAGTTTCCAACCAATCAAAGTATCCACAGCCTTCGCAACCCTTGAAATTGTGTGTGATCGAAATGTGGAAGGCAAAATATCCTACACAAGGATGAATGCCTCAAATGTGTTGCCGCACAAGATCATCATCAAGCGTATCGGGCCAAAGACAACCTCCAAGACCGATGTCTCCAAAACGAAGCCAAGGCGATGTTTGCTCTCAACCAAGGCAGCCCTTTTCACTCTCTCATGTCATCCTATTCCACATGTACCAAACTGTGGTTAAGGATAAGGGCCAACTACCTTATTCATCCATCATCACCAAGTTGTTCGGGCATTTCGAAATTCAAATCCCTGCACCTCTATACCTGACCAATTTAAGTTTAATGCTTGTTGGATACAAGATGGTGATGAAGATGAAGATTCCAGAGCTAAATGCTGCATTGGAAGGGTTGAAGGTGAAGACACCCTCAAAGGAGATTGCCACTGCTTCTACTAAGAGAAAGGGCAAAGAGCCCATGGCCGAAACTGTGAAAAAACGAAGGAAAGTCATCCTGCAGGACGAGGATGATGAAGAAGATTTTGATGACGCTATGACTCTTTCTGCTCTCTCAAAGTTGAGAAGCACAGTTAGCTTGAGAACTGATGCTGGAGAGAGGGCAAGGAGAGAAGTAGAGGAAAAAGAAGAAGCTGAGAGAGTGAGGAAGGAAGAAGAAGAAAGACAGAGGAGAGAAGAGGAACAGAGAAAAGCATAGGAGAGACAGAGGAGAGAAGAAGAGGAAGCACAGAGAAGAGAAGAAGAAGAGGTGAGAAGAGAAGAGGAAGAGAGAAGAAAGAAAGATGAAGAGGAGAGCAAAGCTCAGGAGGATATGGCTGAAGGATTTGAGCCATCTTTTGCTTACTCTGGGAAAGAGACCGAGAAACATCACAGTGTTAAAATGGAGTTTGGCGAAGAATATTCGACTCCACCCACTAGCATCAAAATAGGGGGAGTTACTGCTGATCAGGGAACAATATCGCCATTACATTATAGTGATGTGAGTAGGTCCGGTGCTAATGCAGAGGATATCTATGCATCTCATTTCCCAGAAATTAAAGAATCCTCTCCATCGGAAAGGGAAAGGGCTAAGAAGGATGCGCCAAGCTTTCAAACTCCAAGAACTGAATCTGCTGGTCCTAGTTCTGGTAATGCTAACTCAACGGCATTTTCACAACTGTTGGATGTTATGTTGGACCTCAAGAAGCAGGTTTTTGGAATGGATTATGAGCTGAGGGATCTTAAAAAGGCGATGCTGAGTACATCCGTGAGCATGCAAGACCAAATCAATGCACTCAAGCTTCAAGTTGAATCAAATGATAAGGGTGCAGAGTTGATTTCAGTGAAGGAAGTTCTTGCAAATCTTGAGAAGACCGTGCAGACGCTCAGCAAATTTCATCTTGTTCGCATCCCTGAAGAGTCTTGAATCGTTTTCAAACCCACTCTTAACTACTCTACCTCCTTTGATGGGACAAAAAGGGGGAGAGTTTTGCAGATTTGTTGATCGATTTTATTTTGAACTCTTATTTCGATTACCTGTTTACTTTTATTTCGTTTAGACTGTTTTTATTTAGGATTTTTTGGTTTGGATTTGGTTTGGGTTGTCTATTTGAATTTCTATGACTTTATGCTAATTTGATGTTTGGATCCTTAGACTTGTGAATTTGCAGGATCATTATATTTGTGAGGATAATTGTTATTGGACTAACATTTTTTTTTTCTGTTTTGCAGAAATAATCCTCAAAATATACATGAGCTTTTGCAGGTTATAAATTTACAAATCTGCCGAGGTGTTTTGTCACCATCAAAAAGGGGGAGATTGTTGAAGAAAAATCCCTTGTAAGTTTTGAAGTTAACAAAACAACCTCATCAGTAAAGTCTGAAGTATCCAAGACCCAGTCGGTTAAGTCTGAAGAGTTCAAGACCCGAGCATTTCCGTCTGAAGACAGTCAGACCCAACGTTACGGTCTGAAGTTTTTCGTTTGAAGACAGTCAGACCCAGAGTTACGGTCTGAAGATCTCCAGACCCAAATCAAAGACTGAAGACAGTTTGTGATTTTGCTAGGCTGACAGCAGGTTATTTTTATGATTAAGGAAATTAAGATTTGGATATTATCTTCCTTAACTTATCCATAGAGTATCTTTGGCTGTGATTGTGAGCTTGAAAGATTTTTTTTTCGGATTTTATCCATTGAAGATCAAGTGAATTTTTGGAAGGATCTAATTTTGGAAACTCAAGATCTTGATTCTATGGGCGAGCAGGATTAACGAGCTATTTTCTACTTATATTTTCGACAACGTGAAGATCACTTAAATTGATTCAGTCCAACGGGTTGATTGGATGAATTCTTGGAAAGTGCTAACGGGTATGGAGGCGCAAAGGATATTTAAGGTGGGTCAGAGTTGTTCGAAAGTATGAGAGAACCGATAGAAAAATTTCGAAGTTAGAACCTCTGATATTTCTTGTTCTCAAAATCTCTTGTGCTCAAAATTGTCTATCAAAGAGAGTCGCTTATAGTACGAAACAGCAAGAAGTTGTAGAAGAGACTTTCTACTGAAGAAGTCTAGTTCGAGAATTGTAACAGCTCTCATTTGCTACATAGTGATTACAGTCAATTGGCTGCTAGCGTGGAGAGTGGACGTAGGCTTGCAATAAGCCGAACCACTATAATCCTTGTGTCAATTTTCTCTTATCTTACTCTATTTGTTTTATGGATGTATGATGTATTTATTTCTGATGTGATTCTCATATTAAAATATATTTCAGCAAAAGATTCTAAAAGAATTCCATAATCACCTATTCACCCCTCTCTAGGTGGATTCACTAGCCTATATCACCTTTCTCCCTTTCTCCCTTTCTTCCTTCTCTTTCTCTCCTCTCTCTCTTTCTCGGACGAACTCCCTCTCTCTCTCTCTCTCCCTCTCTCTTGCTTAAACCGACCATCATCTTCCTCTAATTTTCTTCCCCTCCATCATTAGATCATCCATGGAGGATGCTTGGCCCTCACCTTGGGACAAATGGGGGAGGCATGCAACTGGATCCCCCCCTCCTTTGCACGTCGACAGCCCCTCATGGGCTTGGACCAGCCATGGGCCCGGCAACTTCTCCCTCTCCTTGGGCTTCATGGGCTGGTCGAGTAAAAATGGGTGAGGCTATGGGCTAGTTTGGCCTTTAAATGTCCAGCTCATCCTCATCCTAATAATCCACCTTAAACCTTAATTATATAAACACCTAATTGAAATTTATAATTCACAAAACTTTGCAACCTAATTTAATAAATTCCAATCCATAATTCATATGGCCAAAAATAGAATTTTCCTATTAAATAATTACCCACCAAAAGCTTGGCCAAAATCTCAATGCAAGACATGAAGTATAGCATTTCTAAGGATTAACAAGAAATTCTAGGATGCCACAATTCTCCCCTCCTTAGAGAATTTCGTCCTCGAAATTAGACATCACTCACGCCTCTTAAAACAAGTAGGGGTACTTTTCCTTCATCTGATCTTCACTCTCCCATGTGGCTCCTTCCATATCGTGATGTCGCCATAATATCTTAACCAGTGGGATTGTCTTGGTCCTGAGGACTTGCTCTTTTCTATCCAGCACTTGCACAGGCTCTTCAATGTATCTCACTTTCTCATCTACTTCGATGGCTTCATGATCGAGTATGTGACCAGGATCCGGCTGGTACTTTCTCAGCATCAACACATGAAACACATCATGCAAATTTCCCAATTTTGGAGGCAGCGCCAAACGATAAGCTACATCTCCTATTCTTTCAAGTATCTCAAAAGGTCCGAAAAATCTAGGGCTTAACTTACCCTTCATTCCAAATCAAGATATTCCTTTCATTGGAGATACTTTAAGGAATACATGATCTCCTACACTAAACTCCAAAGGCCTTCTATGCTTATCTGCGTAGTCTTTTTGTCTACTCTGAGCTGTTTTAAGTCTTTTCCTAATAATTTCGATAGCTTTAGTGGTAACTTGTACCAGTTTAGGTCCTGTCAATTTCTTTTCACCAACTTCATTCCAACAGATAGGAGTCCTACATCTCCTTCCATATAATGCTTCATAGGGAGCCATGCCTATACTTTTCTGAAAACTATTATTATAAGCAAACTCCACCAAATGCAATCTTTCATCCCAATTTCCTTTAAAGTCAATCACACAAGCCCTTAACATATCCTCTAATGTCTAGATTACTCTCTCTCGTTTGTCTATCTGTTTGAGGATGAAAAGCAGTACTAAACTGGAGTTTAGTTCCTAAGGCAATTTGAAGACTCCGCCAAAAGTTCGAAGTAAATCTTGAATCATGATCTGAGGTAATAGTTACTGGAACACCATGTCAGCGTACTACTTGAGTTACATATATATCCGCATATTTGTCCATTAGGTAGTCTATGCGAACTGCTAGGAAATGAGCAGACTTAGTCAAACAATCCACTATTATCCAAATAGAGTCATGACCACTTGATGTCCTTGGTAATCCTTGTACAAAGTCGATTGCTATATGCTTCCATTTCCATTCTGGTATGTCTAACAGTCTCAAGAGTCCTGCAGGTTTGCGATGTTTCGCTTTTACCTGTTGGCACGTCAAACATTGAGAGACGTGCTTAGCCGTATCTGTTTTCATACCATTCCACCAAAATTGCTTACGCAAATTCCTATACATCTTTGTACTACCAGGATGAACATTGTAATACCCATTGCTTTAACCAATTTGGATCTGATTATTCATTTCTAATCCCCGAGCGGTGATCATCTCCCTTCATTGGGGCAAGTCATAAGAATTGACCAAATACAATTGACAGTTGCGAAAAAGGGTGAAAAGCATCTCGAAAGTCATAAGAGTTACAAAAGTTCAAAGGGCAAAAAGTTCGACAAATTAGGGGGCATGAAAAAGCAATGTGCCTGATAAAAGCAAGGCAAGAAAAAGAACGAAAAGGCTGCATCTTATGTGAAAAAAATTATCAAAGTCCAAGTGCTCGTGTAAAAAAAAATCATCACAAGTGCAAAGGAAATTAGAAGAATGAGCAAAGCTCCCATGTAGAAATGATTAGTCGAGGGACTTTCGAGATGTGCTATGTTTCAAAAGCTGAATGATTTCGAAAGGTCGAGTGACCTGGTCATGATGCTATGATGATCACCGACTCTTAAAAACCCCATTGAAAATTTTAAGCCTTTCGAGCCTCTCCCGAGCCGACATTACAACCCTCTTCTAAAGTCTCTTCTGATTGGGATGATTTGAGTGAAAATGAGAATACCACAAAGAAGCTACTGCTTGAAGGAGTGGATGTAATTCTATCTTGTCTTATCTTCCAAGTTCTCGACTTGTAGACCCAATGAAGATGACGACAAATGTTCTTCTCTTGGCCTCAAAGCAATAATTCCTTCGAGTAAGCCCTAACCGGGCCTATATTGTGATCCTTTCAAAAGACCTTTTTGATCGATTAGATTGTGCTCATTGTGAATGTTTCTGAAAGCGTTTGACATGGGTTATGTGAGACACCATTAGCAATTGGTTACTTCTCACGCGAATGGATGAGATCAAGCGGCTATTTTATCGAGAGTGTGTGAGAAACCCTTTCTGACTAAGAAGCTCTAGTATGGCATGCTTAATGAGCCATTTTCACGAGTCGTAGTTATTCTGATAAGAACTTAACTCCTAGGGAATTTGATGATTAATGATACCTCCCCGAACAAGATGACAGTTTTGTGCCATATTGCCAACAAGATGACTCATTCGAATGTTTAAAAAAAAAAAAAAAAAAAAACAGTCAGACTTAGCTTGATTAGCTTATTCAATTAATACTGCAATATTGCAAATACGTCTCTTGATGACGTCTCTAATGACATTTGCTCAAGTTGAGTTTGACAGGATTCCTCAATGAAGTCATGCAGTTTTCAAGGGGTTAGCAGGTGCTTCCCTAAAAACCAAAGGTTCATGGTCAGCATTAAACCAGGTCATCTCCAAAGGTTCATGGTTGGCCTCAAACCATGTCATCTACAAAGGTTCATGGTCAACCTTAAACCATGCCATTTCCAAGGTTGGTGGGTTTATCCTTAAACCACGGGATTGGTGGCTTTTCCTAAACCACACAGCTTGTGGGTTCATCCGTAAATCACACTTGTCCACATCTGGTCGAAACCCGTATGTACACAGTGAGACATTTCTCCTAGTCGAAACCCGTTCATACACAATGAGACTATCATACTCGGTCAAAATCCGTTCGTACATGGTGAGACTATCATACCCGGTTGAAACCCGTTCATACACGGTGAGACCTAACTCCCAGTCGAAATCCGTTCGTACACAGTGAGACTATCATACCCGGTCGAAAACCGTTCGTACACGATGAGACCTTTCTCCCAGTCAAACCCCATTCGTATACGGTGAGGTTAGCGTACCCGGTCGAAACCCATTCGTATACGGTGACACCTTTCTCCCAATCAAAATCCATTTGTACATGGTGAGACTATCATACCTAGTCGAAAACCGTTCGTACACGGTGACACCTTTCTCCCTGTCGAAACCCATTTGTACACGGTGAGACTATCATACCTGATCGAAACTCGTTCATACACGGTGAAACCTTTCTCCCAGTCGAAACCCGTCCTTACATGGTGAGACTATCACATTCAATTGAAACCCGTTTTTATATGGTGAGACATTTTTTTTTCCAGTTTAAACCACAAAGTTCGTGAGTCTGTCCTTAAACCACACAGTTCGTGGGTCAATCCTTAAACCACACGGTTCATGGGTCAATCCTTAAACCACACAGTTTGTGGTAGGGGTGAGCAACGGTCTAGGGTCGACCCTGGACCAACCCTGGACCGGCCCAACCCTGTCGGTCCTAGTCCGGTTCTTAAGGAGACTGGGTCGGTCCTTGGTCCTGAAATTTCAGGACCAACACTATGTGGGTTGGTCCTCGGTCCTAAGAGTTTTGGGTCGGTCCAACCCTGGACCGACCCTATATATTATATTATATTATATTATTTATAATTCTTTTATATATTCAAACCTAAGTAAAATGTCTGTTATATTATATTATATTGAGATATTCTATTAATATCACTAATAATAATTTCAATTTAAAACTTTTGTTAAGTATTAATTATGTGTCGTTTGTTTTGTTTTCAGGTTTTTAGAAGTTCAAGTGAATTAACATGATGTGGAGTTATATATTATAGTTTATATTAAGTATTTTGAACTTTTTATGGTTTAATTGTATTTTACTAATGAATTTCAGCTACACTTAGCTTTTCAATTTGTGTCAAATGGTAGAAGTTTTTGAAGAGTAGAGTAGTATTGCGGTTGCTACGATGATTTGCTAATCAAGTGGTGTGAAGCTCATTTTTTGGTTGAGTGGATTCTAGTGATCAAATGCAAGAAAACGCTTTTGCATATGGTGTTATGAATATTAAAGATAGATGATTACAAGAACTTTCCATCTTGTCCCATATCTCGATGAGCAGTTAGCATGTACGAAATTTCTATTATTGTGTCATCTTAAATTTGCTAAATAAGTATTGGTATATAGTTTAGTTGCACAGTGCCACATTGTCGATAGATGTGTAATTTTAATTTGTAGATTTTCTTTTTTAGGGAGTATAAAAAATAAGATGAAAAAAATTATCGATTGGTCCCGGATTGACCCTGGAACCAGACCGAACCTATTAGGTCGGTCCGGTCCTTGGTCCTAGGCTTAATAGGATCGGTCCTCGGTCCTAAAAATTGAGGACCGATATGGGTTGGTCCTAGGATTAGGGGTGGCCCGGATCAACCCGGACCATGCTCACCCCTAGTTTGTGGGTCTATCATTAAACCACAAGGTTCGTGGGTCAATCCTTAAACCACGCTTTTAAAATGTTCATGAGTCTATCTTTGAAGTGCGATTTTCAAAAGGTTCCTGGTCAACCTTAAACCATGTCATTTACAAAGGTTCATTGTTTTTCCTCAAATCATGCATTTTCAACCCAATTGAAACCCATTGTTACACAAGAAGACCTCTTTCCTCCTCTCCTCTTATGACCCAGAGAGCTTTGTAGCCTGGAGAGCTTTTGTAACTCAGAGTCCTTCTTCCTACGACACGAAGAGCTTTGTAGCCCGGAGAACTTTTGTAGCCCGGAGTCTTTCCTTTTTCTTATGACACGGCGTGCTTCGTCAGCCCGGGGTCACTTCTTTCCTCTCATGACACGACGTGCTTTTGTAGCCCGAGGTCTCTCTTTCTTCTTATGACATGGCGTGCTTTTGTAGCATGGGGTCTTTCTTCCTCTTATTGACAACGCACTTCCATAGTTATGAGTCATTTCCATCGAGCTAACGCGTACCTATGCACCCAAGGTCTCTCTCTCGCCGAAATAATATAAGTGTCTTTTGTCTTTGAATGCAACCTCTTCAAGCTCCCCTTCAAATAGGGACAGCTATTGATACCTAAATTTTGCCATTTTATTTATAATTTAATCGCATACAAAATTAGGAATTAGTCACACAAAAAAAAAAAAAAAAAAAAAAAAAGAAAAAAAGAGATAAAAGAAAAAAAACGAAAGGGGCCAGGCCAAATCTCACCTTAGCCTAGCCCGTGCCACCTTTTCCCTCCCCCAACTCACACGCAAACCTACAAAAAGGACAAATAGCAACGGAGACAGAGAGGGGCAGGAGGATCGCCAGGGGCAGATGGCGACGTGATCCGCGGGTCGGGATCAGTCCAGCCGGCAAGCTGGCAATGGCAGAGGCCATGCGCACCTGCTGGTCACCCTTAAAAGTGAGGGTCTCGCTCATTTGCAACGGGGTTCTCGGCTGGTCTTTTGGTCGAGAGAAAGCTAGAGACTAGAACACAGAAAAGAGGAGGAGTGAGACCAGAGAGCTCGAGAGAACATAGGGCAAGCCAGAGGGAGAGAGTGAGATCAAGAGAGCGTTTCGGCATTTCTTGAGATCCGCCCGTTGCTTATCATCCAAACTGGGTAAGCCTTCCGAACTGTAGGTGCCTCGTTTTAGGAGGTGTCAGACCAGGGCTCGCGACCGACCGGTTCGCGCGAGCTTGATCCGGCTGGTCCTTCGTTGATCTTGTTGCGTGTTTTGGTATGTTTCAATAAGAACTTAGGGCTGTGTTCAAGTCTTGATCGTGTTGGAAATCTCTCATTCGAGTCGCGCACGCCAACTGTTTGTAGGGATGCTTGAATGAAGTCCGAGTATCTTAGTTGGTCTTGACCGAGCCTCATCGTCCTTGAGTTCATACCTATGTTAAATTTGATGTGATCCGTCTCTCGAGTTGGTCCGGGAATATTGTTTGTGTGTCAATGATCGTTGCTTGGTCCAAACAATAACCCCGGGCGAGCTTGCTTCCTTCCTTTAGCTGGTGCATTCTATGCGTTTGATGAAATGTCAAAATGAGATTTGGAAATGGTTTCTGCGAGGTTCATTGCTATGATATTGTCTTTGTTCGAGTTTGAGTCCTTCCATCGTGTTGTTTGCTCATGCCGGTGTTAGTACTCGAATTGATGGAGTTTTGGTTATACGAAAATTTAGAGTTCAAAAATCTAATCTTTAGCTGGAAGCATTCCGGTGAAGACATTGATCTCCGGCCAACTAGTGGCCGATGGAAGTTCGGCGGTGGAAGGGTCGCCGGTTGTTCCAACCTGCGTTGTTGTTTGGCTGAGCCGCGATGAGACCATGTTTTGGGAAAGGGAAGCTTCGGGCGTGCAGTGGGCAAGCACGAAGGAGAAGACCACCAAAGGGGAAAAAAAATGAAAAGAAAAACAAAAGAAAAGTATAGAAAAGTATAGAAAAAGTAAAACAAAATATAGAAAAGGAAAGCAAAAATTTGCTTCGGGAAGGAGGAATGCATAGAAAGGAGTCCAGCAGAAAAAGACAAAACGGAAAAGGACAAAAAAAAAGAGAAAGGAATTAAAAGAAAATAAAAAGGGAGAGAAAAAAATGTGCAAAGTGGGCGAGGGTGTTCTATTGTGGGCTGGACTCATTTCAAATGTGGGCCGGAAAAAGAGTTCAAAAATTCATGGGTTTTTATAATTAATTTCGAGCGGCCTTTTTAGGGCTAATGTTTTTAGTTTAACCCGATACAATATGGTTCGGGCCTGTTTAGTTGGGTTGGGTCTTAGGACCCGGTCCGAATCCCTTTTTTTATCAACAATAAATAAATATTAAAAAGAAAAAACATCAATTAAAATTTGAAAACAACAAATAAAATTAATTAATTAATCAAAAACTAAAAAAATTCAAAAAAATTGAAAAAAGGTTTTCGAAAAATCCCAAAAAAAAAAATTGTAAAAACTTAAAATTAAAATTCATCAAAAAAGTTCATATTAATCTCTTGGTTTATTTTCTCTTAAAACAAATGGAATTCTTTCAATTTAGGATCCTGCTCAAGAGGTTATAGTTGTTCTTAAAGACGAATACCTTTGATCATGCAACTTTGGTATGTTGATTTTGGCTTCCATTTAGTCTAGTTGGTATTAGCATTTATATGTTCTTTAATCTTAAAGGTGTGCTCTCCCATGCAATTTATTTAAATGCTTTCCTCGCCAAGGTTCCTAAAAGATATCCCAATGTCACGCAGGGTATAGGCTTGGGAGAGTCCGTGTCTAATCATGGGCCTTAGGCTCGTCCTTTAGGCAATACTCCTAAACCTGTTCCCTCTCCCGAGGGTAGGTCGCAACATCTGTGAGCACATTCATTGACTCAATGCTACTTGAATCCATCGCACTTTCATTCTTCCAGTTTTCATATATATCATTAAGGAAAGGCAATTATTCTCGTTATACTCCTCTTATATGAGTTTGCGTTAGTTATTAGACAACTCCTGGAGTAGGATTAACAAGATGATGATGAGACAGACCAACTAAAGAACCCCAAGCCATTAAAAGAGGATCTGATATTACCTTAATGAGCCACCTACCTCACATATCAAGACTGGGTTTGGAATATTTTCTTTACATCGGATTACAGCCTATCTTGGATCTGACTGTGTGATCCATTGCGATATGTTCTCATCATCCGTACTTCGGTCTAAGCTTGCTGTTACTGAAACAATAAACAAGAAAAGAGCGTCTTCCACTGCATTTTTTCAAAAGCTTTTACTTTCGCCTTCATTAATGTGAAAATTAGTTTCCGCAAGCATTGTCAAGAGAAAAAGAGTAGATTCTATTAAAAATCATTAGGATAATTCTTTAGAATATTTTCTAATATTAGAGATAAATAATTAGAATATTTTTGTAAATCTCGTTATATATTATCTTAGATAGTCATCTCATGATATTTAGAAATAGCCTAATGTACACTATATTATTATACATAGTTTGAACTGATCCTGATATGGGCACAGGCAGTAAAGAAATCCCTGGCATATTCTGATATGGGCACAGGCAGCAAAGAAATCACCAGCTCTGTGTCCTGAAAGAGGGAAAATATCATGCCAAATGTCTGACTATCCTCATCAACAAGCAAATTACTAACCTTATTTCGACTCGAAGATGCAATGCTCATGTGGACAACTACAAGGTATATGGACACCGAACAGTGCCGAAATGGATCAGACCGGTATCTAACATCAATCTGCCTAAAAGGATACAGAGAGGGAAGTCAGATTACTCTGTTTGGCGTAGCACTCACTCTACATGAGTTGCCTGACAACTTGGGCATTGCCAGTCAATATGTGAAGGCTTGATTGTGTCAATCTCTCATAATCTATAAAAAGCCCGGTAGGATTAAAGACATTGGTATATTATTTCTCCTGGTTTACCGATGGTAGGAATATAACCACCGGATTGTGCCTTCTTCCTCTCAACTACAATCAGGGATGCCGTAGTATGGCATGTCAGCAAATACAATTGAATGAGGGGCCACTACTATTGAACTTGATGAATTCACGTATTTAGGATCGAGAGCAGGTATTTCGCCGGATGGACTCACAGCTAAAATGTTTCCATTCAGCAGCACTGTTCGGCTAAGCGGATCCCCCTCCTTTGGCGTCAAATGGTATTCTCCTCTCAGGTTTTTGTTGTCGGAATCTTGTAAAGACTTGGACCTTTTTCCAGAGGTGTAGTTTCTATGATTGCGGACCGGGGTCTCGTTATTAACGATTGTGACCTCGGCAGTGGAGTTGCCATCGAGATTTATGAGCAGCAACGTGACTCCTTTCTGCAATTTAAACACCAAGAATCAGAGTATCTCTTTTTCCTTAAACAGAATGCACAAGAACTAGGAGGAAATACCAGTCAAAATGCAGAACAAACTTACAGAGGCTTTTGCACAATGAGCATAAGCACGGATCTTGTCTAATCCAGATAACCTTGCTCCTAGAACAATTCTCCCCATAAGGCGGTGCCAAAGCAAAGCACTGCAAAGCAAAGCGGAGCATCGATAAGTGACGCTAGAATGTAGTTTTCAATAATTCTGCTAACTCCTAGCCGAAATGCACAAATCATGTCCCCAGAAGTACAGTGAGGAAAGAATCCAGCAGTAGCATCGCCATAGGATTCCATAGTCTTCGTTTATGCCTTAGTACTACCTCTACACAAAGACCACAAGGAAAAAAATACTGACTCCTCTGGGAGAGCCCAATACATGTAGCTGAAGAAATAATTCCAACCCATAATGCTTAAAGAAGTGATGGAGATTTGAACATGACACCCGGTTGGCTCTGCCACTATCATACTTACCAGAAGCATAACCAGTTGTTCCAAAAGCTAAGCACTTAAAGAATGGCACTCTATATTATTATTCTAACAACATGCCTACCGAATTCAACATCCTCCTACTATCAACAACCCAAAAAATAATTTTCCGTTTCTTCACGCTATAGGATGTGGTTATTTTCTATAAATGACAGTGGCTGTTAGGCCCTAATACCCCATGAACTGTGAAATTAGAGGCACTGTCCCTTTCTCTTGCAATCCTTCATCATTAATGATTATATGGGGAGCAAATAACCCAAAATGAAAAGAGCACAAACATGCCAAGCATGGGAATTTCGAAGATGATGCAGGACTTTGACTATAAAATCACCTGCAATAGTCAGGATTTGGAATGAAAGAAGTCGCATCAAGCAAACCATAATTTCCACCAATAAATGATTGTCTGCAGTATGTCTTCGTATCAAAAGTAGATGCCATTCCCATCTGATCCAGATACCTATTGCCACATAAAGAGGATCTCTGTCATATTGTCAACAAAATAAAACGGAAGCTGTGTCTTGCTTTGATTGGATAAAGTACCAGAAGCTATATAAAAAAGTATTTGAAACACGATCCTGGCCACTGTTGTAAGCTCCTCCTGCTTCACCAACCCACGCAACGGCTGAAGTAGCAGACGCAGAACTTTTGATTATGCTTTGCAGATTTCTGAATGTCACGAGTTCACCATCAAGTACCGTTGGATCGAGAATCTTTTCGACAAGGTGCTGATCAGCTCCTACAAGTAATAAAAATATTCTTTGAAGGATGATTAACTATATAATTTGTTACTTGAAGGGTTAAAAAAGGCCTAAAAAGGATACCCGAACCCAGATTGTAGATGTAATGAGTAATTACATCCAAGGATATTGGTGTCTTGTTCAGGAATTCCTTGTACCAGAGCATGTCAACAAATCCTCCTGGTGCTAGGATTAGAGGTTTGGGTTCTACATCCTTGTAAATGCCTAGTACCAAGTTCTTCAGAGAGATTGTGTCAGCCGCATACTGACTTGCCGCTACTCTTGTACCAACTCCATTCCCTGACCACAAAGGGCAGAAATCTTAATCTCCGCATGCCACATCATCACAGATGGTGAAAAGCTTCTACATCTACTTTCACGGAATTCTTTCATGAAGCCACTATTGAAGTAGAATTGTCTATAAATAGCTTGCTTTAATGTCACTAGTGGCAAAAGTATAGAATATTACAAACACAGCAAGAACATTGGAATTTAAGCTTAATAAAACCATAATCCCAGGTATTTGCATCAAAGAAATGACCAGAACAAGTGAATGTTGGGATGAAAGAGTCAACAGTTGTGGCTCCAGAAGCAGAAAAAAAATGTGCTTACCAAGTTCCCAACCAAAAATCATGTAGTTCTTGCTGACAGTATAACGAATAAAAGATTCGGCATTTGTTGAGTCCCAAGCACCCACTGCAGGGCCTTGAGGCGGTATTGTTCGTCCATTAAGAGCATTTAGTCCAAAAATAATCTTTGCGCTGTAAGTATGGAATAACATCACTATAAGAAATGAATTTTGCCAGTTCCTCAAAAAAATTTTAAGATAAAATGTTTCTTACCTAGATTCCTTGGAAAAAACATTGAGCTGATCCCACCTAGCCATGGGTAGGCATCCCTGAGTGAATCCAAACATAGTGGAACTGTTCTTAACAAATGAAGTACAGGGTTGTTTAAAATCGGTAGTGTGGTATAAGACCTTGTCTTGTAGAGCACCACCCAATCTGATCTTTAATGGCGAAAATGCTGCAGCAATTCAAATTCATGCTATCGATAATAATTAACAAGAAGTCAAGAATGATTATGCTCCGTTAACTTGAGAGCGCAAATGCCTGGAATCGATGTCTTACCCTTCACTGCATTAAGTAATATCTTGTTGCTGAGGTCCTGTTTCATTAATGAAGCAGAGCATCAGACGGCGATTCAGAGCTCAGTTTACTTAATAAGAAGCAAAAGAATGGCTCTCCTACTATATGCCTACACATATCATTCCACAGAACCCAAGTTCAAATCAAATTAAATACAACAAACAACAAGCTTTGCTAACTTAGCACGAATTTATGGGCACACAGAAGCGCAAGAACTAACTTACAATTATTAAACGGATGATAAAGGAAATATTTTTCTCATTGTATTGTACTGTTTTAAAGAATTAAAGCTTCCATTTTTACGTTTCATCTTCTATTTTTCTTTCAAGAAAAAGCACTCCAGAAGCGTTTCAAGGGAGGAACTAGTTTTACCAGATTGAGAAGAGAAGCGCGGTGCCAACTACAGACTCCATAGTCGCACTTCTCGGGAGGCCACCAATCCAAAGTCGCGCACACAAAGTCGTCGTCGATCTCCGCAATGGCACTCTTCCCAACGGAGACATTCACCTGGACAGTACCCTCTTCCACAGGAGAACCCCGCGAATCAGCACTACTAGCGGCGCCGCAGCAGAACATGCAAACCCAGAAACAGAGACCCAGAAGCGAAGCACGACGACCCATCTACTCACTCCGTCTCCAGTCTCCACCGCCTCAAGGGTCGGAGCCTTCCTCTCTCCCACGGCCGAGATATCAATCACCGCCCGAATAAGCAAACAGAGGAGAAAGAAAATGGTGCTTCTGGTTCTCCCCTCGGCTGGAGAAGGTTGCGTTGTCAGGAACGAGTGGAGGAGAGAGAGAGAGAGAGAGAGAGAAGAGAGAGAGAGAGAGAGAGAGAGAGAGGGGAAATGCAGTTTGCGTTGAATTTGGAAATTTACTAGTTTGATAATGTGGGTAGAGAGCTTGCAATGCTGTTGGGTTGCGTCATTCTTAGCAGGAATGAGGGCGACCCTTTCGATTCGTGAATCGACCCGTCTTTTGCCTTCTCATGGAGATTCAGTTGGAAAGTGGCAGGACGGGGTCCACAGGTTTCACGTAACCCATTGGATGATTCACTCGACTCTAATTTTGAAGTAAATATTACGAACATCTCACGTTCTAACGTGGCAAACGAGAAGGCAGTGGAAGCGCGACGCGTGTTCTCGTGGGATCCACGTTCTGAGGAGAAAAAGAAGCGTCAATTTAAAAAAATTTCAGGCTTTCTTTCTTCACGCCTCTCTCTCTTGCCGCCTTTCCATCCGCGATTTCGCCGGATCGATTTTGAGCTGACCCACCTCCGCATTTCCTCGTGTTTTGTTTCGCCACGTGCAGGTTGAAGCCGGTGGAGGCTCTCAAGACTGCCCTCGAAGGATCGCCTCCGAACACGCAGGACGAGCGATGCAAGGTTCGCCCTGTTTCTTTCGGTGGGTGTTTGCTGCTTGTGTCGGTAGATCTTTCCGGGTGATGAAGTCGCGGTCTTTGCAGTCGGCGAACTGGATAGGGGTGCACATAGCGATAATGGCGATAAAGGATCTGGACGCCCTGTTCTCTTCCCTGGATCCCGAGTACTACGACATCCTCATGAAGTGAGTGTTGCTCTGTCTTTTCCCTGTTTTCCGTACCTGTCTGTTGTTGATGCTTGTTCGGATTTATTGCTTCGTGTTTGCTTAGTAATCTTTACCGTGGAATTGAAATGTTTGTAGTGATGGTAGCAATTTAAGGCACAGGGGATGGTTTTCTTGTTTCCATTAAGTTTGTAGCGCTTGAATGCACAAGTGATATCAATGCCGAAATGCCACTGTGTGTGTGGGGGGTTTGTGAAGGGCTTAATCTTTTCACTCAACTGTCTTGTTCTTTCAATGGGACATTTGAGTACTCCTGTAGTCCCTTGATACAGATTAACATAAGGATCATGGGCTAATTGGGTAGTGACGATTATGCCTAATGATTATCAGTTGTGAAGGGCTTAATTATTGATCTGTCTGTTGTGGCTGCAGCTTTTGGTAGAGATATTTAATAAAGATCAGGAATTCATGGGTGATGTAATGACTAGAAACAGCAAACTGTCTCTTCAGTTCATTGGTTTATCTGTGTCATCAAGGTTGGCACGTTAGGATCTCTGAAGACTTAACGTTTTTTTTCCCCCAACGACTTAGTTTGATATTCATTTTCTTATTTCTGGTGTTCAAACCTACAATAATTGGGTGAGAATAACTCAAACTAATGAAGTGATCTTGGAAGAATTACCATTTATGAAATTTGACCATAACTTTGCTAAGGAATAGCCTACTACTTTGGTTTGGGTTATCAGTTTCTCAATTTTGCTTATGAAGAAGAGGCTGCGCCAGTAACTGCTATTAATCGTATGCTTTGGCTGATCATAGTCTATCTATTTAAGGCCTTGTTAAAATGTTTGTGTTGTTGTATTGTGAATTCACTGAATTATGCTACTTGTGATTGCTCTACTTATTTGTTGACACCCCATTTTTTGAAGGAACAAACCTTGTTAAACTATGCAAGGCAGTCGAGTTAGAGTGTATAGGGATTCCTATTCCCACCGATAGGCACCCCATTGGCCACTCCCGTATGTCCGAAGGTTCTTTTTTTTTTTTTTTTTTGGATTCCACTTAGTAGAATTCATGTTAAGGTTTATAGTCGGATAAGGATGGAGCACATTTGCATCAGGATTTTCTACACCTCCATGGTAAACATGCTCTTGTAGATAGATGGCTCTTTGAAAGCAAGTTTCCACTATAATGTAGATTGTGAAGGAAGATTTTCTTTGCTTTGTATCATTTTGATAAACCTCTTTGCTTTATATTGTTATAACCTAAGATTCACCTTGCCTTGTGATTTGTTGCAATTCATTTGCTTATCATACATTTCTCTGATTCCTCTTCGCTTGACTTAGCATGAGTAATAGGTAGAGATGGTTGGTGACAAAGCTGGAGGCATTTTTTCATCTAGTTTTATTCAGTGACTGTTTGTTTTTCACGTGGAATTTAGTCCCAATGTCACTAATTATTAGCCCATGCATATTAGTAGTAGGATTATGTCATTTTACTCATAAAAGATAATGATTGGGATATTTTATTCCCTTAGAATATATAGTTAATTAGTGTAGGTGTCAAACAAGATGGGCTAAATATTGTAAGTTTAGTTTTCTTGGAACTTTTTAATAAATTGGATATTCCATCTTGACAATCACATTTGACAATTTCATAGGAGAGAAAAATCTCATATACTAATGTTTGCTAAAGTGCTATTATAATAAAGCTGTCTTCATGTGTAATGATGTCTTAAGTCTAATTAAATGCATCATCTAATTGCAGAGCTACAAAGATATTAAGTGCTTCACACACACTCTCTCTCTCTCTCGGTCCAAATGTGCACACATGCACGAAAAGTTTGTTTGAAGCTGGAGATGCTTAACATTTTATGCAGATTCCAAGGAAAATCTGCTGGTGCTTGGTTGTAGCACCTCATGATCCTATGCAGTCAAGCCTTCTTAATGAGTCTTTAGAGGATAAAAATCTCTCAGAAAATTCCCAATTCAGGTACCATCTGTGAATTGTTGTGGGTAATTGGCTGTGCATCGTGAAATATCACAATAATGTGCTATAGAATTGGTTGACCATGCCTTCGATTTTTGAACGTAGGCTGCTTCTGAAACAATTGGTCAGGTTGGAGGTTATCCAGTGGCTGCTTTTTGGAGTACTTTCAAATATGAATTCGAGAATGAGAAAAACATGCTGGAAGGTGCACCTGTTGAGAAGGTAGCAGAAGTTCTTAGACAGAGAATCGTTGAACTTGTACTTGCAGAACTTTGTTATTTTTCTTCTTTTCGGATCATCATTCAGATGTGAATCGATCTATTTTCTGCAGAATATTATCTTCATTCCAAAGTATTACTCGAGGATTACCTCTAAAGGACTTGCAGAGCTGTCATGCTATTGTGTTGAACATTTTTTTTTTTTTTTTTATATTCTATATCAATGTCAATCTTTATGAATTGTTGCCTAGACCCCTCATTTAACCTGAGCAGCCTCCCTGCCTTCAATTCCTGATTGGGGTATGGTTGCTGGACTAGGATACAAGTTCCAAATTAGTGGAAAAGAGTTTTTGGTGCATTGAAAGCCAAAGGCTTGTTATGAATTGGTGGAGATCCATGCTCATTCTATACTCAAAACATAGAGAAATTTAATGAATTTGTTAGTTGCTTTTTACTACATAAGCACTAAGTTATCCCTGCTGACATGTTTACAGGGGCTCCATTTCCGAGCAATTTCAAAGATGTTGTAAAAATCATTTTCAAGCGCTTGTTCTGTGTCTACGCCCATATCTACCATTCACATTTTCAGAAAATCGTGAACTTGAAGGAAGAAGCTCATCTAAATACTTGCTTCAAGCATTTCGTTCTCTTCTCATGGGTAAGTAAGCATAGTTGCTAAGCTTTGCAGATATGACTTACCCATATGATTCCATCATACTTTTTAGATTGGCTTTGATATGTTCTTAGTCTTATTAAGTTTGGGTCAAGGAAACACCTTCAATTACTATATTAATGAGTCACAAGCAGTAGTTTAGTTAGGTTATTAGCTTTACAACGAGAGTCTTGATTGGCTTTAATTTGATGCAAGAATTTCGGTTGATCAACAAAGAGGAGCTTGCGCCGCTTAGTGAACTTGTCGAATCTATTCTTCAATTGTAGTGTTGGGGTTTGTTTATCCTTTGTTTTCTTGTTTCCCTTTTCCCCCTTCTTTTGGGTATCTAGATTGAGATTTTTTGGCAAACTTCTTTTCGTCGTTTGTGAATGAGATATCTTGATTCAGTTCATTGTCGTCTTCAATGTGTTTATATATGTTGATTTGATGTAAATTCTGCACATCAAACAAGAAAACCCTTGGTCTCCCAATGTCATTTAGTGCAGTTTTAGAGCATGCAGTGAATTTTGTGATCCTTCTGTAAAAAGAAGTTCGTCCATTCAAGACGTTTGAGGGACTTGCAAGAGAAGCCCTTTGCTCGCCTGTCGATAGAAAATGCTTGAAACAGCATGTCAGTTCGCAATTCTCTACATCATAATAAGAATTGATTTCTAAAGAGGTTCAAGTTCCTCTTTTTTTTGGGTACTCCCGTACTTTGAAAATCTTCCATTTGAATCATCTCTCAAAACTTGTAATGTTCGGTAACATAATTACGAGTTGGCATTGAATACAAAAAGTATTTGCCAACCGCAATCTCGCTCTGAGACTAGAATTCCCCAGGATTTGATGCTAGTGGTCATTGAGACTATAGCAGAGACATAAAACTGTTAAGTCTAGTAAGAAACTACTCCAGCTATTCAAGTCATTTCTCGCATCCCGTAGATCTATGCTTGAAAGTATGCATGGCATTTGCCTGTTCCGTGCCGACTTCATATATATATATATATAACTTGAAACCTGATATTGTTGATAAGCGTGGTACAAGAACTATGAGTGAAATAACAGCCTTGCATTCGAATATGGGATGTAACTAAACTAGATTTTGACAACCCAAAGTGAAAAATTACAGATAAAGATAAAGAAGGGAGATCTTTCATTCTTGTAATTTGCAGGACATTGTAAACCTCTGCTTAGTTGTTGTTGACAATGTGAACATATGAGTGCGAGACCATGGACTAAATGCACATGGCGAATACTTTTTCAACTTCTGCAGCATTTTCACGATTGAAGATCAGATTGGGCGGTGCCTTATAAGACAATGTCTTATATGCCACTGACGATTTTAAACAACCCTGCCGTCAATTTGCTAAAGACCCTAAATCAGTGTTTGGGTTCACTGAGGCTGCCTGACCATGGCTAGATGGGATCAATTGAATGCATTTTTCAAGCATGATGGGTATAATAAGTTTATGAGTTTCTGAAGTTATCACAAGAATTATAGTGCGTGCTTATGGTGATCTATTTTATCTTCATCAGCGCTGAAGTTATCCTTGGGTTAAATGCACTTAATGGGCATACCATACCGCAATGGCATGGCCCCACCGTGGGTGCTTGGGACTCAAAGAATGCTGAATCATTGATACGTTACACCATCAGCAAGAATTACAACATTCTTGGTTGGGAATTTGGTAATTAGCGATACATTCTTTAGTCTGCTTCTTAAGCTATGTACAGTGAGTTCGGAAGCACTTCCTTCTCCAATTATGTTGCAGCCACACATTTGAATCCGTAAATTTGAGCATTTACTTGTTACATCCTATTCACGCTTTTTCTGATGATATAATACTGAAGCGAGCTAGATATAAATTCTGATTATATGTATGAGTGAACTCGACTTTAGGAGGATGAGAGGCTTATACTGTGAGTGATAATTTTATGGTTGTTGGTCTTCAGGAAACGAATTAAGTGGGAGTGGAGTTCATACAAGAGTCGCAGCAAGCCAGTACGCATCTGATACGGTTCGTCTGAAAGAACTTGGTGTTAGACATTTACAAGAGTATTGAACCGAAGCCTCTCATCCTAGCACAGGAGGAAGCTATGATGCACTTTGGTTCAAGGAATGCTTGGACAAGACCCCAAAATCCTTGGATGCAATTACTCTGCACATCTGCAATCTCGGATCAGGTACCTTCTTTAGTTACTGTTCAACTACTCAAGCATCTTGGATCTGGGACTGTTTATCCTGCTAGTAGCGGGCAGGTTCCTAAGTCATATTTCTCTGGCGGCCACCAATCCAAAGTCGCACAAACAGAGTCATCATCGATATTGGCAATGGCAGATTGACCAACGGAGACATTAAGCTGAATAGTAGCACCTAGACCCTGTGAATCAGCATAATATATGGAGTGGTAGCTGAAGATGCAAGCCAGAAGGCCGACACCCATCAATGAAACAAGGGAGCTCATCTTCTCTGATGATCTCAAATTCTGAGCCTGAATGTGCTCTCGTTTTACAAAGAAAAAAGAGGATAACTAGTAAAGAAAGAATTCGTGGCACGTCATTGGAATTTTGGTAAATATCTGATAATGAAGGTAATTTACTTATGACAAAATTTCAAAGTTGTTGGCAATGAAACATAACAAAATAAAGAACCCCAAACAGTAAAAGAGAATCCGGTATCATATTAAGGAGGAAATAACTGCCTCATATACACTCTGGGTTTGAAAAGTAGAAATGAAAAGAGGGAAAGAATAAATGGCATACTTGTCTATATCAAAACAACGGCCCATTTTGATGTTGTTATCTATTTGAGCAATTAGGGTACGTAATCCAATTAAATTATAATTTAAAAATAATTTTAAAAATATTCTACGGATGTCATTTCAGTTCTATATATTTAATTTAATCAATTTAATCTTTTAATCATTTTGGCCAGTTTTGATGGAAAATTTTGACATAAATGTTGACTAGTGATATGGCCGATGTTGAAGTTTCTGCATTTTTTTTCTTTTCTTCTTTTTTTTTTTTTGGTTATTCTTGCGTGGGTCACCGAGCCTCAGTGATGGTCATCAATCGGCCACAAGTGGGGGCCAACCTCATTGTTTTTGGTGAGGGTGACCTCACTCAAGGTCAAGTGGGCCTTGGAAGGACACCATGCCAAATCTGGCAATAGTGAGCCTCGCTCAAGGCTAAATAAGGGCCATTGCCAAGGCTCAGGGCGAAGAAGGAAAAAAAGAAACAAAAAAAAAAAAAAAAAAATTCACGTTAGTGTTGACTGTGTTATTTACAATGATGGTATTCACATCAGTAATTTTCAATCAAAATTGATTAGAATAAATAAATTGACAAATCGTTTAAAATTTATGATTAAATTAATTAAATTAAAAAATTAATGACGAAATTAATTTCTGTACAATACCTCCTTCTTTGTCCATACTTAGGCTGGCGCTTACTGAGATATGAACACAAGAGGATGGTCTCAGCCTGTCATTTTGATCTAGTTTCACAAGCAGTGTGGGAAAAACGACACGAGGAAATCATAACCAATTTCACTAGTGGGTCGACAAATGGTGACAAATTACATTTGACAGTCAAATGGACTGTGGAAGCTACCTTTTTTTTTGTTTTTTTTTTTTTTTATTTTATGGCAAGGCCATCACTGAAGTCACCTCTTCCGTGTCATGAAAACATTGAGTCCCGCTATGTCTCTGACATGACTGACAATGAACGAGGTGTCTGTAAGATTTGCAAACTGATTGCTGATCATTATTTCAACACCCATTTGACTTAAATTGGTGCCAGGTGGTTTATTGATTCAACCTTCTCACATGACATGATGTTTTTGGGATTATTTGGTTTTCCGTATATAAATACCGTCAAAACTCCCGAGAAGCAGGAGACTGCCTTAAAGCTGTTAAGGATAAATACTTCGCCATTTCATTTGGAAGTTCAGGAATGAAATCCTATTCAGAGATTATATTTTGGCGGTTTAGCCATTAAAAATCAACTCATTAAAGCTATTAAGGATAAAGCCTTAACGTTTAGAAATGTGGATGATAACTCAAGAAACAAAAGACTTCAACATAACTGGAGGATAGATCCTTGTATCTTATCTCCTATTTCTGCGGATCCATAGTTCTCCTCAAATCGAGGCCTTGAACCCTCGATCGTCTGTTGCTTAGAAGTTTGCGGGCTCCGTTCTCCTCGTTGCCGACCCCGGAACACTGAAATAGATGCTGTTTGACTCCAACGGACATTCATGCCTAGGGGTTCTTAGGTTGTTCTTGTTGTTGCTTTGGGTAGTGCTGCTTTTGCCTGCCTTTTCCTTCTTCGCTGCGTTCTTCTCGAGCGGCTTTTTGTATTCGGCTCCCTTCCACTTACTATGACTTGTTATCTTATTGAGTACAAGTTTTATGGTGCTGAATCTTGTGTATATTGTTGATTAAAGCTTAATATATTATTACCCTTCACCAAAAAAATAAATAAAATAAAATACTGTCAAACTCCCTACAGGAAGTCTATTTAAGGAGAACACCACTCATTCCAAATAGGATTTTTAAATTTGTCTACAGTATATGTCCATGAAATGGATATTCCATCTTGCTTAGCTCGGGAGTCTTCCAATCCGTGGAATTTATGCAAAGTTGAGATGGATCATTTACGTGGGCATGTTGTCTGTAGGACGGATCATGAGATTGTAAAAGATGATATTCATTTTTTATATAGAACTTTATACTACTCGGATCTATCGCACTTCCGTCCTTCTAATTTTCATATGTATCATAAAGAAAAGGCAATTGTTCTCGTCATACCCCTCTTTTATGAGTGCGTTGATTCTCAGACAACTCATGGAGTACGACTAAAAAAGATGATGATTAGACAGACCAACTAAAGAACCCAAACCTTAAAAGAGGATCTGATATCACCTTTACAAGTCAACTTGCCTCCCATATCAAAACTGGGTTTGGAATATTTGTGGTGAAAAATGGGGAAAGGGCACAAATGACGTACTTATTTACATCAAGATTGCAGCCTATTTTGGATCTGATTCACATTGCGATACTTTCTCATCATCCATACTTCGGTCTAAGCTCGCTGTCACTGAAAAAATGAACAAGAAAGGAGGTCTTCCTCTGCATTGTTTTAAGAGCTTTTACTTTCGGCTTTATTAATGTGAAAATTCGTTTCGCAAGCATTGTCAAGAGAAAAGACAAGATTCTATTAAAGATCATTCTTTAGAATATTTTATAATATTAGAGATAATTAGAACATTTTTTTTATAAATCTCTCATATTTTGATTGTTATATGTTATCTTAGATAATCATCTCATAACATTTAAGAATAGCCCGATGTACACTTTATTATCATACATAGTTTATTACTCTAAACTGATCCTGATATGGGCACAGACAGTAAAGAAATCCCTGGCATATTCTGATATGGGCACAATCAGTTAAGAAATCACGGGCTGGGTGTCCCGAGAGAGGGAAAATATTATGTCAAATGTCTGACCATCCTCATCAGCGTAATACATTTGTTGCGGGAACAAATTATCGACCTTATTTCGACTTGAAGATGTAATGCTCGTGTGGACAACGGCGAGGCGCACGGACACCTACCGGTGTTGAAATGGATCACTTTGATATCGAACATCAATCTGCCTAAATGGATACAGATGGGGAAGTCAGATTACTCTGTTTGGCGTAGCACTCTACACAAGTTGCCTGACAACTTGGGCATCGCCGGTCATTATGTGAAGGCCTGATTGTGTCAATCTCTCAAAAACTGGAAAAAGCCCGGTAGGATTAAAGACATTGGTATATTATTTCTCCTGCTTAACCAATGGTAGGAATATAACCACCAAATTGTGCCTTCTTTCTCTCAGCTACAATCAGGAATGGCGTAGTATGGCATGTGAGCAAATACAATTGATTGAGGGGCAACTACTAGTGAACTTGATGAATTCACATATTTAGGATTCAGAGCAGGTATTTCGCCGGACGAACTCACAGCTAAAATGTTTCCATTCAGCAGCACTGTCCGGCTAAGCGGATCCCCATCCTCGGGGGTCAAATGGTATTCTTCTCTCACGTTTTGATTGTCGGAATCTTGTGGAAACTGAATGAACCCTTTTCCGAAGGCGTAGTGTCTATGATTGCGGATCGGGGTCCTGTTATTAACAATTGTGACCTCAGCAGTGGAGTTGCCATCCAGATTTATGAACAGCAACATGACCCCTTTCTGCAATTTAAATACCAAGAATCAGAGTATTTCTTTTTTTCCTAATGCACAAGAAATAGACGGAGATACTGGTCAAAATGCAAAACAAACTTACAGAGGCTTTTGCACAATGAGCATAAGCACGGATCTTGTCCGATCTAGATAAGCTTGCTCCTAGAACCTTCCTCCCCATGAGGCGGTGCCAAAGTAGAGCACTGCAGAGCAAAGCAGACTATTAACAAGTTGCACTAGAATGTAGTTTTCAATACTTTTGCTATGTCCTAGCCGAAATGCAAAAATCATGTCCCCAGAAGTACATTGAGAAAGAAACTAGCAGTAACATCGATGTAGGATGCCATTGTCTTAGTTTATGTCTAAGTACTTCCACTACACAGAGCACAAGGGGTAAAAAAACATGGACTCCTCTGGCTCTGATAACACTATCATACTTACCAGAAGCATAACCAGTTATTCCAAAAGCTAAGCACTTGAAGAATGGCAGTCTATATAATTATTCTAACAACACGCCTACCCAATTTAACATACTTCTACTGGCAAAAAAAAAAAAAAAATCAATAAATTTTCTGCTTCTTCACACTATAGGACGAGATCAATTTCTCTGAATGACAATGGCTGTTAGGCCCTAATACCCCATGAATTGTGAAATAGGAGGTACCATCCCTTTCTCTCACAATCCTTCATCATTGACGATTATTCGTGGACCAACCAAAAATGAAAAAATGAAAAGAGTGAAAATACCAAGCATGGGAATTTCAAAAATGATACAGGACTTTGACTATTAAATCACCTGTAGTAGTCAGGATTTGGAATGAAAGAAGTCGCATCAAGCAAACCATAATTTCCACCAATAAATGCTTGTCTGCAGTATGTTTTTGTATCAAAAGTAGATGCCATTCCCATCTGATCCAGATACCTATTGCCAAATAAAGAGGGTCCGTGTCATATTGTCAACAAAATAAAATAGAAGCTGTCTCTTTTTTTGATTGGATAAAGTACCAGAAACTATATAGAAAAGTATTTGAAACATGATCCCGGCCACTGTTGTAAGCTCCTCCTGCTTCACCAACCCACGCAACAACCGAAGTAGCAGACGCAGAACTTTTGATTATGCTTTGCAGATTGCTAAATGTCGCGAGTTCACCATCAAGCACAGTTGGATCAAGAATCCTTTCGACAAGGTGTTGATCAGCTCCTACAAGCAAAAAAGATATACTTGTCTGAATGAAGGATGATTAACTAGTTAACTTGTATCTCTAAGATTCGAAGTTTCCTAGAAAGGATACCTGATCCCAGATTGTAGATGTGATGAGTAATTACATCCAAGGATTTTGGCGTGTTGTCCAGGAATTCCTTGAACCAGAGTGAGTCAACAAATCCTCCTGGCGCTAGGATTAGAGGCTTTGGTTCTACATCCTTGTAAATGTCTAGTATCAATTTCTTCAGAGAGATTGTGTCAGACACGTACTGGCTTGCCGTTACTCTTGTACCGACTCCACTCCCACTCAGTTCATTCCCTGACCAAAAGGGTGGAAATGTTAATGTCTACATGCCACATCATCACGGATGGCGAAAAGCTTTTACATCTACTCAGAATTCACTCATGAAGCCACTATCGAAATAGAATTGTCTATAAAAATGGAGCTTGCTTCAATTTCACTTGTGGCAAAATTATAGAATATTACAAACACAGCAAGAAAATTGGAATTTAAGCTTAATAAAACCATAATCCCAGGCATGTGCATCAAAGAAATGACCAGAACAAATGGATGTTGGGATGAAAGAGTCAACTGTTGCGCTCCGGAAGCAGAATAATATATGTGCTTACCTAGTTCCCAGCCAAAAATCGTGTAGTTTTTGCTGAAAGTATAACGTATAAAAGATTCGGCATTTGTTGAGTCCCAAGCACCCACTGCAGGGCCTTGAGGCGAAATTGTTCGTCCATAAAGAGCATTTAGTCCAAAAATAATCTTTGCGCTGTAAAAATAGAATAACATCACTACAAGAAAGGAATTTTGCCAGGTCCTTTTTTCACGAAAAATTTTCAAGATAAAATGTCTCTTACCCAGATTCCTTGAAAAAAGCATTCAGCTGATCCCACCTAGCCATGGGTAGGCATCCCTGAGAGAATCCGAACAAAATGGAACTGTTCTTGACAAATGAAGTACAGGGTTGTTTAAGATCGGGAGTGTCGTATAAGACCTTGTCTTGTAGAGTACCACCCAATCTGATCTTTAACGGTGAAAAGGCTGCAGCAATTCAAATTTACACTATTGATGATAATTAACACGAAGTCAAGAATAATCATGCTCCATTAGCTTGAAAGTGCAAATGCCTGGAATCGATGTCTTACCCTTCACTGCATTAAGTAAGATCTTGTTGCTGAGGTCCTGCACCATTAAGGAAGCAGAGTATCAGACGGCGATTCAGAGCTCAGTTTACTATATAAGAAGCAAAAGAATGGCTCTCCTAAGATGTGCCTACACATATCATCCGACAGAACCCAACTTCAATTCAAATTAAATACAACAAACAACAAGCTTCGCTAACTCACCACCAATTTATGGGCACACACCAAAGAAGCAAATGAACTTAACTTACACATATCAACCAGATAATAAAGGAAACATTTTTCTCATTGTATTGTACCGTTCGAAGGCATTAAAGCTTCCATTTGGAAGTTTCATCTTTCCTTCTTTTGATTAGAATAACACTTCAGAAGCATTTCAGCTGAGGAACTGGTTTTACCAGATTGAGCAGAGAAGCTCGGTGCCAACTACAGACTCCATAGTCGCACTTCTCGGGAGGCCACCAATCCAAAGTCGCGCACACGAAGTCGTCGTCAATCTCCGCAATGGCACTTTTCCCGACGGAGACATTCACCTGGACAACAGTACCCTCCTCCTCCCCAGAAGAGCCCCGCGAATCAGCACCACTAGCGGCGCCGCAGCAGAACATGCAAACCCAGAAACAGAGACCCAGAAACGAAACGCGCCGACCCATCTTCCCTCTCAGCCTCTAGTCTCTACCGCCTCACGGGTCGGGGCCTTCCTGTCTCCCACGGCCGAGATATCAACTCACCGCCTGAAGAAGCGAATGGAGGAGCAAGAAAATGGCGCCTCTGCTTCTCCCCTCGGCTGGAGGAGTCGATGGGTTGGAACCATTAGGTGGGCATCAACAGTTGCGTTGTCGGAAGAGAGAGAGAGAGAGAGAGAGAGAGAGAGGGAAAGAGAGTTAGCTTATTGGATTTGGATCTTTACAGGTTGGAATAATGTGAGTGTCTGCTCGGAGGTGGGCCATTGCTTTCTTCAGGAGCAGGGAGAGAGAAAGCATCAGAAACAGAGAGAAAATATCATCCGGAAGATGAAAGGAGGAGACGACTGTTGAGGGCGTGACTAGACAGACCTCCGCAAACAAGTTTAGCCATCATGAGTATTAAATAATGACCATCAAAGGTTGATAGATGAATTCATAACTTAGAGACTCAATTCATTTCTATTACTTTTTTTTTTTTTTTTAGACTCTTCATTACTCATTCTACAATCTCTCGATTTGAATATGAATTTTCTAAATTGGATGAAATATGAAAATATGTTTAGCAATTTGATTAAATACGATAGTGTTTAGCAACATGATTTTGGTTAGATATGTGTTAGGTGTGGATCGAATTTGATATGGGTCGCTAGATTTGTATTGTATGGAAATTGATTGAAATGGGTTAAATGGATCCTTTTGAAATGAACTATGTTCAATCATAACCTTTAAGCCAACGGCATTGTATATTAATAAGTTCAATAGCCAGCCTATCTCTTAATCATTGAAGTGAGGTTGAAGAAAGAGAAAAGAACATGAAAAAGATTGTTATTATTTTTTTTTTCAGTTATATGTTTTTGTGTTTTGAGATTTTTTATTATTTTCACCTCGTTTTTTTTTTTTTTTTTTGACGTTAAGATTAGATCGAGAGCGAAAGGATGGATATGAGATTAGCACGGCGGGTGGTAATTATTTTCACCTCGTTAGGATTAGACAAGAAATGAGATTAGCTCACATTAGGGACAAGACCAACAGAAAGATTGAGGTGTTAGGCTGACTCAACTCGATTCACTCATTTGGCAAATCCAAACATGATGGGTTTGAGGATTCAATTTTGGGCAATGGTGGGAGAGGGTGAACTGGAGCCACCCAACCCCATTGATTGATTTGATTCTAATTTGGTACGGGGGTAATCAATCTCCTTGCCTCTTTTTCTGTACTTCAATATCACAAGTGACATCACGTCTACTACACCAAAAAAGAAATTGGAAATGAAAAAATTCTTACAATAGACGCATGGTAGAGAGTTATTCACGGCACAACTTGATATATTCTTATCTTTTTACCAAACGTTTTCATTGTAAGAATGTTACAAATGTCGTCCACCACTGGCGAAAACTAAAAGCGATGTATACGAGGAGAGTTTTGTGCGCGTAAATTCCCTTAAAGTGATCAAAAAGAGACTGTGACTGGGACAAAGAATGGAATATACGCTGTAAAATTAAGTGGTGCTACCGCTACGATGATGCCCTAATGGCCACCTTCTATTCACATGAGCAGCACTCAGCACACTTCTTTACCTTCTTTATATGGAAACTCGTACGGTATTTGTTGATGAGTCCGATGACGGGCCGGATGACCTGCCTTCTCGTGTTTGATGCCGTGTTTTGATGATGTAGCGAACACAGTGTTGATGATTGCTAGCGTGTGTGGCTCTTGAGAGCAAATTGATCCTTTGATGCACGAAGGCACATGAGGGTGGGCATTGCAGCCAAATGCGGTAAGATTTCAAGATTTGGCTCGTCCAAAAGACAGTGAGTCCTATGGTAACACATGTGGCGCTTAACAAGGATGTGAAATTGGTGTATATTTTGATATATTATAACGAATTTTACATCAATTTATTCATAGGCTTTATGAAATGACTACATATATCGATCAAGATATACATAATCAAAAGAGATATGCGTGCAATCTTGAGATATATAAATAATAAACAATAGTATCATAATTGTCTCTTTCATAGGAAGTATCTTATAGTAAGTTTTAAGAATCTATAATATAATATTGTTAACACGAAAACTGACATAATGATTGATGCTACAACCACCGTGGAGAATGACTTGTTGGGCATTTCATCATAATCATTTGATATTGAGATGATAGTACGAGGAAGAGAATTATAAAATTTCCTTGAATACCACAGTGAAGAGTACGTGGGGTAACTTTAGGATATATAAGATAATTATCTAAGATAAAGATTTTAGAAGGGAAAAAAAAAACTACGATTAATTCGGGGATATGCATAATTAGTGAAAATCCATACACTGATTGCTACGTTTTCTTGTATCACAACCTCTACGCCATCCATGTCATACGTCGGCTCTAGCTTGCAATCACGTATTAAAATAAAAAGAGAAAAAGAACAAAGAGCAAGATGAAAAAGGTGGTCCATATTCCATTGTCTTTCTCGAAAGCATCCGTCCTACCTTATTGACAACGCTATCAATACAAATGGAAGACGACCAACCTATGAACCAGACGTAACGTTTTGCACATTTCATTTATGGTGTACCGACAAGCTTTTCTTGATTATATAGGAAGATATCTCATTCTTTTTTTCAAAGGGATCAGGTGTGAGCTTCCACTTGCCCAAGACCTACTCAATTTGGGGTTTGTTGCTGTCCTAACCTAACCTAATCTTTCCAATTTCGTCATAAATAACGTATGGTCCCCATGTGATTGCTTCACCCGCTACATTACCTCTAAATATAAGCTATTGCTATTCTAACATATGATCTTGCCATGATATCATTTAACTTATGACTAGACATAGAAATCATTCTATGTTTCAGCACTTTCTATTATTACGAATTCTGCCAAATTTACTGAGAGAGCATCATTGTAATCACATTAAAGGAGGATACCTTAGAATGGGAATAATGTTCTCGAAAAGGATTATCTGTACAGCTTTATTGAGTAAATTCCCTGATAGGTCGTTATTTGACCTTAGGCCGGTCTTCATTTTTGTCACCCAACTTTATTTTATATGGTGATCTCCACTACACTTTACGAATCACTTTAAGGTGCCCACACAGCACATTTTGTATTAAATCGTGCATTGTGCCCACATGACTTTTTAAATGTATGACTTGTCATTGAGTGGATCGGTCAAGTCAATGATATGACAAGTTAAAAAAGATATAATGAATCATATATGACGTGACACATAACATAAGATAGAATCTCATTAATGAATTTAGTAGCCTTTGAACTAGGGTTTTTCTATTTATAACATTGTGATCAAGTCTTGATGCAGCGAAATTCGGGTTGATCCTAAGCGGAAGCAGTGTGCCATGAGAAAACTTTAAGTTGCCATCCTTAAGAATAGAGATGACCAAAGCTGAAATAACTACTCAGGCTGTGATGTTTAATCAAGATCAATCGAGTTATCAATGGTACGTGATCACTTCGCCCGAAGTTTTCTATGACAATCTATCATAAGATACTTCACATGAAAGAAAAGACTATTGGTTTATAATTTATTTTGATCTTGTGTTGAATAAGTGATGAGTGACATTATATTATTCTAATCATTGAGATAGTATAAAATTGGATTGAAGGGCATATGATTAGGGATTAGGGTTTGCGATGTTGGTCGAACTTCATTTGATTCGGTTGAGCTTTCAAAATCAATGACCATTTTGTTCTTACCTAATCCTGCGTCTGTCTGTTTTGCCGACCAAGCTTCCTAATGTCTTTGATCAAATGGGTATCTTCACTTGCTCGGTTTGTCCTCTCTCTGCACTTTTCCTTTGTTTGATAACCTGTCATTTGCTCCCATTTGGACTTTTATTTGTGTCCAAAGACAAGGGGGAAAAAAAGATTATCTCATTACACATTAGGAACTGTTGTATATTAAAGAGAACAATTCGTTGGCCATTTAATTCAACTCATTTTTGTATCATTGTTTGAATGCTTGGTAGAAACTTGATGCCTTATTAGGGGGTGATCTTGACAAAGAAGGTGGATGAGAGGTGTTAACAGTTTTATTTATTATTTGAGACTTACGGATTTTTTTTCGCTTGACTTGAACTAGGACTTGTTTATGTTTTTTCCAATTTTGGGAGTTCTATTACTTTTAATCTTTGTGAAAGATAGTGGATTATGTGGCACACATCGAGAGGGCCACACGTCAACTTCTCAATGGCCTTCTACTAGGTGCAACTTCTCAATGTCACTATGCGCAGGCTGAAAACAAAATCCTCCGTTATATGACATGATAAATTCCAACATCATAAGATAAGGTAAATCGAATCGAAATTATTTGGAGATGAATCTTTAAATTGAATCTCTATATTAGAATAAGGCATGTAAATCTAATTTGATCTGCTTTTGCTGAAGAAAATGGAGAGAACCCAAAAAAAAAAAGTAAATGTAGAATGTTGTTATATTTTTGTAAAGGTAGAAATTATCTTTTGGAAGTGAAAAGAAACCAAAAAAGAGCAATGTGAAGGAAAAAAGAAAAATAACTAAAGAAACAAAGTGGGATATGTTTCAAATTAGGAAAGATCTTGGTGATTTTCAGTTTGGATTCAATAACTTATATCTTTATCTAGGTACAAAATTCAGGAAATTCTGTTTTGGGTCTTTCCTCCTGTTCTTAATATATAAATCTGAGGAAGTTTGGAAAAACAAAAGAGATAGAAAGTTAGAAAAGGAAAATGAAAAAGTAAGGATGTAATGAACCTTCATATGCTTTTGCTCATTTCCGGATAAAAGTCTCTTAATGGGAAAGCAAACCCAGAGTTAACGTGAAACCTCAAATTTTTATGCTCAACAAGAAAATATCGCCATCCATGTGGAGTGCTATGGGTTGATTGAGATTTAAGGGTGCGTTTGGGAGTAGCTTTGAAAGGGGCTTTGGGCATCAAAAACCCTTTGGGCCAAAAAATGGATGTTTGGGAACCAGCTTTGGAAGGCTCTTAATGGGAAAGTAAGGGCGCGCATGATTCTATTTATATATATAGTTTCTATATAGATTTTTATATTTCTAGTATATGAGTTTATAAATATTTGATAACGAAAAAATTTCTACTCTAAAAATAGTCCTTTGATAACGAATTTTTTTTTTTCCGGTACGTGCTCTTGTATGGGCGGCCGGCGTTCATCTTCTCCGGACGCCGCGCGCCTCGGGCGGTCGGCAACTCCGGCGGCCACCGACGAGGTCGCGGCCTCCTCGCGGCGACCCAAATGCGGGTCGGCCCCGAGGTCACGCGAAAATTTTTTTATTTCTCATTTCTTGTTCGCTATTTACGGAACTCTATTTCGCGAAAAGTGGAATAATTTTACCAAACGCGGTTTCTATTCCCGATTTGGTCATGCACCCCTAAGTACTTGGAGGTCGTGTGACCTCATTCTCGGCATCTTTGCAATATATATATATTTTTTCCGAAATTGTCCTCACGAATTTTTTGTTTTTCCGGTGCATGCCATTGTATGAGGTTGCATCTTCTCCGACCTTGCCTCGGAGACCTATCGGCGCGGGAGGTCGCGCGACCTCGCGGCGACCCAAATGGTCGCCGTGAGGTCGCGCAACCTCTACGCGACCGGATTTGGTCGCGTGACCTCACGGAGGTCGCACGACCTCTGCGTGACAAGACTTGCCTCCCGCGACCCAGATCCAGGGTCGTCGGAGGTCGCGACAGCGTCGCGCGACCTCGCCAGCCCAGATCCAGGGTCGCCGGAGGTCGTCGGTGACTACTGCCCTTGCCAGTCAATTTATTTTTAATTTTTCTTTTGATAATTTTTTTTCCCACAAAACTCTTTTATAAATGAAATTCCTCAAATACCATTTTACTCAAAATACTTTACAAAAGGCTTTCAAAGTATAATTTATTAAACACAGTTTGCATTTTTAAAAACATTTTTAACTCAAAGGTATTTGCATTTTTTAAAGACTTTTTCAAAAGTGATTTCCAAACCTACCCTAAATGCTGCGGCTCTCTTTTCAATAGCTTCATACTTTTCAAATGTTTCAAGCTATCTTCAGAAAGTTGGATATGTTTGTGTTTTAGCCCTAAAGTAACTCCTCAGCTGCAGCAAGACGTCAGTCAAGACTCTCCAGATCTCCAGGGCACAAAAACCTGGGAAGTACTTAGGCCTACCCCGACTCTTTGGGGTAAGGGAAAAAGCTGAAGCACTAAAGACTCTGGAGGGAAAGGTGTTGAAGAAGATTCGAGGGTGGAAGTACATCATTCTTTCTCTTGCAGGTACATGAAGTTTGATGAAAACAGTACCTCATGCAGTGCCTCGTATTCTATGGCGTGTTTTGACCTTCCCAAGATGTAGAGTGAGGAGTGATGTTGCTAGATATTGGTAGGGCCAACAAAAGGAGGAGAGGGAAAATTCATTCAAAAGCTGGGATAGTTTGGGTAAAGCCAAATCAGGGGGAGGGCTGGGCCCTAGAGATATCATGAAATTTGACTCTGCACTTTTAGCAGAAATGGCGGGAAGGATGATCATTCTTTGTCCTCAAGCATTGCGGGCAAGGTACAAAAGGGGGCTTTATTTTATTCATTGTACCTTTCGGCATGCACCCAAAGGAGGTTAGGAGCGCGTTTGATAATATTTCTATTCAAAAATTATTCGAGGGAACACAAATAAAAAAAAAAAATTATTTTTATTTTAGGGAACAACTTTTGAACATAAGAAGGTGTATGGTAATTGCACAAAATTTCTGTTCCTAAAATAAAAAAAGAATAGAAACACATTTACTAAACTTGTATAATTTTTTTGTTTCTTTTAATTTTTTAATATTTTTACTTTCTTTTTCCTTTTTTCTTTTTTATCTTTCCTTTCTTTTTTCTTTTTTCTTTTTTCTTCCTTTTGGCTAGTTGCCGGCCTTGGTCATAGTTGTCAACCGGCTGATGAGGGCCGGCGGCCTCGTCCAGCCACGACGAGGCTCAGCCTCACCCAACCACCTCGCATGGCCACCGCCAGGTCATCCTTTGGGCCGGTCGCCAACCATGGCCGACGAGGGCCAACAACCTCTCCCAGCCACGAGGCTCACCAGCCCTTGGCGAGGCTCGGCCTTGCCTTGGCTAGGCGAGCTTGAGCTCGCCTAGATCCGACAAGGCTGAGCTCAAGCTTGCCCAGCCAAGGCGAGGCTTGGCCTCGCCTAGCCACGGTGAGGCTTAGCGTCACTTGGCGGTGGCTCGATGAGGCTGAGCCTCACCGGTGGCTAGGTGAGCTCGGCCTCACCAAGGGCTAGCGACGCTTCGAATCGGCCAAAAAAAAAAAAAAAGAAGAAAAGAAAGAGAAGAAAAAATAAGAGAGAGAAAAATTATTTCTCAGAAGTATTTTAGGAACAAGAAATAAGTTTTTTTTTTGTTTCTTATTTCTTTCCAAATTTATTTCCCGGAATAAAAATATAAACAAACATGTTTCTATTCTTTTTTTGTTTATTGGAATAAAAAAACAGAAATTGTGTTCCGGGGAACCAAAAAAGAACACAATCAAGCAGGCTTTCCTCCTGGGCTTTGGAGCAGCATCTTGGAGGGGAGATCTATCGCTAAAACAGGGGCTACGAGGAAAGTGGCTGATGGCAAGCCCAGCGATATATGGAAGGACCGATGGGTTGGAGGGCTGCAAATTCCATCTATTAGTACCAGTGGAAGATGTACCCAAGTTTGATTGATGATGATACAAAGAGCTGGATATCAGATGTGATTCGCGACTACCTGCGGGAGGGCGAAAAGGAGTTCATAAGCAAGGTGCCAATTCACAGCAGACTTGTGGTGACTGGCAACAAGAAGGTTCGAACCATAGGTTCCAAGGTAACCTCTGCAATCACCTGCATAACCACTTCATAGAAAGCAATTTTGGGTTTCGATGATGCATTTTCTATGTTTCAATTTCTACAACAGGGGAAAACGAAGGGACTAGGCTGGGTCGGCGTCGGGTCTAGATAAACCAGGGATCACTAGCTTAGTTCTTAGTTTCAAGTCAAGAAGTGAGCCACCCAAAGAACCGATAACTCCAATAATGGGAGAAGTGCAGAAACATAACTTCACATTTTGGTCATTTGTCAATGGAGAACAGAAGGTTCTTTATTTTGATTAATTGAGTACTTGAGGTTTAAAAGAAAGCCACAATCTAAGTAATGAGCTCGCCATCAGAGAAATTTAGGCATCGAAAAGCCAACTTAATTTCCACACGGAATATTTGATGATCTGTCACGTGTCATCTTCAATGTCTGAATTCCATTTACGACAAGCTTAAGATCTAATTGCAAATTCCACAGAGTGCGAGTCATTCTGAACATATGGAATTAATGTCCTTGAGATGAAACTATCAAGGGACAAGTCATTACGTGAATCCATTCAAGTAACCAATGGACACACCAATACAGGTTCTTCGGTTGTTCAGCAAAGGGTACCGTGCATAAGTTTCTTCTCCTATTTTCAAGCCCTTGATCCACGGCAGATGAAGAACGGTATCCTCCTCTTAGATCCTGAACCAAATCGACATCTTAGGCGACATTGAAAGCATAGTAACAATGTCATGACCCTGCCTACCAGCCAATATTGATTCCCATATCCTTCTTTGCTATCTCCATCCTCTCCATCTTTTTTCTTGTGTCAACACATGACAGCTTATGTCATAAAGGGATCACAGTCCGTAATGGACCTAGCGAAAAGTCCAACAAAATCTGTATATGCAGACTTGAATGACCAATCAGCTCGATCCAGACATTAGCCAGATGAAAGCCAGATGAAAATATAGAGTTAGCTTGAGTCTGCAGATTTCTGGAGATGCTGAGAAGTAAGAGAGATAAGAGACTGAAGCTTGGCAACAGCAGAAGCCTTATCGGGTGGGCATTTAGAGAGTGCAACATTCAGTGAATAAAGAGCCTCATCAAGCTTGCCAGCAGCTAAGGCCGCACGTCCAGCCCTGTATGCTTCATCTGCCAATTTAGCATCATACTGGGACATTGCATTATTATCAGAGCCCTTATTCTTCAATCCAACAGATGATGCGGATTCAAGAAATGCGCTTGAACGAGCATATTCAACATTCGCAATGGCGGTGTTAATCTCTCCCATTAGAGCTTCCGCAGTAGGTGGGAAATTCTTGACACCATCAAAAACGCTCCATTGGGGCCCGCTTCTTGAGAATTCATGCTGTTTTCGAACTGTATTTGCTACCTCAAATGGGGACATAAATTTACAACGGAAGTATAACTGTTAACACCTATTCCATTTACTGGGATCTGGTTTCAACCTGCAGTCCATGCCGAAGACTCTAGAGGCAACATGACATGATAATCTGAATCTGGACACAACCGGAAGAGGTTCCAGATTGGAGTCGCTTAACAATCCTAATTCACTTTTTGCTCTGATGGTGTGGATGCAACAAAGATACATAAGATAAGAGTGTATGTATCATCCACCTGCCAAGGAAGGCTGAAAAAAAAAACAACAACGAGTGACACTATTAGCCTCTCATCAATTAAGTCTTTAACACTTCATTATATTGCCACAAATTTACAACACAAGGGCAAACATTCATCAACTTATTCACATACAAGACAATTCTCATTTTTGACTAGCTCAACATAATTTTTTAATAGGAAAAAACTTCAAAGCTTTCATGCTGAACCAAAAGAATGCAAAACAATCACATAGGCCACGAATCAAACTACTTTTTGAGAAAGTGGCACATTTCCTTCAAAATGCCCCACCAAACTCATCGGCTAGAACGTAGCTATTGCCTATATGAGTGATGTTAGGTATACTAATCTCTCTAAGTTGATTTACTGAGTGTCGTGGCACTGTTGCTTGTCTCATATTTAGCATTACTCTAGCCTGCACAGAGGAATTATGGCCCCTAATTAACAATGGAGCAGCTAAATCAGAGAAGCCATGCAGCACCAGCAGTTCACTGAATAAAATGAGTGCAATGCAAGTTTCAACATTCAAAAACAGGGAGAAACCAGAACTGAAGATATCACAGCACGTTAATACATCATTTCGATCCTTGTCCATGCAACCAAGAATCTTCATATTACATTTTTTTTTTTTTTTTTTTTCACAGCAATAAAAAGAGGATGGCTTCAGGAAGCTCAATGAATTGAAAGAATCTGAAGATCACCATAGAAATCATAAACCCTCTATCAACAGCTAGAGATAATAGCACCAATTTGATTTCGATCGGCAATTGTATGACAAAACAAGCAAGATAATGATGGTAACTTTGAGAGCGAAGGAAGAAGACGAAAGCTTCAACCTACACTTTCTCCATAAGTGATAGTGATACAAACCGCATCACACAGAGCCCTGGAACTCTACAGTGAAATTAATGACAACTAAAATTTCCACAACAGGTTTAGAATGAACAAATGCACAAAGAAAGAAAAAAATCCGAACTTGTGAAGCGAAAATGCAAAAAGCATGAAAATTTGGTCTATTTAGTACAATAAAATTAAACCCTTTTCAGATTATTTGCCTGCATTGAGCTACTAATCTTCATTCGAGGGGGATGTCTATCAGGATAGACAGCATTCGGGTGAGTTGTTCGATGAAAGCTTAGCTTTTGAAGTGACCAGCAAATCATAGTCTACTCCTAATCAACAAAAGTACCGATTCTGGACTTCAACATAGATTGAAACAAAAAGGGGCAAAGTTCATACAAGGGAAGATCGGTTCCGCCGCCGAACGGGAAAACTAGAGGGGAAGAAGACGATACTTGCGAAGCGGCGGATTCGGCGAGGCGGAGGTGAGTCGAGCGCCGAGTCGCCGGAGTTGGTGGTCCGTTCGCCGTCGACCAAGGCGGCGGCGCGGGGAGGAAGAGGGCTCCGGCCGGGAGCGATTGCGTGGGCGCTTGGGTGCGGGTCGGATTCTACTCTCTCTCTCTCTCTCTCTCTCTCTATCTCTATTAAAAGAAAAATGAGAAAGAAAAGAAAAGTCCTTCGTTTTTCAGAAATAAATAAATAAATCCAAATCCCCACTATTCATTATATTTTTCCATTGATTAGGTTATTTTTAGAATTATACTTTCTAGTATAACCTTTAAATAAATATGCAATTCATTAGCAAAGCAACTAGTTTGCTATATGACAAACAAATGCTTTTTTTTTTTTTTTTTTTTTTAAAGGACACTAGCTTCGTTCCAAATTAAAAGAAAAGGATGATACCAAACAAAAGGAAGAAAAAAAAGGTAAGAAATAATTCTAATCAAGAGTGGACCTCATATTTGACTTTCATCTTCGATGCGTGATCAGAATTATAATGAAAAATATTAAAATTTCAAAACCATGCTAAAATATGACTCAAAAAGAATATTGTGATTGATCTGAGGTAAAAACAGGATGCTCGTGTCAAAAGTAAGATGAGAAAATGCGAACATTTTCCGTGGGTATAATAAAGCCAAGTGTTATGGGAGCCAAGTTTCATACAATTCGATAAATGCCTTCCCCATGATCTTAAAAGTGTATTCTCTTACATCAACTCGTGCATTCGTTCGGGATTTTAATCATCAAACGTCCCCTTTAATGCTTGAAGATAAGATCACAAAAACAAGAGCAAGCTCTCTTACTGTCGATACAATTTACGAAAAACGGACTATATGCTCAAAATTTGGAGATTGGGACTTCGCTTGATCCAGTTGAGTTTTGGAAATCAAAGTCATTTTGTTCTTGGACCAAGAATGGTTTCATAACTTCTTGAAATCAATTGAGAAATGCCTATATTGACAAGGTTTGGATTTTCCCACAATTAATTTATTCTCTTAGTAACTCGTTCTTTGCATCCATTTGGATTTTTATTTGGCCTATCAATTAGGGGAAAAAAGCATAAACTTTTACAATGAACATTTGAGCATCATGTGGTGGAGTTCTCGATTACCAAAAAAAAAAAAAATTTAAGCATCGTCATTTATGTACCTTCTTTATTTTTTATTATTGTATTCATTTCATTAGTAAGTGAACTAATCCATTCTGAGATTGTATGTGTAAACAAGTTTATCAAAATGGCAATCTATATATATATATATATATATATATATATATATATATATATATATATATATTTTTTAGAGCACATGGCATGAGGTCTGGAAAATAGGATGATAAGAGTTTAAAAGTGGAGAAGCGAGGCGGGGTTCGACTTTTACTTTTTACTTTAAGTTTAATTTCAATTTTGCGATTCACACATTTTGTTTTTTTGTTTTTTAATCCAAAACTCCTTAGAGTTTCACAAGACTCAAAAATGTTGACATGCAAAATTACACATAATTTATTTTTGCAATTTTTTAAATTTTGACCGGAATTCAAAAATAGCACTTTTTTATTTGGCTAATGTAAATAAACACGTTACCAAAAAAAAAAAAATGTAAATAAACAGACCCTAAAGCTAGAAACTCTAAAATATCGTTAATTATTAAAGTCAATTAGCCTTTGAGATAAGCCTACTGCAATCTTATAATCTTGTCCGTTTTAAGTAACCTTGAATTCATGCTTGTTGCTCCGATAATATGAGTGGAGTATCAATACTTTAAAAACCCAATTAGTTTTTTTGAGTAAATGTACATTAGACTATTTTTCATCATGTTCATTTTTTGAATTAATTATTTGAAAGCCACATGCCATTCCAGAGTCATTTTAAGGCCTCCCGCGATTGTCATAACCAACACAAAATGTAAAATCTTTTCAATTTGGAAGAGATCCGGCGAGAGAGTATCCAACAAGTCTGAATGAAAATGGACATGATAGACCTCGAATGAAGGATGTCATCGGTTGAATAATTCACGGTATATAGCAATCAAACCTTATTATATATTGCTGTTGTCATGTTCTGACTTTATTTAAATAGTATGAAAACTGATGAGGACACAATATTCTTCTCAATCCTCATTCAGCGAGCAAAGAGTCATGACGTAACGATTAAATTTCTACTGGACTTGGTGCAATCCCCACAGGAGATGCAGCTCCTCCATTCTTCGTTCAGCTTCAGGCCAAATGTGCAGGTCCTCCGGCAGGTGCCACTCCTGATACAGTCATACGTCAAGATGGTAAAGGATATAGCACAACAAAAATAGCATGAAGAATGTGAAAGACGTGTGTAGATACTCAATTATTGTGATCTGTGATAAAGTAATTAGATATTAAGCTACACATTCATTTAATAATTTAAGCCTTTAGAGTAGTTTGATTGTAGTTCCACTTAATCTATTTCTTTTTTGATTTTATCTGATGATTAGTTAGATTTTCTTACATCTTTTGTTTAATCAAGAATTAATAAAATAAGGAATAAAATGACTGACAAATAGCTCGTGATAATTGCATATGCATCCACTAAAGTGGTTAAATGACATTTATTTATTTTTTTGGTCAGAAATAATAAAGTATGACATTTATTTATCTCTAGATAATCGTACTTGTATTGATCTATGTATTGCTCCTAATTTATTAGATAAATTACCTCGTAAACTTTTTTTGTTTCATAGTTTATTTAATTAAATGTATAAATTAAGATATTTATATAGCAAGAACATCAACCTCATACTACTCTAAATGAGGTTCTACACTTACTATTCCCCAAAAAAAAAAAAAAAAAACTTGACAAGGACTATTGTAATATATATATATATATATATATATATATAAATATATATATATATATAAAGACCGAAAATTTAAAAAAAAAAAAACAATATAAATATGTCATATTTTTATTAATGTAGATATTTAATTGAAATGAAAATATTTTTAAAATCTATGCCATAATGTATTTATGAAAAATTTTGAAAAGTACTTGAAGGATGACATTGAACATTTAGTAATAATTAAGGGACTAGATTGAGCTAAGGGGAAGTCTTAGGACTAGATTGAACATGTAAGAAGAATTCAAGAACCATGATGAATAAACTAAAAGTCTGAAAATGAAATTGAGCCAAAGTTTAGGAGTTACTAGTGTCATTTTACCTACAGTGTCTTTGATCAAGCACTAATATATTAGGGAACATCGATCCGCAGATAACTCATGATAACCACCTATATTTATATCGTTCCAACTTTTGATTTTCTTCTATTCGATTTTTGTTTTAATATGGTGTCAGTCGACCAAGATTTGTATATATGTTTTGGTTCACCAGTAATTTATTAGCCAAAAGAAGGTTGACAAATTGATTCTTTTAACGGAAAGAATGCAATCGATAACAGCACATAAAGTGACATTTTCTTTTCTACGCTACGAAAGTAATTGAACGACTTCCTCTATAATTATCATGATGTAATATTCTAACTAAATTTTAGTCGTACAACTATCTTTTTCTAGGAAAATCATCCCGTCACCTTGTAGAAACTTGAATCATAGTAGTCTTGGCATAAATATGCATTGAATTTTTATTGTCAAGTCTCTTTTTTAGCTTGTGCATCTGAACAAGTGAACGGACATACTATATAGTATTAAGAACGAATTTCCTACCAGGAGTTGGCGAAGGTGCTGCTCCCTGGGCGCAAATGCTCTTGATTATCGATTGAGCGCCGGGACTAGGGAACACCAGAGGAATACATCCGTCGCTTACTGCGCAGCAAGAGGACCCGATAACACTGCCTTGGGGATTGACAAGGGCACGGGCGATCTCCAGGGGGCATCCTTTCACGCTCCTGATCGATGACAGGCATCGCCTGAAGTCCTGAAGCAGTAGAGGCGTTGCAGGAGGAGCGAAGCTCACGACGAATGTGGCGATCAAGAGCATTGCGATGGTTCTGGATGCCATTTTCGTCCGAGGAGCAACGATGAGGAGGGTGTGCGAGTGATGGGAGATGAAGATGAGCCAAGTTTGGCTATTTATAAGGAGGGAGGGAGGGAGCCGGGGGAAAGGAGACTTCTGGTAGAAAGTTGAACTACGTTTCCGCACAAGTGCCATCTCCCATGGAACTTCTCGACATGTGACAAAGTTTCGCAAACATGAGACCTAACATTAGAAATATTTACGTTGTCTACAGTTTGTAATGTAAGTACCACTCTCTTCACCTAATGTTGATGTTGTTTTTCTTTTTTTCTTTTTTGGGGGAGGGGGGCAGCCTGGCACAAGACGGAAACCCTAACGCAGCCTCGCATATAAACCCAAAACACGAAACTAATCGGTGGTTTTTGGATCTATTTTTAATTGAGCTCAAAATGGAGGTTGCTTCACGTCTGATGCACCGGACGACAGAGGTAATCACCGATCATCACGTCATTTAAGCTTGGAGACATTAGGTACAAATCAAGGGGGGGAAAACAGACCTGAGAATGGAATGGAAGGCCAACTTGCCCTGTTGGATTGGTAATCACATCACTATACCCATTGGAGAAAGTCATAACTGAGCAGAGGCCAAATGGGCAAACCTCCAAACTTTACTTGCTGAACTAAAGGATTTAGAAGATTAGAAAGCATTCACATTATAGTAATGACTGCTTCATAGGCACTCGTCTCTTCCCAAGTTCCTCAAGGTCTAGGCAAATCCTTAAAAGATTTCATCTCAAGTCTCGTCCAAACTTCTTAGATATGGAAGATCGTTTTCGTTATTAATTACCTAATAATACGAAAGAAGCATACTCTAAGTGTCAAAACTTGGCGCAAGTGGACATATAAATACACCTCAATGCCAATTTTTTTGGAAAATTGTACACTTAAATGTCAACTCCAATAAAACTTGCTAGAAACCCCACATGGCATTAAATCGGTCTACATCACTTGCTTAAATGTCTACTTAGCATCATTGTCCCAAAACAACGTCATTTTGCCCCCAAACATAATTTTTAATATATTTATATATATATATATATATATATTTAAATTTACAAACTAAATTTTTAGAAAAAAAAAAAAAAAAGGATCAGATTTGGGGCCGTGGAGGCCCTGCTGCTGTCGCCTCACCATCACCAAAAAGGGCCGACGACGATGAGGGAGGGTCGACCGGGGTTGTCGAGGCACTCCACGGCCCCAAATCTGATATTTTTTTTAAATATTTTTAAATAAAATTTAATTAATATTTATGTTAAAAATCAAATTTGTATCAAAACAACGTGCTTATCCAATCATATTAGTGCCATGTGAATAATTTTGTTTTTGAAAGAATTGCTACATCAGTTAAAAATCTAGTCGGAAAAATGCCACCTCAGAAATGGCACCTCAGCATTTGGCCAGAAATTCTCATCGTTGACACTTGAGTGTTAATTTTTCTTCGATTTTGGTATTTAAGGACATTTTGGAAGTTTTGGCACTTATGTCCACTCGTGCCAAGTTTTAACGCTTGGGGTGTTTGGCACTCCCAATAATAGTATCATTTCCTTCCTCTCGAGGACATAATTTGTTAGGTAAGTTTCACGATTGACAAATGTCATCAATGACCTTTTCTTTATATGTGTGTGTTCGTATCTTCTAAGCTCACCTAATGTTAAGTAATTCCTAATTGATGAAACACCCACTTGTGAACTCGAGAAAACGCGAGTTAGACCTGAAAAATAGAATTGTTTCTACTTGGTCCAGCAATGTTGTAGTAACCATATGGATGAGATGAAACTTGAGTTTGATCCGAATACATGGCCCTTATATAAAATTGTATGATCCAAACACACAAACGATTCCTTTTAACACCCAAATCAATTTCACGGTTTATCTTAAGGCTTTTCCCTAGACTTTTCAAAAACACGTTATGAATCCCTAACGCCAGTTATGCCTTATACCTGGTGAGCTTCTCCTTTATTCCTTATGCTTGGTGAGCCTATTTACAGGGTCACAGCTTAAGAAAAAGAAATTGGATTCCATGTCGAAACTTCGCCCATATATACTAGAGGTGAGCATCGAGTGCTATTGCTCCCTAGAATCTGCCTCCTCGGCTTGTTTCATGTCCACTTCGGTGAGATGAGAACCTATATAATTCTTGATTTTGAGATACAAAAGGCTCAGGACTTGCTCAATTCTAGGATTTGCCTAGACTCTAGGGGGTGAACATAAGAGTCCGAAAGCCCTAAAACCTGTCCTGACCCAAATGGGCAAAAAAATCCTCAACCCAAATAGACCAGGATGGGTTTTCGAGCTTTATAATTTGTATGTTCAGGCGGGCTGGGCTTTCGTGCTTCACATTGTGTAGCCAAAACGGCCCAATGCACCTAGTATTCCATTAATATTTTAACCCTAGGTGAAAAAAAATTTTAAAAAATTAAAACAAAGTTTTATAAGTGAATAAACTAAATATCATACAATTGAAACAATTAAAGTTATCTGCAAACGTGACAAAAAATAAAAAAAACTTTACAAAGGACCGATTTATTTGCAATTTTTTTTTGGATAGTTTACACCCTTTGAAGCTCCATTCAAATTTCATATTGATATTGATTTTCCAGTTGAACCTATTGAGACTTTGTTTTTCTTGATTTTTTACCTTGAGAAATTGCAAGTATTAACATTTGAACTATAAGCTCTGAGTCGGCATTAAAAAATAGCTTCGAGACACAACATAAGAAAAGAAACTTGCGAGAGATGTCCCTGCAACTACCACATTTTCATAATAATTCCCAGGGGAATTGAGAAAGACATGTCCTGTAGTGGTGGCTTTCCATCTTTACTTATGAAAATATCCATTTCATACTTGACTTTTGCTTTTGAGGGCCATCTTGCCCCGTCTGTGAAGTCATGACCAACAGTCACACCACGAGAGACTTCAATCGAGGTCGTGAGCCACCAACACTGCTGCGTAGTATCCAATAGAGAGAGAGCGAGCGAGAGAGAGAGAGAGAGAGAGAGAGAGAGAGAGAGAGAGAGAGAGGGAGAGATGGCGACGCCAAGGAGAAGGATCGACAGTGATGAAGGAGGCAGCGGGAGTGGAGGGTTGGCGGGAGTGGGGAGAGTTGTGGATGATGGAAGATAGGATTTGTTAGGGGCTTTGAGGGCTTGGGGACATGCAACAGGAGGCAATTTTCCCTTTTCCTTTGTTTTCTTTATAGCATGAAAGTGGTGTTTTTCCATAAATAGAGACATGTAAGTTGTCGTTTAGTGAAATTGGAGATACTTTTTGGTATTTTTCCTACTTTAAAAGATAGGTGAAGATCCACAGTATCGAAAGACTAAGTCTTTGAGAGCAATACTAGACTTGTTCTGGGCAATGAGGAAGAAGGTAAAAAACGCGCTTAGAAAAACGCGCTAACTTCGCAATCTCAATGAGTCATGGTCATTGAAAAGTCCAGTCAGTTGATTGAGGGAAAATGTCGACTTTGTAACTCGGTCATAGCTCCATGGTCTCCATTACAAGAGTCTGTGATGAACATTCTAACACGATTGAATTAGTATGCATCTTAATTATTTCGCGTGTGCATCCACCTCATTCATCGAATTTCATGTGTTAATTCTAAGTCGGTCTTCACATGAGAGGCATGTTAAAACATCCAACATTGCTTGACTATGGAGTTTATATGCTTTTTATGTAGATGTAATTTTTGTCCACCTATCAATTTAAAATTTTCAACTGAATGCTCTAACCCCTACCTCTAGCATGCATATTAGCTTACATCCTGAGTGCACCTTTTTTAAAATTGTCATCTTCTTTCCATTTCAAATTGCTCGGTGCAAAAAAGAAAAAAAGAAAAAAAAATGTCATACAATCGAAATTGAATCTAATCCTCTCTTGCTCTCTGTTTGTGTGTTGAGATTGTTGCAATTATTGTCAACCTCAGATAGGTCGTTCCAATTGTTGTTGACCTTAGATTGAACGTCAGTTAGGGTCTCATTTCCAACCCAAATGAAATAGGACCTTGGCGAGTTCTATTAAAGATTGTACCGCCCGCGAGAACAAACTGATGTGTGGTGCGAGCTCCAAATTTAATATAGATGTGTGGGCTTTGCTAAGTTGCAAACATGAAAAAGGTTTGGGGTAAGCACCAATCTAAGTTAAAGCTTAGAATCACATTAGATCGATTTTGTCTGACTATATCCAGACTAATACCAATTCAACCCATTTCATGAAAAAAAATGTGACCAATTAACCAACCAACAAAACTACTTGTTACAAATAACATCTTGTTGTTACATCGAAATATATAAATGTTGATTAATCTGGCTAACACTGGACTTGGTAAAATGAAATGGTTGAATAATTGAAAAATTAGATTATTCAGGAATACACATTGAATGCTAAGATTACGCATTGAATTTCTGGTAGTAGATCCATAATCAAAAAAGTGTTTGTGATTGTTCTAGAAGAAATAAAACAAAATATATAGTAGAGCTAGGACAGTTATTGTACGAGGTCTACCCAATACTAGATGTAGAGGCGCATGATAGATCGATATGAACATCATGAGCTATCCATAATAAAACCCGTTGTTGTTGTTGGTAAGCTCCCCCTTTTATTAATCAATTTCTTTAGTCTTTAGGGAGCTTGACTTTACTAAAAAAATCAAGCTCACGCCGGGGCCGTTTTTTGGTTGAGCCATGCTTCGGGGTCGGACCGAGAGAAAGAAAGGATGGTGGGCAACCATGCATGGTACTTCTCAACCCTGTTTCCAAGGGATAGTTGAACGAATGACTTATGAATGCTGCCTGGTTGGACGAACCAATAACTCGAACGCATTCAGGCATTTAGTCTTTTTTTGAGCAAGAATCACAACATTACCTTACCTTCACCATGATACGGACTGTAAGTTCTTATGGAAGATCTCTTTATTTCTTCAACGCGGATTCTTGAATGCGTCATAATTGCCACGAAGGGGGTTGAATTTCAATCTACGAGAGAAATTGGAAGGGCAAGACTTTTATGACCTATTCCTTTTGGCATCAAGAGCAACTAGTTACGAATAACTAATGAAAGAGCGGCGAAGAAACTCCTCCAAGGAAACCTATGATAGGAACCCAAGTTTAGAAGGAGTAATAGTCTTTGCCTTGATGTGAAATAGCCTAGCTTAGGGTGGAATTCCTTCTATAAGGTAAGTTTTAAGTTCCAAAAATTGAAAACTACTCCCAATGAAGTAAGTGATAGGTTTCAAGTCTCAAAACCTACTTACCCCTGAAATCATTCACCCCTAATTTGCATACCTTTCATACTTGTTCAAAGAAATTTCTTGCATTTTCAAGATCATGGTTATGTGTCCTACAATATCGAAAGTCACAATTAGTTCCTCGGCTGAATGGCGTGCGTGGTATCTTCAAATGGCATCCAATCTGTCTTCAACTTGGTGAATGCTGACACATCGAACAAACTTTTTGATGACATGTATTGTGTGGTCTCCACCTCCTTCAAAGAATTTGATTCTTTCAAGCTGTTAACACCTCTCGTTACTCCACAATAACATAGTTGAAAATGTCGTAACTTTTTTCATCCTTTATGGATTGTTATTTTTGGCATATGTGAATTTTAGTTGTTTTAACTTCCATATTGTTTGGCTAATGGTTGAGTTGGACATTTTCTAAGTTGCTTTGTTTTTTTGTGCATTTTGCACGACATTTTCTTGCCATTGTGTTGTTCTACTATTTTGCTATAAATGCTATATAAAGTAAAATCTTTTTAATTTGGAGGAGAGCTGGGGAGAGAGTATCCAACAAGTCTGAATGAAAATGGACATGATAGACCACTCGAACGAAGGATGTCATTGGTTGAATAATTTATGGTATATAGCAATTAAACCTTATTTTATATTGCTGTTGTCATGCTCTTTTACTTTATTTAAATAGTCTGAAAAACTGATGAGGACACAATATTCTTCTTAATCCTCATTCAGCGAGCAAAGAGTCATGACATAACGATTCAATTTCTACTGGACTTGGTGCAATTCCCACAGGAGATGCAGCTCCTCAATTCTTCGTTCAGGCCAAATGTGCAGGTCCTCCGGCAGGTGCGACTGCTGACACAGTCATACGTCAAGATGGTAAAGGAAATAGCACAACAAAAATAACGTGAAGAATGTGTAAGACGTGTGTAGATACTCAATTATTGTGATTTGCGATAAAGTAATTAGATATTAAGCTACACATTCATTTAATGATTTAAGCCTTTAGAGTAGTTTGACTGTAGTTCCACTTAATCTATTTCTTTTTTGATTTTATCTGATGATTGGTTAGATTTTCTTACATCTTTTGTTTAATCAAGAATTAATAAAATAAGGAATAAAATGACTGACAAATAGCTCGTGATAATTGCATATGCATTCACTAAAGTGGTTAAATGACATTTATTTATTTTTTGGTTAGAAATAATAAATTATGACATTTATTTATCTCTAGATAATCGTACTTGTATTGATCTATGTATTGCTCCTAATTTGTTAGATAAATTACCTCGTAAACTTTTTTTGTTTCATAGTTTATTTAATTAAATGTATAAATTAAGATATTTATATAGCAAGAACATCAACCTCATACTACTCTAAATGAGGTTCTACACTTACTATTCCCCCCAAAAAAAAAAAACTTGACAAGGACTATTGTAATATATATAAAGACCGAAAATATTTTTAAAAAAAAAAAAAACGCAATATAAATATGTCATATTTTTATTAATATAGATATTTGATTGAAATGAAAATATTTTTTAAAATCTATGCCATAATGTATTTATGAAAAATTTTGAAAAGTACTGAAGGATGACATTGAACATTTAGTAATAATTAAGGGACTAGATTGAGCAAAGGGGAAGTCTTGGGACTAGATTGAACATGTAAGAAGAATTCAAGAACCATGATGAATAAACTAAAAGTCTGAAAATAATATTAAGCCAAAGTTTAGGAGTTACTAGTGTCATTTTACCTAGAGTGTCTTACATATTTTATTTGATCAAGCACTAATATATTAGGGAACATCGATCCGCAAATAACTCATGATTACTGCTTATATTTATATTGTTCCAACTTTTGATTTTCTTCTTTTTTATTTTTTGTTTTAATATGGTGTCGGTCGTCCAAGATTTGTATATATGTTTTGGTTCACTAGTAATTTCTTAGCCAAGAGAAGGTTGACAAATTGATTTTTTTTAACAAAAAGAATACGATCGATAACAGCACATAAAGTGACATGTTCTTTTCTACGCTACGAAAGTAATTGAACTACTTCTATAATTATCATGATGTAATATTCTAACGAAATTGTAGTCTTACAACTATCTTTTTCTGGGAAAATCATACCGTCACCGTGTACAAACTTGAATCACAGTAGTCTTGGCCTAAATATGCATTGAATTTTTATTGTTGAGTCTCTTTTTTAGCTGGTGCATATGAACAAGTGGACGGACATACTATATAGTATTAAGAACGAGTTTCCTACCAGGAGACGGCGAAGGTGCTGCTCCCTGGGCGCAAATGCTCTTGATTATCGATTGAGCGCCGGGACTAGGGAACACCAGAGGAATACATCCGTCGCTTACTGCGCAGCAAGAGGACCCGATAACACTGCCTTGGGGTTGACAAGGGCACGGGCGATCTCCACGGGGCATCCTTTCACGCTCCTGATCGATGACAGGCATCGCCTGAAGTCCTGAAGCAGTAGAGGCGTTGCAGGAGGAGCGAAGCTCACGACGAACGCGGCGATCAAGAGCATTGCGATGGTTCTGGATGCCATTTTCGTCCGAGGAGCAACGATGAGGAGGGTGTGCGAGTGATGGGAGATGAAGATGAGCCGAGTTTGGCTATTTATAAGGAGGGAGGGGAGGGAGCCGGGGGAGGGAGATTCTGGTCGAAAGTTGAACTACGTTTCCGCACGAGCGGCATCTCCCATGGAACTTCTCTTGACATGTGACAAAGTTTCGCAAACATGAGACCTAACCTTAGAAATATTTACATTGTTTACAGTTTGTAATGTAAGTACCACTCTCTTCACCTAATATTGATGTTGTTTTTTTTTTTTTTTTTTTTTTTTTTTTTGGGGGGGGCGGGAGGAGAGAGCCTGGCACAAGACGGAAACCCTAACGCAGCCTCGCATATAAACCCAAATCACGAAAGTAATCGGTGGTTTTTGGATCTATTTCTTAATTGAGCTCAAAATGAGAGGTTGCTTCACGTCTGATGCACCGGACGACAGAGGTAATCACCGATCATACGTCATTTAAGCTTGGAGACATTAGGTACAAATCAAGGGGGGGAAAACAGACCTGAGAATGGAATGGAAGGCCAACTTGCCCTGTTGGATTGGTAATCACATCACTATGCCCATTGGAGAAAGTCATAACTGAGCAGAGACCAAACGGGCAAATCTCCAAACTTTACTTGCTGAACTAAAGGATTAGAAGATTAGAAAGCATTCACGTTATAGTAATGACTGCTTCATAGGCACTCGTCTCTTCCCAAGTTCCTCAAGGCCTAAGCAAATCCTTAAAAAATTTCATCTCAGGTCTCATCCAAACTTCTTACATATGGAAGATCGTTTTCGTTATTAATTACCTAATAATACAAAAGAAGCATACTCTAAGTGTCAAAACTTGGGGCAAGTGGACATATAAATACATCTCAATGCCATTTTTTTTTGGAAAATTGTACACTTAAATGTCAACTCCAATAAAACTTGCTAGAAACCCCACATGGCATTAAATTGGTCTACATCACTTGCTTAAATGTCTACTTAGCATCATTGTCCCAAAACAACGTCATTTTGCCCCCAAATATCATTTTTAATATAAATATTATTAAATTAAATTTACAAACTAAATTTTTAGAAAAAAAAAGAAGAAAGAAAGGATTAGATTAGGGGTCGTGGAGGCCCTTATCGCCACCACCCCACCATCGCCAAAAAGGGCCGACCGGGAGGGTCGACGGGGTTGTTGGGCACTCCACGACCCCAAATCTAATCTTCTTCTTGTTTTTAATAGTTTTTAAAATTTAATTTAATTAATATTTATGTTAAAAATCAAATTTGGATCAAAACAACATCGTTTTAGGCTTATCCAATCATATTAGTGCCATGTGGATATTTTTTTTTTAGAATTGCTACATTAGTTAAAAATCTAGCCAAAAAATGCTACCTTAGCATTTGGCCAAAAATTCTTATCGTTGACACTTGAGTGTTCATTTTTCTTCGATTTTGGTATTTGAGGACACTTTGGAAGTTTTGACACTTATGTCCACTCGTGCCAAGTTTTAACAAGTTTTAACACTTGAGGTGTTTGGCACTCCCAATAATAATATCATTTCCTTCCTCTCGAGGACATTTTGTTAGGTAAATTTCACGATTGACAAATGTCATCAATGACCTTTTCTTTATGTGTATGTGTTCGTATCTTCTAAGTTCACCTACTGTTAGGTAATTCCTAACTGATGAAACACCCACTTGTGAACTCGAGAAAATGCGAGTTAGACCTGAAAAATAGGATTGTTTCTACTTGGTCCAGCAATGTTGTAGTAACCATATGGATGAGATGAAACTTGAGTTTGATCCAAATACATGGCCCTTATATAAAATTGTTTGGACTGGCCGTGTGCGAATCGAACTCCTTATGGCATCTATGATACAAACACACAAACGATTCCTTTTAACACCCAAATCAATTTCACGATTTATCTGAAGGCTTTTCCCTAGACTTTTCAAAAACACGTTATGAATCCCTAATACCAGTTATGCCTCTTACCTGGTGAGCTTCTCCTTCACTCCTTATGCTTGATGAGCCTATTTACAGGGTCACAGCTTAAGAAAAAGAAATTGGATTCCATGTCGAAACTTCGTCCATATATACTAGAGGTGAGCATCGAGTGCTATTGCTCCCTAGAATCTGCCTCCTCGGCTTGTTTCATGTCCACTTCGATGAGATGAGAACCCATATGATTCTCGATTTTGAGATGCAAAAGGCCCAGGACCTGCTCAATTCTAGGATTTGCCTAGACTCTAGGGGGTGAACATAAGAGTCCGAAAGCCCTAAAACTTGTCCCGACCCAAATGGGCAAAAAAATCCTCAACCCAAACAGACCAGGATGGGTTTTCGAGCTTTATAATTTGTATGTTCAGGCGGGCTGGGCTTTCGTGCTTCACATTGTGTAGCCAAAACTGGCCCAATGCACTTAGTATTCCATTAATATTTTAACCCTAGGTGAAAAAAATTTTAAAAAAATAAAAACAAAGTTTTACAAGTGAATAAACTAACTATCATACAATTGAAATAATTAAAGTTATCTGCAAACGTGAAAAAAAAAAAAAAAAAAAAAAGAACTTTACAAAGGACCAAATTATTTGCAAATTTTTTTTTGGATAGTTTACACCCTTTGAAGCTCCATTCAAATTTCATATTGATATTGATTTTCCAGTTGAACCTAGTGAGACTTTGTTTTCTTGATTTTTTACCTTGAGAAATTGCAAGTATTAACATTTGAACTATAAGCTCACGAGTCGGCATTAAAAAATAGCTTCGAGACACGTCATAAGAAAAGAAACTTGCGAGAAATGTCCCTGCAAGTACCACATTTTCACAATAATTCCAAGGGGAATTGAGAAAGACATGTCCTGTTGTGGTGGCTTTCCATCCCTGTTTTTGAAAATACCCATTTCGTACTTGACTTTTGCTTTTGAGGACCATCTTGCCCCGTCTGTGAAGTCATGACCAACAGTCACACCACGAGAAACTTCAACTGAGGTCGTGAGCCACCAACACTGCTACGTAGTATCCAATAGAGAGAGAGAGGGAGAGATGGCGACGCCAAGGAGAAGGATCGACGGTGATGAAGGAGGTAGCGCCGTGGGGGGGGGGAGAGTTGTGGATGATGGGGGATAGGATTTGTTAGGGGCTTTGAGGGCTTGGGGACATGCAACAGGAGGCAATTTTCCTTTTCCTTTGTTTTTTTTTTTTTAGCATGAAAGTGGTATTTTTCATAAATAGAGACATGTAAGACCCCGTTTAGTGAAATTGGAGATACTTTTTGGTATTTTTCCTACTTTAAAAGATAGGTGAAGATCCACAGTATCGAAAGACTAAGTCTTTGAGAGCAATACTAGACTTGTTCTGGGCAATGAGGAAGAAGGTAAAAAACGCGCTTAGAAAAACGCGCTAACTTCGCAATCTCAATGAGTCATGGTCATTGAAAAGTCCAGTCAGTTGATTGAGGGAAAATGTTGACTTTGCAACTCGGTCATAGCTCCATGGTCTCCATTACAAGAGTCTGTGATGAACATTCTAACATGATTGAATTAGTATGCATCTTAATTTATTTCGCGTGTGCATCCACCTCATTCATCGAATTTCATGTGTTAATTCTAAGTCGGTCTTCACATGAGAGGCCTGTTAAAACATCCAACATTACTTGACTATGGAGTTTATATGCTTTTTATGTAGATGTAATTTTTGTCCACCTATCAATTTAAAATTTTCAACTGAATGCTCTAACCCCTACCTCTAGCATGCATATTAGCTTACATCCTGAGTGCACCTTTTTTGAAATTGTCATCTTCTTTCCATTTCAAATTGCTCGGTGCAAAAAAAAAAAAAAAAAAAAAAAAAATGTCATACAATCGAAATTGAATCTAATCCTCTCTTGCTCTGTTTTGTGTGTTGAGATTGTTACAATTATTGTCAACCTCGATAGGTCGTTCCAATTGTTGTTGACCTTAGATTGAACGTCAGTTAGGGTCTCATTTCCAACCCAAATGAAATAGGACCTTGGCGAGTTCTATTAAAGATTGTACCGCCCGTGAGAACAAACTGATGTGTGGTGCGAGCTCCAAATTTAATATAGATGTGTGGGCTTTGCTAAGTTGCAAACATGAAAAAGGTTTGGGGTGAGCACCAATCTAAGTTAAAGCTTAGAATCACATTAGATCGATTCTGTCTGACTATATCCAGACTAATACCAATTCAACCCATTTCATGAAAAAAAAAAATGTGACCAATTAACCAACCAACAAAACTACTTGTTACAAATAACATCTTGTTGTAACATCGAAACATATAAATGTTGATTAATCTGGCTAACACTGGACTTGGTAAAATGAAATGGTTGAATAATTGAAAAATTAGATTATTCAGGAATACACATTGAATGCTAAGATTACGCAGTGAATTTCTGGTAGTAGATCCATAATCAAAAAAGTGTTTGTGATTGTTCCAGCAGAAATAAAACAAAATATATAGTGGAGCTAGGACAATTATTGTATGAGGTCTACCCAATACTAGATGTAGAGGCGCATGATAGATCGATATGAACATCATGAGCTATCCCGCAATAAAACCCGTCGTTGTTGTTGGTAAGCTCCCCCTTTTATTAATCAATTTCTTTAGTCTTTAGGGAGCTTGACTTTACTAAAAAAATCAAGCTCACGCCGGGGCCGTTTTTTGGTTGAGCCATGCTTCGGGGTGGGACCGAGAGAAAGAAAGGATGTGGGCAACCATGCATGGTACTTCTCAACCGTGTTTCCAAGGGACAGTTGAACGAATGACTTATGAATGTTGCCTGGTTGGACGAACCAATAACTCGAACGCATTCAGGCATTCAGTCTTTTTTTTGAGCAAGAATCACAACATTACCTTACCTTCACCATGATACGGACTGTTTATGGCAGATCTCTTTATTTCGTCACTGCGGATTCTTGAATGCGTCATAATTGCCCTGAAGGGGTTGAATTTCAATCTACGAGAGAAATTGGAAGGGCAAGACTTTTATGACCTATTCCTTTTGGCATCAAGAGCAACTAGTTACGAATAACTAATGAAAGAGCGGCGAAGAAACTCCTCCAAGGAAACCTATGATAGGAACCCAAGTTTAGAAGGAGTAATAGTCTTTGCCTTGATGTGAAATAGCCTAGCTTAGGGTGGAATTCCTTCTATAAGGTAAGTTTTAAGTTCCAAAAATTGAAAATTACTCCCAATGAAGTAAGTGATAGGTTTCAAGTCTGAAACCTACTTACCCTGAAATCATTCACCCCTAATTTGCATACCTTTCATACTTGTTCAAAGAAATTTCTTGCATTTTCAAGATCATGGTTATGTGTCCTACAATATCGAAAGTCACAATTAGTTCCTCGGCTGAATGGCGTGCGTGGTATCTTCAAATGGCATCCAATCATCTTCAACTTGGTGAATGCTGACACATCGAACAAACTTTTGATGACATGTATTGTGTGGTCTCCACCTCCTTCAAAGAATTTGATTCTTTCAAGCTGTTGACACCTCTCGTTACTCTACAATAACATAGTTGAAAATGTCGTAACCTTTTTCATCCTTTATGGATTGTTATTTTTGGCATATGTGAATTTTAGTTGTTTTAACTTCCATATTGTTTGGCTAATGGTTGAGTTGGACATTTTCTAAGTTGCTTTGTTTTTTTGTGCATTTTGCACGACATTTTCTTGCCATTGTGTTGTTCTACTATTTTGCTATAAATGCTATATAAAGTAAAATCTTTTTAATTTGGAGGAGAGCTGGGGAGAGAGTATCCAACAAGTCTGAATGAAAATGGACATGATAGACCACTCGAACGAAGGATGTCATTGGTTGAATAATTTATGGTATATAGCAATTAAACCTTATTTTATATTGCTGTTGTCATGCTCTTTTACTTTATTTAAATAGTCTGAAAACTGATGAGGACACAATATTCTTCTTAATCCTCATTCAGCGAGCAAAGAGTCATGACATAACGATTCAATTTCTACTGGACTTGGTGCAATTCCCACAGGAGATGCAGCTCCTCAATTCTTCGTTCAGGCCAAATGTGCAGGTCCTCCGGCAGGTGCGACTGCTGACACAGTCATACGTCAAGATGGTAAAGGAAATAGCACAACAAAAATAACGTGAAGAATGTGTAAGACGTGTGTAGATACTCAATTATTGTGATTTGCGATAAAGTAATTAGATATTAAGCTACACATTCATTTAATGATTTAAGCCTTTAGAGTAGTTTGACTGTAGTTCCACTTAATCTATTTCTTTTTTGATTTTATCTGATGATTGGTTAGATTTTCTTACATCTTTTGTTTAATCAAGAATTAATAAAATAAGGAATAAAATGACTGACAAATAGCTCGTGATAATTGCATATGCATTCACTAAAGTGGTTAAATGACATTTATTTATTTTTTTGGTTAGAAATAATAAATTATGACATTTATTTATCTCTAGATAATCGTACTTGTATTGATCTATGTATTGCTCCTAATTTGTTAGATAAATTACCTCGTAAACTTTTTTTGTTTCATAGTTTATTTAATTAAATGTATAAATTAAGATATTTATATAGCAAGAACATCAACCTCATACTACTCTAAATGAGGTTCTACACTTACTATTCCCCCCCAAAAAAAACTTGACAAGGACTATTGTAATATATATAAAGACCGAAAATATATTTTTTTTTTTAAAAACGCAATATAAATATGTCATATTTTTATTAATATAGATATTTGATTGAAATGAAAATATTTTTTAAAATCTATGCCATAATGTATTTATGAAAAATTTTGAAAAGTACTGAAGGATGACATTGAACATTTAGTAATAATTAAGGGACTAGATTGAGCAAAGGGGAAGTCTTGGGACTAGATTGAACATGTAAGAAGAATTCAAGAACCATGATGAATAAACTAAAAGTCTGAAAATAATATTGAGCCAAAGTTTAGGAGTTACTAGTGTCATTTTACCTAGAGTGTCTTACATATTTTATTTGATCAATCACTACTATATTAGGGAACATCGATCCGCAAATAACTCATGATTACTGCCTATATTTATATTGTTCCAACTTTTGATTTTCTTCTTTTTTATTTTTGTTTTAATATGGTGTCGGTCGTCCAAGATTTGTATATATGTTTTGGTTCACCAGTAATTTATTAGCCAAGAGAAGGTTGACAAATTGATTCTTTTAACGGAAAGAATACGATCGATAACAGCACATAAAGTGACATGTTCTTTTCTACGCTACGAAAGTAATTGAACTACTTCTATAATTATCATGATGTAATATTCTAACGAAATTGTAGTCTTACAACTATCTTTTTCTGGGAAAATCATACCGTCACCGTGTACAAACTTGAATAACAGTAGTCTTGGCCTAAATATGCATTGAATTTTTATTGTTGAGTCTCTTTTTTAGCTGGTGCATATGAACAAGTGAACGGACATACTATATAGTAGTAAGAACGAGTTTCCTACCAGGAGACGGCGAAGGTGCTGCTCCCTGGGCGCAAATGCTCTTGATTATCGATTGAGCGCCGGGACTAGGGAACACCAGAGGAATACATCCGTCGCTTACTGCGCAGCAAGAGGACCCGATAACACTGCCTTGGGGATTGACAAGGGCACGGGCGATCTCCACGGGGCATCCTTTCACGCTCTGATCGATGACAGGCATCGCCTGAAGTCCTGAAGCAGTAGAGGCGTTGCAGGAGGAGCGAAGCTCACGACGAACGCGGCGATCAAGAGCATTGCGATGGTTCTGGATGCCATTTTCGTCCGAGGAGCAACGATGAGGAGGGTGTGCGAGTGATGGGAGATGAAGATGAGCCGAGTTTGGCTATTTATAAGGAGGGAGGGAGGGAGCCGGGGGAGGGAGATTCTGGTCGAAAGTTGAACTACGTTTCCGCACGAGCGGCATCTCCCATGGAACTTCTCTTGACATGTGACAAAGTTTCGAAAACATGAGACCTAACCTTAGAAATATTTACATTGTTTACAGTTTGTAATGTAAGTACCACTCTATTCACCTAATATTGATGTTGTTTTTTTTTTTTTTTTTTCTTTTTGGGGGGGGTGGGGGAGCCCGGCACAAGACGGAACCCTAATGCGGCCTCGCATATAAACCCAAAACACGAAACGAATCGGTGGCTTTTGGATCTATCTCTTTATTGAGCTCAAAATGAGAGGTTGCTTCACGTCTGATGCACCGGACGACAGAGGTAATCACCGATCATCACGTCATTTAAGCTTGGAGACATTAGGTACAAATCAAGGGGGCAAAAACAGACCTAGGAATGGAATGGAAGGCCAACTTGCCCTGTTGGATTGGTAATCACATGTCTATACCCATTGGAGAAAGTCATAACTGAGCAGAGACCAAACGGGCAAACCTCCGCATTTTACTTGCTGAACTAAAGGATTCAGAAGATTAGAAAGCATTTACGTTATAGTAATGACTGCTTCATAGGCACTCTTGTCTCTTCCCAAGTTCTCCAAGGCCTAAGCAAATCCTTAAAAGATTTCATCTCAGGTCTCGTCCAAACTTCGTAGATATGAAAGATCGTTTCCATTATTAATTATCTAATAATACGAAAGAAGTATACTCTAAGTGTCAGAACTTGGCGCAAGTGGACATATAAATACACCTCAATGCCAATGTTTTTTTGGAAAATAGTACACTTAAATGTCAAATCCAATAAAACTTGTTAGAAACCCCACATGACATTAAACTGGTCTATGTCACTTGCTTAAATGTCTACTTAGCATCATTGTCCCAAAATGACGTCATTTTGCCCCCGAATATCATTTTTAATATAAATATTATTAAATTAAATTTACAAACTAAATTTTTAGAAAAAAAGAAGAAGAAAGGATTAGATTTGGGGTCGTGGAGGCCCTTACCGCCACCACCCCACCATCGCCAAAAAGGGCCGACCGGGGGAGGGTCGACGGGGTTTTTGGGCACTCCACGACCCCAAATCTAATCTTCTTCTTGTTTTTAATAGTTTTTAAAATTTAATTTAATTAATATTTATGTTAAAAAATCAAATTTGATCAAAACAACATCGTTTTAGGCTTATCCAATCATATTAGTGCCATGTGGATAATTTTTTTTTTTTTTAAAGAATTGCTACATTAGTTAAAAATCTAGCCAAAAAATGCTACCTTAGCATTTGGCCAAAAATTCTTATCGTTGACACTTGAGTGTTCATTTTCTTCGATTTTGGTATTTGAGGACACTTTGGAAGTTTTGGCACTTATGTCCACTCGTGCCAAGTTTTAACAAGTTTTAACACTTGAGGTGTTTGGCGCTCCCAATAATAATATCATTTCCTTCCTCTCGAGGACATTTTGTTAGGTAAATTTCACAATTGACAAATGTCATCAATGACCTTTCTTTATGTGTGGGTGTGTTTGTATCTTCTAAGTTCACCTACTGTTAGGTAATTCCTAACTGATGAAACACCCACTTGTGAACTCGAGAAAATGCGAGTTAGACTTGAAAAATAGGATTGTTTCTACTTGGTCCAGCAATGTTGTAGTAACCATATGGATGAGATGAAACTTGAGTTTGATCCAAATACATGGCCCTTATATAAAATTGTTTGGACTGGACGTGCGCGAATCGAACTCCATATGGCGTGTATGATACAAACACACAAACGATTCCTTTTAACACCCAAATCAATTTCACGGTTTATCTGAAGGCTTTTCCCTAGACTTTTCAAAAACACGTTATGAATCCCTAACTAGGGGTGTAAACGGTTCGGTTCGGTTCGGTTTTGAAAAAAACCGAACCGAACCGAACTATTAGAAAAATCTTCCGAACCGAACCCAGAACCAAATACGAACCGAACCGAAATTTCAGTTCGGTTCGGTTGGGTTCGGTTCGGTTTTCGGTTTTCAACTATTGGTTTTCGGTTTTTTTTTTTTTTTGTTAAACTTAAAATAATTTAAATTCAATATGTTATTACACTTCAATCTTTCATCTGTTAACCATTTTACTAGTAGACAGCAAATGAGGATTATCACCTTCATCCAGATGAAGCAGACATTCACAAGTCACTTGAGAATTTACGCCTAAAAAGCCACGAGGCAATTGGCACAAAAGCACGGAAACCAAAAAGTTAAAGCACCTCGGGATTGAAAATGCAACCATGGTAGAGTGGAATGTGCAGCAGATGAAAGATTTCAAGTTCTGGGAAGGTTGCAAAGTCCTCGATGCTACAATTAAGAGAATATATCTATTCAAGACCTATAAAAGCATAACGATGCACGCTACGACTTGAATACTCGTCATAAACTCCATTCAACCTGCTGAACTTTATATTTACAAGAAGGCCAGTCGCAAGACTTTGCAACAGAGCAGTTGCATCCCGAACTTCCTGTCAATGATTTTGAATGCAATTACATCAATGCCAGTCGCAAGAAGAGAATATAAGATTAACACCCATCATAACCAGAGAAACACTTGCCATCCAGGGGACAAGAAAAGTCCATCACCTTCTTATCGCGATTGGAAGCATTTATTCGTTCGGCCACCCAATACAGCAACTCCTCTTGAGAAAACGCAGCTCGATCTGGTAGCTCCTTGTCGCCTCGCAATATAAGCCAATTACTTGCATATGATCCCAACATTCCCCTAGTCACCGACGCACCCAAGAAAATTGCACGAGCCGAGAGAAATTGTTGTATCGTGATAAAGCGAAGGGGAACGACACCGAATTCCCCCTCGCCGATTTCTCAACCAGACCAAGTTACAGAATCCATGATCGCCACGGTTGGGATCGCAGCAACTAAAAAGGGAAGCTGGGCAGCAATCGAATTCAATTTCATCCCCAACGAAAACACCACTCCCACAACCCAGCAAACGCAGTACATTACATCGATTGGAAGTGCGAGAACCCCAAACCCCGCTAGAGACCCGCAATTGAAGAGAGAGAGAGAGAGAGAGGAGTTGTTACAGATGGCGATGAGAGAGCAGGGGCCATCGCCTTCCTGGAGGACGATTCGCCTGTTGCGACCGCGGAACTCGATGTGCCTCGTCTCGTAGGAAGTAGGAGCGTCCGGCATGGCGGCTTCGAGAACTGGAAACTCTTGCGAAGGAGACGACCGGATCGGAGCGAGAGGAGTGGGCTCGTGAGTGGAAGCGGCAAGCGAGAAGGACAGTCTTTAGAGCCTGGTGCCACTCTGATGCGGGAGCATCCTCAAAACACTCTGGAATCCCTCGCCCCATCACATCCAACGTACCTCCATCAATCCAGAGCGAAGCGCGCGCAAGACATGCTCGGCCCCTCAGTCGCCGTCGCCGTCGCAGAAGGAAAAGGGACGGAGGAGAGATTTGCAGAAGAAAGGGGCTCTGTCCCTCAATCAATCGGTTGTCACCATCACCGTCGCCATCGCCGTTGAGAGAACTCAGACGGGACCGATAAAAATCAAAACTGAGACACGAGAATAGAGGACTCAGAGACGGGAGACGAGAGAGTCGGGAGAGAACCGATAAAAAAAATTTTCGGTTTTCGGTTCGGTTAACCAATAAAAACCGAACCGATAAAAAAAAATTTTCGATTTTGATGAAAACCGAATCGAAAACCGAACCGAACCGTAAAATCCGAATTTTCGGTTCGGTTCGGTCGCCTTCCTGGTTCGGTTCGGTTTTCGGTTGGTCTTGACACCCCCCTAACACCAGTTATGCCTCAAACCTGGTAAGCTTCTCCTTCATTCCTTATGCTTGATGAGCCTATTTATAGGATCACAGCTTCATAAAAAGAAGTCGGGTTCCATGTCGAAACTTCGTCCATATATACTAGAGGTGAGCGTTGAGTCCTATTTATCCCTAGAATCTACCTCGTCGGCTTGTTTTATGTCCACTTCGATGAGATGAGAACCCATATGATTCTCGATTTTGAGATATAAAAGGCCCACGACCTGCTCAATTCGAGGATTTACCTAGACTCTAGGGGGTGAACATAAGAGTCCGAAAGCCCGAGAACTTGTCCCAATCCAAATGGGCTAAGAAATCCTCAACCCAAATAGACCAGGATGGCTTTTCGAGCTTTATAATTTGTATGTTCAGGCGGGCTGGGCTTTGGTGCTTCACATTGTGTAGCCAAAACTGTCCCAGTGCACCTAGTATTCCATTAATATTTTAACCCTAGGTAAAAAAAATTAAAAAATAAAAATAAAAACAAAGTTTACAAGTGAATAAACTAAATATCATACAATTGAAATAATTAAAGTTAACTGCAAACGTGAAAAAAAAAATTTACAAAAGGACAAATTATTTGCAATTTTTTTGGATAGTTTACACACCCTTTGAAGCTCCATTTAAATTTCATATCAATATTGATTTTCAAGTTGAACCTATTGAGAATTTGTTTTTCTTGATTTTTTACCTTGAGAAATTGCAAGTATTAACATTTGAACCATAGGCTTCGAGTCGACATAAAAAAAAAGCTCTGAGCTCATGTGAACAATAAAAGTTGAATATAGCAAAACTGACACATCTTAAGAAAAGAAGCTTGCGAGAAATGTTCCTGCAACTACCACATTTTCATCATACTTACAAGGGGAATTGAGAAAGACATGTCCTGTAGTGGTGGCTTTCCATCTCTACTTTTGAAAATATTCATTTCATACTTGGACTTTTGCTTTTGGAGACCATCTTGCCCCGTCTGTGAAGTCATGACTCATGACCAACGGTCACGCCACGAGAGACTTCAATTGAGGTCGTCAGCCACCACCACTGCTACGTAGTATGCAATAGAGAGAGAAAGAGAGAGAGAGATGGCGACGCCAAGGAGAAGGATCGACAGTGATGAAGGAGGTAGCGCCGTAGCGGGAGTGGGGAGAGTTGTGGATGATGGGGGATAGGATTTGTTAGGGGCTTTGAGGGCTTGGGGACATGCAACAGGAGGCAATTTTCCTTTTTCCTTTGTTTTCTTTATAGCATGAAAGTGGTATTTTTCCATAAATAGAGACATGTAAGTCGTCTTTTAGTGAAATTAGAGATACTTTTTGGTATTTTTCCTACTTTGAAAGATAGGTGAAGATCCACATTATCGAAAGACTAAGTCTTTGAGAGCAACACTAGACTTGTTCTGGGCAATGAGGAAGAAGGTAAAAAACGCGGTTAGAAAAACGCGCTAAACTTAGCAATCTCAATGAGTCATGGTCATTGAAAAAGTCCAGTCAGTTGATTGAGGGAAAAGGTTGACTTTGCAACTCGGTCACAGCTCCATGGTCTCCATTACAAGAGTTTGTGATGAACATTCTAACACGATTGAATTAGTATGCATCTTAATTTATTTCGCGTGTGCATCCATCTCATTCATCGAATTTCATGTGTTATTTCTAAGTCGGTCTTCATACGAGAGGTTTGTTAAAATATCCAACATTACTTGACTATGGAGTTTATATGCTTTTTATATATATGTAATTTTTGTCCACCTATCAATTTAAAATTTTCAAGTGAATGCTCTAACCCCTACCTCTAGCATGCGTATTTGCTTACATCTTGAGTGCACCTTTTTTCGAAATTGTCATCTTCTTTCCATTTCAAATTGCTCGGTGCAAAAAAGAAAAAAAGAAAAAAAATGTCATACAATTGAAACTAAATCTGATCCTCTCTTGCTCTCTGTTTGTGTTTGAGATTGTTGCAATTATTGTCAACCTCAGATAGGTCGTTCCAATTGTTGTTGACCTTAGATTGAACGCCAGTTAGGGTCTCATTTCCAACCCAAATGAAATAGGACCTTGGCGAGTTCTATTAAAGATTGTATTGCCCGTGAGAACAAATTGATGTGTGGTGCGAGCTCCAAACTTAATAGATATGTGTGGGCTTTGCTAAGTTACAAGCATGAAAAAGGTTTGGGGTGAGCACCGATCTAGGTTAAAGCTTAGAATCACATCAGATCGATTCTATCTGACTGTATCCAGACTAATATCAATTCAACTCATTTCATGAAAAAAAAATGTGACCAATTAACCAACCAACAAAACTATTTGTTACAAATAACATCTTGTTATTGCATCGAAACATATAAATGTCGACTAATCTAGCTAACACTGAACTTGCTAAAATAAAATGGTTGAATAATTGAAAAATTAGATTATTCGGGAATACACATTGAATGCTAAGATTACGCATTGAATATCTGGTAGTAGATCCATAATCAAAAAAGTGCTTGTGATTGTTCCAGAAGAAATGAAACAAAAGATATGGTAGAGCTAGGATAGTTATTGAATGAGGTCTACTCAATACTAGATGCAGAGGCGCATGATAAATCGATATAAACATCATGAGCTATCTACGTTGTTGTTGTTGGTATGCTCCCCCTTTTATTAATCAATTTCTTTAGTCTTTAGGGAGCTTGACTTTACTAAAAAAATCCAGCTCATGTCGGGGCCGTTTTTTGGCTGAGCCATGCTTGCGAGGTGGGACTGAGAGAAAGAAAGGACGGTGGGCAGCCATGCATGATACTTCTCAACCGTGTTTCCGAGGGACAGTTGAACGAATGACTCATGAATGCTGCCGGGTTGGACGAGCCAATAACTCGAACGCGTTCGGTCTTTTTTTTGAGCAAGAATCACAGCGTTACCTTACCTTCACCATGATACGGACTCCAAGTTCTTATGGTAGATCTCCTTATTTCTTCACCGCGGATTCTCGAATGCGTCATAATTGCCCTGAAGGGGTTGAATTTCAATCTACGAGAGAAATTGGAAGGGCAAGACTTTTATGACCTATTCCTTTTGGCATCAAGAGCAACTAGTTACGAACAACTAATGAAAGAGCGGCGAAGAAACTCCTCCAGGGAAACCTATTATAGGAACCCAAGTTCAGAGGGAGTAATAGTCTTTGCCTTGATGTGAAATAGCATAGCTTAGGGCGGAATTCCTTCTATAGGGTAAGTTTTAAGTTCAAAAATTGAAAATTACTCCCAATGAAGTAAGTGATAGGTTTAGAGTCTGAAACCTACTTACCCTGAAATCATTCGCCCCTAATTTGCATACTTTTCGTACTTGTTCAAAGAAATTTCTTGCATTTTCAAGATCATGGTTATGTGTCCTACAATATCGAAAGTCACAATTAGTTCCTCGGCTGAACGGTGTGCGTGGTATCTTCAAACGGCATCCAATTTGTCTTCAACTTGGTGAATGCTGACACATCGAACAAACTTTTTGATGACATGTATTGTTTGATCTCCACCTCCTTCAAAGAATTTAATTGTTTCAAGCCGTTGACACCTCTCGTTACTCCACAATAACATAATTGAAAATGTCGTAACCTTTTTCATCCTTTATGGATTGTTATTTTTAGCATATGTGAATTTTAGTTGTTTTACCTTTCATATTGTTTGGCTAAAGGTTAAGTTGGACATTTTCTAAGTTGCTTTGTATATATATATTTTTTTCCATTTTGCACGGCATTTTCCCACCATTTTGTTGTTCTACTATTTTGCTATAAATGCTATGTGTCTTGGCTTTAAATCAGAGAATGTTTTACTAAAATTTGTTATTTCAAGGAATAAAAAAAAGGAAACAAAAGAAAAGGGAATTAATTGTTTATATGGTAGACCTCTAGCTAGATCAAACCAACATGGTTAGTTGTAGGATGTATAGGGTAAATTTCGGGTTCTTAAGTTAGGTTTTAAATTTCAAATCTAAAATCTACCTGATCAGGTATATTAATAGCAACGATCGATGTGAGGTCGAAGGGGAAGGGAGGAAAGGGAGAGATTGCAAAATTGTACATTTCACATACTCAGTACGCAGCCTGAGAAAAATTTACTCCTAATAGATTGCCAATCGGCCAGATACAACGTCACAAATCACAAGAGGTAATCTTCTATTTTCCCACCACATGCACCAAATGACAAAAATAAAAATAAAAAACAAAATCTCCATTTTGGACTAATGTACTTTGGCGGAAATCCATAGGTGGGGATGAAAGGATTAAAAAAAAGCCAAAAAGCTCAAGCATCAATTCGGCCTCACCTCTCCCTCCCCCTCTCGAACATACCACCCCTCCCCCCCACCACCGCCGCCGCAAAACCACCGCCGCCGCCGCCGCAGCCGCCGCCGCGGGTTCAACGCGGGCCGGCCGCCGGCCACCACCTCCAAAAATATCCGCCCGAAACTTCCAATTTCCTTCCTGCCCGTTTCTCTTCCGAGAAATTCCCTCACGGACGAATCACAACCTCGCACGATCGAGAGAAGAAAAAACCAAGTCAACCCTCGATCAAACCGTCCTCCAATCCCTCCCCCTCCCTTCTCTCTCTTCTTTCTATCTCTTCTTTCTCTCTCTTTCTTCTCTTCTCTCTCTCTCTCTCCTCGATCGAATTCGTCCCCCGTTTCCAGCGGCAATGTCGTCGGAGATCGAGGTCGTCGACGAGGCCCGACCCGCCGATCCGGACGCGGCCGCCGCGGGCGGTGCCGTCGCCGCGGCGGGGGACGCCGCCGCCGCCGAGGAGAGCCTGCGGGACGACGTGTACACCGCGGCGGCGTACGGGGACATGGAGAAGCTGCGGAGGCTGGTGGAGAGTGAGGGATGCTCGGTGTCGGAGCCCGACGGCCTGGGCTATTACGCCCTGCAGTGGGCTGCTCTCAACAACCGGACTGCCGCTGCTCAGTACATCATCGAGGTCTTCCCTCGCCTTCTCTTTGCCGTTTTTTCGGAGATGGGGTCTTGCTTGTTATGTGGCGTCGGGTGGGGCGGGTGGGGGAATCGCGATCGATCGTCGTCGTCGCGTAATGTGCAGTTCACGTGCTGGATGGGGTTCCGTTGATTGGGAATTTGCATTTGTTGATCTTGATTCTTCAATGGAATTGTCTAGATCGTGTTTGTTCATCCAGCAAATGACAAAGTTCGGAGCTTCGACCGTGCTATGATTGTGTTTTCGCTCTTTTCTGTTTGTTTCGTCTTGTGCCTTCATCGTTGATTGTCAACTAGCTTACTGAGGATGTGACTGGCTAGGTAGAGTAACTATTGGCCTTTTGTAGTGCTGGTGGTGGTGGAAGATGTGGAGTTCCTTTCATTTTCTTTGGCTTATTTATATGTTGGATTTGATAGAATGTAGTGCCATATATCTGTTGCTTTAGTTTGGATTGGGTCTTTGTTAGGTGATTTAGAGCTAATAAGTTACTTGCGGTTGCACCAGCACGGGGGAGACATACATGCTGCCGATCATACGGGGCAGACGGCACTGCACTGGAGTGCAGTTAAAGGTGCAATCCAGGTTGCCGAGCTTCTACTTCGAGAGGGTGCTCGAGTAAATGCTGCTGATTTGTATGGGTACCAGGTTAGAATTTGTTGATTCATCAGTCTAGTGCTTCATGAGTCGTTCATCCGGCAGAAGTAGTGATTGGTGGTTGATTACTTTCACCAGACAAGTAAGCTTCTTATTTTGGCCTTTAACAAGTATGCATAGAAATATTTGTTTTTCAAGTGTCATTGACGTAGGACAGTGAGTCGGACAACATGGAATAAATTTTTAGGCTTCACACCCAAAGCTTCCTAAGTGTCACACTTAGGGTTGCTAGAGCATTACACATGAGATTAGAATAGCATCACATGATCCCAAAGTAAAGAATTGCCAAATCAAATTATCATCAACTCTGTTCAAAATAAAGAATTACAATAATATATATAGACTCTCTGAAGTACTATACTCCAATTCAAAATAGGAAACCTAATTTATCCTAATGAAACTATGAAACTGCTGAACGCAATTCCAAATTTGAAAGGGAAACTTATTAGAATCCTAATAGATTCCAGTCTTTTTAGAAGATTCCTTATTATTTGGAGAGAATAAATTGCAAATCTTCATTTGGCATGCCTTTTGTAAGTCTTTAATGGTTGTTGCAATATTTCTCCATCATATAAGTTGGTACTTATAAATTGCCACAAGTTGCTAGGGAAGTGATAATTATTTAACTTCCCTACTTTCTTCAGTGGGAGTATCCTGATTTATGGTTAAAGCATTGACCGATCTCAGTCCTGTCCTGTAGCAGCCTAGAATTTGATATGATGTGATTTGTTCATTTGACATCTTGAATCAATGAGTGTGATCATTTGAAGGCCTTGTTTTTTGTTGATGACCCATCTTTTCAGGATTGACTACCAGCTTCTAGGAAACATCTTAGGAGTGGTCATATCTTTATAAAACACTTATGACTATCTCAGACATGAGTATTACAATGTGAAGGGAGTCAGTTTATCCAGCCATTCCTATTTTGCACACCTAAGATTAAGGCCCCATTCTCCTGTAAACCTGGTGAAAGATATCTCAGTCAATGAGCAGAAGTCATAAGTAGTCATCACTATTTGAAAAAGAAATTGACCATGACGTGAAATCGCATATGTGTGAGCTTTTAGTGGAACCTAACAAGAAGATATGCAGTCCCTTACTTCTGGCTGCAATGATTAATAATTAAGCCAGTAAAATGAATGTTTGGCTAAAAAAAGATAAAAGCAGAGCAAGCAAAAAGAATGAGAAATGAGATAATTCGTACTGATTCTACTGGATGTTGATACGGTCATTGGTAAGACACCATCTCATGAATTTGGAATTTATTCTTTTTCTGGGAGAGCATTTTAGATTTTTCAATTATTGCAATTCTATATCTTCTTTTATGTTCTCATTGATGGAACTGATGACTTTTCAAGATTCTTTTGATGGTTCATACTAAGGCAATAATTTAGCTATTTTTATATTGGCTACTGTATATAGCTACCCTAGTATGATGATCAGTACAAAATTTCAAATGTATATCGTCCCTGTAAGTTGTAATCTGTATGCCAACGGTAATAATACAATAGATAAGATGCTGAGATAATGAATGTCCCTGAATGAAACCGATGGGGCATTCATGTCAGTCAGCTTTTCTTATCTTATATCTTGAGGCCATTGTAAGAGCTTGAAAGTGTCTTTGCAAAAGGCAAGGAGCTAGAAAGTCAATTTATTTCCGTTTTTCCTTCAATAGACTATGGTGTGCTAATTGAACATGGATCCAATTAATTGAAGGATATTAAAATTATCTGACATTTTCATCTTTTATGAGTTTCATGTAAAGTGATCAAGATCCTTATACCCCTTATGACCACTAGTGTTGTTAGATTGTTTTATTTTTGTGTATTCTTCTGTTTCCAATTGGCATTTTTTTGCAGTTTATAGGCCCTGAAATGTACATACAGCTAGAGATATCAATATAAGCCTTCTAGAATAAATTTAGTACATCCTGTAACTAAATTAGGATTTTCGGAATCACAAAAAGAACTTGATATGTTATACACTTACTTTACAGTGTTGAAAGTAGTCAATGTTGTAATTATTTGAAATATTGAAACAAAAGTAGCTAAAAGTTATTCATTCTTACATTGCACTTTGAATGACTCAAACAAATGCTTCCAACCGCATTTAATTGTATTGGGTATATCAGGTAACTCAATTCGAGTGAATTTATGGTTACTAGAGATGTTATTTGTGGTCATTGTATATGACATATCGTAAATTTGATATGAGGTGCAGAATCTCCTTTCCTTTGCCTGCGAATAGGAACATAACACTGATGTAGTAATGTTGCATGCCGATTGATCTGAAAGACATACTGCTGAGTGCATAGACTTAATGAAGGATAGTGCGATCAGAATATGCTTTTGCAGGGTTGGATCCAAAATTTAGATTAATTGAAATAAATTTGTTTTGATTAGCGTCAGTTGGTTTACTAACTTATTGTGATAGAGCACACTTATTTCGCTGGTGTAGGTTCTCATAACTGTCATTGTAAGTTCTATGATAGTGAAGTTGGAAGATGCATGTGCACACTTTATATTTTAGTGCTTTAAACACTTGTCTGTAGATTAAACCACACTTTATATTTTAGTGCTTTAAATGCTTGTCTGTAGATTAAACCATACATGAGATGGTGGCTCTAGATTCTTTGATCTTGTTAACATCACAGTCAAAACTTCATTTAATGGAACTTTGGGCTTGATCTACAGACGACACACGTTGCTGCTCAGTATGGTCAGACTTCTTTCCTTTATCACATTGTTTCAAAGTGGAATGCCGATCCAGATGTTCCAGATAATGATGGACGAAGCCCCTTACACTGGTATACACGAATCTCTTTTACACAGCATTTACATAGTTATGTATATGTCGGCAATTCTCAGTAATTATTTTTACTATTATAATAAGTATACCCTATTTTCCTCAGAAATTTTCTTCCCATTGAGACTTCTTTCTACATTTATTCCTCACGGGGGGTAATCATTTTCTGGTCACCAGATGAAAAAAATATTATGCTTATATAAGTGGTCTTTCTCCTATGTCTCTGTAAAAAATTTGTAGTCTTTATCTTGTTCTTTTTTTAATCTTAATTCTTAGGGAAGCCTATAGAGCTCTTAGGGAATTTCTTTGGAGGGGCATTATTTCTAGATATAGAGGACACCTATGACAGGTTTGTTGGTCGATAGAAATAGTAGGGCAGTCACAGGAGGAATTCTTGATTACAAAGAAGCACAGTTCGACTCTGAGCCTTGAGACTTCTCTTTGCCTATAAAGGACAAGCCCACTGAGGCCTACAAGATGTTCTTGAAAGATAACAAACTTTTAATTGGGAACATATCAATGGGAGTATTATATTTTTGAATTACAGATGAAGTTAGAACTTCAGATCTTTCAACAATTTGTCACAGTGGGAACTTTTTAAGACTTGGATTGATGTAGAATTAACATTGCAAGAGTAGTGAGTTTTGAAGTAGTGAATGGGGAATGGTGGATACTAAGAGGGAATTACATTTAGGCATATGCATTTTGTGTACACATGGGAATTTTGGTATAGATGTTGTCAATGGGAAGTACACCAGGGATTATAACGATTGTGGATCCTCATTGAACTTCAGGGATATTCTATGTTATGTCAATGAGGGTGTCTATCCCTAGCCGCCCCGCGCCCACCCACCCCCAAAAAAAAAAAAAAAAAAAACGAGGGTGGCTATGTTTTAGTGATTGAAGTTTTTAGGGGTTGGATCTTAGATATCAAATGTTGAAACTAAAATGATATTATTTTAATTAATGTGGAGACATTGGACAGAGATAGATTTTAGAACGGATTGTTTCTGGAGAGAATTTTAAATATTGTGTCGATTTTCAAAATTATTAACTTTGCTTTTGGTGATAGTCGATTGATAATTGATGGATGCTTCCACTGTCTTCTTGGAGAAATGTAGGGCTGCTTACAAAGGTTTTGCTGATTGTATACGTCTACTTTTATTTTTGGATGCTTATCGGGGGCGGCAAGATAAAGAAGGTAATTTAGAGTTCTTGTCTTTTGGATATTTTGAAGGTTCTATGCTCTGTTTCCTATATTATATTGGAATGCTATATGATGATTATATATGTTTATGACTTCAGGCTGCACTCCTCTTCATTGGGCCGCTATTAGGGGTAATTTAGAGGCATGCACAGTCTTGGTGCAGGCTGGTAAGAAGGAGGACTTGATGGTGACTGATAATACTGGCCTTACGCCGGCACAGCTTGCATCTGAAAAGAATCACAGACAAGTTGCCTTTTTCCTTGTAGGTGTTCAATAACTAGTATGTTGTACTTGTTACTATTTTTTATTGTTCCAGTCTCTACTGTCAAGCAACTTTAGGGTTTGTCATGTCAAAAGATATTCATCCTATATAAATTTTCCCTGTTGAGGAGAACATAAAATTTCTTGCCGTGTACAAGCAATCCCTTTGTGCTTATCTTTTCCATCTTGCTCTGTTGGCAAAATTATATGTGTCAATGGCTCTGACCGAGTAATATTGTTGAGCTCTAAAAAGTAGAAAATACTGGTGATACTTGATTCTTCATGACAAATCCAATTGTCTCTTGTTCATTACCAGAATGTAGCTTTTATAGTTTCCAGTCTTTTAGAGGTTGTTGCATTTGTATCTGAATATGATTGCCTTCTCCGACCAGTTGTACTAAAAAACCTTAAGTGGTTGATTTTTCGCTACCTTAGGTATTTGCAATATTTGGTTTCTTTTTCATCTCTTTTTCATCTGAAGAAGTTGTACTTCATCTTTAAAGCAATTTCATATTAGAGTGCCAAAGTACTGAGGGTTGTTCTACTTAGAGATTTTCAATGTGATTGATAAAATCTGGTGCTACAGGGTAATGCCAGAAGTTTGCTTGATAAGCGTTGCGATGGGAATAGCCGCTTAGGAAAGCTCTCCAAGTTAGGGCAGGCCCCTGTTTTATGGTTTCTGATCATTCTGCTGCTGCTTATCTATATAAATTCAGTCATCCGGGGTACATCTGTCACACTCAAATCCTTGATGTTGACATTCCCTTTAATTATATTATTATCCTAATCTCACACTTTGTGCATTTGGCTGCAGCACCAACTCTGCCAAAGTTAACAGCTGGTTTTGGCCTTCTCGCATGGTCAGGTGTTTTTCTAGCTAGCGCAGGCCTAGTACTATTTTACAGGTGTAGCAGGTAAGGATCTAGGCTTTCTATACTTAAATTGAACACAACTGAACACGAGGCTGTTGTTGGTACTTCTAGAGTTATGCTAACACATATCTTGTGCCTCGAGCATCAGTTTTGAGCAATAATTTTCTTGGACTGCCATTTGTGGATTTGGAAACAGCCATTGGTTCAATATTTTTTTAAGGTTCAGTTGTCTTTTAGTAGATATTGCCAAATAATGGAAAGTGAGTCTCTATACAAAAGAAAATAAAGAAAACATAGGGTTGAAATGGCAATGGTATTTTCACCTTATATAAAAAACTTGATGGTCATACCATTATAATGTTGGGGACGGCTGTTGGTTAACTTCGTTTTTAATGTTCCTTGTAGCAAGTGGTTTGGTACTTTTTAAAATTCTACTGTAAGTTTTCCTGATCACCAGTTTCATTTTTTTTTTTATACATAATCATCAGCTTTTCTCTTCAGTTAATTAGTTTTCATGTTTCTTGTAGCAAGTAGGTTGATACTTTTCAATATTTCTACTGATATCTTTCCTGATCACCAGTTCCTTTTATGTGATACATGATCATCACATTCTCTCTTTATCTAGTTGATTTGTGCATCCTCCATCAACATATGGTCACATGATCATCGCATCCTGTCTTCTTCTAGTTGATTTGTGCATCTTACTGCAATGGTGGTTATTTTGTCATCTATCTTTGTTGAGAGAATTGTTGGGTGCTTAGATCATGATTCTGCTTAGGTGCCATATTCTGATTGTATCACTTCAGTGCTTCATGCTATTTTTACTTTATTTTATTTTCCCTCTCTTCAAGAACTCGGCATATTAGTTGAGTTTCTTTTGGCTGTTTGACAGTTTATATGTTTGTGATTAGCTTCTCATGCAATTATCCAGCATCATTGTGAAGTTTTTTCCTGAGTGTCATCCATCCTATAATGAAGTTCCTTTATGCACATTGTTTTCAATTAATTTGCCCGTGTTGATGCTTGAACATTTGGTGTAATCTTCGTCTCATTTCATGTCAGAACATTTCTTCCAGTTGCATGTAGTTGCAAGCGGTCACTTGATGCTTCTTTCATGGCACGTGGTTATTATGTTTGATTTTCATCAATCGTTTTTGCGCTTCTTTCCTTTTCCTTGCAGAAAGGATCCAGGTTACATCAGGATGAATGTGCATGATCCACAAAATATGAAAGATGACGTGAGCTCAAATTTCTCTTCATGCATGCCCTTTGTCGTGAAATTCCTTCCATTTCCTTCTGCTTCTGCTCAGTGATTAGTCTAGTTCTTAATCATTAGCCGTTCTCCTTTTCTTATGGAAATGGAATGAGCTGGACTACTTATTTATGAACTTATGCTTAATCATTTTCCAGGAACCGCTTTTGAAGATTGAGATAAATAATCCTGCTTTGCTAGCTGGGAACTGGTCGCAACTCTGTGCAACTTGCAAGGTGATGCTAGTTGCTAAGTTTGTGGCCTATTGCTGGTTCAATTTGATTGCTTTTTATTCTCTTATGCTTCTATCTCATCATGCAGATTGTCAGGCCTCTTCGTGCAAAACATTGTTCTACTTGTGATCGCTGTGTCGAACAGTTTGACCATCATTGTCCATGGGTATCCAACTGTATTGGCAAGGTAGCCTGCATGGATTCAACTTCACTAAATGCAGGATTCTTTCCTCATCTTTTATGTAAATAAGAACTGTTATATGCTATGATCAATATAGTAAATGCTGTTAAGTGGTTGACTTATTATCTAACTTATCCCGATACAGAAAAACAAATGGGACTTCTTTGTGTTTCTTGTTCTGGAGGTCGCAGCTATGCTGATTACGGGTGCAGTTGCTCTCATAAGTCAGTCTGCTACTTTTAATTTTGATGTATTTCTTCCTTTGGAGGTGAGCTTTGTCAAGAGTGCAAAACTTTTGCATGCAGGAGTTTCAAGAGATCCGTTGGCTCCATCTTCCTTTGGGGCCTGGTTGAGTCATGTTGGTACCCAACATGTTGGTGCTTTGTCATTCTTCTTGGTAGATTTTTCTCTCTTCTTTGGGGTTGCAGTGCTGACTGCTGTTCAAGCATCTCAGGTATTCTTGGATCTAACTTATCGGCAATCAGTGAACTCTTTAATTACATCTGTTGCTGTTCTACATTTGATATTAGAGGTGTCATCACTTGAGCTTGTCATGTCATTCTTTCATGCACAGAAGCATATTGCATTTGCAAGTTTCACATTATATATTGAAAGTTATAGAGATAAAATGAAACCGAATTGAAAGTTGACACAAATTCTTTAAAATGAAACCGAATTGAAAGTTGACACAAATTCTTCTTCCTAATTTAATATCCATGTGCAAGCCACATGTGCCCAGTAGCTGTTGCCTTGCAAGTTGACATTTCTTTATGCATTAACATCACAATTATAATGCAAATCTCATTAGTCAGTTCCTGCATGTTCCAGAATCAAGTGTTTTTTTTTTTGGTTGCCCAGATCAAAGTGCTTGCACTGATCTAGTAGCTTGTTCTGTCCCATATGTTCTCATACAATCTTGAGTCTGGCTCTGTTTATCTTGTATGAGAACAGAGGTCCTAGATGCTAGTTGCTGCGCCATAAAGAGAGTATATAATGCAACCCCATTGTATCTTTGCCAGACTGCTGTTTTTATGTTCAGGGAAGATTGGCACCTCACTATCGTATAATCTGCTTGTCTATTTCGGAGTATGGCCTTTTATTTTCTGCATCCCTTCTGACTGACAATGTAAAGCTGAGTTGCCTTTTGTTGTTTGCCAGATATCGCACAACATCACGACAAATGAGATGGCAAATGCAATGCGTTATAGCTATCTTAAGGGGCCAGGTGGCAGGTTCAGAAACCCATATGATCATGGTTTCAAGAAGAATTGTTCCGATTTCTTGATCAATGGTTATAATGAAGATGTGGAGTATGTCGAGGATTCGTCTCATGCTGAGGGCATTGGCATGATGCACATGGGAAGGACCTCGAATCTGCAGAATGGCGATGTGCATTCTCATCAACCTGCTGAAAATGGCCATATCGCTATAAATGTTGGTTCTACTAGTTCTAACAGTCATCATGGACATGTTCACTCATCACACTGCAGTCACAACCATGGTAAGACCAAAAGTGATAATGTGCCGTTGGGCTTGGGTCTTGGTCTTGGACGGAGTGGTGCACAGTCAGTTGCGGCCTCATGATGTTACTCTTGCTTTCGCATGGCTGAAAATGTCACCTATTGTATTGTACATCTAATTAGCTTCTGTAATTGAATCGATTTTGCGGTAAAAAGTAGCTTTTTCTTCCTCAGTTGTTTTCAAGGTGGTATATAGTGGTAGTGACGGGCATCCTGTTTATCTAGTCCTTATTGAAGTGTTTACATGTGCTTGCGTGTTTAGGCACACTGCAGGTTACGGGGGCAGGTAGGTAAATCTGTCCTACTTGAATCCACTACTTTGTCTAGATTTCAATTTTGGGATTTGGAGCCCGCAACTTCCTGGAATTTGGAATTTACCTGTTCCGAGAGGGTGTTAGGCCATGTACTTTTACGTGTAATTTCATTATGTCAATCAAAGGAAACTTTATATTACATTTCTGCTATCATCATGTACAACATGGAAACAACTGTTTAGCTGAAAAGTGTCTTCTTTTCTTTCCCTGGTCTGGTAAAACCTATCTGGTTTTTGGCATTGACCATGTTGCACGTTCTTGTGTTAATTAAGTTATGCTTAGATTGGTTCAATTTCGCATGTATTCATGCCGATTTGTCACTGGACGTAACATTTCATGCTTTTTCTACCCTAACGGGCATTGCAAGTTTGGGCCAATGTAGAGGAGGGTAACATCTTTAACGGTTCATGCTCTCTATGTCAGATACTTCAATTACTTTCCAAATGCCTACGAATATCTTATACCTGTTTCGGGGGGTGATGATTTTTGGCTAGAGTTGTAGGATTTGGTTGATAACTTAATGGTATACCGAAAGCCTGTAGCTTTTATTAGCACTCGAGTAAGCTTCTTATGCAATTCGTGTAATTTATTCTTACAAGACTGAATACTAGATGGTTTACAAAAGAGAGGTCACTAATGGGTGAGTATGAGTAAAAACCAGATGGTGATAAAAAGGCAGACTGCACTTGCCGTTAGTGAAGTCGATGGTTGTGCTGTTGGTTTGAGGTGGACGTGACGGTGATGATGGTGATGGTGAAGTGGTGCCACTGGAGATGGAAATCAAGATCGGCATTAACATTGGGAACGAGGCGGCCGGGGAGTGGTGGAATGGGAGCATTGTCACATAGTCATGTAGGAGTTTCTGTAGATTGCAACGTTGTTGCCGCGATAAGTATGATTTGGTTGTGGTATGGTGTTGGATTAGAGGTGATAGTCAGCGGCAACGATGAAATTAGATTTTAAAATTAAAAAAACGGCTTGGATTGAAGATGAATGTCTGGTTTTTAAAATTCACGAAACTAAAGGAAGAAAATGAGAAATGGTTGAGAGCTTAAACGTTGTCGGAAGAAATCTGCGGCTACCAAGTATAAAATAAGAAGCTAAAATGGAAAAAGAAAAAACCAAGAAATATCCACAATTATTTTGGCGTGCGTATAAACACGTGTATGTATGTATCATTTTTCAAGGAACAAGCCGCAGAAACGACAATTTTTGAAGAAAAAACCATTGTAAAGAACTCATAAATCCAGCTCATAAGTTAAAGGCGGAAAAGCCACGGTCGCACCAAATGGACCTTAGTATATGTAAGGAAGTTGTCGAAACCTATATTGATGAAACTGAATCAGTAGTGTGAGTTCACCTGAACGCTCTACACAGTTAGGTTTCTCTCTGATGATCAGATTACACGTTTACACACTGCCTGAACTGCTGCGGTACCTAACAACTTATTTACATGGCAGTGGTGCTATAAAACATTCATACCCTACCGAGGTTGAGTTTCGCTGCTACTGCCACCTGCTGAAGCAAGCAGAGAAAGGTACTCCTCTATGGCTTCTCCTTCTTTCGTGACTTCAATATCATAGTCCGAAAAGGCATCAGCTTGAGCCAACTCATCTGCAAGTTCTACCTCCATCTCTACATCCCGGTCATCCATTCCAGCATGTGTAGATGTATCTCCCTCCTCATCAATATCGATTGTACTACCCAAATCCTCATTGTTGATTGATGAGGCAGAAGCAGTTGCAGGATTGGCATTCTCCGGTTGGTTTGCAGGATTGGCATTCTCCGGTTGGTTTGGAAGACCCTGAGGCTGCACGAGTAGTTGTTGCATTGCTTGCTCCACAGTACGACCACCACTGAGCGCTTGGACCACTGCAGAAATCCAAAAGAAAAATGAAAGATGGCTTTTGCTAAGAGATCTTAATTAATGGCGAGATTCAATCGAGTGTACAGAGAAAACAACTAAATGTGATGTGAAACTCTTTTGAGTGTAATTATATGAAATACAAAGAAATCTCACAGGTCTTATTGTCACAGAACTGAGGCTATGATCGAGTAGCATGACATATTGCTAAGTGGGATGAGATGATGTAAGAATTCTCTTGGTATGTGAAACTTACGATTATGCAACAAGCAGTATGCTGCAACACAATGATCTCATTTTATAATAGTAGAAAATGATTAGATTCGGTCCCTGGAAGGAAATTATTCAGATAGTGGATGCTAAACTTGTTCCCATATCCGAATCGTTAAATAATGCTAATCCATGCAAAACATGAAAGAACCAAGTGAAACAAAAACACAATCATTGAACATGTACCGCTTGATCTTTCAAAGCCCATTGATACAAGCTGCTCGATTGCTGCTTTATCTGATTTCCGTTGTCTTTTTCTTTTTCTTGATTCTATGTCATTCTACACAATATAAAACAATCGTAATATGTCATTGGCAAAACTCCACTGAACCAAAACCAATAATATAGTAGGAAACATGTAATGAACCTGAATGGCAGCATTAGTTTCAGGGTTGGTCAAATCATCTAGTGCTTTCTGAGTGTCATTCTCATTTCTTCGAAGGGCTTCAGCAGCAAGTGCCTTCTCAAACCTGCCATGCCATTTCATGGGGGCTCAATAAAGACTTCTCTACAACGAAGGGGGAAGGCGGGAGGGAAGATATATGTTTACTACCACCAAAATTCATAATATCTAAAGAGCAGTGCAATATATTTGTGGAATTTTTGTGGAATTAGTGCCAGCTATTCAAAAAGTATAAGTTATTAAATGAAGGCATTGTTTAATATTTAAATATTCTAATATACCCCCACAAGCATAGATTAGATTTTGGCCTAAGACCAAGGTATGGAAATATATTACTGGCCGGGCAAATGATGTTGTCTGAAAACATTTGACCTCAAAACGTTTTGCCCTAATACCACATGAAATTTTTGCGGGATTAGGGCTAACTGTTTTAAAGCTGTCAAATAAATGCGTGATTTAATATTTTAATATTGATAATATAAAATGAAGTGACATTGAAACATAAGCAACCATCCATAAGAAATCTGTCACATGCAAACCGTAGATTGCAAACCACTAACACAGATTTAAGAGGACCTTCACAAAATAATTCCAGTAATTACTTCGATTATCCAAAAGTTCCTTACCCAATGGAGACCAGTTCATTTAATCTTTGGAGGTCCACAGGCTTCTTCGTAAGTGTCACCCCATAAGACTTTTGCTCGCTGCAAATTTTAATAGATTTTTTATGCTACCCATAGAAATTTATATGCATTAGACAAGATATAGGGGCAACATGAAACACACCTGAGTTCCTGTCTACGCTTCATATCCTCCTCACGTTTCTGTAATTTCTTAGCCTTTTCCTCGATTAGAAAGTCAACAGCACTCCCAACATCTTGGTTGTTCATGCGAAGTGCCCTCTTCGCATTATGCTCCTTGAAGCCCATGCTCATGACTAGTGATAAAGATTCATCTGGCACCTGCAGCTGAAATAACCAAAATTGAATTGTCAGCTTGGGAAAGGGAAAGAGTCAAAACTACAAGGAAAGAAGAGATGATTTGAAAAGAAATGGACAGTCAGATGGAAAGTTCTTAAGCAGAAGAGTTAGAACTATCCTACCATTAACTTTAGAGTCTTTTTTTTTTTTTCATTTAAACAAAAGATTCAGAAATTTCCTCGCCATGAGTTCTGGAATTACAAACGTTCTTTCAGTGCTGCAACAAAATTACAGTCCTAGCTCCTTAATCATGCATGCAAATGAGACACGATCTGCTGGTTGATCATAGTAATAAGTGTTGGTTGCAGAAATGACCAAGAGAGACTCAAAGAAACAGCTTAAATATAATGTGACAAATGCAAAGGAAATAGTACCCTAAAAATGCTGAAACTCTTGAATGATAGGTATGGAAGGTATAAATAAATACCTATCATTACCTCAAAGAATAACAGAACAAAATAAAAAAATAAAAAAACTATTTGTTACGTGAACTGCTACAGAAGAATTCAGTACAAGCATAAAATGGGGCTGAGCACCTGAATAACTGAATAAGACTTCCTTACTAACCTTGAGGAACTTTTCTTGTGCAGATGTCAATGCTTTTCGTGACTTATCGAGATGACCATCATGATAAGCTACCACTCCTTCCAACAGCTCTAACCGCAAATGCCTGGAAGTTAATTATTCCAATTCATTAGTCTGAAGCCAATACTTCAGGATCAGAAAGTTCACTACACATATTGCTAGAATGCATGGGATGAAAAATTTGCAAAACTGATGCTCACAAAGCAATCTCTGGATAGCGACCTCCTTGAAGGAGTCTAACACGGGAGTAATCCTTTCCATGAGCACGCTCAATCCCTTCTCTGGCCTTTTGCAGTCGAATTCCAGCCACAGAGAGTGATGAGATGTCTCGAAGCATGAAATAGCACCATACCATGTCTATTTGCAGTATAGGAACATTGTCAACCATCTGAAACCAAAGAAAATGAAGCATAATAAGTCACACTGACATTCATAATCTCTCTGTGTGCACATCAAAGTACTACCATACCCCTTCCCAAAGAAAAAGCACAAGTGGAATTCATGAAATCCAAGCTGCAAGCCACATCAACTGAGTTCAAGTGAAATGAATGCATGGTGAATCACAATGAGAAAGGAAAGGCTTAAAAATAATTACAATGCAAACGAATATTGAAATATTTGGAAAAGCATTTTCGACATGAACGGCTATCATCCTCAAATTCTAGAGTGCCAAACATCCACTATATTATCAGAAGCTTCTGCACTATCATATCATCCAAAAAACAATAATAAAATAGAAGAATATACTACATAAAATTCCCAGATGAACACATGCAGACTTCTTAACTTGGGAGTGTATCACTGACCTCAATGATCTGGGGATTGCAGAGAGAGAAGGACTCCTGCACGGGGAAGAAAGAATAATTGTAGTCGTCAATTTTTACAAATTGGTAGAAAATGTAACAGGCAGTATGTCTATTGAAGTAATAGAAACAACTATCAGATAATCATGAGCCTATACTCGCAAGCAAGAGAAAAAAGAAGCCAGACTTCATTTTTAATAAGAAATTACTTCAGCGCTTTATGGTGGTTTCCAGGAACATACAAAAGATGCAGCTTTGACAAGCAGTTTTGAGGACAATCATTCTATTATAAGAACATTGGCCATGACAATCTATATTTATAGGCAAGACATGCAAAGGAGAATGTCCAGGCAATTATTCTTAGTTGATCTAGCGTGCAGCACAAGGTACATATGCTTAGTCGTTTTGTATATAATTTAATTGTATTAAAATATAATAGTGATGATACCTTCGTAGGCTTAATCATGTGCTAACTCATATTGGTGCATGCTTTTGTGCCTGGATTTGGGTCATCTATTGCAATGGGTGCATTCTATATCTTTTGTGACAGTATAAGGTGTTATGAATCCAAGAAAAATCTTTTACAATCAGACTAATGCACTGTCTAACTTATAAATAGGTTGCCGGGTTTCCATATTATGTAATCATATCCCTGGAAAAAAACACTGATCATTCTGATCCACGATTCGTATCACAAATCCTTGTTATGGCAAATTTACCACTTGAAATTGTAAAGGTTCAAAATGTTTTGGTGCGGAGATATTCATCAGATTTTCTAGTGAAAAGTATATTATGTATAGTATTACCTCGTCCTAAAGCATATATCAAGTAAGAATTGGTCCTTGACCTATATATCTAGCATATTAGACCATCTGGTGCACATAAAACTAATACTGAGTAATATTCCAACACGATGATTAAAACAAGCCTACTTTCACAATATTACATTTTAGACAAGGAACAATTTCAGTTATGGTTGACATTCCTTCTTTAAGAGTTGTCCTTGTTTCTGAAACCTTGGTTAGAATCGTGTAAGATATCCTGATTTTTAAATTGCAACAGGGAATCACATCATTTCAGTAGCAAGTTATGGCATTCTGATGGGAAAGGACTAGGTGGCAACACTCTTTTTTGGTATATGCGACCAACTATTGATCTGAACAGTTGGTAAACTTGTCTACAAGACGACATCCCTCACAATACTTTACATCTCAATTCCCACATTATGCATGTTACAGATTAAAAAGCATTGAAGTTTGCTACTGGATAAGGCCAACAATGCTTAGATGATCAAAAGTAACCACAGAGCACCAGTAACTGACCTCACCCATTTCAAGAACTTCCAATGCATCTTTATACTTTTGCCTCCTTATAAGTTGCTTTGCATTTGAGTGAAGCATCAAGCCCATCATCACAGCCCTAGAGAAAATCCCAAAGGTTTTTTTTTTTTTTTTTTTTAAAGCAAATGCAAAACATTAGCAGCCAAACAGCAGATTGTGAGAAAAAATTGCTCGAGAAAGAATTTCTTAAAAAACAAATTAGTCTACTGCCAAACCTCTGATCAGTTTCAGATCCCATATTTACTTTCTGTCCACTCTGATCTTCAAGTTCTATGTTAAAGTCTTCCAGTGGCAATGACCCATCTGCATGTCTCTTAGCCAATGCAGTGGCAGCTGCTCTGTATTTAGAAGGACAGACACACATTTAATTATACGAGTGGATTGTACACACACAAACAGTAGTCACAGTAGCCAAAAAGACTACTGTCCCTGAAAACAACAAACACGCTGGCCAATATCATAATAAAAAAAAATAGTACAGGAAAGTGTACTGCAAAAGCAGATAAGCATGTCTATGTAAATGAACATCTGAGGTATGTATATCCAGATTGCAAGGCTCATCAGTGCTTCTCCCCATAAACATGTCACTCTATCAAGACATGCAGTTTTTTGAATGATAATGAAGTCCCCTGCTCACAGCCGAAAGCCTCTTAAATATCGAGATGCGCTGCCTCATGAGTAAAGTAACGTACACCACACTAAGAATGTTGATTCGACCCACGAGTCTATACATGAAAGTTGCTGAAAAGGGTTGAAAGCAAAGCCAAATATGCAAGCAAGATGCATGACAAAGGATTGACTTGGCGGTAGCCGCTAAGAGTTAAAGTGAGCTTGGAATGAGGAGAAAGCATCTTCCAAAGCATCAAAGCTACTTATAAACTGCTGCATCAAAGGAATCCCAAAAGCTTCAGACCAAGCATTATTAACCAAGGAAGACATCTCTTGAACTAGGACATGCTCATCCTAAGACCACAAATTTCATTGCTATTCGACTCGGACCTGTTCTACAAAAGCTGGGGCATTTCAAATTCCTTCACCTATAATGAGAGAATACAAAGCTCGCTGCCATCAGTAAAAGAGAAAGGGAGATGTAATTGATACACTGAATGTCGACAATTCTTCGACTCATCAAATATGAACCCACTTCAATCATTCCAAGCACAATTTGTCAAGACCATCAACCGATTAACAAAGAGAAGGGAATGAATAACAGAGATAGAGAGCGACAGAAGCTGCCATTCACCGCATTATATTTCACAGGGCCAGTCCAACAGGGTGTATGATCCAATTACAAATACCCAACATTTCAGAAAAAAAAAAAAGAAGAAGAGCAAAACAAACATGCTCCTCACAATGTACATGATAGAAACCAAGAAACAGAAAACAAAGAGAACAAGTTGTCCATAAATTCCCCCATAAAAAAAGATGAAACGAATCCAATAAACAAAGAAAGTCAAAAACTATGCTCGAACGATCAATTCGTACCCCTATCCGCTGCCGGGAACCGGCGACCCCGTCAAATTTAAGCGAAAAGATAAACGATCGCACACTCGCGCGCACACAGGAACGAGTACCCAAAAACACACGCGCAAACAAAACACTCACTTGACGCGAGCGAGCCTGCGGGACCGCTCGTCCTCGGCCATGGCCTCTTCCTTGAGCGACTTGCCCTGGTCAACGCAGACGCGGGTCGAGAGTATCTTGGCGTTGCCCCTGACGCCGAGCTCGCTCAACTTGGCCGCCCCGTCGCCGTCCTTCAGCACCTTTCCCCCGCATATCAGGTTGATCGAGTCCGGGCTCAGGCCCGACCGCCGGGCCACCTCCTCCCGCAGCATCGGGACCGTCCAGCCCTCCAGCTCGACCTCGATCGCGCCGGACCACGTGCCGGCCACCTTCAGCTTCGCCGCCATCGATCGGGAAGACGACGAAGGTTCCGAGAAGGAGGAAGGGATCGAGGAGAGCGAGGGAGGAAGGGAAGGGAAGAGAAGAGGAGTGAGTGAACAATTGAAAGATGGGAGACTTTTATAGTTGAGGTAGAAAGGCGTTGCCTTTGCTTGATGAGCAAGATTTCAAAGCCGTCGTCTTTCTTCTCCTTCTTCTTTTGCTTTCCGATTGCGAGACGTCGTTGGATCGTTACATGGGATTTGCACTTCGGATAAGTTAAAGTTGTCTGCTTTTGGCTTGAGTTCGGCGCACAAAGGATGAGATTAGCATTTATTTCAATTCTATTCGGCTTTGGTTTCGTTTCCGGATGCGGGAATATGTCATATAAATATATATATATTCATTATTACAGGATTCAATCAATAGATTGAGAACCTTGTGTATTTTAAAGATTATTATCTAAATTCGATTTTTTATTTTGAAGTGGAATCGGATTGATAGTGGAATTGGTTTTGAAGTGATCGATACGATCAAAATGAGTTTTCAATTTGAGTAATTGATGTGAACTTGGTTTTTGATTTTAAAGTAGAATCGGTTTTGAACTAATAGATAAGAAATCCATCAATGCCTTAATCACCATGCTACTAAATGTTCACATCACATGCTTTCTTAAAATATTAGTTGCATTATTTAAAGTAAGCAACCGGTTTAATTTTACGCTTGTCTCGAGAGAACTAATTATAAGAGGATAGGTTCTCAATCATTAATAAAAAATTTACCCACCAAACAAGCGATCATCTCTAGTTAGAATAAAAAACATGCAAAAATTTAATAGCATGGCTTCTCATGAATGAAGGCTCTATGGCATCTCAAGTTCCGCTTGAGAATAAGATTGTTTTCCTTTTGTGATCGGTCAAAAAGTTACTGGCAGGCTTGAACCCCTAACTTCTCCAAATTACAAGAGCCATAGCTCAGTTCACACGCTCTTCATTACTCCCGTCAACAGTATTGCTTAATCAGTGGTCTTCTGGCAATGGATTTCCCCTAAAATAGACAAACATTTTGCTAGAAGAACAAGGGTAAGAGGGGACAATCAGCGTAACTACCTCTTCTGAAGATTATCATAGGAAGTCCACACCTACGACGATCCAGATTGCAAGGTATGGGCACTTGGATCGTAGTGTGAGACTTTGGTGTGGGGTTCATATAGTGTTCAGCTCTTGTGATGCTTTTGGAGTGTGCCTTTCCTAGGATCTGTATCAATACCCTGTCATAGAATGTTTGTCTTTGACTCTGTTGAGCCTGACGTTGAATTGTCCCTGTTAAATCACCAACCTCCAGAGCTGTAGATTGACTTCCGAACAGGATATACTAAGATATGATGGCCCATCACTATTTACCCATCGAAGTACCGAGAAATTTTACTGCTTGAAACTCCTAAATGTGATTGATCTTTTTGAAAATAATCTTTTTGGTCGTTACCTAGTTACAATGGTTCACTGAATTTCTCCAGAGAATTCACTGGTGAGGTGAACTCGATGTTGATCTTTGGGTTTGAAGTTGAAGAACTGTATTTTCCTTGTTATATACTACACAACAATAGGCGAAGACTGGTTGATATAGTTCAACACAATGTCTGAGTCCCAACAGAAAGGAGGCGTGATTGCTCATAGAGTGATGCACTTCCTAGAATGGTAAATCGATTTTTTCTTGCAACCAGTTCAGTGCAAGATCCTGCCAGAGGTCGGAACTTTACGTGACATGCTTGCACCGAACTAGTCAAGCCTAACAAATATAGAGTACTACTGAGTTGATTGGTCCCAAACCTGAAATGCTTTCTCAGTTCAACTTCGTGGCAGTCCTCGCTCTATCCAACAATCGTCTGTCCAGAGTCGTATCAAGTAATTAGTTTGGACATTTGATGAAAACAGCTACCGTGGAAAATGTCTTCAACGTTGGTTGCCCCTGAGTAATTACTGCTCGAAAATGCGGAACGTTAACTGTTCAAATACCACATCATGCACGAAAACAGTGGCTATAGAGACATGGAAGTTCTGTTTGGGTTCCGGAGTATCAGATATCACAGTTTCACTTGTGATCCTATCTGTTCTGTTTATCAATTTCCAACTGTTACGAGTGTTTCATCGCATTCTACTACTTCATACAGGACAATTTTTTTAATACTGTCACCAATTTAGGAGATAATCAGAGACTATAACTCTGGCTTCGTTTGTAATGGAGGATCTGCCTATAGCCATTAATCGATATAGGTCTTTGGGAGAACCTACCTGTTCGATGTACTCATCTCAAGAAGTAACACAACAGAGCTCATTACTCTAATGAATGGATTGATCAGGTTTCTAATGATGAGAACATTATGTCTAGGAGACATCGACATGCCTCCTCTTACCACTCCTTTTTCCTTCGAGCATGTTTCCATTTCCAATAAATTTCCATCTCCGTATACAACGGAGTCCATTCACGAACTATTTCAGACTTGAAAGTCCTCCAGGATGACAATATGGTATTAACGACTGACTTCAGAAATGGATCTCGTAATCCTAGGTTCCGTTGATTTTTGGTTTTATAAAATGGCAAAGTTCTGCTAGTATATCACCTTGTGCATTTAGTGCATGAGCATACGACTTACAGTTCTTTTAACTCTCTTAAAAGCCAGTACAATACGGGAGTCAGTTTATCTCCAACTAATAGCATTTGCTGCAAAACCTGCAAGACCGTAAAAGCTTCACCTTACACACCATTGCAACTTTCCTCAACAAGTGAGATTAAATGGAGCACCTACACATGTCTCTGCAAGTCTTTTAAGGGAGTTCGTCATCTGAGATTGAATTATTCATATAAATGAGAACAGTTGACTAGGCTAGACTACACTTAACGTGTGGAAAAATTATGCCAATAGAGACTTTCGAATAACTCCTCATCACTGAAATCTGGTCATCATGTATGCATATTGGCTGCCCAAAAGCTGTGATTGGATTGTCTGGCATTTTCTGATCAATAATCAAATCAATTTCACCACTATTAACCTTGTCACCGAAAGGAGCTGAGCTACATTCATCATCAAAACTGACCAAGACTTTCACCATGGCCACAACTTCTACACTCAAGCACAGGCATTGTTGAACTCCTATAAAATCGCTTTAACTTGCAAAAGAGTTAACTCAGAGGGTGATGCATCTAAAATTTGGTCACTTGAATATACAGTAATGAAAAAGAAAGCACTGTGGATACTTGTGGTGGTTTGGGACATTGCATGTTTATGTGACTCTCATGGGTGTTGGGAACAAGAAAGGATTGCACTCTTAGTGCTCAATACCATATTTGACCTGCCATGCTGGACAACACCGGGGGATCCAAGTCCGACTGTTGCAGCTGGCAACCTGTTAAGTGCAACCCCACCACAGGATGAGTCACTCAGCTAATGCTCTCCTATTCGAGGGCTTACCATTTCGGCTTTAATACTTTGCACCTAAGTGCTTCTCTACGTCTTCCCTTTGAAGAACTTGAGCCTTTACTTGTCCGACAACTATGTAGGAGGGTGGATTGCACTAAAATGTGTAAATTCACCCCCGTCCATTTCCTTATAAAGTAACCAGTGAAGTAGTCCAATTACATCAGTGTGGTATCTCCACTAATAAGGAATGAGCATATGGTAAAGCTAATTTGTGTGCAATTTGACTTCATTCCACTAAAAAATAAATTGTTTCTACTTAAGAGATCTTTCATGTATCAATGAATAAATCATATTGGGTATGCAAAAACTCAGTGGTCATTCTCTTGTCTCATCTTTTTTAATTAATGTCTGAGTATCCAGAGACTCAACTAAAGAAAGTTTAGGGTCCCGTTAATTAAAAGGGTAAATAAACTTCGCTAACCCCCATTCATCACAAACCGCCGTGATCTCAGTAGCCTAAGCCAAAAAGTTTCAGAGGATCTCTCTCAAATTGCAAAATGAGTCGAGGTTGGATACTGCCTAGCAAGATTAGTTGTCCAGGGCAATCCCAAAAACCATACCTCAAGGGGTGGAGGTCAAGGGACTTGCCGGATTGATGCATCAAGTGCACAACCAGGATAAATTTTCTGAACTCAGATGGGAGAGCCAGGCGTTTGGAGCTTCAGACTAGGGGTAGGCTCATTAAGTAGGCTCGTCAGTAGGGGGGGGTGAAAACGAAGAGAAAAGGTCAATGTCGGACAGGTAAGGTTGAAGACCAGAAGCGATACCAATCAACTCTGGAGCCCTAATCACTCATCTGAGTATCTCGTGCTTTCTCCGAACTTTGCCGTATGTATTGGGCTATCTGTCAGCGTTTTCCCTATAACTTATTATTCAAACTCCATAATCAATTTTGCGGTGCTTTCAGTTCAGTTGCTCAACACTTTGTCCTAAATTGAGGCAATTTGTGGGCTCGGACCTCGAGCTGTGCAGATAAACAGTTGACATGGGAACCTAGGCTCAACCTATGGGGAGACATATAGTTGTACATATTATGCTTGCTCTATCCTGAGTTTATGCTCTGAATCTTGTCATGACCACTAGAAATCATTCTGCGATATCGTCTTTCACCTAGGGATCTTTATCCAAGATATTTATAATCAAGACCACCATCAAATCAGTTAGGAATTATTTAACAAAAGCACTAAGCTCCAGATGATTCCAAGTGACGCAAGCAACTGAAAGATTGGAGCAAAAAGACAAAAATCTAGTTTGAAGAAATCAATGCTATTGTAAAGATTCCATTCATACGAGAAGGTCAGCAGTACTGCCATTTTAAAGAGAACTGGTTTTGATGGTCAGTGAACTTTTACGCATGAAACAACAAAAGCGCAGAGCTACTAGACAACGACAGATTCAATCCTGTCTATAATGTGACTACACGAGACTGTGGTCATGGAAATTCTGATTATTACAAGAAGCACGAGCGGGTTTATGACGCATTGGATGTTACCATCCAAATATCTTCCCCGGAAAGAATCTCCCTGGGTTCACTCTTCCCTCTTCCCAAAACCCGCGCACCAGAATACAAGAAGGATCGTATTGTAAAATAACTAGATACACAACTGGATGAAATGAGAAAAACGGTCATACGGTGATAAGCAAGCAACATCAGTAAGGAGAATAATAATACCCTGTTGGTGGTCCCATCCCCTTGACTGGTGGCATGCCTAAGGCATCACGGGAGGACCTGGTGCACAGTAACCTGTCCCACCAATCTTGGCCAAAGTGGCTTGACCTCACATCCCCTCCGTAGCATCCTGCTGCCATAGTTGTCGCTCCTACACAACCAAATGCTGTTTCTTCTTCATTTTCGCCATCTGTACATATGAAGGAGGAGGGATGCCCAATGATGCAGCAAAAGGGTCCTGGTTAACTGTTTGGACAGTTCCATCGGGTGCAGGAAGAGCCAATACTGGGGTTGCGCTCTTTCCAAGGCCAGGTAGAGCAACAGTGCTCGCACTACCTCCAGTCAATTGAGCAATGTTCACATGTTGCCTCACCATTCCTTGGTCATACATGCCAGCAGTCATGGATCAAAACCACCACCTAAAGCCGCTTTTTTTTGACAAGTTACTAGCAGTCTCCACCAAAGCCAATTCCCAATCTTCCTTGCCAGATTCGGCAGCTGGGGTTTGCCAAGCAGAAGTCACTTCTGGTTCACCATTAGAAGGGAATGCCTCCCATGAACCATTCCCAGTATTGGTTGGTGGTCCCACAAATACAGCCAATGCAAATTTATTACCTTGATCATCAGCAGGAGTATAATTCTCTGGTGGGGGCAATGCCTTCATCTCATTCATATCTGGCACAGGCTCCTCCTCCTTAGCCACAGGGGGCAATTCTTCTCTCCTCTCTGGGCTCTTAGGCCTCTTCGCTCTATACCTCACAAACTCCTCCAATCTCTCCAACAACTTACTGGTAATCGTTTGCACTTCAGGATATTCAAGTGATCTAACCACCCTTGTATCCTTACACCAATTGTAGAATGCAATCAACTCGTCAATTTGCTTAGCGGCACTAGCATAAGCATCGAAAGCCTTGACACAATCCTGGTACTCCATATTGAAAAACTTATCAAGCAAAACAGCCAAAACCTCACGGATATCAGCATATACCTGAAAACTCTCATTCACAACAGGGTACAATGCAACTAAGATCAGCCTGCTATTCTTTGCCGGACCAGTGGGCCTACACGCCAAGAACCGGTCCAATAGCCTCTGCAAGTGGCCCATTTTGCCAAAAATCCTTTCAGGTTTCATGTCCCTCAGTGGAGTCACTGCCCTTCTCCCTTCTTTCCCTTCTTTCACAGCCACGCCATCGCTCATATCCCCATATGACCTTGACCTTCTCATCCCACCATTGACCTTGACCTCGAACTATTAATCACGCCATCAACGAAGCATTCAGCTCGACCGATGGCTTCACTAACCTAAACCGCATAAATAGGTTCTAATCATTTCACAACTACAGCTCACCATGCTCCACTATGCTTAATAAAGCCATCGAAGTAACATCGAGCTCCGGGGAATTAGCTTTAGAGAAAGTGTATCAGATCTGGAGAAATTAAGCTCCGGTGTCCGCCGATTACAATCGCCGATCGCCACTCTTCGTCTTCTGCATCTGAGAACAGCGAGAGATGAGGCGGATCTCCAAAAACAGACTCTGGTAGAGTTGGAACAACCGGCGATCCATCCGTTGGCTCCCTTGGAAGAACAAAAGGACCTCAAGTGGAGGTCGCCGACGGAGGTCGCCCACATCATGAAGTTCCCTCCTCCCCCGACTGCGTTCCCGGTTTGTCGCCTCCACTTCGAGGCGGCCGTGTCTCACCATCGCGTTGACGGTGCGGGTCCCTCCCACCGCTCTCACCTCGCTCTTCGTGGGGATCTCTCTGGCTCCAATGATCGTCGGATCAGTCACGTTCGTGATCGGGCTCGTTTTGATGCCCCTGGGTCGCCCTTCTGGTTTCCTTTTTTTTACGTGGCGGGAATGGTGTTCGCCCTGTTGGAGTTGGCTGCGCTCCGGTGGCTTCGCCATGGCACGACGTGGCCGATAAGGTGGCTTCTCTGTCGATCATGTTGAAGAAAAAATCAAAAGATTCTTTTTGAAATTTTCGGATGATTGGTTTGTCCTACAATTGAAGGTGTTCCTTTGTGATGAGCATACCGTGCCTTTTACTGGGGCGATAGTTTTGATGATATGGGAAATACGGAATAGGTGAACTGGTGCGAGTGTCGATGAGCTCTTTCCGAAGATCGGAGCGTAATCCCCTGGATTCTAGTAATAGGCTTTTCTTAATCTGAGAAGTCAAAAGGATATGCAAGCCTCTAGAGTGTCATAAGTTGACACGAATGGACACTTAACTGTCAAAAGTTATGAAAGTGATATTAAGTGCCAATATTGAAGCAAAATGGATCACTTGAGTGCCAATTCTGGTCAAAAACGTTAACATGATGATTTTCCTATGAGACAAAAAAACAAAACGGCTTGACATGAAAAAAAAAATGTAAACATTAATTAAATTAAATTTAAAATTAAATTGATTTAAAATATTTAAAAATAACAATTTTTAATATTACAAAATTAAAAAATTAAAAGGGGGAGGCAACTAAGGGGTGGTCGGTGACCCTTGGCCCGGATTTGGGCGAGGGCTTGCGGGCCCTCGCTGTTGGTCGGCTGGGGTTGCCAGCCCCTGGCTAGGGCCCGGTGACCTCGTTCGACCCTTCCCCTCCGGTGGCGGCGACGGTGAAGGTTGAGCCCTCACCTGTCTCTACCCCCGCCCTCTTTTATTTTTTTTCCTAATTTATTTTTTTGAATTTTTCTAATATTTGTATTTGTATTTTTAAATATTTTAAGTAAATTTAGTATTAAGTTAAATTTAATTAATTTTTACATTAATTTATTGCCACGTCAATATAAAAACGACGTCGTTTTTGCATTATTTGGCCACTTCAAGTATGCAAAACGACGTCGTTTTGCACTTATTCTACCGAAAATTGCATACGTCAGCACTTTAGTTAAATTTTGGCTGGAGTAGCACTTAATGATCCATTTCTTTTCGAATGTGGCACTTAAATATCACTTTTGTAACTTTTTGGCACTTAAAGTGTCTCTTTGTGTCAACTTATAGCACTTGAAGCGTTCTTCTTCCAAGTCAAAAGTATCTTTTTGATTCTAGTAATTTGTTGTCTTGATGTCTTGACCAAATTCGAGCAAGAACCAATCCGGATTGAGGTTCGGATTGGTTCGGATTGGTGCAAATGTATGAAAATCGCTACTAGTCATTAGTAGGGCTCCCAACCAAGCTTGGCTAGGCCACGTGGCTGGGCGCCTAGGTCAAAGAGAATAACCTCGAGGAGGGATTGTGAGAAAGCTACAAATTATAAAACATCATCCTTATTGATTGTTTCAAATATGAAGAAGCAAATTTAACATCCAAAAGAGAATTATTATATTAGATAGCATACAAGTAAGGTATCATGCCATTTTTTTCTCATAAGAAGGAAAAAAAGAGGGGAAAAGGCCACAAAAAAAAATCTTTCTTGTCTTGATTGTATACATCATTGAAACAATCATGCAAGAGGTCTACTACGTCAATTGCGTAACGAGTTGGAATTCAATGCTTTACTTCCTCATTCTAACACTTTATTCACTTAAACTCACTTCCTACTTGCTCACGATATGATATATTTATGCTAAAGTTTTTGTTGTGACACAGAAAATGTCAAATTTATATGACATATTTACCTTAAACCTATCACGTGGGACACATTTACCTTAAAATTTGAGATAAATATGTTACATGAATATAAATTTGGGGTTTTTAGTGTCACAAAAAAAATAATTTATGGTAAATGTGTGCAAGTTGGGGGGTTTTCGTGTCAAAAAATTTGGAGTAAACATATCACACGAGTATAAGTTTGAGGTCTTTTGTATGAAAACAAATTTTGGAGTAAATTGTGTCATAATGGACAAAACTTAAACTTTTTTTTTTGTGATTTAAAAAAAGAAAAAAGAAAAAAGAGAACTTTTGAAAAATCATCCCCACTTTTGGAAATACGCAATTTATAGTTATAAACTACCCCTCCACCCCATTTTTTATCCCCGTCTCTCTGCCTTCCGCTTCACCGATGTCAACTTCTCTCTCCATGGCCACAAGAGCTCGAAAGTCGCACTTAAGGCCATGGCCACAAGCTCAAAGGCAGCTTGACGCCCATGGCCTTTAAGCCCAAAAGTCACACCATCTGGCAAGCTCACCATGGCCACTAGATTCGCCATCAAGTTCAACAATGGAATTTGGGTAGCGATGGACATGAGCTCGAGATAAGAGAGAGGGAGACAGTTGAGGCGGTAAGGTGGTGGCTTGGTGACGCGACAAGTGTAGACGGTGCCACGAGTTTCAAGTCGCACGTTTTGGGTTGGGTTGAGTAAGTGTCTTGAATAGGTGGGTTTTGGTGGTAGGTTTTGAATGTTGAATTGGGAGGGGCAAAGTTGGAGAATAAATGATAGATCTGTAAGTATGATTAACATCATAACTAACGTCAAATGCAACTTGAAATGGAATTTGCTAAAGTAATGGTTACTACAACCAAAGTAACAAACTTCCAACCCGAATACTACAGTCCCACACTCATCTTCTCCACACAAAGCTCTCTCTTCCACACCAAATCTTCCACTATACGTCCGGGTTATATGAGCCTAATGAGAAATGGAGAGCAAAACAAATTGAAGTGCAATATGCTATCACGCAAACTCAATAGTTCTTATGATTTTGCATCATGATGTGCTAGCTTCAAAACATAGAGAGAGGATCATTGCAAGGACCTCTTTGGGCTCCCAAACATGACAAACGTGAGCACCAAGCTACCAGTAAAGTTGTCCAATTATATCGGCATGGGATCTCCACCAAGAAGGAATGAGCATCTAGGAAAGCAAATTTGTGTGCAATCCGACTTCCTAACTCAAGGTTATTCTCTTATCTCACTTATTTAATTAATGCCGAGTGTCCCGATGCTTAGTCAAAGAAAGATTGGGTTCCTAGCAACTTGAGAGGGCAAATTGACTCAGTTAACCCCGTTTACATATAAATACATTACAAATGTCAAGCTAGGGTAGAGAACTCGTTAGACATGATGACTAGACATGTTCCTTGATGAAACTTAAGCTTTACTTGAGCGCAGTTTTCATCTATAGAGAGTGAGCATCCATTGAGGCTTTGGGAGAACTAGCATGGATGATGAACATTATGACTTAGTTACAAACGTCGAGGCAAGGTAGAGAATTGTTAAAGTATGTCTCGATTTTGAGCCGTTATACAATTTGACCCGATTGGATAAGAAAGAAATCCAAAACATCTTTCATTGAATGGCGTATATATTGAAGAGTTTCTTTTATTTGGTTGAATGTATCAACAATTACATCCAGAACTTGCAATGTAAAGGATTTGAGAGGATATTACTTGGATAGTTGGGTAAGAAAAAGATATAAATTCAATTTGGGAGGTTCGGATGTGTAGACTCTGGAGCATTAAACATTGACGGAGAAAATTTTCTATGGACAGCCACCAAGTGCCCTAGTAGCGAATACAATGAACTCTCATAGTCAAATTGCCTGTGGACTTTAAGTGGTGCATGACAAACTAGAATTTATGTTCCAGAAACAATTTTTCTATTCCAAACTTATTTCATGATAAAATTATTTTATTTTTCTATTTTTGAAATAGATTTTTCTTCTTGAAATAGGTTTGGAGTAGAAATCAGTAGTAAATATTTTCTATGTTTCTATTTCTGGAACAGAAACGAGAAACGAAAATTCTTCTCATCGTTCGTCCTTACTACGAATCGGTCGTCCATTCATCATTGCCACCGCTGCTGTATGCTTGCTGCCGTCCACAGCTTGCCACCGTTGCTCGTCGGCCGCTGCTGTCACCATCCGAAAGAGAGAAATTTTGTATCATTACCAAACGAATTTCAATTTCTAGAGTAAAAATTTTGTGTCGTTATCAAACAGGCACTTTTGCTTAGAAACTCATCTAGAAATAGAAATTAAAATTTATTTCTCTTCCATAAATCAATTTCTAGCCAAAATAGTTATCATTCGCGCCTTAATTGCCTGCTCGGAATGTTCTGTGAACTCTCGCGGTTGAAGTATGTCTCGATTTTGAGCCGTTATGCAATCTAACCTGATTGGATAAGAAAAAAATTCAAAAAATCTTTTTTTGAATGGTGTATATATTGAAGAGTTTCTTTTATTTAATTGGATGCATCCATGATTACATCCATACCTTGCGATGTACAAAATTTGAGTGGATATTGCTTGGACGTTTGGGTAAGAAAAAGATATAAGTTCAATTTGGGAGGTTTGGGCGTGTAGACTCCAGTGCATTAAACATTGATAGAGATATTTTTCTGTGGACAGCCACCAAGGGGCCCAGTAGCGAATATAATGAACTCTCGTAGTCAAGTTGCCTGTGGACTTTAATTGCCTACTTGAAATTTTCTGTGACCTCTTGCGGTTGAAGTATGTCTTGATTTTGAGCCTCTATGCAATCTAACTTGATTGGATAAGAAAGAAATCCAAAAAATCTTTCTTTGAATGGTGTATATATTGAAGAGTGTATTTTTTTATTTTTTTTTTTAATTTGGTTGGACGTATCCACGGTTACATCTAGACCTTGCAATGTAAAAATTTTGAGAGGATATTGCTTGGATGCTTGGGTAAGAAAAAGATAAAAGTTCAAATTAGGAGGTTCGAGCGTGTAGACTCCGGCGCATTAAACATTGACAGGGAAATTTTTTTGTGGACAGCTGCCAAGGGCCCCAATAGCATATACAATGAACTCTCGTAGTCAAATTTCTTGTGAACTTTAATTGCCTACTTGGAATTTTCTTTTTAGTCATACAAAAGAAAGCGCGTGGGTCAAGAAGTGGTTAGAGAAAAGAAACTAAATTAAAAGCAAGGTTTTGCTTTTTGGGGTTTCCTTTCCTCTAGAAGCCTAATAGTGGAATTCCATTAGAAATTGGGCCACCGCATGAAGAATAAAAGAGAGAATGTATGAACTTTTTTGAATGAGCTGTGCGAAGGGTTTTGCTATGGGCTTAAACACTCGGTGATTTGGCCTATGAGCTTTATATGTAATCAAGTTGCTTATTTATAAACCTATGTAGATATGATCTTAATATAGGTGTGGGAAACATTCAAGAGTATGAGCGATTGTAGTTTTTATATTTCGATTATAGTGAATTATTTGTTATTGACTCTCTCCAGGAATAAATACCAATAGTCGGATCAAATCTCGTAAATATTTGGTATCTTCGTCATTCCCCCTTCATTTCTTCAATGTTTTTGCATTGATTTGATAACAAGATCTTCTCAATTTTTGCGTTAATTTTACAACATGTCTACCTTTGAAATGCCTCTAGTCAATATAACTTTCTCCTAAAAGCTCCAATGCGAAGTTGATTAACAGATTTTCCATGTTTAGAACCGTCCAATTTCCAAACGTTTTCTAGTGAAGTTTTTCACCTATACATACGGACTCGTGGAGATAATCCATCATCACTCTTGCAAAGGAAGCAATTTCAATAATGTTAAATGGACACTCATTAAGTTAAACTAGTTGCTTTTTGTGAATCTGAAAGGCAATCTGTTATGCTTTTTCTCTAGGGTGAAATGTGTAAAAGCTATAAAGTAGTAATTTTCAATATCTTGAAATATAAGCATTCCAAGTTAGTCGAGCTAGACAATAAGAAGAGAGCACTTCAATGAACCCGTTACCATATTTACATCCTATGTTAGTTTCCCAAGCAAGAAACAAGTTCATTGTGAGTAATCCTCTAAGATTTACTAATTTTCATGTTACCATCATTCAGTTTTATTCTAATTGTAATATATGATCTTGCGTTCCAGCTGTGAACCAAGTAAGTCATAAGGCCTCTGCTTTTCATTGGGTAGAAATTGAATTAGTCATATAAATGACAACAGTGACTAGGCTAGACTAGACTTAACGTGTGGAAAAAGTTATGCCAATAGAGACATTTGGAAAACTCTCCGCCAATGAAATCTAGCCATTGTGTAAGGTACATTCCTTGTCCCGCACGCTAATTGACCTTGTCACCAAAAGGGGTTGAGCTACATTTGTCACTAAAGATGACCAAGACTTTGGCCATGACCACAACTTCTACACTCAAGCACAGGCATCGCTGAACTCCTATAAAATCACTCTAACTTGTAAAAAAGAAGTTGACTCAAGAGTGTGATATGTATAAAGTTTGGTCACTCAAATCTGCAGTCATGAAAAAGGAAGCACTATGGGTGTTTGTGGTGGTTTGAGGTATCGCATGTTTATGTGGCTCTCATGGGTGTTGGAAGCAAGAAAGGGTTGCCCTCTTAGCACTCAATACCACATTGGACCTGACCTATAAGGGGGACATAGGGGGATCATTTTTCAATTGTTGCAACTGGGGAGGTGTTGAGTGCAGTCCTACCATAGGACGAGTTACTAAGCTAAGGCTCTCCAGTTCAAGATATTTCCATTTTGGCTCAAAAACTTGGTACCTAAACGCTTCTCTATTTCTTCCCTTTGAAGAACTCAAGAGCCTTGACTTAACCAACAACTTTTTAGGAGGGTGGATTGCACCAGAAGGTATGAATTCCCCGTTCATCCATTTCCTACAAAACAAGAGATACTCGTTATCTAATGAACTAATAATAACCATGTTTGGGATCTCACTGGCTTCCTGCATTATAGATGGTTACATCCACGTCATCATTTATCCACGAGTCTGACATATTTCTCCCAAAATGGCAATACCTACTTGTGAATGTACTCGAAAAGATTTCTGCGAATTTTACTACTTTTCATTGTTTGTTTGCAAAACCAAACCTGCTATCTTCAAGGCTGAGCAAACTAGAGGTGCTTGACTTGAGCGATAACTTTCTAGATCATTCTATTCTATCCGTTCTCGGTACAATTCCATCTCTCCAACATCTACTCCTCAAAAATAGTAATTTGAGTGGGACTTTACGTATGAATGGTAAATTTCTCCGACTTATTCTCTACTTATAATTCAGTACAAAACCAGCATCCTTGACTTAAGTTAACACTATTTGTGGAAAAATTAGGTGGTTTTAGTAATTTGATGGAGCTGGACATAAGTGAGAATGCAATTGATGCAATGGCTATTGTTGAAGGTACTGCTTCAGTTTTCATGCAAGAACCTCATTTTTATTTGTAAATTAAAGTAACTAGCCTGCGAGTCATGTAGGCAAGCTCTTTAATACCTATAGATGTGCTTCATATTAAGAATAAATAAGTCATTTATTGCAACCCCCTTCTCTTTTCGTATAGAAATGTTAATGATTCAAAAGATTCCACTTTCGAGGCATCCATGTGGGCACTATCATTATTTACTTTGGATAATTCAATTTTACCCATTTGTGGTACAATTCTGACTCTCAGGTGTCTATTCTCCTAAACAACATTTGAATGGGACTATACATGTGAATGATGGTTTCTCCAACTTATTCTCTATTCATAATTATGTACAAAATATCCATCCTTGACTTGAGTTAGCAATGTTTGTGGATAAATTAGGTGGTTTTAGTAATTTAAAGGAGCTGGACATAAGTTATAATGCAGTCGATGTAGCGGCTATTGCTAAAGGTATTATTTTAATTTTCATGCAGAATCCTCATTTTTATTCATAAATTAAACTAACTAGACTAAGATCATGCAAGCTCTTTAATACCTTTACATGTGCTTCATATTAAGAATATAGAAGTCATCCCTTCTCTTTCCACATAGAAATGTTGCCGATTCAAAAGATTTGTATCCCAGGGCATGCACGTGGGTGCTCTCACAACTTTATTGCCAAACAATTTATTTACTTGGAATTTTACTTGTAGGCATAAAAAACTTGAGCCACTTAGAGAACCTCCATCTAAATGGTGTACACTTGAAGGATGTGGGGGCCGTCGTGCGAGCATTAGGGGCATTGTCATCCCTCAGGATTCTTTCTCTCCAGTCTAATATAGTAGAAGGAACAATTATTGCTCAAGGTTAGTCAACCCCGTTAATGAATGCATATTCAAAATAACGATCCATTCGTTTCGCAAAAGATAACTTCCAAAAAAATGTTTCCCGAATTTTCCAACATTCGAGAAAATGAGGGAATCATTTTCCATTCTCTTTCTTTCACCTAAACTTATTTTCCTCTGTGCACTCTTTTTAGTTATTTTTATTTTTATTTTTCTTCTTTCTTGTTTAAAAAAATCAAATTTGTATGTTTTTCCTTTTTAAATAAAATAATTTTTTTTTTTTTTTTCCTTCTTATTCTTTTTCCTTCTTCCTCGCCGGTCACTAGCTACGACAATGGCAGGCGACCGACCACAAGGGAGGGACAAGCTCGCTAAACGCCAAGGCATCGCCAATTTGACAAGGCTCAAGCTGGTCAGCCTTGAGCAATCTTGACCTCACTTGTGGCTTGTGATCAGCGAACAAGAAGGGAAAAAAAAAAAAAAGAAAAATAATTGAAAATTTTATTTTTAAAATAAAAATAAAATGAAAAGGAGCTCACAAATGAAGATCAAATAAGATTTTCCATATCAAAAGCGGAAAATATTTTCTAGTTCATTTTCATGTTTTAGTATAACATCAGAAAATGTTGTTATTTTCTTGAAAAAATGACTTTTAGGAAAATATTTTTCAAAAACGTCGTATTTTCCGCAAAACAAACGGATCTTAAGTTTTTATTGAAAAAGTTCTATTCACTCATAATATTTCCATGTCATTTCTTGATTATGCTTGTGTAAGGAAATCTGATGTTCAGTAATATTACATTTTGTGGGAAGATTTCCATAACTTCAGTAAGTTGGAACAACTCATCTTGGATTATTCTTCGTTGAACACAAGCATGGGAATCCTTTCCAGCCTTGGTCCTTTGACATCTCTTAGATTGTTATCCTCATCTGAAACAAATCTAAGCGGCGACCTATCAAATCAAAGTAAGTTATGATCTCTCAATGTAAAAGCTGGATGTGAAATGGATCCTTAATATACTTGAATGTCTTCTTTGCATGTACCGATATGTCGTTCTAAATGGATTGACTTGTGATATCAATAACAGGCTTGTGTAACCTTGTAAAACTAGAAGAGTTGGATCTTAGCACTAACGGAATTACTAGTGGGCTTCCTACATGCTGGTGAAACATGACCTCTATTCGAATTCTGAATCTTGCAGACAATGAATTCACAAATAGTGTCACCTCATCTCCCCTCACTAGTCTTACCTCACTCGAATTTCTTTCCATTTCGGGTAACCATTTTAATATCCCCTCATCACTTAGCCCACTTGTAAATCATTCAAGACTCAAGGTCCTGTTGCTTGATGACACCAAACTAAGAGTTGATGCCAAAATTGCATCTTTGATCCCGAGTTCCAATTGAAGGTTTTTAGTATGTCAAATAGTCTATCAAAAGGATTTAAAGTGACTTTTCCGGGCTTTCTCAATCATCAACATGACCTCAGAATCATGGATCTCTCCTCGAATGACATTCTAGGTCCCTTTCCAACTTGGTTGTTGGAAAATAACACTAAGTTGGAGAAGCTTTTTATGGGAAATAACTTATTCACGACACTTGAGGTTCCGTCAATGACCCTTTTTAACATTCGGGTGGTGGACATATCCAACAACAACATGAGAGGAGAGCTCACTACTGAATTTTGTGCGAATTTCCCAAATCTGGACCACCTTAATCTATCAACCAACAAATTTGAAGGGAATATTTCATCTGAACTGGGCAACATAAAATCCCTATATTCCTTAGACCTGTCTCGCAATAATTTCTCAGGGGGACTACCTAGCTAGTTACTAGATAGCAACTCATCATTACATAACCTCAACATAGCATATAACAAATTGCAAGGAGAAATTGTATTGTCTGACCAGACCATGAACCTAAATTTGTCATGTTTGCGGTTAGGCCACAACATGTTCACTGGAGATCTCTCTTTTCTTTCATCACTCATAAATTTGGTGCTATTGGACATTAGCAACAACTCTTTCATTGGCAAGCTTCCCAGATTGATTGCAAACATGTCAGTTCTTGGGGTTCTTGACTTGTCTGAAAATCATTTGGATGGCCTCATCCCTCGGGAACTCTTTAATCTTCATCGGCTCGTGTATTTGGATTTGTCTGATAACAATCTCTCCGGTTCATTAGCATCATCTTTTGTAGCGCCCCAGTTGGGTCACATCCATCTGAATAGGAACAAATTGAATGGTACACTCGCGCATGCGCTCGACAACAACTCCTATTTGGTGACCTTGGATCTAAGTGAAAATGAGTTCTCTGGAAGCATACCCTATTGGCTAGGTAACCTCTCTCAACTGAGCATTCTTTCACCGAGAGGTAATAGCTTTGGTGGAACATTTCCCAAGCAATTGTGCAGCTTGAAAAGCTTAAGTATGATCGATCTTTCTGAAAATAATATGTTTGGTCAATTACCTAGTTGCTTGGGACCCATTAATTTCTCTTCTGAAGGATATGCAAATAAGGTAACTTCAACCTCGAATTTTGGATATAACTACATAGGATTGTCAACTTGGTCTTATGTGAGGACAATTAAAAGCCATAACGAATTCGACTACTATAAATATTTGGAAGAAGAAGCATGTCAACTTCCACATACTGTTGGGTTCGCAACAAAAGGAATGTTTGATTCTTATAAAGGCTACCCACTCCTTAAAATGGTAGTTATAGATTTTTCATGGAACCAGTTCAGCGAGGAGATCCCACCAGAGATTGCAATCTTACAGGACATGCTTGTGCTGGACCTATCGTATAACAAGCGTATAACAAGCTTACAGGACATATACCGATGTCATTGTCAAGCCTCACAAAGATAGAGATCATTGACCTTTCCTACAACAACTTGATTGGTTCTATCCCTGAAGAGCTTACTCAGTTGAATTCCCTGGAAGTCTTCAATGTGTCTTACAACGACCTATCAGGAGCCATACCAAACAAAAATCAGTTTGGGACATTCGCTAGAAGCAGTTACTATGGAAACCATCTTTTGTGTGGACTGCCGTTGAGTAATGACTGCTTGACAAAATCATTCACAAAAGCTAAAGAAGATGGTTTCATAGATAGAAAGGCATTCTATATTAGCTTTGGAGAGTCATACGCGATGGTTTTATTGGTTATTCTAGTTGTTCTATTCATCAACCCCAATTGGTGCCAGAAATGGTTTCACTATGTGGAACTAGTTATCGCCACATGTCAGAGCTTGTTCATTACATGCTACTATTTTGTGCAAGATGGTTTTCGAAAACTATCCAGTGATCGAACAATTTAGGTTCTCTCGTTCTGCATTTCTGGGTCGTTCTACATTTCTGGGTCATGACAGAATTGGGCTTTTTCCCTGTCGTTTGTTATTGTCGTTGATAATGTCGATCTACTAGTTCGATGAAAGTTCTTACCTTCACAACTGAAAAAGGTCTTGTTCTAATTTCCTTACAGACAATACATGGTGTGATCCTTCCCTCTATTGAATATGTGGTTTTTACATAGTTGCTTGCTCATCTCTATTTGGTTAGGTGATCATACTACTGACGATGACAAACAACATTGAAAAAACACAGCTGTCACTTCTCACCTCTGTTGTTTCTGCAATAACACATTTGCTTTCCTTTCCGAATTAAAATTTCGTCTCTGCATATCACTCGATCCATTCACAAACCATTCAATATGGCACAAACAACTATTAGTTCTTCAGAGACCTAGGTTCATGGCTGATCCGCAATTTGGTTAGGACATTGATTTCCATCTAACTTTTATGAAGGTTTACTTGTGCTGAAGTGTCTCATGAGATGGTTAAATTCACAGTCAAACTTACATTTTCATAACTACTTTTGTTATTCTTGTCTACGTGAAATGACATTCTAACATTTTGCTAGGAGCTTAGCTCTAGCCTAAAAAATAACGCACTGCATTGAGACATGTCTTGTTTAGTCTGAAAGAGACCAAATTTGTTGGCTTGATGTCTAGGCCAAATTCGAGCAAGAACCAACCTGCATTGAGGCCCAGATTGCTGCAAATATATGAAAATGGCTATTAATCACTAGTAGAGCTCCCCAACCAGCTCAAGCCAAGCCGCGGCCAGGCGCTTGGGTCAAAGGGAATAGCCTCCCACATCGATTATAATTATTTTTAGAGCCTTTTGATGTCTTACATGAATTTGCACTTTGCAAGAGCATTTCAAATTTGTTCCGTAAATTCTCTTAACAAATTCTCGCTCTCTCAAGGAGGGACTGTGAGAAAGCTACAGATCATATAATACCATCTTTAACATGCAAAAGATAATTATCATATCAAATAATGTATAAATTACATATCATGCCATTTATTTCATTAAAGGAGGAAAAAATATAGAGAATTTTTGGAAAAACCATCCCCACTTTTGAAAATACAAGATTTGCATTTTCAGGGAAACAATCCCGTTGAAAAGATAAACAACCCTGAGACCCAAAAAATAAAAATAAAAGAGAGAGAGATGAACCCCCGCCTCCCCATCCCAAACCCCATTTCTCCCCATCCCTCTATCTTCCACCACACCGATGTCAAGTGTCAACCTCCCTCCCTCCCTCTCTCTCTCTCTCTCTCTCTCTCTCTCTCTCAGAGGCAGCACGAATGCCCATGGCCTTTAAGCTCGAAAGTCACGCAATCTGGCGAACTGGAGAGCTAAACCGCAACCAAATTGCCAACAAAATATACAGTCCCCTCGTTCACCTTCTCGACACAATTTCTCTTCCACACCGCATCTTCCACCGCACATTTGGTCTGCGAGGCTAATGCGAACTGGAGAGCAAACCAAATTAAAAGCGTAATCCGCTGTCACGGGAACATGCATATTTCTTATGATTTTGCATCATAATGCGCTATCTTCAAAATCTAAAGCAACGATTGTCACCAAGGACATCTTTAAGCTCCCAAACATGACAAACTCACATAAAACAACCAATAAACTTGTCATCCAATTATGTCAGTGTGGCATCTCCATAAAGAAGAAATGAGCATCTAGGAAAAAGCTAATTTGCATGCGATCCAACTTCATTCCACTAATAAAGGAACTGTTTTTACATTACAAATCACTGTGATTTCAGTAGCCTAAGCCAAAATGTTTCGGAGGATCCCTATCAGATTGCAAAACGAATTGAATTCCGCCCAGCTAGACCAGTTGTCCAGGACAATCCAATCCCAAAGACCACATACTTGAGTGTACAACCAGGATAAATTGTCTAACCTCGGCTGGGAGAGCCAGGTGTTTTGGAGGTTCGGGCAAGGGGTAAGTCCAAATGACATTGAGATCAGTGGGTTCGTCATTAGCAGAAAAAATAAAACGAAGAGAAAAGATCATAAGGTCAAGAACAGAAGCGATACCAATCAACTCCGGAGCCCTTTTCAGTTTTCTGAGTATCTTGTGCTTTCTCCAAACTTTGCAATATGCATTGGACTACCTGTCAGCTTTTTCCCTATAACTTATTATTCAAACTTTATAAAATGAAATTTAGCGGTACTTTCAGTTCAATTGTTCGACATTCTGTCCTGATCGAGGCAATTTGTGGGCTCAGATCGCGAGTTGTGCAGATAAACAGTCGAAATGGGAACCTAGGCTCAAGCTTTGGGGAGATATAGTTGTACATCTTTTGCCTGCTCTATCCTGAGCTTATGCTTTGAGTCTTTTCATGACCACTAGAAATCATTCCGCAACATCATCTTTCACCGAGGGATCTTTATCCAAGATAGTTACAATCAAGACCATTAACATATTAGTTAGGAATTATTTAAAGAAACCACTAAGCTCCAGATGATTCTAAGTGAAAGATCGGAGCAAAAAAAAGAAATAACAAATATCTAGTTTGAAGAACTCAATTCTATTGTAAACATTCCTTTCATACGAGGTCAGCAGTGTTGCCATTTTTAAGAGAACTGATTTTGATGGTCAGTCTACTTTTACGCATGAAACAACAGAAGTGCAGAGCTACTAGACAATGACAGATTCAATCCTGTCTATACTGTGACTGCACAAGAGGCTGTGGTCATGGAAATTCTGATTATTACAAGAGGCACGAGCAGGTACAGGATGCACTGGATGTCACCATTTAAATATCTTCCCCAAAAAGAATCTCCTGGGGTTCACTCTTCCCTCTTCCCAAAACCCGCACACCAGAATACAAAAAGGTATCATATTGTGATATAACTAGATACACAACTGGATGAAATGAGAAAAAACGGTCATATGGTGATAAGCAAGCAACATCAGTAAGGCGAATAATAATACCCAGCTGGCGGTCCCATCCCATTGACTGGTGGCATGCCGTAAGGCATCAGAGGAGCAGCTGGTGCATAGTAGCCTGTCCCACCAATCTTGGCCAAAGTGGCTTGACCTTGCATCCCCTCCGTAGCATACTGCTGCCATAGTTGTTTCTCCTGCACAACCAAATGTTGTTTCTTCTCCATTTCCGCCATCTGTACAAATGAAGGAAGGATGCTCAATGATGCAGCAAAAGGGTCCTGGTTAACTGTTTGGACAGTTCCATTGGGTGCAGGGAGAGCCAATACTGGGGTTGTGCTCTTTCCAAGGCCGGGTAGAGCAACACTGCTTGTGCTACCTCTCGTCAGTTGAGCAGTGCTCACATGTTGCCTCACCATTCCCTGGTCATACATGCCATTCAGTAGCAATGGATCAAGACCACCACCTAAAGCCGCTTTCTGCTTTGACAAGTTACTAGCAGTCTCCAACAAAGCCAATTCCCAAACTTCCTTGCCAGATTCAGCAGCTGGGGTTTGCCTAGCAGAAGTCACTTCTGGTTCACCATTAGAAGGGAATGATTCCCAAGAGCCGTTCCCATTATTAGCTGGCGGCCCCGCAAATAGAGCCAATGCAAATTTATTACCTTGATCATCAGCAGTAACTCCGTCATCCCTCAGATCCACCAAATCCTCCGTCACTTGTGGCTTTGGGGGCTCTAGTTTTGGCTCTGGTGGTGGTGCAGGAGTATAATTCTCTGGTGGAGGCAATGCTTGCATCTCATTCATATCTGGCACAGGCTCCTCCTCCTTAGCCACAGGGGGCAATTCTTCTCTCCTCTCTGGGCTCTTAGGCCTCTTTGCTCTATCCTTCACAAACTCCTCCAATGTCTCCGACAACTTACTGGTAATCCTTTGCACTTCAGGATATTCAAGTGATCCAGCCACCCCTGTATCCTTACACCAATTGTAGAATGCAATCAACTCGTCAATTTGCTTAGCAGCACTAGAATAAGCATCAAAAGCCTTGACGCAATCCTGAGACTCCATATCGAAAAATTTATCAAGCAAAACAGCCAAAACCTCACAGATATCAGCATATATCTGAAAACCCTCCTTCACAACAAGGTACAATGCAACTAAGATCAGCCTGATATTCTTTGCCAGACCAGTGGGCCCACAAGCAGAGAACCGGTCCATTAGCCTCTGCAAGTGGCCAATTTTGCCAAAAATCTTCTTTGGCTTCATTTCTCTCGGTGGAGTCACTACCCTTCTCTCTTCTTTCCCTTCTTTCACAACCACACCATCGCTCACATCCCCATACGACCTTGATCTTCTCATCCCCCCCATAATTACCATATTCTCCTCTATAATCACCATAATCATAATCATTCCCTCTAGATGGTGGGGACCGAAAATCATCTCTATTCCCATACCTATCCTCACTATGAACTACCACCACCATTAGCACTTCCACTAGGGCCGCTGCCACCGCTGCAGCTCTTTCTATCAAACAAAATCAACTCAAGTCTCCGATCCAAATACATAGCATAAGTCCTCACAAAAGCCGAGTGGTCCCATAAACTAGAGTGAGCCTCATCTCTAAGATTAGACAAATTCAACAACCTAGCACCACGCCTGCCCGCATACATTATCTCCTCATGGAAAAATTGGGTCTCCACCATTCAACAAATGATGGATGACCACTAGGGATTTGAGAGCCACAATGTAGTCGTGGGTCTTGCTCAGTTGCTTCGAAAGCGCAGAAACACATGCATGAACGTGTCTGCATGAGTATGAAGTCAAATTCAAGATCTGACCAATGCATTTCTCATCCACAGGATCATCATCGTGGCTCATGGCTTTCACGATATTTACTTCCAGCTCTGCCGCCATGTTGCTCGCGACCTTCGCGAGGCCGATGCTCGTCTGGTCCTTGATAGCCCCCAGCGTTTTGTGGATCGTGCTTTGAGATATCTTCACCGTCACCCTCACCTACCTAAACGGCACAAATTAGCTAAATTAGTCACACTTGACTCAAAAACATCACTTGAGGATGATCTAAACGGCACGGGTCCTTCCCGCCGCTCTTGCGTCGCTCTTCGTGGGGATCTCTCTGGCTCCAATGCTCGTCGGATCTGTCACGTTCGTGATCGGGCTCGTTTTGATGCCCTCGGGTCGCCCTTCTGGTTTCCTTCTTTTTTACGTGGCGGGAATGGTGTCCGCTCTGTCGGAGTTGGCTCGGGCGACCCTGTGCTCCGGCGGCTTCGCGGCGGCACGACGTGGCCTCTAAGGTGGCTTCTCTATAGATCATGTTGAAGAAGAAAAAAGAAGATTCTTTTGAAGTTGAAGGCGTTCCTTTGTGATGAGCGCACCATGCCTCAGTATGTCTGCTCTCTCTGGCCAACTTCCCCTCGATGAGTTCTTGTTGAAGATCGGCGCGTACTCCATGGAGCGGGAGCCGGATTCTAGAAATAGGTTTCTTTAATCTGAGAAGTGAAAAAGTATATTTCTGTTTCTAGTAATCTGTTGTCTCGATGTCTAGGCCGAATTCGAGCAAAAGACAACCCAGATTGAGGCCCGGATTGGTGAAAATGTATGAAAACGGCTACTAGCCATTAGTAGGGCTCGCAACCAGGCCTGGCCAGGCGCCTGGGCCGAAGGGAATACCCTCCCAAATCGAATTTCAATTATTTTTAGAGCTTTTTAATGTCTGGCATGTCTTTTCTTCACCTTGCAAGAGTATTTAGATTTTTTTTTTTTTTTTAGAATTCTCTTTACGAATTCTCGCTTTGTCGAGGAGGGATTGCGAGAAAGTTATGGAACACATAACATCAACCTTATTTATTGTCTCAACTATGAAGAAGCAAATAAAACATGCAAAAGAGAATTATTATGACAGATAGCATTCGAGTAAGGTATTGTGTCATTGTTTTCTCATAAGAGGAAAAAAAAAAGGGCAAAAAGGCCACAAAAAAACTCTAAATTTTGTCCACTTTGACATATTTACCCTAAACTTTTTGTTATGGCACAAAAAATTCAATTTTGTACCTATGTGACATATTTATGCTAAACTTGTATCCGTTGGACAAATTTACCTCAAAATTTGGGTTAAATATATTACCTGAATATAATTTGGGGTTTTAGATCTCACAAAAAAGTTAATAATTTGTGGTAATTGTGTCGCACAGTAATAAGTTGGGAGTTTTAGTGTCACAAAAAAAAAATTGGGTTAAACATATGAGATTTTTTGTGTCATAAAAAAAAAGTTTGGAGTAAATTGTGTCATAGTGGACATAGCTTAAACTTTTATGTGATTTGAAAAAGAAAAAGAAATTAGATAATTTTTGAAAAACCATCCCCACTTGGGATTTTCTTGTTGCTCATACAAAAGAAAGCGTGTGGGGTCAATAAGTAGTTAGAGAAAAGAAAATAAATTAAAAGCAAGATTTTGCTTTTTGGGTTTACTTCCTGGAGAAGCCAAATAGTGGGTTCCTTTGGAAATTGAGACACCGCACGAAGAGTAAAAGAAAGAACGTATAGATATTCTTAAATTAGATGTGCGAAGGGTTTTACTATGGGATTAAACACATCGATTTGGGACGTTGGGAATGTAGATACCAATATTTGGGCTTGGTCTTAATTTATGTGTGAAAAATACTCGAGCATATAAGTGAATGTAATTTTGATTCTCTGATTATAATGAATTATTCACTGTTGACTCTTCCCGTGAGATAGGTACCAACACTTAGATCGAATGTGTAAATATTTGGTTTCAAATCAAAGGTTGCATCAAAACCAGTGGCCTTCTAGCTTGAAAGTCACGCAATCTAGCAAGCTCACCATGGCCACCTAGAGACAAGACAGAGGGAGACAATCGAGGCGAGGTGGCGGTAGCTCGGCAACTCGACAATTATGGTAGTACCAGGAGGACAGGGGCTAAGTCATTGGCATACGATGGATTTGGCGGTGGGTAGTCCTTGAATGGTGAATCGGGAGGGGCAAAGTTAGGGGAAAAATTGACAAATTTGTAAGAATGGTTAACATCATAACTAACATTAGATAACTTGAAATGGAATTGCTAGAGTAAGGATGGTTTTGGTAGGCTGTCAAAACTAGGGAGGGTGTTAGATCTATGTGCATAAAAACTGAGGGCAACCCTTTCTTGCTTTCGACATCCACGAGAGCTACATAAACATGCGATACTCCAAACCACCACAAACACCCATAGTGCTTCCTTTTTCATGATTGCAGATTCAAGTGACCAAACTTTCTCTGGCCAACTTCCCCTTGATGAGTTCTTGTTGAAGATCGGCGCGTACTCCATGGAGGGGGAGACGGATTCTAGAAATAGGTTTCTTTAATCTAAGAAGTGAAAAAGTATCTTTATGTTTCTAGTAATCTGTCGTCTCGACGTCTAGGCCGAATTCGAGCAAAAGCCAACCCAGATTGAGGTCCGGATTAGTGGAAATGTACCACGCCTGGCTAGGGCCATGTGGCTAGGCGCCTGGGCCGAAGGGGATACCCTCCCAAATCAAATTTCAATTATTTTTAGAGCTTTTTGATGTCTTGCATGTCTTTTCTTCACCTTGCAAGAGTATTTAGATTTTTTTTTTTTTTTTGAGAATTCTCTTTACGAATTCTCGCTTTGTCAAGGAGGGATTGCGAGAAAGTTATGGAACACATAACATCAACCTTATTGATTGTCTCAAATATGAAGAAGCAAATAAAACATGCAAAAGAGAATTATTATGACAGATAGCATTCAAGTAAGGTATTATGCCATTTTTTTCTTATAAGAGGAAAAAAAGGGGGAAAAGGCCACAAAAAAAACTCTAAATTTTGTCCATTTTGACATATTTACCCTAAACATTTTGTTATGGTAAAAAAAAAAAATTAATTTTGTACCCATGTGACATATTTATGCTAAACTTGTATCCCTTGGACAAATTTACCTCAAAATTTGGGTTAAATATATTACCTACATATAAATTTGGGGTTCTAGGTCTCACAAAAAAGATAATAATTTGTGATAAATGTGTCGCACGGTAATAAGTTGGGAGTTTTTGTGTCACCAAAAAAAATTGGGTTAAACATATGAGGTTTTTTGTGTCACCAAAAAAAGTTTGGAGTAAATTGTGTCATAGTGGACATAGCTTAAGTTTACTTGCCTTTCAAATGATCTTCATATCGGAGTAAGTTCCAATAAGAATAATCAATCAAGTAAATGCTAAATCCAGCCATAAAGTCTTCTAAAAACCATACGGATTGAATTCTTGAAGATAATCCCGCATCTGGATAAGTCTTCATTCTTCGGTCTGGAAACTATCAGTGATAGCAGACTTTATAGACTAAAGGCTCGCGGTCTTCAAATTTTGACAAAAGAGTTTGGAGTTCTTTAGATTATAACTTTTGAGTCTGCAAGTCTTCAAACTGGACTTTTGGAAATGTTTTGTCAACTTCAAAACAGTAATGGAGTTTTCTCTAATAGCCGCAATTCCTGAAGTTTGTGATAGTGAACAATCAGCACAACTGCAGCACACTATAACTTTAGATAGACAAAGAAGGCACATGAAATCATCGATATGTTATGGTTATACAGATATTGCTTATGCATTGACTGTAGGTGATGAGGTAGAGACAGACGAGCCTTCATCTTACTCTGAGGCGATGGCTAGTTCAAAGTTGTTGTAGTGGCTAGGAGCTATGAGTAAAGAGATGAAATCACTCTATCGAAATCAAACATGGGAGCTGGTCAAAGTACCCAAGAGCCAAAAGATTATCGGAAGTAAATGGGTCTTTAAACAAAAAGAGGGCATTCCCGGTGTAGAGGCAACAAGGTATAAGGCGAGACTTGTGGTGAAGGGATATACATAACGTGAGGGCATTGACTATGATGAGGTGTTCTCTCCTGTGGTAAGACATACTTCTATTCGTGTTTTACTTGCCTTAGTTGTTTCGCAAGATCTCGAGTTAGAGCAACTAGATGTGAAAACTGTGTTTCTTCACGGTGAGTTGGAGGAGCAGATTTATATGAGACAACCAAAGAGATTTACTATTCCAGGTAAGGAAGATCATGTTTGCTTGTTGAAGAAATCTTTGTACGGGTTGAAACAGTCTTCTAAGCAGTGGTATAAACATTTTGATGCTTTCATGGCTAGTCAAAACTACTCAAAAAGTCAAATGGATAACTATGTTTATTTTAGGAGATTGGAGAATGATTCTTTGATTTATCTACTCTTATATGTTGATGGTATGCTGATAGTAGCTAAGAATATGTCCGATACTAATGTGCTGAAGAGGCTGTTAAATGCTGAATTTAAGATGAAAGATTTAGGTGTTGCAAAGAAAATATTGAGTATGGAGATTTTGCGTGACTGAACTGCATGAATTTTACGTCTATCTCAAAAGAAATATATTGAGAAGATCGTGTCGTGTTTTAATATGCAATCAACAAAATCTGTAAGTACACCTTTAGCGAAGCACTTTAAACTTTCAGATAAATTGTCACCACAGACTAAGGAAGAGGAGGAGCATATGTCTCGTGTTCCTTATTTTAGTGCAGTGGGTAGTATTATGTATGCTATGGTATACACTAGGCTTGATATTTCACAAGCTGTGAGTATGGTTAGTCGCTATATGAAGCGTCTTGGTAAAGCTCATTGGGAGACCACTGATTTTGTGGATTCAAATCACGTTGGTGACTTGGATGATCGCAGATCTTTAGCAGAGTATGTGTTTACACTAGCAGGTGGTGTGGTTAGTTGGAAAGCATCCTTACAGGATCACATTGTCTTGTTTTCGACTGAGGCAGAGTACATGGCACTAACCTTTGTAGCGAAGGAGGTGATATGGTTACAAAGTTTGCTCTTGGACTTTGGGTTAAAACAGAAATGTGTGGATATACACTATAATAACCAAGGTGCGATACATTAGGCATATAATTCAGCTTATCACGAGCGATATCAATATCAGGTACCACTTCATCCGAGATGTCTTAGCTAAGCGTAATATTATAGACAAAAAGATTGTTACAACAGATAACCTAGCAAACATGATGACTAAGTATGTTCCTTTGGCGAAACTCAAGCTCTGCTTGAGCTCAATTGGCGTCTGTGGAGAGTGAGCGCTTGTCGTGGTGTTGGGAGAGCAGCATGGATGATGAGCTCTATAACTTGGCTTCAAACATCGAGCCAAGGGGGAGAATTGTTAAATTAATGTCTCAAGTTTAAATTTGGATAACCATTTGTTAAACTGAATTTTATCGAGAAAGATTTTCAAAGTGGATTACAAATCGGATGAAGAAATCTTTCTTCTTATTGGACTTTCCTTTGAATGTGCAAAATAACTAAGGAAACAAAAGAAGAAAGTTACCAGACAAAAGAGGAAATAAATCAAAGATAAAGTAAGATTTCCTCCTTCTGCAAAAGCTTCTCACGTTGAAGGCTAAAGGTGGTGGTGGTGGGCCTAGGTCAAACTTTTGACCTTTGGGCACACATATAAAACATAACACGTTTTTTTCTAGGGAGGTGTGGCCAAAACCCTACAAGAGAAAAATAAGAGCCACCCACGGGATTAAGAAAAGGAGTTCTTGTTTTCGGCATACGTGGAGTGTTTCGAGCTTCAACACATGATAATTTTGTGCAGTGAGTTTATGTTCAAGTGAGTTGTTTATTTATAAACACTTTGAGTTTGGGGTTAAATCTAGGTATGAGAAACACTCGAGCGTGTGAGTGATTATAAACTCTAATTCTCCAATTATATTGAATTATTAGCGACTGGCTCTCCCCGTGGATGTAGGTACCGATATTCAGATCGAACAACGTAAACTTCTAGTGTCCTTATTATTTCTCATTTATTTCTCTGACGATTCCGTATTGACGTAAATTGCAAGATCCTGTCGTTTCTGCGTATCATATTCTAATAGTTCGGGCGTGTAGACTCCAGCGCATTAAACATTGACAAAGAAATTTTTTGTGGACATCCACCAAGGGCCCAGTAGCAAATAAAATGAACTCTCGTAGTCAAATTGCCTGTGGACTTTAATTGCCTACTTGGAATTTTCTATGAGCTCTCGCAATTGAAGTATGTCTTGATTTTGAGCTGTTATGCAATCTAACTTTAATTGCATAAGAAAGAAATCCAAAAAATCCTTCTTTGAATGGCGTATTTATTGAAGAGTTTCTTTGATTTGGTAGGACGTATCCACGATTACATCCAAACCATGCAATGTAAAAAATTTGAGAGGACATTGCATGGACACTAGGGTAAGAAAAAGATAAAAGTTCAATTTGGGAGGTATGGGCGTGTAGACTCCGGCGCATCAAACAATGACAGAGAAATTTTTTTGTGGACAGTCGCCGAGGACCCCAGTAGCAAATACAATGAACTCTTGCGGTCAAATTTCCTGTGGGCTTTAATTGCCTACTTGGAATTTTCTGTTTGGTCATACAAAAGAAAGCGTGTGGGTCAAGAAGTGGTTAGAGAAAAGAAAAGAACTTAAAAGCAAGGTTTTGCTTTTTTGGGTTTCCATTACTCGAGAAGCATAATAGTGGAATTCCATTAGAAATTGGGCCACCGCACGAAGAGTAAAAGAGAGAACATACGAAGCTTTTGGAATTAGCTATGCGAAGGGTTTTGCTATGGGCTTACATATAAATACATTACAAATGTCAAGCTAGGATAGAGAACTCATCAGACATGATGACAAAGCATGTTCCTCTGATGAAACTTAAGCTTTACTTGAGCATTTTTTTCATCTATAGAGAGTGACCATCCATCAAGGCTTTGGGAGAACTGGCATGGATGATGAACATTATGACTTAGTTACAAATGTCCATAGCAAAACCCTTCGCATAACTAGGGTAGAGAACTCGTCGGACATGATGACTAAGCATGTTCCTTTGACGAAACTTAAGCTTTACTTGAGCGTAGCTTTCATCTATAGAGAGTGAGTGTCCATCATGGCTTTGGGAGAACTAGCATGGATGATGAACATTATGACTTAGTTACAAACGTCAAGGCAAGGTTATTAAAGTATGTCTAGATTTTGAGCCATTATGCAATCTAACCTGATTGGATAAGAAAGATATTCAAAAAATCTTTCTTTGAATGGCATATATGTTGAAGAGTTTTCTTTATTTGGTTGGATGTCCAAGATTACACCAGACCTTGCAATGTAAAAAAATTGAGAGGATATTGCTTGGATGTTTGGGTAAGAAAAATATATAAGTTCAATTTGGGAGGTTTGAGTGTGCAAACTCCGGCGCATTAAACATTGACAAAGAAATTTTCCTGTGGACAGCTGCCAAGGGCCCCAGTAGCAAATACAGTGAACTCCCGTAGTCAAATTGCCTGTGGACTTTAATTGCCTACTTGGAATATTCTATGAACTCTCGCCATTGAAGTATGTCTCAATTTTGAGCTGTTATGCAATCTAACTTGATTGGATAAGAAATAAATCCAAAAAATCTTTCTTTGAATGGCGTATATATTAAAGAGTTTCTTTTATTTGGTTGGATGTATCCATGATTACATCCAGACCTTGCAATGTAAAAGATTTGAGAGGATATTGCTTGGACACTTGGGTAGGAAAAAGATAAAAGTTCAATTTGGTAGGTTCGGGCGTGTAGACTCCGGCACATTAAACATTGACGGAGAAACTTTTTTGTGGACAGCTGCCAAGGGCCCAGTTATAGATACAATGAACTCTCGTAGTCAATTTCCTGTGGACTTTAATTGCCTACTTGGAATTTTCTTTTTGGTCATACAAAAGAAAGCATGTGGGTCAGGAGGTGGTGAGAGAAAAGAAAAGAACTTAAAAGCAAGGTTTTGCTTTTTTGGGTTTCCTTTACTCGAGAAGCCTAATAGTGGAATTCCACTAGAAATTGGGCCACCGCACGAAGAGTCAAAGAGAGAACATGCGAACTTTTTTCAATTAGCTATGCGAAGGGTTTTGCTATGGGCTTGCATATAAATACATTGCAAATGTCATGCCAGGGTAGAGAACTCATCAAACATGATGACTAAACATGTTCCTTTGACAAAACTTAAGCTTTACTTGAGCATTTTTTCATCTATAGAGAGCGACCATCCATCAAGGCTTTGGGAGAACTGGCATGGATAATGAACATTATGACTTAGTTACACATGTCCATAGCAAAACCCTTCGCATAGCTAGGGTAGAGAACTTGTCAGACATGATAACTAAGCATGTTCCTTTGACTAAACTTAAGCTTTACTTGACTGTAGTTTTCATCTATAGAGAGTGAGCGCCCATTGAGGCTTTGGAAGAACTGGCATGGATGATGAACATTATGACTTAGTTACAAACGTCGAGGCAAGGTTGTTAAAGTATGTCTCGATTTTGAGCCGTTATGCAGTCTAACTTGATTGGATAAGGAAGAAATTCAAAAAATCTTTCTTTGAATGGCGTATATATTAAAGAGTTTCTTTTATTTGGTTGGATGAATTCACAATTACACCAGACCTTGCAATAAATTTGAGAGGATATTGCTTGGACGCTTGGGTAAGAAAAATATATAAGTTCAATTTGGGAGGTTCGAGAGTGCAAACTTCGACGCATTGAACATTGACAAAGAAATTTTTCAGTGGACAGCTGCCAATGGCCCCAGTAGTGAATACAATGAACTCTCATAGTCAAATTGCCTGTGGACTTTAATTGCCTACTTGGAATATTCTATGAAGTCTCACCATTGAAGTATGTCTCAATTTTGAGCTGTTATGCAATCTAACTTGATTGGATAAGAAAGATATCCAAAAAATCTTTCTTTGAATGGAGTATATATTGAAGAGTTTCTTTTATTTGGTTGGACGTATGCACGATTACATCCGGACCTTGCAATGTAAAAAATTTGAGAGGATATTGCTTGGACACTTGGGTAGGAAAAAGATAAAAGTTCAATTTGGGAGGTTCAAGCGTGTAGACTCCAGCACATTAAACATTAAGAGATAATTTTTTTTTTTTTTTTTTTTTTTTTTTTTGTGGACAGCTACCAAGGGCCCAGTAGTAAATACAATGAATGCCCGCGGTCAAATTTCCCGTGGACTTTAATTGCCTACTTGGAATTTTCTTTTTGGTCATACAAAAGAGAGCGTGTGGGTTAGGAAGTGGATAGAGAAAAGAAAATAAATTAAAAGCAGGGTTTTGCTTTTTTGGGTTTCCTTTACTCGAGAAGCCTAATAGTGGAATTCCATTAGAAATCGGGCCATCGCATGAAGGGTAAAAGAGAGAACATCCGAACTTTTTTGAATTAGCTATGCGAAGTGTTTTGCTATGGGCTTAAACACCCAGTGATTTGCCCTATGAGATTCACATGCAATGGAAGCAATTTGAATAATGTTATACTCATTAAGTTAAACTAACTGCTTTTTAATCCAAATGGCAATTTGTTATGCTTTTTTTCTAGTGTGAAATGTGTAAAAGCTACAAAGTAGTAATTTTCAATATCTTGAAATATAAGCATTCTAAGTTAGTCGAGCAAAACAATAAGAAGAGAGCACTTCAATGAACCCGTTACCATATTTACATCCTATGTTAGTTTCCCAAGCAAGAAACCAATTCATTGTGAGTAATCCTCTTAACATTTACTAATTTTCATGTTAGCATCATTCAGTTGCATTCTAACTGTAATATATGATCTTGTGTTCCAGCTGGAACCAATCACAAGGCTTGTGCTTTTCATTGGATAGAGATTGAATTAGTCATATAAATGACAATAGTGACTAGGCTAGACTAGACTTAACATGTGGAAAAAGTTATGCCAATAGAGACATTTGGAAAACTCCCCGCAAATGAAATCTAGCCATTGCATAAGGTACATTTCCTGCCCCACACGCTAATTGACCTGGTCACCATAAGGGGCAGAGCTACATTCATCACTAAAAATGATTTCTACACTCAAGCACAGCATCGCTGAACTTCTATAAACCTGCTCTAACTTGCAAAAAAGAAGTTAAGTCAAGAGTGTGATACATGTAAAGTTTGGTCACTCGAATCTACAGTCATGAAAAAGAAAGCACTGTGGGTGTTTGTGGTGGTTTGGGGTATCGCATGTTTATGTGGCTCTCGTGGATGTCGAGAGCAACGAGAGCAAGAAAGGGTTGCACTATTAGCGCTCGATGCCATATTGGACTTTGCACATTGGGAGGACGCTGAAGGATCATATTTTAACTGTTGCAGCTGGAAAGGTGTTGAGTGCAACCCCACCACAGGACGAGTCACTCAACTAATGCTCGGCGGTCTAAGGGCTAGCCATCTCGGCTTCAAAACTTGGTACCTAAACGCTTCTCTACTTCTTCCCTTGGAAGAACTCAAGAGCCTTGACTTGTCCTACAACTATTTAGGAGGGTGGATTGCACCAAAAGGTATAAATTCGTCTTTCGTCCATTTCCTATAAAACAAGAGCTACTCATTATCTAATAAACTCATAAGTTAACCACAGCTGGGTTCTTACTCACTTCCTAGATTTAGATGATTATGTCCTCGTCATCATTTATCCACAAGTCTATGACATATTTCCCTTGAAATGCAATATATGTTTGCGGGTGCACTTGAATAGAATATTGCAGATTTTACTGCATTTCGTTGTTGGTTTGCAAAACCAAACCTGCTATCTTCAAGGCTAAGCGAACTAGAGGTGCTTGACTTGAGCGGTAACTTTCTGAATCATTCTATTCTGTCTGTTCTCGGTACAATTCCATCTCTTCGGCATCTATTCCTTAGAGACAGTAATTTGAGTGGGACTTTACATGTGAATGGTAAATTTCTCTGACTTATTCTCTACTCAGGATTCAGTACAAAATCGCCATCCTTTACTTGATTTAACATTGTTTGTGGAAAAATTAGGCGGTTTTAGTAATTTGATGGAGTTGGATATAAGTTATAACACAGTTGATGTGGTGGCTATTGCTAACGATGCTATTTCAGCTTTCATGCAGGAACCTCAATTTTATTCATAAAGTCAGGGCCTGCATGATAACGTTTTTGTTTCTCCCAATTTCTGTTCTTTTGTTCCCTGGAACAAAAAAAGAATAGAAATCTGTTTGGTAACGCCAAGTTGTTTTTCTATTCTCTGGAACAGAAAGTTAGCTCAGGAATAAATTTGGAGCAAAAACAAGAAATTAAAAAAAAAAGGTCATTCTTGTTCCTAGGAACAATTTCTAAAAATAAGCAAATTTTCTTTTTTCTTTTTCTTTTGTTCCTCTCTCTTGCCGCGGCCATCTCCAACCACTCGGAGTCGCCGCAAACCGCTATTGCCTCCTCCCGTCATCACTTGCCGTCGCCACTACACGACCGCCGGCGGTTGGCGGCGGCCAATGGGCTGTGTGGCGGCGGTCGGTGGTGACGGTTGGCCACCGGCGGTCATGTAGCGGCAGTAGCAGGCAACAACGGGCGGCGGCGGTCGGTGATCCGTGAGCAAGAATAAAAAACGGATAAATACAAAAAAGAAACTGTTTCGTACCAAACACATTTATATTCTTTTTCTATTTTTGGAGTAGAAATTTTGTGTAATTACCAAACACCTTATTTTACTCAAAATTTGTTCCCCATAATATAAATAAAAAAGAATTATTTCCGAAAAATAACTCTTTCCCAGCCAATAAGCGTTGTCATGCGCTGCCTAAACTAACTAGCCTGCAGGTCATGCCGGCAGGCTCTTTAATACCTATACATGGGCTACATATTAAGAATAAAGAAGTCATATTGCAACCCCCTTCTCTTTCTATATAGAAATGTTGCCGATTCAAAAGATTTGTATCTCAAGGCATATGCGTGGGTGCTTTCATTATTTACTTTGGATAATTCTATTTTACTCATTCATGATGCAACCCCCTTCTCTTTCGTCCTTTGTTTGCAGAACCAAACCTACTGTCTTCAAGGCTGAGCAAACTAGAGGTGCTTGACTTGAGCAGTAACTTTTTGGATGATTCTATTATATCCGTTCTCGGTACAATTCCATCTCTCCGACTTATTCTCTACTCATAATTCAATACAAAATCACCATCCTTGACTTGAGTTAACACTACTTGTGGAAAAATTAGGTGGTTTTAATCATTTGTTGGAGCTGGAAATAAGTTATAATGCAATTGATGCAGTGGCTATTGTTGAAGGTACTACTTCAGTTTTCATGTAGGAACCTCATTTTTATTCATAAATTAAACTAACTAGCCTACGAATCATGCGGGCAAGCTCTTTAATACCTATACATATGCTTCATATTAAGAATGAAGAAGTTATATATTGCAACCCTTCTCTTTCCATATAGAAATGTTACCAATTCAAAACATTCCTATCCCAAGGCATCCACGTAGGTGCTATCACTATTTAAGCTGGGTAATTCTATTTTTTTAGTTCGTGGTACAATTCTGACTCTCAGTTGTCTATTCTCCAAAACAACATTTGAATTGGACTTTACATGTGAATGATAGTTTCTCTAGCTTATTCTTTGTTCATGTAGAATACTCGTTTCTATTTATAAATTAAACTAACTAGACTACGATTCATGCATGCTCTTTAATAACTTTACATGTGCTTCATATCAAGAATATAGAAGTCATCCCTTCTCTTTTCATATAGAAATGTTGTTGATTCAAAGGATTTCTAGCCCGAGGCATCCGAGTGGGTGCCTTCACAACTTTACTGCCAAGCAATTTACTTACTTGGAGTTTTACTTGTAGGCATCAAAAACTTGAGTCACTTAGAGAAGCTCTACCTAAATGGTGTACACTTGAAGGATGTGGGGGCCGTTGTGCGAGCATTAGGGACATTGTCATCCCTCAGGATTCTCTCTCTCCAGAAGAATACAATAGAAGGAACAATTATTGCTCAAGGTTAGTCAAACCCATTAATGAATGCATATTCAAAGTAACGCTCTGTTTGTTTTGGGGAAAACGACTTCCAAAAAAATGTTTCTCAAATTTTCCAATGTTCGGGAAAATGAGGAAATCATTTTCCTTTTCTCTTTCTTTCACCTAAACTTGTTTTTCTCTGTGCACTGTTTTAAGTTTTTTTATTTTTTATTTTTTTCTTCTTTGTTTTTTTAAATCAAAATTTTAATTATTTTTTTTCCTTTTTAAACAAAATCAATTTTTGAATTATTTTTTCCTTTTTTAATTTCTTTATTTCTTTTTTCCTTCTTATTCTTTTTCCTTCTTCCTCAATCGGTCACTTTGGCTATGACAACGGCCGGCAACCGACCACAAGGGAGGGACAAGCTCGCCGATGCCAAGGCATTGCCAATTTGACAAGGCTCAAGTTGGTCGGCCTCGAGCAATCTTGACCTCACTTGTGGTTGGCGATCGGTTGAACAAAAAGGGGGAAAAAAGAAAAAAACAATAATTAAAAAATATATTTTTAAAATAAAAACTAAAATATTTTTGAAAGGAGTGCATGGATGAAAATCAAATCAGATTTTCCATATCAAAAAGTGAAAAATATTTTCTAGCTCACTTTCAAGTTTTAGTATAATATCGTAAAATATTGTCATTCTCCTGAAAAATGACTTATCGGAAAATATTTTCCAAAAATGTCATATTTTTAGCGAAACAAATGGAGTTTTAATTTTTATTAGAAAGTTCTATTCACTCATGATATTTTTGTGCCATTTCTTGATTATGCTTGTGTAAGGAAATCTAATGTTCAGTAATTGTTTTGTGGGAAGATTTCCATAACTTCAGTAAGTTGGAACAACTCATCTTGGATAATTCTTCGTTAAACACAAGCATGGGAATCCTTTCCAGCCTTGGTCCTTTGACATCTCTTAGATTGTTGTCCTCATCCAAAAGTGATCTAAGTGGCAACCTATCAGATCAAAGTAAGTTCTGATCTCTCAATGTAAAAGTTGGACAAAAAAAGATCCTCAATGTACTTGAATGTCTTCTTTGTATGTACCGATATATGTCATTGTAATTGAATTGACCTATAATATCAATAACAGGCTTGTGTAACCTGATAAAACTAGAAGAGCTGGATCTTAGCACTAACAGAATTACTGGCGGGCTTCCTACGTGCTGGCGAAACATGACCTCTATTCGAATTCTGAATCTTGCAGACAATGAATTCATAGATAGTGTCGCCTCATCTCCCCTCACTAGTCTTGCCTCACTCGAGTTTCTTTCCATTTCGGGTAACCATTTTAATATCCCCTCATCACTCGGCCCACTTGCAAATCATTCAAGACTCAAGGTACTGTTGCTTGATGACACCAAACTAACAGTTGATACCAAAGTTGCATCTTTGATCCCAAGGTTCCAGTTGAAGGTTTTTATTATGTCAAATAGTCTATCAAAAGGATTCAAAGTGACTTTTCTGGGCTATCTCAATCATCAATATAACCTAAGAATCATCGATCTCTCCTTGAATGACATTCCAGGTCCCTTTCCAACTTGGTTGTTGGAAAATAACACTAAGTTGGAGAAGCTTTTTATGAGACATAACTCATTCACAACACTTGAGGTTCCATCAATGACCTATTTAAATCTTTCGGTGATGGACATATCCAATAACGACATGAGAGGAGAGCTCACTACCGAATTTTGTGTGAATTTCCCAAATTTGGACTACCTTAATCTATCAGCCAATAGATTGGAAGGGAATATTCCATCTGAACTGGGCAGTGTAAAATCCCTACATTCCTTAGACCTGTCTCGCAACAATTTCTTAGGGGGAGTACCTAGCCAGTTACTAGATAGTAACTCATCATTATGTAACCTCAACGTAGCATATAACAAATTGCAAGGAGAAATTGTATTGCCCAACCACACCATGAACCACAATCAGATATGTCCATCACAGCTATGTCTGCGGTTAAGCCACAACAAGTTCACTGGAGATCTCTCTTTTCTTTCATCACTCGTAAATTTGGAGCTATTGGACATTAGCAACAACTCTTTCATCGGCAAGCTTCCCAGATGGATTGCAAACATGTCATATCTTGCAGTTCTTGACTTGTCCAAAAATCAATTTGATGGGCTCATCCCTCGAGAACTCTTTAATCTTCGTGACCTCCAGTATTTGGATTTGTCTAAAAACAATCTCTATGGTCCATTACCATCATCTTTTATAGCATGCCTGTTGAGTCACATCCATTTGAACAGGAACAAATTGAATAGTACACTTGTGCCTGCGCTCAGCAACAACTCCTATTTGGTGACCTTGGATCTGAGTGAAAATGAGTTCTCCGGAAGCATACCCTATTGGCTAGGTAACCTCTCTCAACTAAGCATTCTTTCACTTAGAGGTAATAGCTTCGGTGGAACATTTCCCGAGCAATTGTGCAGCTTGAAAAGCTTAAGTATGATCGATCTTTCTAAAAACAATCTATTTGGTCGATTACCTAGTTGCTTGGGACCCATGAATTTCTCTTCCACAGGAAATGACAATAAGGTAACTTCAACCCCAAATAGGGGATTTCAATCCATATCAAAGTCACCTTGGTCTTATTCAACCCCAAATAGGGGATTTCAATCCATATCAAAGTCACCTTGGTCTTATGTGAGGGCAATTAAAAGCCATATTGAACGGGACTACGATATAGAAATAGAAACAATACAACTTCCACTGTGACAGTCTGATTTTTTTTCACTTCTGTTTTCAATGAAATGAATCGGGCTTTTCATCGATATGCCTATAGCGCTATTTTCTGAACTGATCACTCATGAAATAATTAGACTAATCAGGAAAGTTATTAAGAATTTTGATGCAACCGACTTGAGAATTCGACCAGGAATCGACTGCTCGACCGTGTTAGTCTACAAGGATCATTTCGGCACAAATCGAAAATATATCGAAAATCGAAAATAGGTCGATTCGATAGAGATAAAATTAGACTTGGGTGATTCCATCTAATTACAGAATTCTCGTCGATCGGCACTAAATCGATTTTTCTGTTGTTTTGGTACCCTGTGCTCGAAATTGAAACCTCGAGATTTTTCGCGACAATCGAGAGTCGTCAATGCGTCGAAGATGTACATTGTGGCTCGAGAATAATCGACCACAGTCAATGCACCAAAATTCCCAAAAACTAACCGATAGTTTAAGTTTCGCTAAAATCACATTTGACTGAAATTAACCGAGGAAATGATGTTGATTACAGAAATTAAGAATTCTCACGTGTCACAATTAATCCCGGGGAATGTTGTTGCATCTTCCTAAATTTTATGGACGACGGGAATTATTAATGGAAAAGAGGCAAGAATAACAAATTAAAAGAATAAAAAGGAAATGCCACTTTTTAAATAGGTTTTGGGCATTTATTATGAAACAATTGGAAAAAGAGTTATAGAAGTTTAAAAGAGGTATTATAAGTTGTTACTAAGGGACTTGACCCTATTGATTTAGATGTTAGATTGGTAATTAAAGAAAAAAAAAAAAAAAAAAGAGAAGTCTCCTCAAAATGAAATTCGTAGGAATCCCTCTCTCCTACAATTTCACCTCAACTTCCTTGGTATTTAATGGAGATAGACTTGGAAAAGATAGGGGGACCTAAGGTGGTAATGGAGAGCCATTTTTCCATGGAAAATTAGGCCAAAAGCAGGAGGTAAATGCTGAGTAAAGGCTGAGTAACTTATCTGCAATTACTTCTCCTTTTCCCTCACCTCTTCTTGCCGTAGGAAACCGAAATGCAGCAGCAAATGGCTGAGTGAATGCTGAGTAATGTATCTGCAATTACTTCTCCTTTTCCCTCACCTCTTCTTGCCGTAGGAAACCGAAATGCAGCAGCAAATGGCTGAGTGAATGCTGAGTAATTTATCTGCAATTACTTCTCCTTGGAAACCGAAACGCAACAGCAAATGGGCTGCTTTCCGTCTTAACTTTTCCCTTTTCTTTCTTGTCCGTTATCTTTCTTTCCTTTCTTTTCTCTCAACCGAAGAATCTTAGTCTTCTGCTTTACCCTCTTTTCTTTTTCTTCTGCACTTATTTCTTCTCCCCTGCTGCCGTGCACTTGTCTCTCTTTTTCCCTTATCTAGCCTTACAACAATTTCCTTTCCCTTTCACAGCCATGAAAAGTCTTGTCTTCTTCTCCTTTAAGTTAGTTTATTCAGCCATTCTTGCTCCCCCTTGGACGACAAATCAGCAACTGAACAGCAAGGTCTCAAGCGTTCCTCCCTCCTCAAGAAAATCCAGGACTTTGTGTGCTGCTGTGGTGGTCGCTCAACGATGCCTCCAGCCGTGGTGCCGGGTCCAAATCATCGTCAAAACACCTCCAGGGCTGTCCTTGTGTTGCCGTCCGGCCACAAGTGAGGATCGCCATTAGATTTAACGGTAATTCGTCTCCTAAACGTAGATTAGGGGCTGAGTACATTCTTTAGGGATTTTTATGTGGAGGAACTATTAGATGAAGTTATATGTGTATGAATATTACTTAGGGATGTTATAATGGCCATAGAAAAGTTTAGATAGGATTTATGGAGCAAAATAAAAGTCGTGGAGAGAGATTTGGAATAGAACAGAGGCTGTTTTCTGAAACAGTTTCCGGGACATGTATGTTTTGCTAATTTCGTGGACAACTTTGTGATGTGATTTTGAAGAAATTTCCTTCTGAAGAAATGTTTTGGACATCCTAAATAATAACATATATTTTTCTCAGAATTTTTAGAAATTAAATAGGTGACGATTTTAATGACGTCATCCTCGGAACAGTATTTTGGACAGTCCAGTAACCCGTGACCTACCATGATTCCAAGGGTTGTTACCTACCTTTAGAGGTCGAATTTCCAATCGGTTCCTTCATGAAAGTTGTTCCTTACAACTTCTAATATAACATACTCTAATTTCAAATTAAATGAACAAGATTTCGACCCAAAACCGAACTGATTTTAATGAGTTAGACTCTCTGGAACTGGACCCGATTTTTGTGCTGGATAGAAGAAATTTCTGGGCCGAATCCAGAGGGATCTGGATCTCGGTGTCTTCATGAAAAATGTTTGTTTATATGTTTTCTAGCACGTGTCTGAATTTGAGAATTTGTTGAGATCATTTGAGTGAATTTCTGACTGTGACAATGGAAGAACGTTATTGGACAGCTTTCTGTAAATTTGGGTGAATAAGGGTATATGCTTGTTTTGAAGAATTCTTACTATGAAATTGCTTAATTGATGCTGTGGATGCTGTGTATAATTGATTATTGAAATGTGGCATCTATCATATGCATTCACGACATGATTCCGTCACGTGCCTTTGGGGCCGAACGATGCTCCTTCGGGAATGCCCCACGTCAACGGATGCCGGTCGCAAAGGGATGCTTTGGGCCGATGCTCCTTAATTGGAATGCCGTCTAGATGTAGACGTTGCCGCGCTCAATGGTGTGAGGCAAAGCCCGGTTATACCGGATGACTGTTATATGTTAAAAATTGGCTACGGTCAATGATCTGATATCTGCATCCCCATCTATATGTGCATTGAATTATTCAACTGCTAGAAATGTCAATGTGATATTGTATGATTGAATGCCACTAACGTACAGGAAAGTGCAAGTGATGAGAAAGGGTAAGAAGGGTGATTAGACTGCATGTATATGTACCCTTCTCCTAATCTGGGTTTAGTAGATTGACTTGCTGAGATGTGATCTCACCCCTTAATGGGCTAACATTTTCAGGTCCTTAGAAGAAGGAAGGCCAAGTCGTGTACAGTGGTTTGCAGGGAAGGAAAAAAAATAGAAGTCTCTCTACCTTCACCCAGGTGATGACGGGTCTTCCCTCGAGGCTGAGAATGGGTGACAGTTCACCCTAGAAGGGTTGAGGAGTATGATAATATATTAATGAACCCCGGTTTTGTAAATAGAAGCTTAAATTATAGGAAATCAAACAGCTTTACTTTTTGTGTTAGACCTTGGGGTATTAAACTGGTTTGTATTTAAGTACTACTTTATTGTAGGTGTGGTTTGTGAAAATACTATCCTACATTTCTATCCCACTGTTATGTTGTATGGAGATTGTTTTACGTTTCCGCATGTGCATAATAATGAATGGGTCAGCGACACTCCCTGGGACGTCGCAAATTTATATCGACCACGGAGAGATGTGCATGTGCTCGGAGTTCGGGTTGTGACATCCACATATTGTTGGGCTCACAACAAAAGGAAGGTTTTATTCTTATAAAGGGTACACACTCCTCCAAATGGTGCAACTGGATTTTTCTTGCAACCAGTTCAGTGGAGAGATCCCCTCGGAGATTGCAATTTTACAGGACATGCTTGTGCTGAACCTATCTCATAACAAGCTTAATGGACATATACCGATGTCATTGTGGAACCTCACAAAGATTGAGAGTATTGACCTTTCCTACAACAACTTGATTGGTTCTATCCCTGAAGAGCTTACTCAGTTGAATTTTTTGGGAGTCTTCAATGTGTCTTACAACAACTTGTCAGGAGCCATACCAAACAAAAATCAATTTGGGGCATTCGACGAAAGCAGTTACTATGGAAACCATCTTTTGTGTGGACTGCCGTTGAGTAAGAAGTGCTCGACAACCATAAGTGTTAATTGCTCAACAACAAAATCATGCACGAAAGCTAAAGAAGATGGTTTCATAGACGAAGAGACATTCTATATCAGCTTCGGAGTGTCATACACAATGGTTTTACTAGTAATTCCGGTTGTTCTATTCATCAATCCCCAATGGCGACAAGGATGGTTTCACTATGTGGAATTGGTTATCACCACATGTCAGAGTTTGTTCATCACATGCTACTATTTTGTGCAGGATGGTTTTCGAAAATTGTCCAGTGACCAAACAATTTAGATTCTCTCGTTCTGCATTTTCAGGTAATGGCATGATTGGGTATTTTTCTTTTCATTTGTTATTGTTGTTGATCAACATTGGCCTCAATGTAGATCAACCAAGTCAATGTAAGTTTTCATCTTCACAACTGAATAAGGTCTAGTTCTAATTTCCTTGAAGACAATACATGGCGTGATCCTTCCCTCTTTCGAAAAGGTGGTTTTTACGTAGTTGCTTGCTCATCTCTATTTGGTTAGGTGATCACACCACTCTAGATGACAAACAATACTAGAAAAACACAGCTTTCTCATCTTTGTTATTTCTGCAGTAACACGTTTGCTTTCCTTTCCAGATGAAAATTTTCGTCTTTGTATATCACTCAATCCCTTCACAAACCATTTGAGACATAAAACTCTTATTGCTTGATAATATAACACGAACGACAACATGTTCTTCAGAGTCATAGGTTCTTGGCTGATCTGCAATTTGGTTAGGACATCGATTTCCTTCTAACTTTTATGAAGAGTGTCTCATGAGAGGGTTAAATTCATGGTCAAACTTGCATTTTCGTGACAACTTTTGCTAGTCCTGCCTGTGTGGAATGACGTTCTAACATTTTGCTAGGAGCTTAGCTCTAGAGGAAGGATTATGATAAAGCTACAAATCATATAACATCGATTTTATTGATTATCTAAAATATGTAAAAGTAAGTTTAACGTGCAAAAGATCATTATTATATCATATAATGTATAACTAAGGTATCATGCCCTTTTTTCTCAAAAAAAAAAAAAAAAAAAAAGGAAAAAATATAGAGAACCTTCCCCACATTTGAAAATGCGCATTTTGCATTTTCAGAGAAGACAAACAACCCTAGACCCAATGAGATAAACAACTACCCCACCCCACGCCAAACCCCATTTTTCTCCCCATCCCTCTATCTTCCTCCACGCGGACGTTAACCATTAGAGCTCGAACGTCGCACTCAAAGGACATGGCCACAAGCTCAAGGGCAATACGAATTCCCGTGGCCTTTGAGCTCGAAAGTAACGCAATCTGGCGACTTGGAGAGCAAACAATTACCAAAGTAGGTAGCTAAACTACAACCAAATTGCCAATAAAAAATACAGTCCCTCGTTCACCTTCTCGACAGAATCTCTCTTCCACACTAAATCTTCCGCTGCGCATCTGGTCTGTGAGGCTAATTCGAACTGGAGAGCAAACCAAATTAGAAACTGTAATTTGCTACCGTGAGAACTCAAATTTTTCTTATGATTTTGCATCATGATGCGCTTATCTTCAAAATGTAAAGCGGGGATCATCGCAAGGACATCTTCAGCCTCCCAAACATGACTTACATAAAGCAACCAGTGAAATTGTTGTCCAATTATATCAGTGTGGTATCTCTAATAAGAAGAAATGAGCATCTAGGAAAGCTAATTTGTGTACAATCTGACTTCATTCCAGTAACAAAGAAACTGTTTCTACTTAGAGATCTTTCATGTATTGATGAATAAATTATACTAGGTATGCAAAAACTCAGTGATCATTCTCGTATCATCTTCTCTAATTAATGTCTAAGTATCCAGAGACTTTGTTAAAGAAAATTTGGGGTCCCATGACTTAAGAGGGCAAATCGAGTCAGTTAACCCTATCAACATATAAATACATCACAAACCATTGTGATTTCAGTAGCCGAAGCCAAAAAGTTTCAGAGGATCCCTATCAAATTGCAAAACCAATAAAGGTCAAAATTCTGCCCAGCTAGACTAGTTGTCCAGGACAATCGCAAAAACCATGCTTCAAGGGGTGGAGGTCATGGGACTTGCCAGATCGACGCATCAAGTGCACAACCAAGATATATTGTCTTACCTCGGTTGAGAGAGACAGGCGTTTTGGAGGTTCGGACTAGGGGTAAGTCCAAATAACATTGAGATCAGTCGGTTCGTTATTAGCAGAAAACAGAAACGAAGAGAAAAGATGGAGGTCAGACAGATAAGGTTGAAGACCAGAGGCGATACCAATCGACTCTGGAGCCCTTCTCAGTTATCTGAATGTTTTGCGCTTTCTCCAAACTTTGCAATATGCAATGGACTAACTGTCAGCTTTTTTACTATAACTTATTATTCAAACTCTACAAAATCAAATTTCACGGTGCTTTCAGTTCAATTGTTCAACATTTTGTCCTCATCAAGGTAATTTGTGGGCTTGGACCTCAAGTTGCGCAGATAAACAGTCGAAAAGGGAACCTAGGCTCAACCTTTGGGGAGATATAGCTGCACATTTTATGCCTGCTCTACCGTGAGCTTATGCTGAGTCTTTTCATGACCACTAGAAATCAATCCGCGAGATCATCTTTCACTGAGGAATCTTTATCCAAGATATTTATAATCAAGACCATCATCATATCAGTTAGGAATTATTTAACAAAAGCACTAAGCTCCAGATGATTCCGAGTGACAGAAGAAACTGAATGATCAGATAAAAAAAGGAAAAATCTAGTCTGAAGAAATCAATGCTATTGTAAACATTCCATTCATACGAGAAGGTCAGCTCTGCTGCCACTTTTAAGAGAAGTGTTTTTGATGGTCAGTCTACTTTTAAGCATGAAACAACAAAAGTGTCGAGCTACTAGACAATGACAGATCCAATCCTGTCTATACTGTGACTACACAAGAGGCTGTGGTCATGGAAATTCTGATTATTACAAGAAGCACAAGCAGCTACCGGATGCACTGGACGTCACCATCCAAATATCTTTCCCAAAAAGAATCTCCCTGGGTTCACTCCTCTCTCTTCCCAAAACCCGCACACCAGAATACAAAAAGGATCATATTATAATACAACTAGATACACAACTGGATGTAATGAGAAAAAACAGTCATATGGTGATAAGCAAGCAACATCAGTACGGAGAATAATAATGCCCGATTGACGGTCCCATCCCAATGACTGGTGGCATGCCGTTAAGGCATCACAGGAGGACCTGGTGGATAGTAACCTGTCCCACCAATCTTGGCCAAAGTGGCTTGACCTCGCATCCCCTCCGTAGCATACTGCTGCCATAGTTGTTGCTCCTGCACAACCACATGCTGTTTCTTCTCCATTTCTGCCATATGTACAAATGAAGGTAGGAGGGGAGCTCAATGATGCAGCAAAAGGGTCCTGGTTAACTGTTTGGGCGGTTCCATTAGGTACAGGGAGAGCCAATACTGGGTTGCACTCTTTCCAAGGCCGGGTAGAGCAACACTGCTCGCACTACCTCCAGTCAATTGGGCTTGTGCTCACATGTTGCCTCACGATTCCTTGGTCATACATGCCATTCAGTAGCAATGGATCAAGACCACCACCTAAAGCCACTTTCTGCTTTGACAAGATACTAGCAGTCTTTACCAAAGCCAATTCCCAATCTTCCTTGCCAGATTCGGCAGCTGGGGTTTGCCAAGCAGAAGTCACTTCCGGTTCACCATTAGAAGGGAATGCTTTCCATGAACAATGCCCTGTATTAGCTGGTGGCCCCACAAATAAAGCCAATGCAAATTTACTACCTTGATCATCAATAGTAACTACATTATCCCTCAGATCCATTAAATCCTCCGTTCACTCATGGCTTTGGTGGCTATGGTTTTGGCTCCGGTGGTGATGTAGGAGCATAATTCTCTAGTGGAGGCAATGCCTTTATCTCATTCATATCTGGTACAGGCTACTCCTCCTGAGCCACAGGGCGCAATTCTTCCCTCCTCTCTGGGCTCTATGGTCTCTCTGCTCTATGCCTCACGAACTCCTCCAATGTCTCCAACAACTTACTGATTATCCTTTGCACTTTAGGATATTCGGATGATCTTGCCACCTTTGTATCCTTACACCCATTGCAGAATGCAATCAACTCATCAATTTGCTTAGCGGCACTAGCATAAGCATTGAAAGGCTTGACGCAATCCTGGTACTCCATATCGAAAAACTTATCAACCAATAAAGCCAAAACCTCATAGATATCAGCATATACCTGAAAACTCTCCTTCACAATAGGGTACAATGCAACTAAGATCAACCTGCTATTCTTTGCCAGACTAGTGGGCCTACACGCCAAGAACCGGTCCAATAGCCTCTGCAAGTGACCCATTTTGCCAAAAATCCTTTTTGCTTCATTTCCCTCGGTGGACTCACTACCCTTCTCTCTTCTTTCCCTTCTTTCACAGCCACACCCCATATCCCCATATGACCTTGACCTTCTCATCCCCCCATAATTACCATGTTCTCCTCTATAATCGCCATAATCATAATCATTCCCTCTTTGGGGGAGGGGGAGGGGGAGGGGGGACCGAAAATCATCTTGATTACCATACCTATCCTTGCTATGAACGATACCACCATTAGCACTTCCACTAGGACCGCTGCCACCGCCGCCGCTCTTTCTATCAAATTGAATCAACTCGAGTCCCTGATTCGAATACATAGCATAAGTCCTCACAAAAGCCAAGTGGTCCCATGAACTAGAGTGAGCCTCATCTCTAAAATCAGACAAATTCAAAAATCCGGCACCCACACCTGGTTGCATACATTATCTCCTCGTGAAAAATTGGGTCTCCATCATTCAACAAACGATGGATGACCACCAGGGATTTGCGAGCCACAATGTAGCCATGGGTCTTGCTCGGTCGCTTTGAAAGTGCAGAAACGCATGCATGAACGTATACGCGAGAGTATGAAGTCAAATTCAAGATCCGACGAATGTATTTCTCATCCACAGGATCATCATCATGGCTTGTGGCTTTCACGATATTTACTTGGAGCTCTGGCGCCATGTTGCTTGCAACCTTCGCAAGGCCGATGCTTGTCTGGTCCTTGGCAGCCCCCCAGCGTTTTGTGGATCGTGCTTTGAGACATCTTGACCGTCACCCTTACCTACCTAAACCGCATAAGTTAGCTAAATTAGTCACACTTGACTCAAAAGCATCACTTGAGGATGATGTAACCAGCTTTTCTAGTGACTTCACAAAATCAACTGTGGCATCCTCAAAATTTTGAAAACCATTGAAGATGTGAGGACTATGGAAGATTTAATTGTGGAAATTCAACTCTTTGGCTATTTGATGTGGCAAATTTCAATTGGATGAAATTCTTGGAAATGTGGCAATTGTGACTAATTGAATTGTGAAATTCTAGACATTGATTTGTTGAATTGCAATGACAATCATTTTAGTGGACATAGTGGCTATGAGGTGTGATTTTATTAGTGATTGGAATTTAATACATTTATGGTCATATATGAAATTTTCGGCCAAGTGAATTTCTTTGGTGGACCAAGATTAAATTTAATTAAACCTAAGTGGGCCTAAAGGAGTGAATTAAATGGACCAACTAAAGCCCAAAAGAAGAGAGCTTCAGCCATGGCTCCATGGTGTGTACGAGCAAGAGAGGAAGAGGGAATGAGGTGGCAAGTCCATGACATGTGTCTTCTTGCATGGGGAGGAAGAGCTAAACCTAATGATTACTTGAATTAGGTGTCAAGGAGAGGGAAGTTGCCGTCCACTTAGCCATTTTGCTCGACTAAGGAAAGAGAGAGAGGAAGTGAGAGAGAGGAGGAAGAAGCTCGGGCGAAGAAGAGGAAAGGAGCCGAGAGTTCTTGAGCCGTCGGACCGCCGTTTCTTCATCAATCTCGACCAAACCAAAGGCAAGATGAATTTCTAGTCCTTTCATGCTTCTTGTACTGATGTTTAGATGTAGAAATCTTGAGTTCATCGGCTGAAATGACGGAATTTTGAAGGAGAACAAAACTGGGTAGAATCGGGTCCTCAAGAAACAGTTTGCGCGGTTTGTTTGCGTGCACTGGTAAGGGGTCTTAGAGGGGGAATTGGATCTCGATGCCTTCATGGAAGTTGTTGTACACTTCCTGAGCTGTAACATAGTTGAAAATGGGAGCTTTTGAAGAAGATATGAGGGGTGAAAATCAAGTTCTTAGGAGACGGAGCGTTCTCGGGCGTGCCAGTAGACCTTTCTGACTTGGTGCTAGTTGTTCGTATAGTTCTGTGGGGAATTTAAATTCTACTTCTTCTGATGAATTGTTGAAGACATTCTGGGCAATAACATACTAAAATTTGAGATTATTTCGTTTAGGTTAGCTAGGTGAAGTGCCTGGATCTTCCTGTCGCTACATTCTGGAAGTTGCTGGATAGATTGCTAGTAGACCCTTCTGACTTGATGCTAGTTGTTTGTATGGTTCTGTGGGGAATTTCAATTAGACTTCTTATGATGAATAGTTAGGGACATCTTGATGCACCTTGTGGTAAAATTTGAGCTTATTCCAGTATGTGTAGCCTAGTGTTTCGAATTTTCTTTATTTATCTGTATGCTGGAATTTACCCGAGAAAGAACCAGTAGCTTGTGGGCTTTAAAACCAAATCTTCTCTTGTGAATTGGATGTCGACTTCAACAGAAAAGTTGTGGGAAATGCTCTTGGCTATAACATATCCAAAATTTGTAGAAAAAGAGTGGGTTTTGGTTGGTCAATTTGAATTATTTTGTAAATCGTGTAAACTGTGCGTGCTTGAACGAATGTTGAAAGTTGTCGATTTTTAAACCATGACTTGTGGGCCGAATCTGAGGATGATCTCTTCTAATGAAATGTTCATTTACCTCTTGGCTATGACATATGAATTTCTGAGAATTTTTGAAGGCAGTTTAGTGCCTCAATTTTGTGATTTCTGAAGGTAGTGTAAAACTGGAATTTTCTGGGTATGTGCTAAATGTGGCCGAGAATGAGTGTGGTATTGTTTTATGCTCTAAATATTATTTTCTTAAGTGTAACTGGCCACTTCACTTGCTGTTTCAAGTGTGAACTTAGGCTATTATGTCTAATAGTAGTTTACATGATGTATTAAGAGTATCTTAATTGGATTATATGCTGGATTTATGGGTATTTCTCATAAACACTCTATGCCGATTGTAGTATGGGCTATGTTGGATGAGTAATGCATGTTGAATCTTCAAAGTGCATGCCGAATTGATGGAATATCTTCTTGAGATGTATGTGCACATGTCATATTTGGTTGATAAATGGATATTCATTGTTAAATTCACTTGATACATGTGCTGTACATGTTGTATTTATGATGAGATCATTGACTGAGCATGTAGACCTTTGTCATGTGAATGTGAATAAGTGAATGCATTGCTGTCATGCTTGTGTTCCATGGACATGTTTGTGAATCATGCATGGAAAAAGAGATTGTTGCATGACATGCATTGCTTGCTGTTTTTGCTCATGAATAGTGTGGAACATGTAATGAGGCAGGTTTAAGTGAAATCCATGTCTTGTGAGAGAGGACATGTGATGTAGCTTGATGTTGCCTAATTGAACATCATGTAACATGTCATAAGAGCATGCATATGAAAGAGATAATTGCATGACATGGGTGATTATTCCTCGGGAGTATCGGGGTGCCCGGCCAGGGAGTGAAAATGCCGGATGCCCAGTAGCCCTGTGTGCGTAAATCTGGATGGCTCCGGAGTTGGGATGCCCGGAGCGTTGGGGGTGCCGGAAGCACGGATGGTGTGTGCCGTGAATGCCTCGTGATGCCAGTTGGGGTGCAAGATGTCCGGCCAGGGAGTGTAAATGCCGGAAGCACGGAGTGTGTGTGCCGTGATGCCTCACGATGCCAGTTTTGGGTGTGAGATGCCCGGAATGTGGGGGGCTGGAAGCCGGTTGGTTCTTACCGGGATTTGCATTTGAAATTGCAAGAATTTGATATGAATGCATGAGCATTGTGAAACTTTGAAAGGTGCACATGACGTTGTTGATATGCATGAGCATGAATTGAACTGATCATATGAGTCATGCACAAAGGGTGAAATATTGGCATATGTGTTTATGCATGAGCATGAATTGAACTGATCATGTGAGTCATGCACAAGGGGTGAAATATTGGCATATGTGTTTATGCATGAGCATGAATTGAGCTGATCATGTGAGTCATGCACATGGGGAGAAATATTGGCATATGTGTTTGCTGAATGACGTGACATGTCCATATGTATAAAAGATGTTAACGTGCAAGTGTATGAGTGATGAACCAGGTGAACATGAGAAATGCTTGCATTATGAGCACACATGTTTGATGGATGTATGCTTTGAGGTTAATGTCAAGGCATGTAGTTGAATTGTTCACCTGTGATTATGATTGTGATCTTTTAAAAGCTTTCTGATTCTCTTGTGAAATTATGAAAGGCTTGCATGATGGAATGTGTATACATAGTTAAAAAGCTGATTTGTGAAAGCATGATGTGACTGCAACTTGATGACTGAAATGCTTGTCTATGTTGCTTATATGTTGTTGTGATGTGCTTGATTGCAAGGTATGGGTAGTCTAGAGATTATATCTTTGTTGAGTGGTTATACTCACCCCTTTTGGGGACTAACATTTCAGCTTAGACATGCCGTTGCGACCTGAAGCCACTGGTCATGGGTAGGATGTGAGGCAGAGATGGGGAAGACTGATGGATTCCTTTTGACAGGACCGGTTCTCTGATGGATGGATGAACAGCTTTTGTGTATAGCTTGTATAGATGTTATCTTTGATGATGGGTAATGCTTTTGGGATTTTGATGTGTTATAGTTTGATGTATTCATTACCCTGAAAAGGATCAAAGGAAAATCCATCCTTATGATATATAAATAAAAGAACTGGTTCCTACTATTCATATCTTATAGTTGTGTGTGCATTGGCCCGAGTTGTTTGGGAGAGTCATTACTTCGCTTCTGCCATTGATGTGCGATGGGACCATTCACTATAAAAAAAAAAAAAAATTAAAGAAGAGCCTAAGAGTATACAGCTCTCATAAGATAGGTAAATACGACTGTAATAGCCTCAAGGGGGTTTGGGGTGTTACATCAACAGCACTAACAAGCTTTAATCATTTTAGTGCTCAAAGTCACCGTGCTTTTACTGCGATTAATCACGCGATCAATGAAGCATTCTGCACGACCGATGGCTTCACTAACCTAAACCGCATAAATAGGTTCTTTTTATTTCACAACTACAGCTCACCATGCTCCACTATGCTTAATAAAGCGAGCGAAGTAGCATTTGTAAAGTGTGTTGTCAAACTTCTACCCTTCATGATCTCTGTAAGCTAAACTCAACTGGAGTGATTATAGGATTACAATCATTCATCTTAAACCTGTCCAAAATTTCTCCCGCATATTTCTTTTCAGAAATAAAGATTCCATCACCAATTGTACCACTTCCATGCCAAGAAAATAATGCATCATACAAGATGAGACATTTCAAACTCATCCATCATAGATTTCTTGAATTCTTCAAACATGGCATCACAATTTTCAATAAATATAAGATCGTCAACATATGAGCAAACAATGAGCATTTTCCCTTTATCTCCAATATTAACAAAAAGTGTATGCTCATAAGGACATTTTGAAAAACTAAATTTAAGAAAATAAGTTTCAATATGACTATACCAAGCCCGAGGGGCTTGTTTTAGCCCATAAAGAGCTTTTTTCAATCTATAAATTTTATGTTCATTTCCAATCTTGACTTAACCAGGGGGTTGTTCGACAAATACTTGTTTCTCCAAGTACCCATGCAAGAATGTCGATTTGACATCTAGCTAATAAATAGGCCAAGAATTCTGTGCTATTAATGCAACCACCTATCTAATCGTGTCATGTCTTACAACTAAAGAAAAAAATTCTATATAGTCAATCTCGAATTCCTGCTTATATCCCTTGGCTATCAAACGTGCTTTGTATTTGTCAACTTCACCATTTTATTCTAGTTTAGTTTTAAAGACCCACTTTACACCAATGGTTTTGTGTCCATTCAGAAGATCGAATAGCTCTCAAGTATCATTTCTTTCAATGGCATTAATTTCATCAGCCATTACTTTTTGCCATTTTTCTTCTTTGATATTACTCTTAAAAGTTGTAGGGTCATAGTCTGAAAATAAAGCAAAGTGAGTGATTAAATCTCCAATTCTATTTACCTCATAATTTTCCATCCAAGCATACCTTCTTCTAACGCGGCAAAGAGATTGAGCTTCTTCTTCATTGATTTCAACGACTATTGGTGACATTCCAATAGTTGTAGAAGTCGTATTTGATGAATTTTTGGGCATACAAGATGCTAAAATCTACTCCTGTTTAGCATCATTGTCATAAAGGAGTTGGGTAGGCTACTACCTATTCCAATCCTAAGTGTTATCTTCATCAAAAACAACATCCCTACTAGTCACAATCTTCTTTGTTAGTGGATTAAATAATTTATATGCTTTAGATGCTTCACTTACCCTAAGAAAGACACATTTTTCATCCTTGTCATCAACTTTCTTCCTTTTCTTATCTGGGACAAGGGCATATGCGATGCATCCAAAGATTCTGAAGTGATTTATAGCTGGTCTTCTCTCACTCCAAGTCTCTTATGGTGTCATATTTTGAACAACAAAAGTTGGACTTTTGTTCAAAACATGAATGCTTCAATTTATTGCTTCTGACCAAAAAATCTTTGGAACTCTTCCCCTTGACAATAAGCTTCTCACCATATTGAGAATGGTTCTATTTTTCCTCTCAAATACACCATTTTGTTGTGGTCTATATGCAGTTGTAAGCTCTCTTTGAATGCCATGCTTTGCACAAAAAAATTCAAATTCTTTTGAGCAATATTCATCACCACGATCTATTCAAAGGGTCTTAACAGTCTTCCGTACTTCATTTACAACACGAGCTTTGAAGCTTTTAAATATGGAGAAAGCTTCTAATTTTTTATGTAAAATATAAAACCAGGTTTTTCTAGAAAAATCATCAATGAAGGTAATTAAGTATCTTTTACCTTCATTAGAAGATGGGTTTATAGGACCACAAATTTCCGAATGCACCAGCTGTAAAACATCCTTTGCTCTCAATGACTTCTCTTTTGAAAATTGAGAACGATGTTGTTTGTTAATAACACATTCTTCATAGATTTGAGAAGGAGTAGTAATTTGAGGAAGACCTATTATCATGCTTTTCTGTTGGAGGGTCTTTAATCCACCAAAATTCAAGTGACCATAGCGAAAATACTACAAGCATAAGGTCTTTCCTTTCAGCCATCAAACAAGATTGAATATTTTCAATCTTTAATGGAAACAATATGTTTGAATTCATATGAACAACTGCAATAGTGCCTCTACTATAATCACGAATTTCACAAGCACCATCCTTAATGGTGATAACATAACCATTTTCTTGTAATTGATCAGCACTCAATAGGTTACATTTTAGGTTAGGAACATACAACACATTAGAGATCATTTCCACAAATCCATTCTTGGTTCTTATCTTAATATCACATTTTCCCATCACTTTCACAGTAGAATGATCCCCAAAACTCACAGTGGAATGAAAATCTTCATTTAGATAATAAAAAGAAGATTTACTTCCACTCATGTGGTTACTACAGCCTGTCCACATACTAGATATCTGACTCGGGTTCCTTTTCATCTTGACAGCCATCAACAACGTTTCTGCTTCCTTTTCTTCAACAAAATTTGACCTCTTTGCCTTTTCTTTATTATTAGGCAGCCTAGTATAACATTCTAATGCATAATGACCAAATTTATGACATTTAAAGCATTCTACCTTGGATTTGTTAAGATCTCGTACTCTACCTTTGCCTTGAAATAGGTTATTGGCTTTAAAATTCCTGCTAACATCTATATTTCCTCGATCTCCCCTTCCTCTACCTCTACCCCTTCCTCTGAAATTGTGGGAATGAGTATTGGTAGAAGCCTTCGACGCTTGCTCCTCTACTGTTGAACTTCTGTTCATCTTTTGTTCATGGACCAATAAGAAGCTTTGCAATTCATCAAGAGATAGTGCATCTATGTCTTTCGACTCTTCAATTGAGCAGATAACATAATTAAACTTTGATATCATGGAACACAAAATCGTCTCCGCAATGGTGACGTCGTCTATCTTCTCACCATGGAATCATATCTTGTTGTTGATCTCCATTGTTCTAGCACAATAGCTAGTGACATATTCTCCATCCTTCATTGCCAGTGTCTCAAAATCTCTTCTCAAGGCTTGAAGCTACGCATGCTTGGCCCTAATAGAGCCTTGATATTTCTTCTTCATAGAATCCCAAATATCCTTGGCAGTTTCTTTGCAAAGAATAGTTTCCAAGAGAGGACGATCAATAGCCTGAAAGAGATAATTTTTTGCCTTCAAGTCCTTCAACTTTCTAGCTTCCAATTCTTCTTTCTGGGGATCTGTCAAAGCCATGCTTGATGATGACTCCTGAATTCCATATTCGACGACTGACCAATACTCCTTTGACCATAAAAAAATTCTCCATTAGCATGCTCCAATGGTCATAGTGACCATCAAAGCGTAGAATTGCTAGTTGAACAAAATTATTAGTGGCCATGGGAAATGTTGCTGTTGCAATTATCTCACGAAGGTATCTCACACCTCTAAACCTTCTTTATCTTTTTAAAACTCTCTCACTCTTCTCACAAGCTTTGATACCACTATAAAATAGCTAAAGGGGAGGAGAGACAAGGCTGAAACTTCTTCTTTTTCATTCAGAACATCGAAGTCTTTTACAAAGACAAATACATAACATAAAACACCACTAAAATAGGACCTATAACTACCAATGTTTTGCATAAAGCACTTACTCCACCAACTCCTAAAAACTAGGACAACTAACACACAAATTAACTAAACATGACTCCACTAACTCTTAAAGACTAGAATAATTGAAAAACCAAATTAGCAAAACATGCGGAAAGAAACGATTATTATTTCAACACCAGCCACCTTCAGCTTCGCCACTATTGAGGAAGAGAATTGACTGAGAAATTGAAAGACTGAGACTTTTATGGCGCGGGAGTTGAGGTTGAGGGAGAAAGGCGTCGCCTTTGTTTGATGAGAAAGATTTCAAAGCTTGTCGTTGGATTGTTACATGGGATTTGCACTTCGGATGAGTTAAAGTTGTCTGCTTTTGGCTTGAGTTTGGCGCATAAAGATGGGATTAGCATATATTTTAATTCTATTCGGCTTTGGTTTCGTATCCGGACGTGGAAATATGTATAGATATAGGCCTTCATTACTAGAGGATTCAATCATTGGATCGGAAACCCGTGTATTTAGAGATTGTTACCTGAATTCAATTTCCAATTTTAAAGTTGAATGGGATTGATAGTGGAATAGGTGAGTTTTCAACTTGGGTAAATTAATGTGAATTTGGTTCTCGATTTTAAATCGATATAGGTCCCTAGGAGAACCTACCGGTTTGATGTACTCATCTCAAGAAGTAACACGACAAAGCTCATTACTCTAATGAATGGATTGATCAGGTTTCTAATGATGAGAACATTATATCTTGGAGACACCGACACACCTCCTCTTACCACTATTTTTTCCATCGAGCACGTTTCCATTTCCAATAAATTTCCATCTCCATGTACAACTGAGTCCATTCACGAACCATTTCAGACCTGAAAGTCCTCCAGGATGACAATATGTTATCAACGACTGACTTCAGAAATTGATCATATAATCCTAGGTACCGTTAATTTTTGTTTTTATAAAAAGGCAAAGTTCTGCTAGTTTATCACGTTGTGCATTTAGTGGATTAGTATACGACTTATAGCTCTTTTAACTCTCTTAAAAACCAGTACAATGCGAGAGTCAGTTTATCTCCAACTAATAACATTTGCTGCAAAACCTGCAAGATCGTAAAAGCTTCAGCTTCCACTCCATTGCAATTTTCATCAAGAAGTGAGATTAAATGGAGCACCTACACGTCTCTGCAAGTTCTCTAAGGGAGTTCATCATCTGAGATTGAATTAGTCATATAAATCACAACAGTTGACTAGGCTAGGCTTGACCTAAAGTGTGGAAAAATTATGCCAGTAGAGACTTTCGGATAACTCCCCGTCATAGAAATCTGGCCATTGGATATGCATATTGGCTGCCCAAAAGTATTGTCTGGCATTTTCTGATCAATAATCAAATCAATTTCACCACTATTAACCTCGTCACCGAAAGGACCTGAGCTACATTCATCAGCAAAACTGACCAAGACTTTCACCAGGACCACACCTTCCACACTCAAGCACATGCATAGCTGAACTCATGTAAAATTGCTTTAACTTGCAAAAGAGAGTTAACTCGAGAGTGTGATACATTTAAAATTTGGTCACTCGAATATGCAATCATGAAAAAGAAAGCACTGTGGGTACTTGTAGTGGTTTGGGGTATTGCATGTTTATGTGGCTCTGATGGGTGTCGGGAACAAGAAAGGATTGCACTCTTAGCGCTGAATGCCACATTCGACCTGCCATCCTGGGACAACACCAGGGGATCCAATTCTGAGTGTTGCAGCTGGCAACGTGTTAAGTACAACCTCACCACAGGACGAGTCACTCAGCTAATGCTCTCCTATTCAAGGACTTACCGTTTCGGCTTCAATACTTGGCACCTACATAAAGCAACCAGCAAAGTAGTCGTCCAATTATATCAGTGTGGTATCTCCACTAAGAAGAAATAAGCATCTAGGAAAGCTAATTTGTGCGCAATTCTACTTCATTCCACAAATAAAGGTATTGTTTTTACTTAGAGATCTTTCATGTATCGATGAATAAATCATACTGGGTATGCAAAAACTCAGTGGTCATTCTCTTGTCCCGCCTTCATTAATTAATGTCAGGTATCCAGAGATTTTAGTTAGAAAAAAAATAAAATTGGCAGCCCATCGACTTAAAAGGGCAAATCAACTCAGTTAACTATATTAACATATAAATACATGACAAACCGCCGTGGCTGTGATTTCAGTAGCCTAAGCCAAAAAGTTTCAGAGGATCCCTATCAAATTGCAAAACGAATTGAATTCCACCCGGCTAGACTAGTTGTCCAGGACAATCCCAAAAACCACATGCTTCAAGGGGTGGAGGTCATGGGACTCACCTGATTGATGCATTAAGCGTACATTCAGGATAAATTGTCTAACCTCGTTTGGGAGAGCCAAGCGTTTTGGAGGTTCGGATTAGGGGTAAGTCCAAATGACATTGAGATCAGTAGGTTCGTCATTAGCAGAAAAAATAAAACGAGGAGAAAAGATCAAGGACAGACCGATAAGGTTGAGACCAGAAGCGATACCAGTCAACTGTGGAGCCCTTTTCAGTTATCTGAGCAATTTGTGCTTTCTCCGAATTTCAATACGAATTGGACTATCTGTCAGCTTTTATACTATAACTTATTATTCAATTCTACCGTAAACATTTGATTCATACAAGAAGGTCAGCAGTGCTGCCATTTCTAAGAGAACTGGTTTTGATAAGTCAGTTTACTTTTACGCATGAAAGCACAAAAGCGCAGAGCTACTAGAAAATGACAGATTCAGTCCTGTCTATACCGTGACTGCACAAGTGGCTGTGGTCATGGAAATTCTTATCACAAGAAGCACGAGCAGATACAGGACGCACTGGATGTCACCATCCAAATATCTTCCCCAAAGAGAATCTCCCTGCGTTCACTCTTCCCTCTTCCCAAAACCCGCACACCAGAATACAAAAAGGATCGTATTGTAAAATAACTAGATACCCAACTGGATGAAATTAGAAAAAACAGAGTCATATGGTGATAAGCAAGTAAAATCAGTAAGGAGAATAATAATACCCAGTTGGTGGTCCCATCTCATTGACAAGTGGCATGCCAGGCATCGCCCAAGGACCTGGTGCATAGTAACCTATCCCACCAATCTTGGCCAAAGTGGCTTGACCTTGCATCCCCTCCGTGGCATACTCCTACCATTGTTGTTGCTCCTGCACAACCAAATGCTGTTTCTCCTCCATTTCTGCCATCTGTACATAGGAAGGAGGAGGGATGCTCAGTGATGCAGCAAAATGGTCCTGGTTAACTGTTTGGACAGTTCCATTGGGTGCAGGGAAAGCCACTACTGGGGCTGCGCTCTTTCCAAAGCCGGGTAGAGCAACACTGCTCACACTACCTCCAGTCAATTGAGCAGTGCTCACGTGTTGCCTCACCATTCCCTGGTCATACATGCCATTCTGTAGCAACGGATCAAGACCACCACCTAAAGCCGCTTTCTGCTTTGACAAGTTACTAGCAGTCTCCACCAAAGCCAATTCCCAATCTTCCTTGCCAGATTCGGCAGCTGGGGTTTGCCAAGCAGAAGTCACTTCTGGTTCACCATTAGAAGGGAATGCTTCACATTCCTTGTATTAGCTGGTGGCACCACAAATAGAGCCAATGCAAATCGATTACCTTGATCAACAGTCGTAACTCCGTCATCCCTCGGATCCACCAAATCCTCTGTCACTTGTGGCTTTGGGGGCTCTGGTTTTGGCTCTGGTGGTGGTGCAGGAGTATAATTCTCTGGTGGAGGCAATGCCTTTATCTCATTCATATCTGGCACAGTCTCCTCCTCCCGAGCCACAGGGGGCAATTCTTTCCTCCTCTCTGGGCTCTTAGGTCTCTTTGCTCTATCCCTCACAAACTCCTCCAATGTCTCCAACAACTTACTGGTAATCCTTTGCACTTCAGGATATTCAAGTGATCTAGCCACCCCTGTATATTTACACCAATTGTAGAATGCAATCAACTCATCAATTTGCTTAGCGGCACTAGCATTGAAAGCCTTGACTGACGCAATACTAGTACTCCATATTGAAAAATTTATCAAGCAAAACAGCCAAAACCTCACAGATATCAGCATATATCTGAAAACTCTCCTTCACAACAGGATACAATGCAACTAAGATCAGCCTGCTATTCTTTGCCAGACCAGTGGGCCTACAAGCAGAGACCGGTCCAATGACCTCTGCAAGTGGCTAATTTTGCCAAAAAATCTTTTTTGGCTTCATTTCTCTCGGTGGAGTCACTACCCTTCTCTCTACTTTCCCTTCTTTCACAGCCACACCATCGCTCACATCCCCATATGACCTTGATCTTCTCATCCCCCCATAATTACCATATTCTCCTCTATAATCACCATAATCATAATCATTCCCTCTGGATGGTGGGGACTGAAAATCATCTCTATTCCCATACCTATCCTCACTATGAACTACCACCACCATTAGCACTTCCACTAGGGCCTCCGCTGCCACCACCGCTCTTTCTATCAAACAAAATCAACTCAAGTCTCCGATCCAAATACATAGCACAAGTCCTCACAAAAGCCGAGTGGTCCCATAAACTAGAGTGAGCCTCGTCTCTAAAATCAGACAAATTCAACAACCTAGCACCACACCTGGTCGCATACATTATCTCCTCATGAAAAATTGGGTCTCCATCATTCAACAAATGATGGATGACCACCAGGGATTTGAGAGCCACAATGTAGTCGTGGGTCTTGCTCAGTCGCTTCGAAAGTGCAGAAACACATGCATGAACGTATCTGTGACAGTATGAAGTCAAATTCAAGATCCAACGAATGTATTTCTCATCCACAGGATCATCATCACAGCTTGTGGCTTTCATGATATCTACTTCGAGCTCTGGCGCCATGTTGCTTGCAACCTTCGCGAGGCCAATGCTTGTCTGGTCCTTGACAGCTCCCCAGCATTTTGCGGATCGTGCTTTGAGACATCTTCACCGTCACCCTTACCTACCTAAACCGCATAAGTTAGCTAAATTAGTCACACTTGAGTCAAAAGCATGACTCGAGGATGATGTAACCAGCTTTTCCAGTGATTTCACGAAATCAACAGCACTAATAGGCTTAATCATTTTAGTGCTTGAAGTAACCATGCTTTTACTGCGATTAATCAAGCAATCAATGAAGCATTCAGCTCGACCGATGGCTTCACTAACCTAAACCGCATAAACAGGTTCTATTCATTTCGCAACTTCAGCTCACCATGCTCCGCTATGCTTAATAAAGCGATCAAAGTAGCATCGAGCTCCGGGAAATTACCTTCAGAGAAAGAGCATCAAATCGCTAATGGATCCGCTGATTACAATCGCCGATCGCTACGCTTCGTCTTCCGCGTCTAAGAACGGCGAGAGACGAGGCGGATCTCCGAAGAGCGCGATCAGATCGGGACAAATCAGGCTCCGGCGGAGTCGGAACAACCGGCGGTCCATCGGCTCCCTTCGAAGAAGAAATGACCTCGAGTGGAGGTGGCCGACAGAGGTCGCCCACATCATGAGGTTCCCTCCTCCCCCGGCCGCGTTCCCGTTCTGCCGCCTCCACTCCGGGGCGGCCGCGTCTCGCCATCGCGTCGACGGCGGCGGGTCCCTCCCGACGCTCTGGCCTCGCTCTTCGTGGGGATCCCTCTGGCTCTTAACGCCCGTCGGATCGGTCACGTTCACGATCAGGCTCGTTTTGATGCCCCTGGGTCGCCCTTCTGGTTTCCTTCTTTTTTAACGTGGCGGGAGTGGTGTCCGCTTTGTTCGAGTTGGCTCGGGCGATGCGGCGCCTCGCGGCGGCATGACGTGGCCTCTAGGGTGGCTTCTCCCTCGATCATGGTGAAGGAAAAAATCAAAAGATTCTTTTTGAAATTTTCGGATGATTGGTTTGTCCTGCAATTGAAGGTGTTCCTTTGTGATGAGCATACCATGCCTTTTCTGGCGCCAGTGTTGACGAGTTCTTGTTGAATATCGATGCGTAATACATTGGATTCTAGCGATAGGTTTTTCTTAACCTGAGAAGTGGAAAGTATCTTTTTTATTCTAGTAATTTGTTAGTGTTGATGTTTAGGCCAAGATTGAGGCCCGGATTAGTGCAAACATATGAAAATGGCTAGTAGCCACTCAGGCCTGGCCAGGCGCCCTGGTCAAAGGGATAACCTTCCATATTGAATTTTAATTATTTTTAGAGCCTTTTGATGTATCACATGACTTTTCTTCACTTTGCAAGAGTACTTAAAATTTCTTTTATGAGGCTTATTGATTGTCTCAAATATGAAGAAGCAAATTTAATGTGTAGAAGATTATATCAAATAGCATGCAAGTAAGGTATCATGCCATTTTTTTTTTCTCAAAAGAGGAAAAAAAGGGGAAAATGCCACAAAAAACTCTAAATTATGTCCATTGTGATATATTTATTCTAAATTTTTTGTTGTAACACAAAAAAACCTCAAATTTATACTCATAGAACATATTTACCTTAAACTTTTATTTGTGTGATACATTTATCTCAAAATTTGGGATAAATATGTTATCTAAATACAAGTTTTTGGTTTTGTGTTACAAAAAAAAATAATTTAGGGTCATCACATGGTAACAAGTTTGGAGTCTTTATGTCACAAAAAGAAGTTTGAGATAACTGTATCACACGGATATAAGTTTGGGATCTTTTGTGCCACAAAAAAACATTTGGAGAAATTCTGTTATAGTAAACATAACTTAAACTTTTTTGTGATTTTTTTTTTCAAAAAGAAAATAGAGAACCTTTCAAAAACTATCCTCACTTTTGAAAATACACAATTTGCATTTATAAATTACCCCTCCACCCCCTTTTTTATCCCCATCTCTCTACCTTCCGCCACACTAATATCGACTTCTCTCTCCATGGTCACTAGAGCTCGAAAGTCACACCCGAGGCTATGGCCACAAGCTCAGAGGCAGCATTAATGCCCATGGTCTTCGAGCTCGAAATTCACGCGATTTGGCAAGCTCGCCATGGCCATCTAGATTTGGCATCAAGTTCCACAACACAATTTGGGCAGCAACGGATGCCCAAGCTCAAGACAAGAGAGAGGGAAGCAATTGAATCGAGGTGGCGGTGGCTTGGTGACTCAACAATTGCGGGCGGTGCCGGAGGGGAGGGCCTAACTCGTAGGCATCAAGTTGGGTTAGGGTCTTGGATAGGTGGGTTTTGGTGATGGGTAATTTTTGACTGGTGAGTACCGGTGAGTCAGGAGGGACAAAATTGATAGGAAAAAAAAAATGACAAATCTGATGAATCTTGTTAAAATGATTACTAATGTCATATACAACTTGAAATGGAATTTGCTAAAGTAAGGATGGTTACTGCTACCACAACAACAAATTACCAACAAAATACTATAGTCTCACGCTCACCTTCTCCACACAAATGTCTCTCTTCCACATCGAATCTTCTACTGCACATATGGTAATCTGACGACTCGGACAGGACAAGACGGAGGGACAGACTAAATTCACCTCGGTAGTACGCGGGCGAGGCTAAGAACATTTCTCCTGTCCCACATCGCTTAAAGGGGAAGTCCTGGGAGCCTTTGTGTCCTTGAGACCTAAGGAGACGGGAACCAAAGTCTGGTAGATGAATCATGGCCGTACAAATTTGTAAGGACCCGGACCCTCACTGTGTAATATTGTCCACTTTGGGTCACCCGCCCTAGCGCGGACGAACCGCCATCTTAGACACGGTCTTTTCCCTCACGGTTTTAAAACGCGTCACACATATTAAGGGATCCAGCCTTATAAAAGCTCCCAAGACTCCCCCCTTAAGCGATGTGGGACAGAAGAAATGCCCTTAGCCTCGCCAGCGTACTATCGAGGCGATCTTAGTCCGTCCCTCCGTACTGCCCCGGGTCTGGGTCGTCACATTCTCTCCCCCTTAAGGCATAACGCCCTCGCTGTGGCCCCACACGCTGCGGGAGTCGGCTTTGATACAACTTGTAAGAACGCGGGCCCCCACTGTGTGATATTGTCCATTTTGGGTCACCCGCCCTGGCGCGGACGAACCGCCATCCCAGCCATGGTCTTTTCCCTCACGGTTTTAAAATGCGTCACACATATTAAGGGACCCAAGTCTTATGAAGGCTCCCAGGACTCCCCCCTTAAGCGATGTAAGACAAGAGAAATGCCCTTAGCCTCGCCCGCATACTGCCGAGGCGATCTTAGTCCGTCCCTCCGTACTGTCCCGGGTTTGGGTCGTCACATAATCTGAGCCTTATGAGAACTAGAGAGCAAAAAAAATTGAAGTGTAATCCGCCATCGTGTGAACTTAATAGTTCTTATAATTTGCATCATTATGCGTTATCTCCAAAATGTAAAGCAAGGATTGTTACAAGGACCTCTCTGGGCTCCTAGACATGACAAACTCAAGAATAAAGCAATCAGGAAAGTTGCAGTCCAATTATATTAATGTGGTATCTCCGCTAAGAAGGAATGAGCATCTAGGCAAAGTTAATTTGTGTGGTATCAGACTTCTTTCTACTCGGTATGGAGAAACTCAGTGATCATTCTCTTATCTCACTTATTTAATCAATGTCAAGTGTCCCAATACTTAGCCAAAAAAAGATTGGGGTTCCATCATTAAGAGGGCAAATCAACTCGGTTAACTCCATTAACATATAAATATATCACATAAGTCGAACCAAGGTAGAGAACTCAGCAAACATGATCCTTTAATGAAACTTAAGTTTTGCTAGAGCATAATTGCCATCTATAGAGCATCCATTGTAGTGTTGAGAGAGTTGGCATAGACAATGATCACTATGATTTAACTACAAACTCGAGCCAAGTTAGAGAATTGTTAAAGTATGTTTCGATTATGAGTTGTTATGCAATCAAACCTGATTGGATAAGAAAGAAATTCAAACATCTTTATTTGAATGGCATACATGCACGCACGCACGCAAATATATATATATATGCAGAGAGCTTCTTCTATTTGGTTGGATATATTATATAACCATAATTACATCCGCACCTCCGGATGTGAAAGACTTGAGAGGGCAAGCTTCGACAAGAAAAAGGTACAAGTTCAATTTGGGGGATTGGAGAGTATAATCACCGGCACATCAAACATTGATTGAGAAATTTTATGGGCCAAGGGCCCATTAGCGAATAGCAATGAATTGTCACGGTCAAACTTTAATTGCCTACTTGGGATTTTAATTTTGGTCGTCCAAAAGAAAGCGCGTGGATCATGAAGTGGTTAGAGAATAGAAAATAAATTAATAGCAACGTTTTGTATTTTCCGACGACACCATGAACCGAAATCTGTCGTATCTACGATTACACCACAACATGTTCACTAGAAATCTCTCTTTTCTTTCATCACAAGGAAAATTTGTTCATACTGGACATTAGCGACAACTTTTTCATCGGCAAGCTTCCGAGATTGATTGCGAACGCGTCATTGCTTGCGGCCCTTGACTTGTCCAAAAATCAGTTAGACGGCCTCATCCCTCAAGAACTCTGCAATCTTGGTGGGCTCAAGTATTAAGATTTGTCTAACAACAATCTGTATGGTCCATTACCATCATTTTTTATTGCACAGGGGTTGAGTCATATCCATCTAAATAGAAACAAATTGAATGGTACCCTCATGCATGTGCTCTCTAATAGCTTCGATTTGGTGATTTTGGATTTGAGTGAAAATGAGTTCTATGGAAGCATACCCTATTGACTAAGCAACCTCTCTCAACTGAGCATTCTTTCTCTTAGAGGTAATAGCTTCGATGGAACATTTCCCAAGCAATTGTGCAGCTTGAAAAGCTTAAGTACGATCGATCTGTCTGAAAACAATCTATTTGGTCCATTACCTAATTGCTTGGGACCGATCAATTTCTCCAATGGATATGCGGATAAGGTAACTTCAATACCGAATTTCTTGCCTTGATACAAAGGATGGTCACCTTGGTTTTTTGTGAGGACAATTAAAAGCCATCTAGGGTTCTACAACTATATAAAACTAGAAGAAGCATGGCCACTTCCACATATTATTGGGTTCACAACAATAAGAAGGTTTGATTCTTATAAAGGCTACGCACTCCTTAAAATGATAGGACTAGATTTTTCTAGCGACCAATTTAGTATGGAGATCCTGATGATTTTAGTTAATTAATCGGATGGGCCTAAGTTGGCCCGTCCGCCCATGTTGGGCCGAAAAGCCCAGCCCACAAAATTAGGGCCCATGGATGGAGAGATATAATGAAGGGGTGTGTTTTTTTTTTTTTTTTTTTGGAGGGACGTATATAAGGGGGAAGAGAGAGGAGAAGATACCTTTTGGCAAAAAAAAAAAAAGTTACGTACGTATTCTCCCTCTCTCCCTCCAAAAACTCTCCAAAAAGAAAAACTAAGGCAAGAGGCGACACCCCACAATTCTCCAAGGCTTTTTGGCGTTATTGGATCAAACAGGACCGTTTTCTCTTCCTCTTATCGGCGTCGGTGTTTAATCTGTGGCTAACAAGGTACATTCGATTCTGTGATGTGCCTTAGGATCGGTGATGCATATAGAAATCCCGGGCTCGACTTTCGCACAAGTTTAGCGGTTCGATTTAGGGTCGAATCCGGTTTTTGGGGATCCGACGATCCTAACATTGGTATCGAGCCGAGACTAATGTTTGTTTTTTCCCGACCCCTTTCATGTCTATGGATGAATTTTTATTGATTTTCGTGAAAAGAGATTCGGCCGGCACCGATCGGGGCAAGAAATCCGACACTTGAGACTGTTCATGCGATTTTTGGACTTTCGTAAGTCGAAATCGACTTCTAATGGCGCCGAACTAAAGGTCTCATCGAGACCGGTGCGACGAGTGGCGGAACGTCGCCAACGGCCGCCGGACGCGCCCCACGCGCAGCCGGAGCGAAGGGGTGTCTTCGGCGAGTGCAACACACGCGCCGACTTGGAGCGGCGCGAGCGCGTGCGTTGCGCGCGCTGTGCGCGCGCGATATGGACGTGCGGCGCACGTGACGCGGCGCGGCCGGCGGCGCGCGCGTGCCTCGTCATAGTGACATCACCGCACGCGTGCTGCACATGCCGGCCGGTCCGTCCGACCCGCCCGACCCGGCCACCCGCCCAACCGGCTAGTCCGACCCGTCGGCCCGACCGCGACCCAACCTGGGACCGACCGGCCAACCTAACCGCGACCCGACCCGTCCGACCCGATTGACCTCGACCTTTGACCATTGACCGCGACCGTTGACCGTTGACCACCATTGACCATTGACCACCGTTGACCGTCGACGACCGTTGATCGTTGACCGACCGTTGACCGTTAACTTGACCGTTGACCGTTGACCGCCAAAAAAAAAAAAAAAAAGGAATGTGTTTCTTTTTCAATTATGCCTATGTGGGTTATAAGTAATCCATTTTTATTATGCATTTGTTGCATGAATCATGGAAAATTATGTATTTTCCTTATGTTCATTATGGATTATAAGTGATCCATTTTTTAGTTCTGCATTTGTTGCAGGAACTATGATGCGATATGCACGAATACATGCATTCCCAAGAACGGACGAAGGACATGCAAGACTTAAAAGGCTGATGACAGAGTTAGCTAATTATCGGTAGCATGATGGTGATTTAGTATCACATGTGGTCAAGGTCAATCAGATGATACAGGAAATCATCTGGAATGGTTATCCTATGCCGGATTTTGAGAAGGTGTCGACTTTCAAGAACACTCTTCCACCTGAATGGCAAGCAGTGTTAGATCGGCTATGGGAGGTCAACGTGATCCCGGGTTATAGGAGGCTAGTAGAAGCTTTTGTGAGAGAATACTATAGGATTGAGTTAACCAAAACTTCAACCCTTAGTATGAGTACCACATGGAGCAAAGTGAATGCGCCTTGGAGGCGGCATGAGAGCTCTCCAAAAGTTTTTCCATGGTTGGCAAATGTGCCCTCAGATTTCTTGGATTTTTTTACTGATGAATTAGCAGGGACTTTCCCTACTTATTTCTTAGATTAGTTTGAGATGCTTTTAGGTATATATATATCTCTTTTTGTGTTGATATTTTTCTCTGTATGTATTACTTAGTGTAATGGATATGTTGTATTTTGTGAAAGCATTATTCTTTTATTGGATGTAAGATATTATTTGCTTTCTGTTATTGTTGATTGCTGTGGGTAGTTCATAGAAGTTTTTGTAACTTCATAGAATTTAATTTGCATAAGACAATTATATTAATGACAGTTTTGAGTTAGGATTTTTGGAAGATGATTGGAAACATAGTGACCTTTTGATTCTGAAACCTTACTTGAAATTGTTCATTAACATGATGGGTCTGTGCAAAGTGGATGCATAAATGATAGGCATTAATTATTCGTGCATATGTCGATGTGTTCAGATCGATGGTTTCAAAGCAACTAAGAAAGTAATTGCTGATTTGAACGGCAACAATTGTGAAATATTGAATATGAAGATTCAATATGTGCTGGAAAAGCTAGAAGCACTAGAAGCTCTTGACCATATTATGGAAGATCTTGAGAATGTTGTACGCCACCTTGAGCTAGTGGAGGACCACCTAACGGTATTTGAGCCGAAAGCAGATATTTGCAATGCTGGTTCTAGCTCAGAAAGGGCTTTGAGCTCTAAGCGCAAGCATATTGATTCGTTCAATATGTGGTCATGCAAAGGATCAAGTCCTCCTTGCAAGAAACCAAGAGTTAACCAACACAAGAGAGGAAAATGTCCTCAAGTGAAGAAAAAGTCAAGGGCAAGGTGTTACAATTGTGACAAGAAGGGTCACTATGCTAGCAACTGTCGTGAGCCGAAAAAGGTAAACACCTCTTGTACATTTGAGAACTTTGCTTATGTGTCAAGTTATGTATTGTTGGCTAAATCCAATCCTTTGTGGACTGTAGATTCAGGAGCAACAGACCATGTAGCAAAGGATAGAGGATCCTTTGTGGAATTCCGACGAATACCAACCGGAACTAAGTGGATCTATGTGGGAAACAACTCCGGGGCTGAAGTAAAAGGAATTGGCACTCGCTAACCGAACATGCGTGGTGGACGCACTTTGATCTTACATGATGTAATGTATGCTCCGGAGATTCGTCGTAATCTAGTGTCTGTTTTAGTGTTGGTCAAACTAGGTTTTAATATGAACTTCCATAATAGAAGTGTGGATTTGTTTTTGGAAACAAATTTCTATGGTCGTGGCTATTTTCTGGATGATTTCATTGTATTGGATATTGACTATGCTAATGCAAATATTTGTTATTCCCTTATCACATCTCCTAATTCATATGACAACGATGTGAATGTTTGGCATGCTAGACTTGGTCATATTGGCCAACAACGTATGAATAGACTAGCCAAAGAGGGCTTGTTGGGCAATATTGAAAAGTCGATTTGCCCATATGTGAGAATTGCCTAGCGGGAAAACAACAAGGAAACCATTTGGAAAAGGTAAAAGAGCTGACTTTCCTCTCGCATTTAATCCATTCGACATCTGTGGTCCAATGAATGTGAGAGGAAGGCATGGGGCTGTTTATTTCATCACTTTTATAAATGATTATACTCGATTCGGATATGTCTATTTGATTTCTCATAAATCTGAAGCATTAAGTTGTTTCAAAAGGTTTATGACCTTGGTAGAGAATCAATTAGACAGAAAATAAAAGCATTGAGATCCAATCGAGGTCGAGAATATTTATCGATGAGTTCAGAAAATTATGTGATGAAAAAGGAATAGAAAGACAGTTGTCTATTCCATATACTCCTCAACAAAATGGTGTTGCGGAAAGAAGAAACGAGAACCCTACTTTGGAAATGGTTAGGTCCATGATGGCGCATGCTAACCTACCTATCACCTTTTGGAGTGATGCATTATTAACAGCTGCCTATGTACTTAACCGGGTGCCTTCCAAATCAGTTACTTCCACTCCATATGAGTTATGGACAGGTAGAAAATCGGACTTAAGTTTTCTTAAGCCATGGGGTTGTGCTGCCTATACCCATGAGCCCTCTCACAAATTTGGGAAATTAGATCCCAGAGGAAAGAAAAGTATTTTCATAAGATACTCTGAACACTCAAAAGGACATGTGTTCGTAGGTGAGCAGGAAAGTGGGAGTGTAACTGAATTTGAATCACGGGATGTCACATTCTTAGAGGATGAGTTTCCTAAGAAGGGCGAAATATGTGAAGATTACTCCCTATTTGAAACCATGGATCAAGATAATGATATTAGTGGGGTTCGTCTAAGTGGCAGTAATATGAGAAGTGATGAATTGCATACAACTGATTCTCAATTACAACCACATGATGAGACGACATCATCATTATCTAATCCTAGTGGGAGCATAATGGGAAATGGTGTGCTGAGTGAACAATCTCCCATACGGCGAACAAGTCGCAAAAGTATTCCCCGTCGACGTTTTGACATTGAAGGGGAAACTTTTATGATTGCCCTACAAGATGAGGATGAGCCAAGAAATATACATGAGGCTCTAAATTGCCCTAGTAAGGAAAAATGGATGCATGCAATGAGAGAGGAAATGAAGTCAATGAAGTCAAATCATGTTTGGGAATTGGTTGATCTTCCAAAGGGACGCAAAGCTATTGGGAACAAATGGGTTCTCAAAATAAAGCGTAAAGCTGATGGCTCGATAGAAAGATATAAAGCTCGCCTTGTGGCGAAAGGTTATAATCAACAGGAAGGAATTGATTATGAGGAAACATTTTCCCTTGTTGTTAAATTCACCTCAATTCGCATTATTCTAGCAATAGTGATAAGTATGGATCTTGAATTACATCAAATGAATGTAAAGACTACTTTTCTCAATGGAGAATTAGATGAGGAAATATATATGGAACAACCTGTTGGTTTCATTATGAAAGGCCAAGAAGGAAAAGTATGTCGACTTTTGAAATCGATATATGGCCTTAAGCGATCGTCAAGACAAAGTGGTATATACGTTTTCATAATGCTATGATAGCATATAATTTTACAATGATTGATTAGGATCATTGTGTATATATCAAAAGATCCAAAGATCAATTTGTGACCATATCATTATATGTTGATGATATATTAATTGCCGGAAGCAATATGGAGTTAGTTAATACCATTAAAAGTTGGTTATCTTCTAATTTTGAGATGAAAGATATGAGTGAGGCTGCATACATACTTGGAGTTAAAATTTCAAGAGATCGTTCGAAGAGATCATTATCTCTTTCGCAAGAAACATATATAAATAAAGTTCTTGAACGATTTCGTATGCAAGATTGTAAACCCATAGACACTCCTATTGCAAAAGGTGAAGGATTGAGCCATAGACTGTGTCCAAGGACTCCACAAGAGAAGGAACAAATGAAGCATGTTCCTTATGCTAGTGCTGTTGGAAACTTGATGTACGCTATGTTGTATACAAGACCCGACATATGCTTTGCAGTTGGAATGGTGAGTAGATACCAATCCAATCCAGGTCAAGCACATTGGAACGCCGTTAAGAGAATACCGAGGTATCGAAGGGAACTGCGATTACAAACTGAATTACCAAGGAAAGGATTTGCGACTTGAAGGCTATTCGGATGTTGATTGGGAGGAGATTTAGATGAAAGAAAATCTACCTGGATTTGCGTTCTTCGAACAATGGCGCCATATCATGGAGCAAAGAAGAAGCAAAGGTATATAGCCTTGTCCACGATGGAAGCTGAGTTCGTGGCATTATCAGCGGTGATACAAGAAGGAGTTTGGCTTAAGAAATTTTTGGATCATTAGGTGTTATTGAGAAAGCTGCAAATCCATTATTGGTTAACTGTGATAGCCAAGCAGCTATAGCGTACACCAAAGATCCAAAGTATCATGGCAAGACTAAACATATTGATACCAAGTATAACTTTATCAAAAATATGGTTGCACGAAAGGATGTGAACTTACAGTATATACCTACGCATAGAATGGTAGCAGATCCTATGACAAAGCCAATACCTAGAGATGTGTTTTGTGGTCATATAAAATCTCTAGGATTGCGTAGAGTCGATGTCTTGGATATTGTAATTTCCCTGAGTTGTTCACATTTATGAACTTGTGTTTTTTTCATCATTAATGCCTATGAATCTTTTGTTTGATCTTTATGCATCTTAATGCTCAGTGCATTATATTAAGTTGAGAAAGTATGTCGGACAGATATAAGATTAGCCCACTCACACGGGTAATCGCCTCTATTTACTTGTGTGATAAATAGAGATGAGACGGTTTTTAAGCTTATTATCTAGGTGATAATTGAGAGCTCAAGCTTAAAATATATATGTCGCCTTAACTAAGTGTTAAGATGAGGACATGATAAGTACTATGTCCAAAAGTAAAATACCCCACATATTTTACTTTATCTGTTTAAGATGCCAGATGTGAGTTCTGATGAATTATGTGAATGAGTATATACGTAAACTCAAGTTAGACATTGGGTATGTCTAAACTATCATCTGTACGGTATTGATTGTGTAAACATACGCTCCATGGGAAAGGAGTTAATACCGTAATATGTATTTCATACTACGTATGCATGAGACGACCAATAAGAGTGGCAAAAGTTTGATCTCAACTTTTATGCCGTGTGAGACTCTTGAGGGAAATGAGTTCCTCGATTTTAGTCCCCTCATGACTCTTACTTATTCTCAAGATTTCTTTTTAGTATTTGCTATCTTAGGATGTTGCCAATGGTCATAAGTTGATTCGATCTAATGAGACATTTCTAGAAAAGCAAGCTAGACTGAAATTGAGAGTTTGAAGGAAAGAGGAAGATCGGATTTGGAGAATCACATTGTAGTTTTGTATTCACTGGTCGACCAATTATGACTGTCTTTGGGATAATCATAATTGTGAATGCAATATATCATTGTTAAAAAAAGAGATCAAGAGAGATATAAATGTGATCGATCGATCTAGGGTACTGCATACTAAATCTACTCAGAGTGTGACGCCTATTATGAGCTGTTGTATATTCCTAACAGATGTATGGCAACGAGCTCTCAAAGTATGTCGGTCGCACGGATTATTCACCAGTATAAATGTTGAAAAGAGGTTAAGAGAATCCTGTTCGGCCAACCAGGTACAAGTGGGAGATGATGATTTTAATTAATTAATCGGATGGGCCTAAGTTGGCCCGTCCACCCATGTTGGGCTGAAAAGCCCGGCCCACAAAATTAGGGCCCATGGATGGAGAGATATAACGAAGGGGTGCGTTTTTTTTTTTTTTTTTTTTTTTTTTTTTGGAGGGACGTACATAAGGGGGGAGAAGGGAGAAGATACCTTTTGGCAAAAAAAAAAAAAGTTACGTACGTATTCTCCCTCTCTCCCTCCAAAAACTCTCCAAAAAGAAAAACTAAGGCAAGAGGCGACACCCCATAATTCTCCAAGGCTTTTTTGGCGTTATTGGATCAAACAGGACCGTTTTCTCTTCCTCTTATTGGCGTCGGTGTTTAATCTGTGGCTAACAAGGTACGTTCGATTCTGTGATGTGCCTTAGGATCGGTGATGCATATAGAAATCCCGGGCTTGACTTCCGCGCAAGTTTAGGGGTTCGATTTAGGGTCGAATCCGGTTTTTGGGGATCCGACGATCCTAACAGATCCCACCAGAGATTGCAATCTTACAGGACATGCTTGTGCTGAACTTGTCCAATGACAAGTTTACAGGACATATACCAACGTCACCATCGAGCCTCGTGAAGATAGAGCGTTGACCTTTTCTACAACAACTTGATTGGTTCTATTCCTAAAGAGCTTACTCAGTTGAATTCCCTGGAAGTCTTCAATGTATCTTGCAATGACTTGTCAAGAGCCATACCAAACAAAAATTAGTTTGGGGCATTTGATGAAAGCAGTTACTACGGAAACCATTTTCTAGTGTGGACTGCCATTGAGTAATGATTGTTCAACAACCATTAACATTAATAGCTTGGCAACAGAGTCATGCACGAAAGCTAATGAAGATGGTTTCATAGACAGAGAGACATTTTATATCAGCTTCGAAATGTCATACACAATAGTTTTACTAATAATTCCGATTGTTCTGTTCATCAACCCCCAATGGCGAAAGGGATGGTTTCATTATGCGGAATTGGTTATCACCACATGTCAAGCCTGTTCATCACATGCTACTATTTTGCGCATGATGGTTTTCGAAAATTGTTGAATTGCCAAACAATTTTGATTCTCTCGTTTTGCATTTCCGAGTATTGGCATGATTTGGTTTTTTTTCCTATCATTTGTTATTGTCGTTGATCAACGTTGGCCTTAGTGTGGATCTACCAGGTCAATGTAAGTTTTTACCTTCATAATTGAATTAGGTCTTGTTCTAATTTCCTTGAAGACGATACATTGTGTGATCTTTCCCACTTTCGAAAAGGTGGTTTTTACATAGTAGCTTGCTCATCTCTATTTGGCTAAATGCTCATACTACAAATGACGACAAACTACACTAGAAAAACATAGCTATCTCTTCTCATTGGTGTTCTTTTTGAGGTAACGCATTTGCTTTCATTTCTAAGTGAACATTTCCGTCTCCATATATCACTCGGTCCATTCACAAACCATTCAAGACATAAAGCTCCTCTTGCGTGACAATATAGCATGAACAACTGAATGTCCTTCCGAGTCCTAGGTTCATGGCAAATCCGCAATTTGGTTAGGACATCGGTTTCCATCTCATGAAGGTTTACTTGTGATGAAGTGTCTCATGAGATAACTAAATTCATGGTCAAACTTGCATATATATGACTCCTTTTGCTATTCCTATCTGCGTGGAATGACGTTTTAACATTTTGCTAGGAGCTTAGCTCTAGCCTAAAAAACAAAATACTGCACTAAGGTATTTCCCGTTCATTCTGAAAGACCAAATTTGTTGTCTTAATGTCTAGGCCAAATTCGACAAAGAACCAACCCGAATCAAGGCTTAGATTGGTGCAATGTATAAAAATGGCTACTGGCCACTAGTAGAGCTCCCCAACCAAGCCAGGCCACGCAGTCCAATGCTTGGGCCAAAGGAAAACCTCCACATCGAATTTAATCATTTTTATAGTAGTTTTTACGTTTTACATGACTTTTCACTTTGCAATACTGTTTAGAATTTATTTTTGTAAATTCTCGACAAATTCTCACTCTCTTGAGAAGGGATTGTGAGAAAGCTACGAGATCATATAACATCAACCTTATTAATTATATTTATCTCAAATATGTAGAGGCAAGTTTAACATGGAAAAAGAGAAATATTATCAAATAACGACTTAGGGGTGAGCATATCGAATTGCCCAATTTGAGAACAGCCTAGACTAGATTAGCCCAACTACTATGGTCTGATTCCCACAAGCATCGATTCGATTCCTAGTTCCGAGGGGGAACCAGACCGATGAATCAAACCAAATTGACAAATGGACTCTTTTTTTAAAAAATGTATTTTATAATTTTATCTTTTCTTTTTTTTTGCTAAGTGATCGATTCCATGGGACCAGACCAATACCTAGTCCCAAAAACTAGGAAAAGGTCCTCCCAATCCAGTTCTCGGTTCCTAGGTGGGATTGAATCGGATCGAAAATCAATCACCCTTAAATAACATGTAAGCAAGGTATCATGCCATTTTTCTCTCAAAAAAAGAAAAAGAAAAATTAGAGAACCTTTGGAAAAACAATCCCACTTTTGAAGATACACAATTTGCATTTTCAGAAAAAGACCCCACTGAAAAGATAAACAACCCTTAGACCCAAAAAAAAAAAAAAAAAAAAAAAGAACTTTGCAATAGGCATTGAACTGTCTATCAGCTTTTTTACTATAACTTATTTTTCAAACTCTATAAAATCAAATTTCGCAACATTTTGTCCTCAGCGAGGCAAATTTGTGGGCTTGGACCTCGAGTTGTGCAGATAAACAGTTGAAATGGAAACCTTGGGATCCTAGGCTCAACCTTTGGGGAGATATAGTAGTGCATCTTATGCCCGCTCTATCCCGAGCTCATGCTTTGAGCCTTTTCATGACCACTAAAAATCATGCCGCAACATCATCTTCGAGGGATCTTTATCCATGATATCGCTTAGGAACTATTTAACAAGAAACAGAAAGATCGAGCAAAAAGACAAAAATCTTGTTTGAAGAACTCAATTCTATTGTAATCATTCCATTCATACAAGAAAGTCAGCAGTGTTGCTATTTTTGAGAGAACAGGTTTTGTCGGATGGGGAAACGAGCGAGAGAGAGAGAGAGAGAGAGAGAGAGAGAGAGGGGTGGGCGTGAGAGAGAAAGGGGACATTTGGCTAAGGGGGGAAGAAAAGAAAATTAAAAGAAATTTCCAAAACCAAAATTCTTGGTCCCACTTGCTCTTGCTTAACCCAATTTGGTCCCCAAAAAATCTCCATGCTAAAATACTTGATCCTCACTTGCTTTGTCACACCAAATTTCCCCCAAACAACAAGTCTTGAGCAACAAAAACGGCTATTTCCCTCAATTTTGAATTCTATTTCATTTTTCTCGGAATCGACTTCTAAACAAACCTCTCCGGTTGAGGTTCAATTTTGTTGAAGAAAAAGCCCACACAACTTCCTTTCATCAGGTAGTTCACACAGGAGGCCAAAATCCCTTCAATTTGGCCAATCCGAATTTCCATTCGTTTCCGAATCATCCGAATCGATTTTTAGTAAAAATCCCGAACTCACCAGAAATTCCTCGAAAGATGAGTCGACATTCCTAAAATGACTTGTGACATGACAAGACTTTCAATTTCTGAAATTGGGTTCAAATTCGCGGTCAATTCTAATTGCACGCGATTTTAGCGTGACCTAGCCTATTGAGTGGCTTTCGGGAATTTTTAGTACAATTGACCCGTGGTCAATTTTCTTCGAATTACATGTACCTCTTCGACACATTGGTACTCTCGGTTGTCACGAAAATCTCAAGATTTTAAATACGGATATAGGGCGCCAAAATGACAGAAAAATCGGTCTAATGCCAATTGATGAGAATTTCGCAAATTAGTGGAATCACCCAGGTTTATCCACACATCTCAGTCAAACCGACCTATCTCCGATCTCTCATAGGTTTTCGACTATGCTGTAATGACCCTTGTAGACCAACACGATCGAGTAGTCGATTCCTGTTCGAATTCTCAAGTCTATTGCATTAAAATCCCTTAACGGCTTCACCTAATAGGCCAGTTATTTTGTGAGTGGCCATATCAGAGAAAAGCACTATAGTCACGTCGATGAAAAGCCCAACTTATCCAATCAAAATCAGAACTGAATTTTCAGGATGTCACATATATATTGAAGAGTTTCTTTTATTTGGTTAGATGTATCCATGACTACATCCAGACCTTGTAATGTAAAGAATTTGAGAGGATATTGCTGGGACGTTTGGGTAAGAAAAAGATATAAGTTTAATTTGGGAGTTTCGGACATATAGACTCCGGCGCATTAAACATTGATGGAGAAATTTTTCTGTGGACAACCACCAAGGGCCCCAGTAGCAAAAACAATGAACTCTCGTGGTCAAATTTCCTATGGACTTTAATTGCCTACTGGGAATTTTCTTTTTATCATGCAAAAGAGAGCATGTGGGTCAGGAGGTGGTTGGATAAAAGATAAAAGCAAGGTTTTGCTTTTTTTCATTTCCTTTCCTCGAGAAGCCTAATAGTGGAATTCCATTAGAAATTAGGCCACTGCATGAAAAGTAAAAGAGAGAACGTACAAACTTTTATGAATTAGTTGTGCGAAGGGTTTTGCTATGGGCTTAAACACCCGGTGATTTGTCCTATGAGCTTTACATGCAATTAAGTTGCTTATTTATAAACATAATTGGATTTGATTTTAATCTAGGTGTATGAAACATTTGAGCGTATGAGCGATTATAGTTTTGATTCTCCAATTATTGTAAATTATTTGTTACTGACTCTCCCCGGAAATAAATACCGACACTCAAATTGAATCTCATAAATATTTGATATCTTTGTCGTTCCCCATTTATTTCTTCAATGTTTTTGCATTGATTTGATAGCAAGATCTTCTCAATTTTCGTGTTAATTTTACAACGTGTCTACTTCTAAAATGCCTCTAGTCAAGATCACTTTCTCCTAAAAGCTCCGATGCAAAGTGGATTAATATATCTTCCATGTTTAAAACCATCCAATTTCCAAATGTTTTATAGTGAAATGGACACTCATTAAGTTTAACTAGCTGTATTAAACATTGATGGAGAAATTTTCCCGTGGACAGCCGCCAAGGCCCCCAGTGGCAAATATAATGAACTCTCGTAGTCAAATTGCCTATGGACTTTAATTGTCTACTTGGAATTTTCTGTGAACTCTCGCGGTTGAAGTATGTCTCGATTTTGAGCCGTTATGCAATCTAAACTAATTGGATAAGAAAGAAATCCAAAAAATCTTTCTTTGAATGGCGTATATATTAAAGAGTTTCTTTTATTTGGTTAGATATACCCACGATTACATCCAGACCTTGTAATGTAAAAAAATTTGAGAGAATATTGCTTGGACATTTGGGTAAGAAAAAGATATAAGTTCAATTTGGGAGTTTCGGATGTATAGACTCCGGCACATTAAACATTGATGGAGAAATTTTTCTATGGACAACCACCAAGGGCCCCAATAGAAAATACAATGAACTCTCATGGTCAAATTTCCTGTGGACTTTGGTTGCGTCCTTGGAATTTTTTTTTTTGTCATACAAAAGAGAGCGTGTGGGTCATGAAGTGGTTGGAGATAAGATAAAAGCAAGGTTTTGCATTTTTGGGTTTCCTTTCCTCGAGAAGCCTAATAGTATAATTCCATTAGAAATTAGGCCACTACTCGAAGAGTAAAAGAGAGGACGTACGAACTTTTTTAAATTAGCTGTGCAAAGGGTTTTGCTATGGGCTTAAACACCCGGTGATTTGTCCTATGAGCTTTACATGCAATTAAGTTGCTTATTTATAAACATATTTGGATTTGATCTTAATCTAGGTGTGGGAAACATTCGAGCGTATGAGCGATTGTAGTTTTGATTCTCTAATTATAGTAAATTATTTTTTACCGACTCTCCTCGGAAATAAATACCGACACTAAGATTGAATCTCGTAAATACTTGGTATCTTTGTCATTCCCCATTTATTTGTTCAATGTTTTTGCATTGGTTTGATAGCAAGATCTTCTCAATTTTTGTGTCAACTTTACAACATGTCTACTTCTGAAATGCCTCTAGTCAAGATCACTTTCTCCTAAAAGATCCAATGCAAAGTGGATTAATAGATCTTCCATGTTTAAAACCATCCAATTTCCAAACGTTTTATAGTGAAATTTTTCACCTATACATACGGACTTGTAGGGATAATCCACCATCACCCTTGCAAAGGAAGCAATTTGAACAATGTTAAATGGACACTCATTTAGTTTAACTAGCTATATTAAACATTGACGGAGAAATTTTTCTGTGGACAACCGCCAAGGGCCCCAAGCGAATATAATGATCTCTCGTAGTCAAATTGCCTATGGACTTTAATTGAACAATGTTAAATGGACACTCATTTAGTTTAACTAGCTATATTAAACATTGACGGAGAAATTTTTCTGTGGACAACTGCCAAGGGCCCCAAAGAGCGAATATAATGATCTCTCGTAGTCAAATTGCCTATGGACTTTAATTGCCTACTTGGAATTTTCTGTGAACTCTCGCGGTTGAAGTATGTCTTGATTTTGAGCCATTATGCAATCTAACCTAATTGGATAAGAAAGAAATCCAAAAAATCTTCCACAATACATCCAGACCTTGTAATGTAAAAAATTTGAGAGGATATTTCTTGGACATTTGAGTAAGAAAAAGATATAAGTTCAATTTGGGAGCTTCGGATGTATGGACTCTAGTGCATTACACATTGATGGACAAATTTTTCTCTGGACAACCACCAAGGGCCCCAGTAGCAAATACAATGAAGTCTCATGGTCAAATTTCTTGTGGACTTTAATTGCCTACTTGGAATTTTCTTTTTGTCATACAAAAGAGAGCATGTGGGTCAAGAAGTGGTTGGAGAAAAGATAAAAGCAAGGTTTTGCTTTTTTGGGTTTCCTTTCCTCTAGAAGCCTAATAGTGGAATTCCATTAGAAATTAGGCCATTGCACGAAGAGTAAAAGAGAGAATGTACGAACTTTTTTGAATTAGCTGTGCGAAGGGTTTTGCTATGGGCTTAAACACCCGGTGATTTGTCCTATGAGCTTTACATGCAATTAAGTTGCTTATTTATAAACATATTTGGACTTGATATTAATCTAGGTGTGGGAAATATTTGAGCGTATGAGCAATTGTAGTTTTGATTCCCCAATTATAGTAAATTATTTATTACTTATTCTCCCCGGAAATAAATACTAACACTCAGATCGAATCTCGTAAATATTTGGTATCTTTGTCCTTCCCCATTTATTTCTTCAATGTTTTTGGATTGATTTGATGGCAATATCTTCTCAATTTTCATGTTAATTTTACAACGTCTCTACTTCTGACATGCCTCTAGTCAAGATCACTTTCTCCTAAAAGCTCCAATGCAAAGTGGATTAATAGATCTTCCATGTTTAAAACCATCCAATTTCCAAACGTTTTCTCGTGAAGTTTTTTCACCTATACATACAAACTTGTAGGGATAATCTACCATCACCCTTGCAAAGGAAGCAATTTGAATAATGTTAAATGGATGCTCATTAAGTTAAACTAGCTGCTTTTCATGATTCCGAAAGACAAACTATTATGCTTTTTCTCTAGTGTGAAATGTGTAATAGCTACAAAGTAGTAATTTTCAATATCTTGAAATATAAGCATTCTAAGTTGGTTGAGTTGAACAATAAGAAGAGAGCACTTCAATGAACCCGTTACCATATTTACATCCTATGTTAGTTTACCAAGCAAGAAACCAGTTCATTGTGAGTAATCCTCTAACATTTACTAATTTTCATATTACCATCATTTAGTTGCATTCTAACTATAATATATGATCTTGCATTCCAATTGGGAACCAAGTAAATCACAAGGCCTATGCTTTTCATTGGATAGAGATTGAATTAGTCATATAAATCACAACAGTGACTAGGCTAGACTAGACTTAACGTGTGGAAAAAGTTATACCACTAGAGACATTCGGAAAACTCCCCGCCAATGAAATCTAGCCGTTGTATAAGGTACATTCCCCACCCTGCACGCTAATTGACCTAGTCATCAAAAGGGGCTGAGCTACATTTGTCACTAAAGATGACCAAGACTTTGGCCATGACCACAACTTCTACACTCAACCACAGGCATCGCCGAACTCCTATAAAATCGCTCTAACTTGTAAAAAAGAAGTTAAAAGTGTGATACATATAAAGTTTGGTCACTCAAATTTGCAGTCATGAAAAATAAAGCACTATGGGTGCTTGTGGTGGTTTGGGGTATTGCATGTTTATGTGGCTCTCGTGGGTGTCGGGAGCAAGAAAGGGTTGCGCTCTTAGCACTCAATGCCACATTGGACCTGATGTATTGGGTGGACACCGGGAGATCATATTTCAACTGTTGCAGCTGGGAAGGTGTTAAGTGCAACCCCACCACGGGGCGAGTCACTCGGCTAAGGCTCAATTCGAGATATTACCCTTTTGAATTCAAAGCTCAGTACCTAAATGCTTCTCTACTAAATGCTTCTCTACTTCTTCCTTTTGAAGAACTCAAGAGCCTTGACTTGTTCGGCAACAATTTAGGAGGTTGGATTGCACCAAAAGGTATAAACTCGCCGTTTGTCCATTTTCTACAAAACAAGAGATGCTCATTATCTAATGAACTCATAAGTTAAACATGCCCGGGTTCTTGCTCGCTTCCTGCATTATAGATGGTTACATCCATGTCATCACTTATCCACGAGTCTAATATGATTTGCCCAAAATGGCAATACCTACTTTCGAATGTACTTGAAAAGATTTCAATGGGTTTTAATGATTTTCATTGTTTGTTTGCAGATCCAAACCTGCTATCTTCAAGCTTGAGCAAACTAGAGGTGCTTGACTTGAGATATAACTCTCTAGATAATTCTATTCTTCCTATTCTCAAAACAATTCCGAATCTCAAGTGTGTATTCCTCGGAGGAAACAATTTGAGCAGGACTTTACATGTGAATGGTAAATTTCTCCAACTTATTCTCTACTCATAATTCAATACAAAATTGCCATCCTTGACTTGAGTTAACACTGTTTGTGAAAAAATTAGGTGGTTTTAATAATTTGAAGGAGCTAGATATAAGTTATAATGCTATTGATGCAATGGCTATTGTTGAAGGTACTGCTTCAGTTTTCATGTAGGAACCTCATTTTTATTCGTAAATTAAACTAACTAGCCTGCAAATCATGCGGGCATGCTCTTTAATACCTATGCACGTGCTTCATATTAAGAATAAAGAGGTCATATATTGCAACCCCCTTCTCTCTCCATATAGAAATGTTACTGATTCAAAAGATTCCTATCCCAAGGCATTCGCGTGGGTGGTGTCATTATTTACTTTGGATAATTCTATTTTACTTGTTCGTGGTACAATTCTGAGGTGTCTATTCTCCAAAACAACATTTGAATGGGACTTTACATGTGAATGATAGTTTCTCTAGCTGATTCTCTGTTCATATTTCCGTACAAAATCACCATCCTTGACTTGAGTTAGCAATGTTTGTGGATAAATTAGGTGGTCTCAGTAATTTACAGGAGCTGGACATAAGTGATAATCTAGTCGATGTAGCGGCTTTTGCTGAAGGTACTATTTCAGTTTTCATGCAGAATACTCGTTTTTATTTATAAATTAAACTAACTAGACTACGATTCATGCATGCTCTTTAATACCTTTACATGTGCTTCATATTAAGAATATAGAAGCCATCCTTCTCTTTCCATATAGAAATGTTGCTAATTCAAAAGATTTTTATCCCGGGACATCCACGTGGGTGCCTTCACAACTTTACTATCCATCAATTTATTTACTTGGAATTTTACTTGTAGGTATTAGAAACTTGAGCCACTTAGAGAACCTCCACCTAGATGGTGTACACTTGAAGGATATGGGGGCCGTCATGCGAGCATTAGGGGCACTGTCATCACTCAAGATTCTTTCTCTCCAGTATAATATGGTAGAAGGAACAATTATTGCTCAAGGTTAGTCAAACCTATTAATGAATACATATTCAAGGATAACACTCCATTCGTTTCGCGGAAAATAACTTCCAAAAAATTGTTTCCTAGATTTTTCAACATTCAAGAAAATGAGGGAATCATTTTCCAGTCTCTTTCTTGCACCTAAACCTATTTTCCTCCATGCACTTTTTTTAGTTATTTATTTTATTTTTCTTCTTTATTTTAAAAAAATTGAATTTTTAATTATTTTTTCCTTTTTAAACAAAAATCGATTTTTAATTATTTTTTTCTTTTTTATTTCTTTCTTTCTTTCTTTTTCCTTCTTCCTCAATCAATCATTGGCTACGACAATGGCCGGCGACCGACCACAAGCGAGGGACAAGCTCACCGAAGGCAAAGGCCTTGCTAATCTAACAAGGCTCAAGCTCATCGGCCTCGAGCAATCTTGACCTCACTTGTGGCGGGTGATCGCTGAACAAGAAAGGGAAAAAAAAAGAAAAATAATCAAAAATTATATTTTTAAATAAAAATAAAAATTTTTTTAAAGGAGTGCATGGATGAAAATCAAATCAAATTTTCCATACCAAAAAGCAAAAATATTTTCTAGTTCATTTTCAGGTTTTAGTATAATATCGTAAAATATTGTCATTCTCTTGAAAAATGACTTTTGGAAGATATTTTCCGCGAAACAAACAAAGTTTAAGTTTTAATTAAAAAGTTCCATCCACTCATGATATTTCTATGTCATTTCTTGATTATGCTTGTGTGAGGAGATCTCGATGTTCGGTGATATTACATTTTCTCGGGAAGATTTCCACAACTTCAAAGTAAGTTGGAACAACTCATCTTGGATCATTCTTCGTTGAACACGAGCGTGGGAATCCTTTCCAGCCTTGGTCCTTTGATATCTCTTAGGTTGTTGTCCTCATCCAAAAGCAATCTAAATCGCAACCTACCATATCAAAGTAAGTTCTGATCTCTCAATGTAAAAGCTGGAATGTACTTGAATGTCTTCTTTGTATTTACCGATATATGTCATTGTAATTGAATTGACCTATGATATCAATAACAGGCTTGTGTAACCTCATAAAACTAGAAGAGCTGGATAAAACTAGAAGAGCTGGATCTTAGCACTAATGGAATTACTGGCGGGCTTCCTACATGCTGGCGAAACATGACCTCTATTCGAATTCTAAATCTTGCGAGATAATGAATTAACAGATAGTGTCGCCTCATCTCCCCTCACTGGTCTTGCCTCACTTGAGTTTCTTTCCATTTCGGGTAACCATTTTAATATCCCCTCATCACTCGGCCCACTTGCAAATCATTCAAGACTTAAGGTCCTGTTGCTTGATGACACCAAACTAACAGTTGATACCAAAGTTGCATCTTCAATCCCGAGGTTCCAGTTGAAGGTTTTTAGTATGTCAAATAGTCTATCGAAAAGATCCAAAGTGACTTCTTTGGGCTTTCTCAATCATCAATATGACCTAAGATCCATGGATCTCTCCTCGAATGACATTCTAGGTCCCTTTCCAACTTGGTTGCTGGAAAATAACACTAAGTTGGAGAACCTTTTTATGAGAAATAATTCATTCACAACACTTGAGGTTCCATCAATGACCCTTTTTAATCTTTCGGTGATGGACATATCCAACAATGACATAAAAGGAGAGCTCACTACCGAATTTTGTGCAAATTTCCCAAATTTGAACTACCTTAATCTATCAGCCAACAGATTGGAAGGAAATATTCCATCTGAACTAGGTAGAATAAAATACCTAGGTTTCTTAGACCTGTCTCACAACAATTTCTCAGGGGGATTACCTAGTCAGTTACTAGATAGCAACTCATCATTAGATAGACTCAACGTAGCATATAACAAATTGCAAGGAGAAATTGTATTTTCCGACCACACCATTAACCGATATATGTTATTTCTAAAGTTGGGCCACAACATGTTCACTGGAGATCTCTCTTTTCTTTCATCACTCATAAATTTAAAGTTATTGGACATTAGCAACAACGTTTTCACCGGCAAGGTTACGTTGATTGCAAACCTATCAGGGTTTTGGGCCCTTGACTTGTCCAAAAATCAGTTTGATGGGCTCATCCCTCAAGAACTCTTTAATCTTGATCAACTCCAGTATTTGGATTTGTCTGAAAACAATCTCTATGGTCCATTACCATCATCTTTTATTGGACCTAAGCTCCGTCACATCCATCTGAATAGGAACAAATTGAATGGTACACTCATGCATACACTCTCCAACAGCTCCAATTTGGTGACCTTGGATCTAAGTGAAAATCACTTCTCCGGAAGCATACCCTATTGGCTAGGTAACCTCTCTCAACTGACCATTCTTTCATTGAGAGGTAATAGCTTCTATGGAACATTTCCAAAGCAATTGTGCAAATTGAAAAGCTTAAGTATGATCGATCTTTCTAAAAACAATCTTTTTGGTCCATTACCCAGTTGCTTGGGACCCATAAATTTCTCCTCCGATGGATTTGCCATTAAGGTAACTTCAATACCGCGTGTCGGATTGGGATATATGGGATGGTCAACTTGGTCTTATGTGAGGACAATTAAAACCCATTTCGATGGTGAAGAACTGAGAGATTATGCATGGGAAATTCCACAAACTGTTGGGTTCACAACAAAAAGAAGGTTTGATTCTTATAAAGGCTACGCACTCCTTAAAATGGTGGAACTAGATTTTTCTTCCAACCAGTTTAGTGGGGAGATCCCAACAGAGATTGCAATCTTACAGGACATGCTTATGCTGAACCTGTCCAATAACAAGCTAACAGGATGTATACCGACATCATTGTCGAGCCTCGAAAAGATAGAGAGCATTGACCTTTCCTACAACAACTTGATTGGTTCTATCCCTGAAGAGCTTACTCAATTGTATTTCCTGGCAGTCTTTAATGTGTCTTACAACAACTTGTCAGGAGCCATACCAAACAAAAATCAGTTTGGGTCATTCCATGAAAGCAATTACTATGGAAACCATCTTCTATGTGGACTGCCGTTGAGTCATGACTGTTCGACAAACATTAACATTAATAGCTCAACAACAAAATCATGCACAAAAGTTGAAGAAGATGGCTTCGTTGATAGAGAGACATTCTATACCAGCTTCGGAGTGTCATACACAACAGTTTTACTGGTAATTCCAGTTGTTTTGTTCATCAACCCCCAATGGCGGCAAGGATGGTTTCACCATGTGGAACTAGTTATCACCACATGTCGGAGGTTGTTCATCACATGCTACTATTTTGTGCAAGATGGTTTCCGTCCAATTGCTGAACAATTTTAGGTTCTCAAATTCTACATTCCCAGGTAATGGCAGGATTGGGTTTTTCCCTGTCATTTGTCAATGTCATTGATCCATATTGGCCTCAATGTGAATCTACTGGGTCAATGTAAGTTTTTACCTTCGTATTTGAATTAGGTCGTGTCCTAATTTCCTTGAAAACAATACATCAAGTGATCTTTCCCTCTTTTGAAAATGAAGTTTTTTAACATGGCTGCTTGTTCTTCTCTATTTGAGTTTGGTGGATGATACTCCTAACGAGGACAAACAACACTGGAGAAACACAGCTTGTCTCTTCTCTCTGGTGTTGTTTCTGCTGAACACATCTTTTCTTTCCGAATAAGCATTTCCATCTTCGTAGATCACTCGGTCCATTCGCAAATTGTTCAAGACATAAAACTCCTCTTGCTTGACAATATAGCACGAACAACTGAACGTTCTTCAGAGTCCTAGGGTCATGGCAAATCCACAATTTGGTTAGGACATAGACTCATTTTTACTATTGCGAAGGCTTACTTGTGCTGAAGTGTCTCATGAGATGGATAAATTCCTAGTCAAACTTGCATTTCGATTATTGTTTTCGTTGTTCCTGTCAACGTAGAATGATGTTCTGACATCTTGTTAGGAGCTTAGCTTTAGCCTGGAAGAAAAAGTACTACAATGAGGCATATCCTGTCTAGTCTGAAAGAGACCAAATTTGTTGTCTTGATGTCTAGGCCAAGTGTGAGCAAGAACCAACCCAGATCAAGGCCAAGATTGGTGCAAATGTATGAAAATTGCTACTAGCCACTAACAAAGCTCTCAACCAGGTGAGGCCAGGCGGCACGGCTGAGCACCTACGTCGAAGGGAATAACCTCCCGTATTGAATTTTAATTATTTTTAGAGCCTTTTGATGTCTTACATGACCTTTTACTCTGCAAGAGTATTTAGAATTTATTTTTGTGAATTCTCTTTACGACTTCCCACTTTCTCAAAAGGGGATTATGAGAAAGCCACAGATTATATAACATTGACCTTATTGATTATTTGAAATACGTAGAAGCAAGTTTAAGGTGCAAAAGAGAATTATTATATCAGATAATGTATAACTAAGGTATCATGCCATTTTTTTTCCTAAAAAAAAGGAGGAAAAAATAGAGAATCTTTGAAAAACTAACCCCACTTTTGAAAATACACAATTTGCATTTTTAGAGAAAGACCCTACTTGGAAAGATAGACAACCCTTAGACCAAAAAAAAAAAAAAAAAAGATAAACAACTCCGCCACCCCACCCCAAACCCCATTTTCTCTCCCCCGTCCCTCTATATTCCACCGCACCGATGTCAACTCCTCATTCTCTCTCTCATGGCCATTAGAGTTCGAACGTCACACTCGAGGCCATGGCCACAAGCTCAAAGGCAGCCCGTGGCCTTCGAGCTCGAAAGTCACGTGATCTGGCAAACTAGCAAGCAAACCAAATTGCCGAAGTAGCTAAACTGCAATCAAATTGCCAACAAAAATACAGTCCCTCGTTCAATTTCTTGACACAATCTCTCTTCCACACCGAATCTTCCACTGCACATCTGGCCTACGAGACTAATGCGAACTGGAAAGCAAACCAAATAAAAAGTGTAATCTGCTGCCATGGGAACTTGAATTTTTCTTATTATTTTGCATCATGATGCGCTTGTCTTCAAAATGTAAAGCGAGCATCATCCCCAAGGACACCTTCAGCCCCCCAAAACATAACATACTTACATAAAGCAACCAGTGAAGTTGTCGTCCAATTATATCAGTGTGGTATCACCAATAAGAAGAATTGAGTATCTAGGAATGCTAGTTTGTGTGCAATCCGACTTCATTCCAGTTTCTACTTAAGAGATCGTTCATGTATTGATAAATAAATCATACTGGGTATGCAAAAACTCAACGGTCATTCTCGTCTCATCTTCTTTAATTAATGTCTAAGTATCCAAAGACTTTGTTAAAGAAAATTTGGGGTCCCATAACTTAAAGAGGGGAAATTGACTCATTTAACCCCATCAACATATAAATACATCAAAAACCATTGTGATTTTGGTAGCCTAAGCCAAAGAGTTTCAGAGGATCCCTATCAAATTGCAAAACCAATCAAGGACAAATTCCACCCAGCCAGACTACTTGTCCAGGGCAATCCCAAAAACCATGCTTCAATGGGTGGAGGTCATGGGACTTGCCAGATTGATGCATTCAGTGCACAACCAGGATAAATTGTCTGACCTCGGTTGGGAGAGCCAGGCGTTTTGGGGTAAGTCCAAATGACATTGAGATCAGTAGGTTCATCATTAGTGGAAAAAAGAAAACGAAGAGAAGAGATCAAGGTCAGACAGATAAGGTTGAAGACCAAAGCGATACCAATCAAATCTGGAGCCCTTTTCAGTTATCTGAGAATCCTGTGCTTTCCCCAAACTTTGCAATATGCATTGGACTATCTGTCAGCTTTTTCCCTATAACTTATTATTCAACCTTTATAAAATCAAATTTCGCGGTGCCTTCAGTTCAATTGCTCAACTTTATAAAATCAAATTTTGTCCTTATCGAGGCAATTTGTGGGCTCGGACCTTGAGCTGTGCAGATAAACAGTCGAAATGGGAACCTAGGCTCAACCATTGGGGAGATATAGTTGTACATCTTATGCCTGCTCTATCCCAAGAGTATGCTCCGAGTCTTTTCATGAACACTAGAAATCATTCTGCAACATCAGCTTTCACTAAGGGATCTTTATCCAAGACACCTATAATCAAGAACATCATCATATCAGTTAGGAATTATTTAACAAAAGCACTAAGCTCCAGATGATTCCGAGCGACACCAGAAACAGAAAGATCGGAGCAAACAAACAAAAATGTAGTTTGAAGAACTCAATTCTATTGTAAACATTCCATTCAGACGAGAAGGTCAGCTGTGCTGCCATTTTTTAAGAGAACTGGTTTTGATGGTCAGTCTACTTTTACGCATGAAACAACAGAACGCAGAACTACTAGACAATGATAGATTCAGTTCTGTCTATACTGTTACTGCACAAGAGGCTGTAGTCATGGAAATTCTTATCATTACAAGAAGCACGAGCAGGTAAAGGAGGCACTGGATGTCACCATCCAAATATCTTCCCGAAAAAGAATCTCCGTGTTCGCTCGTCCCTCTTCACCCGCAATCCAGAATACAGAAACGATCATATTGTAATATAACTAGATACACAACTAGATGAAATGAGAAAAAACAGAGCCACATGGTGATAAGCAAGCAACATCAGTACGGAGAATAATAACACCCAGTTGGTGGTCCCATCCTATTGACTTGTGGCATGCCGTAAGGTATCACAGGAGGACCTGGTGCATAGTAACCTGTCCCACCAATCTTGGCCAAAGTGGCTTGACCTCGCATCCCCTCCCCAGCATACTGCTGCCATAGTTGTTGCTCCTGCAAAACCAAATGCTGTTTCTTCTCCATTTCCGCCATCTGTAGATATGAAGGAGGAGGGATGCTCAATGATGCAGCAAAGGGGTCCTGGTTAACTGTTCGGACAGTTCTGTCGGTTGCAGGGAGAGCAAATACTGGGGTTGCCCTCTTTCCAAGGCCAGGTAAAGCAACACTGCTCGCATTACCTCCAGTCAATTGAGCAGTGCTCACACGTTGCCTTACCATTCCCTGGTCATACATGCCATTCAGTAGCAACGGATCAAGACCACTGCCTAAAGCCGCTTTCTGCTTTGACAAGTTACTAGCAGTCTCCACCAAAGCCAATTCCCAATCTTCCTTGCCAGATTCGGCAGCAGGGGTTTGCCAAGCAAAAGTCACTTCAGCTTCACCATTAGAAGGGAATGCTTCCCACGAATCATTCCCTGTATTAGCTGGCGGCCCCGCAAATAAAGCCAATGCAAATTTATTACCTTGATCATCAGCAGTAACTCCATTATATCCCTCAGATCAACTAAATCCTCCATCACTTGTGGCTTTGGTGGCTCCGGTTTTGGCTCCGGTGGCGGTGCAGGAGTATAATTCTCTGGTGGAGGCAATGCCTTTATCTTATTCATATCTGGCACAGGCTCCTCCTCCTGAGCCACACGGGGCAATTCTTCCCTCCTCTCTGGGCTCTTAGCTCTCTTTGCTCTATCCCTCACGAGCTCCTCCAATGTCTCCAACAACTTACTGGTAATCCTTTGCACTTCAGGATTATCAGATGATCTTGCCACCCCCGTATCCTTACACCAATTGCAGAATGCAATCAACTCATCAATTTGCTTAGCCGCACTAGCATAAGCATCGAAAGCCTTGACGCAATTGTGGTACCCCATATAAAAAAACTTATCAAGCAAAACAGCCAAAACCTCACAAATATCAGCATATACCTGAAAACTCTCCTTCACAACAGGGTACAATCTCAACTAAGATCAACCTGCTATTCTTTGCCAGACCAGTGGGCCTACACGGCAAGAACCAGCCCAATAGCCTCCGCAAGTGGCCCATTTTGCCAAAAATCCTTTCTGGCTTCATTTCCCTCAATGGTGTCACTACCCTTCTCTCTTCTTTCCCTTCTTTCACAGCCACACCATCGCTCACATCCCCATATGACCTTGATCTTCTCATCCCCCATAATTACCATATTCTCCTCTATAATCACCATAATCATAATCATTCCCTCTGGATGGTGGGGACTGAAAATCATCTCTATTCCCATACCTATCCTCACTATGAACTACCACCACCATTAGCACTTCCACTAGGGCCGCCGCTGCCACCACCGCTATTTCTATCAAACAAAATCAACTCAAGTCTCCGATCCAAATACATAGCATAAGTCCTCACAAAAGCCGAGTGGTCCCATAAACTAGAGTGAGCCTCATCTCTAAAATCAGACAAATTCAACAACCTAGCACCACGCCTGGTCGCATACATTATCTCCTCATGAAAAATTGGGTCTCCATCATTCAACAAATGATGGATGACCACTAGGGATTTGAGAGCCACAATGTAGTCGTGGGTCTTGCTCAGTCGCTTCGAAAGTGCAGAAACACATGCATGAACGTATCCGTGACAGTATGAAGTCAAATTCAAGATCCAACGTATGTATTTCTCATCCACAGGATATCATCACAGCTCGTGGCTTTCATGATATCTACTTCGAGCTCTGGCGCCATGTTGCTCGCAACCTTCGCGAGGCCAATGCTTGTCTGGTCCTTGACAGCTCCCCAGCATTTTGCGCATCGTGCTTTGAGACATCTTCACCGTCACCCTTACCTACCTAAACCGCATAAGTTAGCTAAATTAGTCACACTTGAGTCAAAAGCATGACTCGAGGATGATGTAACCAGCTTTTCCAGTGATTTCACGAAATCAACAGCACTAATAGGCTTAATCATTTTAGTGCTTGAAGTAACCATGCTTTTACTGCGATTAATCAAGCAATCAATGAAGCACTCAGCTCGACCGATGGCTTCACTAACCTAAACCGCATAAACAGGTTCTAATCATTTCGCAACTTCAGCTCACCATGCTCCACTATGCTTAATAAAGCGATCAAAGTAGCATCGAGCTCCGGGAAATTACCTTCACAGAAAGTGTATCAAATCGCTAATGGATCCGCTGATTACAATCGCCGATCGCTACGCTTGGTCTTCCGCGTCTAAGAACGGCGAGAGACGAGGCGGATCTCCGAAGAGCGCGATCAGATCGGGACAAATCAGGCTCCGGCGGAGTCGGAACAACCGGCGGTCCATCGGCTCCCTTCGAAGAAGAAATGACCTCGAGTGGAGGTGGCCGACAGAGGTCGCCCACATCATGAGGTTCCCTCCTCCCCCGGCCGCGTTCCCGTTCTGCCGCCTCCACTCCGGGGCGGCCGCGTCTCGCCATCGCGTCGACGGCGGCGGGTCCCTCCCCACGCTCTGGCCTCGCTCTTCGTGGGGATCTCTCTGGCTCTTAACGCTCGTCGGATCGGTCGCGTTCACGATCGGGGCTCGTTTTGATGCCCCTGGGTCGCCCTTCTGGTTTCCTTCTTTTTTACGTGGCGGGAATGGTGTCCGCTCCGTTCGAGTTGGCTCGGGCGATGCGGCGCTTCGCGGCGGCATGACGTGGCCTCTACTCTAGGGTGGCTTCTCCCTCGATCATGGTGAAGGAAAAAAGAAAGATTCTGTTTGAAATTTTCGGATGATTGGTTTGTCCTGCAATTGAAGGTGTTCCTTCGTGATGAGCATACCATGCCTTTTTCTGGTGCTAGTGTTGACGAGTTCTTGTTGAAGATCGGCGCGTAATTTGTTGTGTTGATGTTTAGGCCAAGATTGAGGCCCGATTTGGCGCAAACGTATGAAAATGGCTACTAGCCACTCAGGCCTGGCCAGGCCGTGTGGCCAGGCGCCCTGCTCAAAGGGATAACCTTCCATATTGAATCTTAATTATTTTTAGAGCCTTTTGATGTCTCACATGACTTTTCTTCACTTTGCAAGAGTACTTAAAATTTCTTTTATGAAGCTTATTGATTGTCTCAAATATGAAGAAGCAAATTTTATGTGTAGAAGAGGTGATATATTTATTATAAACTTTTTGTTGTAATATAAAAACCTCATATTTGTACTCATATAACATATTTATCTTAAACTTTTATTCGTGCGATACATTTACCTCAAAATTTAGGATAAATATGTTATCTAAATACAAATTTTTGGTTTTTAGTGTCACAAAAAAATAATTTAGGGTCAATGTATCACATGGTAACAAGTTTGGGGTCCTTATGCCACAAAAAGAAGTTTGAAGTAAACGTATCACACGGATATAAGTTTAGGATTTTTTTGTGCCACAAAAAAAGTTTGGAGAAATTGTGTTATAGTGGACATAACTTAAACATTTTTGTAATTTTTTTTTTCAAAAAAGAAAATAGAGAACCTTTCAAATACTATCCTCACTTTTGAAAATACACAATTTGCATTTATAAACTACCCCTCCACCCCATTTTTTATCCTCATCTCTCTACCTCCCGCCACACTAATATTGACTTCTCTCTCCATGGTCACTAGAGCTCGAAAGTCACACCCGAGGCTATGGCCACAAGCTCAAAGGCAGCATTAATGTCCATGGTCTTCGAGCTCAAAAGTCACGTGATTTGACAAGCTCGCCATGGCCACCTAGATTTGGCATCAAGTTCCACAACACAATTTGGGCAGCAACGGATGCCCAAGCTCGAGACAAGAGAGAGGGAAGCAATTGAGGCGAGGTGGCGGTGGCTTGGTGACTCAACAATTGCGGGCGGTGCCAGAGGGGAGGGCCTAACTCGTAGGCATCGAGTTGGGTTAGGGTCTTGGATAGGTGGGTTTTGGTGATGGGCAATTTTTGACTGGTGAGTCAGGAGGGACAAAATTGATAGGAAAAAAAAAATGACAAATCTGATGAATCTTGTTAAAATGATTACTAATGTCATATACAACTTGAAATGGAATTTGCTAAAGTAAGGATGGTTACTGCTACCACAGTAACAAATTACCAACCAAAATACTACAGTCTCACGCTCACCTTCTCCACACAAATGTCTCTCTTCCACACTGAATCTTCTACTGCACATATGGGTAATCTGTGACGACTCAGACCCGGGACAGTACGGAGGGACAGACTAAAATCACACCGGCAGTACACGGGCGAGGCTAAGAACATTTCTCCTGTCCCACATCGCTTAAAGGACTCGTTTTGATGCCCCTGGGTCGCCCTTCCGGTTTCCTTCTTTTTACATGGCGGGAATGGCGTCCGCTCTGTTCAAGTTGGCTCGGGCGATGCGGCGCTTCGCGGCGGCATGACGTGGCCTCTAGGGTGGCTTCTCCTCGATCATGGTGAAGGAAAAAGAAAGATTCTTTTGAAATTTTCGGATGATTGGTTTGTCCTGCAATTGAAGGTGTTCCTCTGTGATGAGCATACCATGCCTTTTCTGGCGCAAGTGTTGACGAGTTCTTGTTGAATATCGACGCGTGATACATTGGATTCTAGCGATAGGTTTTTCTTAATCTGAGAAGTGAAAAGTATCTTTTTGATTCTAGTAATTTGTTAGTGTTGATGTTTAGGCCAAGATTTAGGCCCGGATTGGTGCAAACGTATGAAAATGGCTAGTAGCCACTCAGGTCTGGCCAGGCCGCGTGGCCAGGCGCCCTGGTCAAAGAAATAACCTTCCATATCGAATTTTAATTATTTTTACAGCCTTTTGATGTATCACATGACTTTTCTTCACTTTGCAAGAGTACTTAAAATTTCTTTTATGCGGCTTATTGATTGTCTCAAATATGAAGAAGCAAATTTAATGTGTAGAAGAGAATTATTATATCAAATAGCATGCAAGTAGGGTATCATGCCATTTTTTTCTCAAAAGAGGAAAAAAAAAAAAAGGAAAAAATGCCACAAAAACTTTAAATTATGTCCATTGTGATATATTTATTCTAAACTTTTTGTCGTGACATAAAAAAACCTCAAATTTGTACTCATATAACATATTTACCTTAAATTTTTATTCGTGTGATACATTTATCTCAAAATTTGAGATAAATATGTTATCTAAATACAAATTTTTGATTTTTAGCGTCACAAAAAAAAAAAAAAAAATTAGGTTCATCGCATGGTAACAAGTTTGGAGTCTTTATATCACAAAAGAAGTTTGAAGTAACCGTATCACACGGATATAAGTTTGGAATTTTTTTTACCACAAAAAAAATTTGAAGAAATTGTGTTAGTGGACATAACTTAAACTTTTTTGTGATTTTTTTTCCAAAAAAGAAAATAGAGAACCTTTCAAAAACTATCCTCACTTTTGAAAATACACAATTTGCATTTATAAACTACCCCTCCACCCCATTTTTTATTCTCTCTACCTTCCGCCACACTGATATCGACTTCTCTCTCCATGGTCACTAGAGCTTGAAAAGTCACACCCGAGGCTATGGCCACAAGCTCAGAGGCAGCATTAATGCCCATGGTTTTCGAGCTCGAAAGTCACGTGATTTGGCAAGCTCGCCATGGCCACCTAGATTTGGCATCAAGTTCCACAACACAGTTTGGGCAGCAACGGATGCCCAAGCTCGAGACAAGAGAGAGGGAAGCAATTGAGGCGAGGTGGCGGTGGCTCGGTGACTCGATAATTGCAGGCGGTGCCGGAGGGGAGGGCCTAACTCGTGGGCGTCGAGCTGGGTTAGGGTCTTGGATCGGTGGGTTTTGGTGATGGGCAATTTTTGACTAGTGAGTCAGGAGGGGCAAAGTTGATAGAAAAAAAATGACAAATATGATGAATCATGTTAAAATGATTACTAATGTCATAGACAACTTGAAATGGAATTTGCTAAAGTAAGGATGGTTACTGCAACCACAACAACAAATTACCAATCAAAATACTATAGTCCCACGCTCACCTTCTCCACACAAATGTCTCTCTTCCACACCGAATCTTCTACTGCACATCTAGGTAATCTGAGCCTCCTGAGAACTAGAGAGCAAAAAAAAAAAAATTGAAGTGTCATCCGCCATCATGTGAACTTAATAGTTCTTATAATTTGCATCATGATGTGTTATCTCCAAAATGTAAAGCAAGGATTGTTACAAGGACCTCTCTAGGCTCCTAGACACGACAAACTCAAGAACAAAGCAATCAGGAAAGTCGCCGTCCAATTATATCAATGTGGTATCTCCGCTAAGAAGGAATGAGCATCTAGGCAAAGTTAATTTGTGTGGAATCAGACTTCTTTCTACTCGGTACGGAGAAACTCAGTGATCATTCTCTTGTATCACTTATTTAATCGATGTCGAGTGTCCCGATACTTAGCCAAAAAAAAGATTGGGGTCCCATCATTAAGAGGGCAAATCGACTCGGTTAACTCCATCAACATATAAATATATCACATAAGTCGAACCAAGGTAGAGAATTCAGCAAACATGATCCATATATATATATAGTTTCTTATGCGGAGAGCTTCTTCTATTTGGTTGGATATATTATATAGCCACAATTACATCCAGACCTCGGGATGTGAAAGACTTGAGAGCGCATCGCTTGGAGCTTCGACAAGAAAAAGGTACAAGTTCAATTTGGGGGATTGGAGAGTATAATCACCGGCACATTAAACATTGATTGAGAAATTTTATGGGGACAGCTGCCAAGGGCCCATTTGCGAATAGCAATGAATTGTCACGTTCAAACTTTAATTGCCTACTTGGGATTTTATTTTTGATCGTCCAAAAGAAAGCGCGTGGATTATGAAGTGGTTAGAGAATAGAAAGTAAATTAATAGCAACGTTTTGTATTTTCCAACGACACCGTAAACTGAAATCTGTCATATCTACGATTACACCACAACATATTCACTGGAAATCTCTTTTTCTTTCATCCCAAGGAAAATTTGTTCATACTGGACATTAGCGACAACTTTTTCATCGGCAAGCTCCCGAGATTGATTGCGCGTCATTGCTTGCAGCCCTTGACTTGTCCAAAAATCAGTTAGACGGCCTCATCCCTCAAGAACTCTACAATCTTGGTGGGCTCGAGTATTTGGATTTGTCTAACAACAATCTGTATGGTCCACTACCATCATTTTTTATTGCACAGGGGTTGAGTCATATCCATCTAAATAGGAATAAATTGAATGGTACCCTCATGCATGTGCTCTCTAACAGCTCCGATTTGATGATTTTGGATTTGAGTGAAAATGAGTTATATGGAAGCATACCCTATTGACTAAGCAACCTCTCTCAATTGAGCATTCTTTCTCTTAGAGGTAATAGCTTATGTGGAACATTTCCCAAGCAATTGTGCAGCTTGAAAAGCTTAAGTACAATCAATCTGTCTGAAAACAATCTATTTGGTCCATTACCTAATTGCTTGGGACCAATCAATTTCTCCGGTGGATAGGCAAATAAGGTAACTTCAATACCGAATTTCTCACCTTGATACAAAGGATGGTCACTTTGGTTTTTTGTGAGGACAATTAAAAGCCATCTAGGGTTCTACAACTATATAGAACTAGAAGAAGCATGGCCACTTCCACATATTATTGGGTTCACAACAATAAGAAGGTTTGATTCTTATAAAGGCTACGCACTCCTTAAAATGGTAGGACTAGATTTTTCTCACGACCAATTTAGTATGGAGATCCCACCGGAGATTGCAATCTTACAGACATGCTTGTGCTGAACTTGTCCAATAACAAGCTTACAGGACATATACCAACGTCATCATCGAGCCTCGCGAAGATAGAGCGTTGACCTTTTCTACAACAACTTGATTGGTTCTACTCCTAAAGAGCTTACTCAGTTGAATTCCCTGGAAGTCTTCAATGTATCTTGCAATGACTTGTCAAGAGCCATACCGAACAAAAATTAGTTTGGGGCATTTGATGAAAGCAGTTACTACGGAAACCGTTTTCTAGTGTGGACTATGACTGTTCAACAACCCTTAACATTAATAGCTTGGCAACGAGTCATGCGCGAAAGCTAATGAAGATGGTTTCATAGATAGAGAGACATTTTATATCAGCTTCGAAATGTCATATACAATAGTTTTACTGATAATTCCGATTGTTCTGTTCATCAACCCCAAATGGCGAAAGGGATGGTTTCATTATGCGGAATTGGTTATCACCACATGTCAAGCCTCTTCATCACATGCTACTATTTTGTGCATGATGGTTTTCGAAAATTGTTGAATTGCCAAACAATTTTGATTCTCTCGTTCTGCATTTCCAAGTATTGGTAGGATTGGGTTTTTTTCCTATCATTTGTTATTGTTGTTGATCAACGTTGGCCTTAGTGTGGATCTACCAGGTCAATGTAAGTTTTTACCTTCATAATTGAATTAGGTCTTGTTCTAATTTCCTTGAAGACGATAAATTGTGTGAACTTTCCCACTTTCAAAAGGTGGTTTTTACATAGTAGCTTGCTCATCTCTATTTGGCTAAATGATCATACTGCAAATGACGACAAACAACACTAGAAAAACATAGCTATCTCTTCTCATTGGTGTTCTTTTTGAGGTAACGCATTTACTTTCATTTTTAAGTGAACATTTCCGTCTCCATATATCACTCGGTCCATTCACAAACCATTCAAGACATAAAGCTCCTCTTGCTTGACAATATAGCATGAACAACTGAATGTCCTTCAGAGTCCTAGGTTCATGGCAGATCCGCAATTTGGTTAGGACAGCGGTTTCCGTCTCATGAAGGTTTACTTGTGATGAAGTGTCTCATGAGATAACTAAATTCATGGTCAAACTTGCATATATATGACTCCTTCTGCTATTCCTATCTGCGTGGAATGACGTTTTAACATTTTGCTAGGAGCTTAGCTCTAGCCTAAAAAACAAAATACTGCACTAAGGTATTTCCCGTTCATTCTGAAAGACAACATGTCTAGGCCAAATTCGACAAAGAACCAACCCGAATCAAGGCTTAGATTGGTGCAAATGTATAAAAATGGCTACTGGCCACTAGTAGAGCTCCCCAACCAAGCCAGGCCACGCAGTCCAATGCTTGGGCTAAAGGAAAACCTCCATATCGAATTTAATCATTTTTATAGCAGTTTTTATGTTTTACATGACTTTTCACTTTGCAATACTGTTTAGAATTTATTTTTGTAAATTCTCCTAACAAATTCTCACTCTCTTGAGAAGGGATTGTGAGAAAGCTACAGATCATATAACATCAACCTTATTAATTATATTTATCTCAAATATGTAGAGGCAAGTTTAACATGGAAAAAGAGAAATATTATAACAAATAACAACTTAGGGGTGAGCATATTGAATCACCCAATTCGAAAACAGCCTAGACTAGATTAGCCCAACTGCTATGGTCTGATTCCCACAAGCATCGATTCGATTCCTAGTTCCGAGGGGTAACCAGATCGACGAATCAAAACCAGATTGACGAATGGACTCTTTTTTTAAAAAATGTATTTTATAATTTTATCTTTTCTTTCTTTTGCTAAGTGATCGATTCCATGGGACCAGACCAATACCTAGTCCCAAAAACTAGGAAAAGGTCCTCCCAATCCAGTTCCTGGTTCCTAGGTGGGATTGAATCAAACCGGAAACCAATCACCCTTAAATAACATGTAAGTAAGGTATCATGCCATTTTTCTCTCAAAAAAGAAAGAAAAATTAGAGAACCTTTGGAAAAACCATCCCCACTTTTGAAGATACACAATTTGCATTTTCAGAAAAAGACCCCAGCTGAAAAGATAAACAACCCTTAGACCCAAAAAAAAAAAAAAAAAAAAACTTTGCAATAGGCATTGAACTATCTGTCAGCTTTTTTACTATAACTTATTTTTCAAACTCTATAAAATCAAATTTCGCGGTGCTTTCAGTTCAATTGTTCAACATTTTGTCCTCATCGAGGCAAATTTGTGGGCTTGGACCTCGAGTTGTGCAGATAAACGGTTGAAATGGGAACCTTGGGATCCTAGGCTCAGCCTTTGGGGAGATATACATCTTATGCCTGCTCTATCCCGAGCTCATGCTTTGAGCCTTTTCATGACCACTAAAAATCATGCCGCAACATCATCTTCTGAGGGATCTTCATCCATGATATCAGTTAGGAACTATTTAACAAGAAACAGAAAGATCAGAGCAAAAAGACAAAAATCTTGTTTGAAGAACTCAATTCTATTGTTATCATTCCATTCATACAAGAAAGTCAGCAGTGTTGCTATTTTTGAGAGAACCGGTTTTGATGGTCAGTCTAGTTTTACGCATGAAACAACAAAGCGCAGAGCTACTAGACTATGACAGATTCGGTTCTGTCTTTACTTTGAATGCATAAGAGGCTGTGGTAATGGAAATTCTGATTATCACAAGAAGCACGAGCAGGTACAGGATGCACTGGATGTCACCATCCAAATATCTTCCCCAAAGAGAATCTCTCCGGGTTCACTCTTCCCTCTTCCCAAAACCCGCACATCAGAATACAAAAAGGATCGTATTGTAATATAACTAGGTACACAATTGGATGAAATGAGAAAAAAACAAGAGTCGTATGGTGATAGGCAAGCAACATCAGTAAGGAGAATAATAATACCCAGTTGGTGGTCCCATCTCATTGACAAGTGGCATGCCAGGCATCGCCCAAGGACCTGGTGCATAGTAACCTATCCCACCAATCTTGGCCAAAGTGGCTTGACCTTGCATCCCCTCCGTGGCATACTCCTACCATTGTTGTTGCTCCTGCACAACCAAATGCTGTTTCTCCTCCATTTCTGCCATCTGTACATAGGAAGGAGGAGGGATGCTCAGTGATGCAGCAAAATGGTCCTGGTTAACTGTTTGGACAGTTCCATTGGGTGCAGGGAAAGCCACTACTGGGGCTGCGCTCTTTCCAAAGCCGGGTAGAGCAACACTGCTCACACTACCTCCAGTCAATTGAGCAGTGCTCACGTGTTGCCTCACCATTCCCTGGTCATACATGCCATTCTGTAGCAACGGATCAAGACCACCACCTAAAGCCGCTTTCTGCTTTGACAAGTTACTAGCAGTCTCCACCAAAGCCAATTCCCAATCTTCCTTGCCAGATTCGGCAGCTGGGGTTTGCCAAGCAGAAGTCACTTCTGGTTCACCATTAGAAGGGAATGCTTCACATTCCTTGTATTAGCTGGTGGCACCACAAATAGAGCCAATGCAAATCGATTACCTTGATCAACAGTCGTAACTCCGTCATCCCTCGGATCCACCAAATCCTCTGTCACTTGTGGCTTTGGGGGCTCTGGTTTTGGCTCTGGTGGTGGTGCAGGAGTATAATTCTCTGGTGGAGGCAATGCCTTTATCTCATTCATATCTGGCACAGTCTCCTCCTCCCGAGCCACAGGGGCAATTCTTTCCTCCTCTCTGGGCTCTTAGGTCTCTTTGCTCTATCCCTCACAAACTCCTCCAATGTCTCCAACAACTTACTGGTAATCCTTTGCACTTCAGGATATTCAAGTGATCTAGCCACCCCTGTATATTTACACCAATTGTAGAATGCAATCAACTCATCAATTTGCTTAGCGGCACTAGCATTGAAAGCCTTGACTGACGCAATACTAGTACTCCATATTGAAAAATTTATCAAGCAAAACAGCCAAAACCTCACAGATATCAGCATATATCTGAAAACTCTCCTTCACAACAGGATACAATGCAACTAAGATCAGCCTGCTATTCTTTGCCAGACCAGTGGGCCTACAAGCAGAGACCGGTCCAATGACCTCTGCAAGTGGCTAATTTTGCCAAAAATCTTTTTGGCTTCATTTCTCTCGGTGGAGTCACTACCCTTCTCTCTACTTTCCCTTCTTTCACAGCCACACCATCGCTCACATCCCCATATGACCTTGATCTTCTCATCCCCCATAATTACCATATTCTCCTCTATAATCACCATAATCATAATCATTCCCTCTGGATGGTGGGGACTGAAAATCATCTCTATTCCCATACCTATCCTCACTATGAACTACCACCACCATTAGCACTTCCACTAGGGCCGCCGCTGCCACCACCGCTCTTTCTATCAAACAAAATCAACTCAAGTCTCCGATCCAAATACATAGCACAAGTCCTCACAAAAGCCGAGTGGTCCCATAAACTAGAGTGAGCCTCGTCTCTAAAATCAGACAAATTCAACAACCTAGCACCACACCTGGTCGCATACATTATCTCCTCATGAAAAATTGGGTCTCCATCATTCAACAAATGATGGATGACCACCAGGGATTTGAGAGCCACAATGTAGTCGTGGGTCTTGCTCAGTCGCTTCGAAAGTGCAGAAACACATGCATGAACGTATCTGTGACAGTATGAAGTCAAATTCAAGATCCGACGAATGTATTTCTCATCCACAGGATATCATCACAGCTCGTGGCTTTCATGATATCTACTTCGAGCTCTGGCGCCATGTTGCTCGCAACCTTCGCGAGGCCAATGCTTGTCTGGTCCTTGACAGCTCCCCAGCATTTTGCGCATCGTGCTTTGAGACATCTTCACCGTCACCCTTACCTACCTAAACCGCATAAGTTAGCTAAATTAGTCACACTTGAGTCAAAAGCATGACTCGAGGATGATGTAACCAGCTTTTCCAGTGATTTCACGAAATCAACAGCACTAATAGGCTTAATCATTTTAGTGCTTGAAGTAACCATGCTTTTACTGCGATTAATCAAGCAATCAATGAAGCACTCAGCTCGACCGATGGCTTCACTAACCTAAACCGCATAAACAGGTTCTAATCATTTCGCAACTTCAGCTCACCATGCTCCACTATGCTTAATAAAGCGATCAAAGTAGCATCGAGCTCCGGGAAATTACCTTCACAGAAAGTGTATCAAATCGCTAATGGATCCGCTGATTACAATCGCCGATCGCTACGCTTGGTCTTCCGCGTCTAAGAACGGCGAGAGACGAGGCGGATCTCCGAAGAGCGCGATCAGATCGGGACAAATCAGGCTCCGGCGGAGTCGGAACAACCGGCGGTCCATCGGCTCCCTTCGAAGAAGAAATGACCTCGAGTGGAGGTGGCCGACAGAGGTCGCCCACATCATGAGGTTCCCTCCTCCCCGGCCGCGTTCCCGTTCTGCCGCCTCCACTCCGGGGCGGCCGCGTCTCGCCATCGCGTCGACGGCGGCGGGTCCTCCCCACGCTCTGGCCTCGCTCTTCGTGGGGATCTCTCTGGCTCTTAACGCTCGTCGGATCGGTCGCGTTCACGATCGGGGCTCGTTTTGATGCCCCTGGGTCGCCCTTCTGGTTTCCTTCTTTTTTACGTGGCGGGAATGGTGTCCGCTCCGTTCGAGTTGGCTCGGGCGATGCGGCGCTTCGCGGCGGCATGACGTGGCCTCTACTCTAGGGTGGCTTCTCCCTCGATCATGGTGAAGGAAAAAAGAAAGATTCTGTTTGAAATTTTCGGATGATTGGTTTGTCCTGCAATTGAAGGTGTTCCTTCGTGATGAGCATACCATGCCTTTTTCTGGTGCTAGTGTTGACGAGTTCTTGTTGAAGATCGGCGCGTAATTTGTTGTGTTGATGTTTAGGCCAAGATTGAGGCCCGATTTGGCGCAAACGTATGAAAATGGCTACTAGCCACTCAGGCCTGGCCAGGCCGTGTGGCCAGGCGCCCTGCTCAAAGGGATAACCTTCCATATTGAATCTTAATTATTTTTAGAGCCTTTTGATGTCTCACATGACTTTTCTTCACTTTGCAAGAGTACTTAAAATTTCTTTTATGAAGCTTATTGATTGTCTCAAATATGAAGAAGCAAATTTTATGTGTAGAAGAGGTGATATATTTATTATAAACTTTTTGTTGTAATATAAAAAACCTCATATTTGTACTCATATAACATATTTATCTTAAACTTTTATTCGTGCGATACATTTACCTCAAAATTTAGGATAAATATGTTATCTAAATACAAATTTTTGGTTTTTAGTGTCACAAAAAAAAATAATTTAGGGTCAATGTATCACATGGTAACAAGTTTGGGGTCCTTATGCCACAAAAAGAAGTTTGAAGTAAACGTATCACACGGATATAAGTTTAGGATTTTTTTGTGCCACAAAAAAAGTTTGGAGAAATTGTGTTATAGTGGACATAACTTAAACATTTTTGTAATTTTTTTTTTCAAAAAAGAAAATAGAGAACCTTTCAAATACTATCCTCACTTTTGAAAATACACAATTTGCATTTATAAACTACCCCTCCACCCCATTTTTTATCCTCATCTCTCTACCTCCCGCCACACTAATATTGACTTCTCTCTCCATGGTCACTAGAGCTCGAAAGTCACACCCGAGGCTATGGCCACAAGCTCAAAGGCAGCATTAATGTCCATGGTCTTCGAGCTCAAAAGTCACGTGATTTGACAAGCTCGCCATGGCCACCTAGATTTGGCATCAAGTTCCACAACACAATTTGGGCAGCAACGGATGCCCAAGCTCGAGACAAGAGAGAGGGAAGCAATTGAGGCGAGGTGGCGGTGGCTTGGTGACTCAACAATTGCGGGCGGTGCCAGAGGGGAGGGCCTAACTCGTAGGCATCGAGTTGGGTTAGGGTCTTGGATAGGTGGGTTTTGGTGATGGGCAATTTTTGACTGGTGAGTCAGGAGGGACAAAATTGATAGGAAAAAAAAAAATGACAAATCTGATGAATCTTGTTAAAATGATTACTAATGTCATATACAACTTGAAATGGAATTTGCTAAAGTAAGGATGGTTATTGCTACCACAGTAACAAATTACCAACCAAAATACTACAGTCTCACGCTCACCTTCTCCACACAAATGTCTCTCTTCCACACCGAATCTTCTACTGCACATATGGGTAATCTGTGACGACTCGGACCCGGACAAGACGGGAGGGACAGGACTAAAATCACACCGGCAGTACACGGGCGAGGCTAAGAACATTTCTCCTGTCCCACATCGCTTAAAGGACTCGTTTTGATGCCCCTGGGTCGCCCTTCCGGTTTCCTTCTTTTTTACATGGCGGGAATGGCGTCCGCTCTGTTCAAGTTGGCTCGGGCGATGCGGCGCTTCGCGGCGGCATGACGTGGCCTCTAGGGTGGCTTCTCCCTCGATCATGGTGAAGGAAAAAAGAAAGATTCTTTTTGAAATTTTCGGATGATTGGTTTGTCCTGCAATTGAAGGTGTTCCTCTGTGATGAGCATACCATGCCTTTTCTGGCGCAAGTGTTGACGAGTTCTTGTTGAATATCGACGCGTGATACATTGGATTCTAGCGATAGGTTTTTCTTAATCTGAGAAGTGAAAAGTATCTTTTTGATTCTAGTAATTTGTTAGTGTTGATGTTTAGGCCAAGATTTAGGCCCGGATTGGTGCAAACGTATGAAAATGGCTAGTAGCCACTCAGGTCTGGCCAGGCCGCGTGGCCAGGCGCCCTGGTCAAAGAAATAACCTTCCATATCGAATTTTAATTATTTTTACAGCCTTTTGATGTATCACATGACTTTTCTTCACTTTGCAAGAGTACTTAAAATTTCTTTTATGCGGCTTATTGATTGTCTCAAATATGAAGAAGCAAATTTAATGTGTAGAAGAGAATTATTATATCAAATAGCATGCAAGTAGGGTATCATGCCATTTTTTTCTCAAAAGAGGAAAAAAAAAAAGGAAAAAATGCCACAAAAAACTTTAAATTATGTCCATTGTGATATATTTATTCTAAACTTTTGTCGTGACATAAAAAAACCTCAAATTTGTACTCATATAACATATTTACCTTAAATTTTTATTCGTGTGATACATTTATCTCAAAATTTGAGATAAATATGTTCTCTAAATACAAATTTTTGATTTTTAGCGTCACAAAAAAAAAATTAGGTTCATCGCATGGTAACAAGTTTGGAGTCTTTATATCACAAAAAGAAGTTTGAAGTAACCGTATCACACGGATATAAGTTTGGAATTTTTTTACCACAAAAAAAATTTGAAGAAATTGTGTTAGTGGACATAACTTAAACTTTTTTGTGATTTTTTTTTCAAAAAAGAAAATAGAGAACCTTTCAAAAACTATCCTCACTTTTGAAAATACACAATTTGCATTTATAAACTACCCCTCCACCCCATTTTTTATTCTCTCTACCTTCCGCCACACCGATATCGACTTCTCTCTCCATGGTCACTAGAGCTTGAAAAGTCACACCCGAGGCTATGGCCACAAGCTCGAGGCAGCATTAATGCCCATGGTTTTCGAGCTCGAAAGTCACGTGATTTGGCAAGCTCGCCATGGCCACCTAGATTTGGCATCAAGTTCCACAACACAGTTTGGGCAGCAACGGATGCCCAAGCTCGAGACAAGAGAGAGGGAAGCAATTGAGGCGAGGTGGCGGTGGCTCGGTGACTCGATAATTGCAGGCGGTGCCGGAGGGGAGGGCCTAACTCGTGGGCGTCGAGCTGGGTTAGGGTCTTGGATCGGTGGGTTTTGGTGATGGGCAATTTTTGACTAGTGAGTCAGGAGGGGCAAAGTTGATAGAAAAAAAATGACAAATATGATGAATCATGTTAAAATGATTACTAATGTCATAGACAACTTGAAATGGAATTTGCTAAAGTAAGGATGGTTACCGCAACCACAACAACAAATTACCAATCAAAATACTATAGTCCCACGCTCACCTTCTCCACACAAATGTCTCTCTTCCACACCGAATCTTCTACTGCACATCTAGGTAATCTGAGCCTCCTGAGAACTAGAGAGCAAAAAAAAAATTGAAGTGTCATCCGCCATCATGTGAACTTAATAGTTCTTATAATTTGCATCATGATGTGTTATCTCCAAAATGTAAAGCAAGGATTGTTACAAGGACCTCTCTAGGCTCCTAGACACGACAAACTCAAGAACAAAGCAATCAGGAAAGTCGCCGTCCAATTATATCAATGTGGTATCTCCGCTAAGAAGGAATGAGCATCTAGGCAAAGTTAATTTGTGTGGAATCAGACTTCTTTCTACTCGGTACGGAGAAACTCAGTGATCATTCTCTTGTATCACTTATTTAATCGATGTCGAGTGTCCCGATACTTAGCCAAAAAAAGATTGGGGTCCCATCATTAAGAGGGCAAATCGACTCGGTTAACTCCATCAACATATAAATATATCACATAAGTCGAACCAAGGTAGAGAATTCAGCAAACATGATCCATATATATATATATATATAGTTTCTTATGCGGAGAGCTTCTTCTATTTGGTTGGATATATTATATAGCCACAATTACATCCAGACCTCGGGATGTGAAAGACTTGAGAGCGCATCGCTTGGAGCTTCGACAAGAAAAAGGTACAAGTTCAATTTGGGGGATTGGAGAGTATAATCACCGGCACATTAAACATTGATTGAGAAATTTTATGGGGACAGCTGCCAAGGGCCCATTTGCGAATAGCAATGAATTGTCACGTTCAAACTTTAATTGCCTACTTGGGATTTTATTTTTGATCGTCCAAAAGAAAGCGCGTGGATTATGAAGTGGTTAGAGAATAGAAAGTAAATTAATAGCAACGTTTTGTATTTTCCAACGACACCGTAAACTGAAATCTGTCATATCTACGATTACACCACAACATATTCACTGGAAATCTCTCTTTTCTTTCATCCCAAGGAAAATTTGTTCATACTGGACATTAGCGACAACTTTTTCATCGGCAAGCTCCCGAGATTGATTGCGCGTCATTGCTTGCAGCCCTTGACTTGTCCAAAAATCAGTTAGACGGCCTCATCCCTCAAGAACTCTACAATCTTGGTGGGCTCGAGTATTTGGATTTGTCTAACAACAATCTGTATGGTCCACTACCATCATTTTTTATTGCACAGGGGTTGAGTCATATCCATCTAAATAGGAATAAATTGAATGGTACCCTCATGCATGTGCTCTCTAACAGCTCCGATTTGATGATTTTGGATTTGAGTGAAAATGAGTTATATGGAAGCATACCCTATTGACTAAGCAACCTCTCTCAATTGAGCATTCTTTCTCTTAGAGGTAATAGCTTATGTGGAACATTTCCCAAGCAATTGTGCAGCTTGAAAAGCTTAAGTACAATCAATCTGTCCCAAAACAATCTATTTGGTCCATTACCTAATTGCTTGGGACCAATCAATTTCTCCGGTGGATAGGCAAATAAGGTAACTTCAATACCGAATTTCTCACCTTGATACAAAGGATGGTCACCTTGGTTTTTTGTGAGGACAATTAAAAGCCATCTAGGGTTCTACAACTATATAGAACTAGAAGAAGCATGGCCACTTCCACATATTATTGGGTTCACAACAATAAGAAGGTTTGATTCTTATAAAGGCTACGCACTCCTTAAAATGGTAGGACTAGATTTTTCTCACGACCAATTTAGTATGGAGATCCCACCGGAGATTGCAATCTTACAGGACATGCTTGTGCTGAACTTGTCCAATAACAAGCTTACAGGACATATACCAACGTCATCATCGAGCCTCGCGAAGATAGAGCGTTGACCTTTTCTACAACAACTTGATTGGTTCTACTCCTAAAGAGCTTACTCAGTTGAATTCCCTGGAAGTCTTCAATGTATCTTGCAATGACTTGTCAAGAGCCATACCGAACAAAAATTAGTTTGGGGCATTTGATGAAAGCAGTTACTACGGAAACCGTTTTCTAGTGTGGACTATGACTGTTCAACAACCCTTAACATTAATAGCTTGGCAACAGAGTCATGCGCGAAAGCTAATGAAGATGGTTTCATAGATAGAGAGACATTTTATATCAGCTTCGAAATGTCATATACAATAGTTTTACTGATAATTCCGATTGTTCTGTTCATCAACCCCAAATGGCGAAAGGGATGGTTTCATTATGCGGAATTGGTTATCACCACATGTCAAGCCTCTTCATCACATGCTACTATTTTGTGCATGATGGTTTTCGAAAATTGTTGAATTGCCAAACAATTTTGATTCTCTCGTTCTGCATTTCCAAGTATTGGTAGGATTGGGTTTTTTTCCTATCATTTGTTATTGTTGTTGATCAACGTTGGCCTTAGTGTGGATCTACCAGTCAATGTAAGTTTTTACCTTCATAATTGAATTAGGTCTTGTTCTAATTTCCTTGAAGACGATAAATTGTGTGAACTTTCCCACTTTCAAAAAGGTGGTTTTTACATAGTAGCTTGCTCATCTCTATTTGGCTAAATGATCATACTGCAAATGACGACAAACAACACTAGAAAAACATAGCTATCTCTTCTCATTGGTGTTCTTTTTGAGGTAACGCATTTACTTTCATTTTTAAGTGAACATTTCCGTCTCCATATATCACTCGGTCCATTCACAAACCATTCAAGACATAAAGCTCCTCTTGCTTGACAATATAGCATGAACAACTGAATGTCCTTCGAGTCCTAGGTTCATGGCGGATCCGCAATTTGGTTAGGACAAATGGTTTCCGTCTCATGAAGGTTTACTTGTGATGAAGTGTCTCATGAGATAACTAAATTCATGGTCAAACTTGCATATATATGACTCCTTCTGCTATTCCTATCTGCGTGGAATGACGTTTTAACATTTTGCTAGGAGCTTAGCTCTAGCCTAAAAACAAAATACTGCACTAAGGTATTTCCCGTTCATTCGAAAGACAACATGTCTAGGCCAAATTCGACAAAGAACCAACCCGAATCAAGGCTTAGATTGGTGCAAATGTATAAAAATGGCTACTGGCCACTAGTAGAGCTCCCCAACCAAGCCAGGCCACGCAGTCCAATGCTTGGGCTAAAGGAAAACCTCCATATCGAATTTAATCATTTTTATAGCAGTTTTTATGTTTTACATGACTTTTCACTTTGCAATACTGTTTAGAATTTATTTTTGTAAATTCTCCTAACAAATTCTCACTCTCTTGAGAAGGGATTGTGAGAAAGCTACAGATCATATAACATCAACCTTATTAATTATATTTATCTCAAATATGTAGAGGCAAGTTTAACATGGAAAAAGAGAAATATTATAACAAATAACAACTTAGGGGTGAGCATATTGAATCACCCAATTCGAAAACAGCCTAGACTAGATTAGCCCAACCGCTATGGTCTCGATTCCCACAAGCATCGATTCGATTCCTAGTTCCGAGGGGTAACCAGATCGACGAATCAAAACCAGATTGACGAATGGACTCTTTTTTTTAAAAAATGTATTTTATAATTTTATCTTTTCTTTCTTTTGCTAAGTGATCGATTCCATGGGACCAGACCAATACCTAGTCCCAAAACTAGGAAAAGGTCCTCCCAATCCAGTTCCTGGTTCCTAGGTGGGATTGAATCAAACCGGAAACCAATCACCCTTAAATAACATGTAAGTAAGGTATCATGCCATTTTTCTCTCAAAAGAAAGAAAAATTAGAGAACCTTTGGAAAACCATCCCCATTTTTGAAGATACACAATTTGCATTTTCAGAAAAAGACCCCAGCTGAAAAGATAAACAACCCTTAGACCCAAAAAAAAAAAAAAAAAAAAACTTTGCAATAGGCATTGAACTATCTGTCAGCTTTTTTACTATAACTTATTTTTCAAACTCTATAAAATCAAATTTCGCGGTGCTTTCAGTTCAATTGTTCAACATTTTGTCCTCATCGAGGCAAATTTGTGGGCTTGGACCTCGAGTTGTGCAGATAAACGGTTGAAATGGGAACCTTGGGATCCTAGGCTCAGCCTTTGGGGAGATATACATCTTATGCCTGCTCTATCCCGAGCTCATGCTTTGAGCCTTTTCATGACCACTAAAAATCATGCCGCAACATCATCTTCTGAGGGATCTTCATCCATGATATCAGTTAGGAACTATTTAACAAGAAACAGAAAGATCAGAGCAAAAAGACAAAAATCTTGTTTGAAGAACTCAATTCTATTGTTATCATTCCATTCATACAAGAAAGTCAGCAGTGTTGCTATTTTTGAGAGAACCGGTTTTGATGGTCAGTCTAGTTTTACGCATGAAACAACAAAGCGCAGAGCTACTAGACTATGACAGATTCGGTTCTGTCTTTACTTTGAATGCATAAGAGGCTGTGGTAATGGAAATTCTGATTATCACAAGAAGCACGAGCAGGTACAGGATGCACTGGATGTCACCATCCAAATATCTTCCCCAAAGAGAATCTCTCCGGGTTCACTCTTCCCTCTTCCCAAAACCCGCACATCAGAATACAAAAAGGATCGTATTGTAATATAACTAGGTACACAATTGGATGAAATGAGAAAAAAACAAGAGTCGTATGGTGATAGGCAAGCAACATCAGTAAGGAGAATAATAATACCCAGCTGGCGGTCCCATCCCATTGACTGGTGGCATGCCGTAAGGCATCACAGGAGCACCTGGTGCATAGTAACCTGTCCCACCAATCTTGGCCAAAGTGGCTTGACCTCGCATTCCCTCTGTAGCATACTGCTGCCATAGCTGTTGCTCCTGCACAACCAAATGCTGTTTCTTCTCCATTTCCGCCATCTGTACATATGAAGGAGGAGGGATGCTCAATGATGCAGCAAAAGGGTCCTGGTTAACTGTTTGGACAGTTCCATCGGGTGCAGGGAGAGCCAATACTGGGGTTGTGCTCTTTCCAAGGCCAGGTAGAGCAACACTGCTCGCGCTACCTCCAGTCAGTTGAGCAGTGCTCACATGTTGCCTCACCATTCCCTGGTCATACATGCCATTCAGTAGCAATGGATCAAGACCACCACCTAAAGCCGCTTTCTGCTTCGACAAGTTACTAGCAGTCTCCACCAAAGCCAATTCCCAATCTTCCTTGCCAGATTCGGCAGCTGGGGTTTGCCAAGCAGAGGTCACTTCTGGTTCACCATTAGAAGGGAATGCTTCCCACGAACCATTCCCTCTATTAGCTGGCGGCCCCGCAAATAGAGCCAATGCGAATTTATTACCTTGATCATCAGCAGTAACTCCGTCATCCCTCAGATTCACCAAATCCTCTGTCACTTGTGGCTTTGGGGGCTCTGGTTTTGGCTCTGGTGGTGGTGCAGGAGTATAATTCTCTGGTGGTGGCAATGCCTTTATCTCATTCATATCTGGCACAGGCTCCTCCTCCTTAGCCACAGGGGGCAATTCTTCTCTCCTCTCTGGGCTCTTAGGCCTCTTTGCTCTATCCCTCACAAACTCCTCCAATGTCTCCAACAACTTACTGGTAATCCTTTGCACTTCAGGATATTCGGATGATCTAGCCACCCCTGTATCCTTACACCAATTGTAGAACGCAATCAACTCATCAATTTGCTTAGCCGCACTAGCATAAGCATCGAAAGCCTTGATGCAATCCTGGTACTCCATATCGAAAAACTTATCAAGCAAAACAGCCAAAACCTCACAGATATCAGCATATACCTGAAAACTCTCCTTCACGACAGGGTACAATGCAACTAAGATCAACCTGCTATTCTTTGCCAGACCAGTGGGCCTACACGCCAAGAACCGGTCCAATAGCCTCTGCAAGTGGCCCATTTTGCCAAAAATCCTTTCTGGCTTCATTTCCCTCACTGGAGTCACTACCCTTCTCTCTTCTTTCCCTTCTTTCACAGCCACACCATCATTCATATCCCCATATGACCTTGACCTTCTCATCCCCCCATAATTACCATATTCTCCTCTATAATTACCATATTCTCCTCTATAATCACCATAATCATAATCATTCCCTCTGGGTGGTGGGGACCGAAAATCATCTCGATTCCCATACCTATCCTCACTGTGAACACTACCACCACCATTAGCACTTCCACTAGGACCGCCGCCACCGCCACTCTTTCTATCAAACAGAATCAACTCAAGCTTCTGATCCAAATACATAGCATAAGTTCTCACAAAAGCCGAGTGGTCCCATGAACTAGAGTGAGCCTCATCTCTAAAATCAGACAAATTCAACAACCTAGCACCACGCCTGGTCGCATACATTATCTCATTGTGAAAAATTGGGTCTCCATCATTCAACAAACGATGGATGACCACTAGGGATTTGAGAGCCACAATGTAGTCGCGTGTCTTGCTCAGTCGCTTCGAAAGCGCAGAAACACATGCACTAATGTATCCCCGTGAGTATGAAGTCAAATTCAGGATTCGATGAATGTATTTCTCATCCACAGGATCATCATCATGGCTCGTGGCTTTCACAATATTTACTTCCAGCTCTGGCGCCATGTTGCTTGCCACCTTTGCGAGGCTGATGCTTGTCTGGTCCTTGACAGCCCCCAGCGTTTTGCGGATCGTGCTTTGAGACATCTTCACTGTCACCCTTACCTACCTAAACCGCACAAATTAGCTAAATTAGTAAAAATTGACTCAAAAGCGTCACTTGAGGATGATCTAACCAGCTTTTCCAGTGATTTCACGAAATCAACAGCTTGAGGATGATCTAATCATTTTAGTGCTTGGAGTAACCATGCTTTTACTGCGATTAATCACGCGATCAATGAAGCATTCAGCACGATCGATGGCTTCACTAACCTAAACCGCAAAAATAGGTTCTAATCATTTCACAACTCCAGCTCACCACACTCCACTATGCTTGACGAAGCGATCAAAGTAGCATCGACCTGCGGGAAATTACCTTTAGAAAAAGTGTGTCAGATCTGGAGAACTTAAGCTCCGGCGCCGCGGATTTCAAACGACGGATGGATCCGCCTATTACAATCGCCGATCGCTACGCTTCGTCTTCTGCGTCCGAGAACGGCGAGAGATGAGGCAGATCTCCGAAAAGCGCGATCAGATCCGGAAAAAACAGGCTCCGGCGGAGTCGGCACAACCGGCGATCCGTCGAATCCTTCGAAGAGGAAAGGATCTCGAATCGAGGCAAGCCGGAGTGCCGTCGCCAAGGGGGCGGGGTGGCGTCGTCGCCGGCCGGTCGCGATCCGCCGACCACAGCTTCTTCGTCTACTGGAGTGGAGTACGGAGAGAGAGAGAGAGAGAGAGAGAGAGAGAGGGACGGCGGCGGAGGAGCTGATCTGGCCGGAGATCTAGCGGGGCGCGCGGCGGAGCTTGTCTTCCTCCGGAGCAGGAGGCGTTATTTTCGTGGGTGAGGCCGTGAGAGATAGAGGACCATATGGTACCGGTTGGGTGCGCGAAGGCGTATTTGACTTGGCGTGAAAACGCGTGAGGTTCACGTGGAAGGGTGAACTTTGACGTTGACCGACTGTTTTCCCGCGCGTCCGATTGAGGCGCCGGTGGCGAGCGGACGGCGATCTGGGACTCTCGAGGTGGGCCCACGTCGGGATCCCGGTGGGCGTGAGCACAGGGCGTCTCTGCTTCGTCCGGCGCAGAAATGTCGGCGTAACGGACGTTTCAGATCTAGATTTGGCCGGGACTCGTATCTTGCCCTAATCTTATTCATTAATCTCGCACGTTGAAATCTACCAAAAAAAAAGAAAGATTATAATTACTTTCCATTTTGAGAAGGAGCTTATTACCAACTTTTTTTTTTTTTGGGTATGAATAGACACTTGCATTTTATTGAAACCGGGCCCACTTACAAGAGGGAAAGGGACTAACATCTAGAGGCTTTTACTACCCAATTCACTAATCTATTTGTTTCTCTAGAGCAGGCTGAGCAGCGGACCGACTCAAGGTTCTTGAAGAGGGCCATGAGCCTGAGAGCATTCAGTGAAGTCCTATAGCTGACTCTTATCAACACTGAATTATCCGACTCCAAGACCAGCTCTAGTTAAACTTGCCAAAAAGGGGCCATAAATCCATTCCTTAATTCATTTTTTATTGATAGACTTATCATATAAATTGATATATTCAGTAAATGGATCATAAATGTATTTAAAATAACAAAACATAAAATAATATGGATTTGCAGCTTACTTGAACATAACCCACTTTTATGACTCTTTATTCACTCTTTTTTGTCACACTCGATTTCACGCTCACTAGCTCCGCACTCTTATCTCCACTTGGATATGATATCTAATGAGATTTATGTGATATTAAAATGGGTCAAAATGAATTAAATCGATTAATTTGGGTCGAACTATTCACCCATTTGAAGGGTCCAACTTCAGTTCAAATATAATTGCAAATTGTTTTTAAGTGTGTGGAGGTACAGAGCAGGGACTCGCAAAAGCCATTCAAGCAATCATCCATCCATGCCGTGACTAACGGAAGTGATTGCACCTTCTGCTAATCCGGACAGATGCGACCCTTCAACATTAAGGTTCAAAGTCCCTAGTTATGGCGTTTCGAGCGGTCCAGATGTTTCAAAACTCATTTTCTCGTTGAAACGCTAGTTCGTTAGCATGTGTGCACATTGAGATAATTTTTTGTGCCAAAGAATTTTCTAATATAACTTGCTTAATATGCAAAATGCTCTTGGTATAACTTCTCATTTTGCTTAATATGCAAAATCCAGTCGGTGTGCCAAGAATTTAAATTGAGATTTCACAATCGCTTTAAATTTCAACTTTTAGTGATCTAGTCGAATTGTGTGTTCAAGTTCGAGCATCCAATGTGTTGGGATCGGCGGATCCCCAAAAACCGGATTCGACCCTAAATCGAATCCCTAAACTTGCGCGGAATACGAGCCCAAGAAATTCATATGCATCACCGATCCTAAGGCACATCACAGAATCGAATGTACCTTATTTTCCACGGATTAAACCCCAACGACGCCAAGAGGAAGAGAAAAAACGGTCCTGCTCAATCCGATGACGCCAAAAGTCCTTGGAGAATTGTGGGGTGTCGCCTCTTGCCTTAGTTTTCCTTTTGGAGAGTTTTTGAGAGTTTTGGAGGGAGGGGGAGAAGACGTACGTAACTTTTTTTTGCCAAAGGTTGTCTTCTCTCCCTCTCTCTCCCTTTTTATACCTCTCCCAAAAAAACACAAAACACACCCCTTTAACTCCTCCCTCCGTCCATGGGCCCTCACTCCTTATGGGCCGGGCTTTTGGGCCCAGCATGGGCGGACGGGCCAACTTAGGCCCATCCAATTAATAATTAAAATCATCATCTCCCACTCGCACATGGTGGGCCGAACAGGATCCTCTTAACCTCTTTTCAACATTCATACTGGTGAATAATCCGTGCGACCGTCATACTTTGAGAGAGCTCGTTGCCATACATCATTAGGAATATATAGCAACTCATAATGGGCGTCACACTCGAGTAGATTTAGTAAGCAAGCACTTAGATCGATCGATCACATTTATATCTCTCTTGATCTCTTTTTAACAATGATATATATTGCATTCACAATTATGATTATCCCAAAGACAGTCATAATTGGTCGACCAGTGAATACAAAACTACAATGTGATTCTCCAAATCCGATCTTCCTCTTTCCTTCAAACTCTCAATTTCAGTTTAGCTTGCTTTTCTAGAAATGTCCCATTAGATCGAATCAACTCATGACCATTGGCAACATCCTAAGATAGCAAACACTAAATAGAAATCTTGAGAATAAGTAAGAGTCCCGAGGGGACTAAAATTGAGGAACTCATTTCCCTCAAGAGTCTCACACGGCATAAAAGTTGAGATCAAAACTTTTGCCACTCTTATTGGTCGTCTCATGCATACGTAGTATGAAATACGTATTACGGTATTAACTCCTTTCCCATGGAGCGTATGTCTACACAATCAATACCGTACATGATGATGGTTCGGACATACCCAATGTCTAACTTGAGTTCACGTATCTACTCATTCACATAATTCATCAGAACTCACATCTAGCATCTTAGACAGATAAAGTAAAATATGTGGGGTATTTTACTTTCGGACATAGTACTTATCATGTCCTCATCTTAACACTTAGTTAAGGCGACATTATATATTTTAAGCCCGAGCTCTCGATTATCACCTAGATAATAAGCTTAAAAACCGTCTCATCTCTATTTATCACACAATAAATAGAGGCGATTACCCGTGTGAGTGGGCTAATCTCTTATCTGTCCGACATACTTTCTCAACTTAATATAATGCACTAAGCATTAAGATGCATAAAGATCAAACAAAGATTCATAGGCATTAATGATGAAAAACACAATTTCATAAATGTGAACAACTCGGGAAATTAAAATATCCAAAAGATATCGACTCTACGCAATCCAAGAGATTTCTCATGACCACAAAAACACATCTCTAGGTGTTGGCTTTGTCATAGGATCTCGCAACCATTCTATGCGTAAATATGTACCGTAAGTTCATATCCTTTCGTGCAACTATATCTTTGACAAAGTTATACTTAGTATCTATATGTTTGGTCTTGCCATGATACTTTGGATCTTTGGTGTACGCTATAGCTGCTTGGCTATCACAATTAACCAATAATGGATTTGCAGCTTTCTCAATAACACCTAAATGATCCAAAAATCTCTTAAGCCAAACTGCTTCTTGTACCATTGCCGATAATGCCACGAACTTAGCTTCCATCGTGGACAAGGCTATACACGTTTGTTTCTTGCCGCACCAACACATGGCGCCATTATTCGAAACAAAAACAAAAATAGAGGTAGATTTCCTTTCATCTAAATCTCCTCCTCAACTTGTGTCTAAATAGCCTTCGAGTCGCGGATCCTTTCCTTGATATCTCGGTATATAATCAGCGGTTCCCTTTAGATACCTTAATATTCTCTTAACGGCTTTTCAATGTGCTTGACCTCGGATTGGATTGGTATCTACTCACCATTCCAACCGCAAAGCATATGTCGGGTCTTGTACACAATATCGCGTACATCAAGCTCCCAACAGCACTAGCATAAGGAACATGCTTCATTTGTTCCTTCTCTTGTGGAGTCCTTGGACACAGCCTCTGGCTCAATCCTTCACCTTTTGCAATAGGAGTGTCTATGGGTTTACAATCTTGCATACGAAATCGTTCAAGAACTTTACTTATATATGTTTCTTGCGAAAGAGATAATGATCTCTTTGAACGATCTCTTGAAATCTTAACTCCAAGTATGTATGCAGCCTCACCCATATCTTTCATCTTAAAATTGGAAGATAACCAATTTTTGATGGTATTAACTAACTCCTTATTACTTCCGGCAATTAGTATATCATCAACATATAATGATATGATCACTAATTGATCTTTGGATCTTTTGATATATACACAATGATCCTCATCAATCATTGTAAAATTATATGCCATCATAGCATTATGAAAACGTATATACCATTGTCTTGACGACTGCTTAAGGCCATATATCGATTTCAAAAGTCGACATACCTTTCCTTCTTGGCCTTTCGTAATGAAACCAACAGGTTGTTCCATATATATTTCCTCATCTAAGTCTCTATTAAGAAAAGCAGTCTTTACATCCATTTGATGTAATTCAAGATCCATACTTGCCACTATTGCCGAATAATGCGAATTGAGGTGAATCTCACAACAGGGGAAAATGTTTCCTCATAATCAATTCCTTCCTGTTGATTATAGCCTTTCGCCACAAGGCGAGCTTTATATTTTTCTATCGAGCCATCAGCTTTACGCTTTATTTTGAGAACCCACTTGTTCCCAACAGCTTTGCGTCCCTTTGGAAGATCAACCAGGTTCCCAAACATGGTTTGACTTCATTGACTCCATTTCCTCTCCCATTGCATCCATCCATTTTTCTTTACTAGGGCAACCTAGAGCCTCATGTATATTTCTTGGCTTATCCTCATTTTGTGGGGCAATCATAAAAGTTTCCCCTTCAATATCAAAACGTCGACGGGGAATACTTTTGCGACTTGTTCGTCGTATAGGAAATAGTACACTTAGCACATCATTTCCCATTATGCTCCCACTAGGATCAGATAATGATGATGTCGTATCATCATGTGGTTGTAATTGAGAATTAGTTGTATGCAATTCATCACTTCTCACATTACTCCCACTTGGGCGAACCCCACTAATATCATAATCTTGATCCATGGTTTCAAATAGGGAGTAATCTTCACCTATTTCGCCCTTCTTAGGAAACTCATCCTCTAAGAATGTGACATCTCGTGATTCAAATTCAGTTACACTCCCACTTTCCCCGCTCACCTATGAACACATATCATTTTGAGTGTTCAGAGTATCTTATGAAAATACTCTTCTTTCCTCTGGGACCCAATTTCCCAAATTTGTGAGAGGGCTCATGGGTATAGGCAGCACAACCCCATGGCTTAAGAAAACCTAAGTCCGGTTTTCTACCTGTCCATAACTCATATGGAGTGGAAGTAACTGATTTGGAAGGCACCCGGTTAAGTACATAGGCGGTGTCAATAATGCATCACTCCAAAAGGTGATAGGTAAGTTAGCATGTGCCCTCATGGACCTAACCATTTCCGGTAGGGTTCTGTTTCTTCTCTCTCGCAACACCATTTTGTTGAGGAGTATATGGAATAGACAACTGTCTTTCTATTCCTTTTTCATCACATAATTTTCTAAACTCATCAGATAAATATTCTCTACCTCGATCGGATCTTAATGCTTTTATTTTCCTGTCTAATTGATTCTCTACCAAGACCATAAACCTTTTGAAACAACTTAATGCTTCAGATTTATGAGAAATCAAATAGACATATCCGAATCGAGTATAATCATCTATGAAAGTGATGAAATAAACAGCCCCATGCCTTCCTCTCACATTCATTGGACCACCGATGTCGAATGGATTAAATGCGAGGGAAATTCAGCTCTTTTACCTTTTCCAAATGGTTTCCTTGTTGTTTTCCTGCTAGGCAATGCTCACATATGGGCAAATCGACTTTTCAATATTGCCCAACAAGCCCTCTTTGGCTAGTCTATTCATTCGTTGTTGGCCAATATGACCAAGTTTAGCATGCCACACATTCACATCATTGTCATATGAATTAGGAGACGTGATAAGGGAATAACAAACATTTGCATTAACATAGTCAATGTCTTAAACAATAAAACCATCCAAAAAATAGCCATGACCATAGAAATTTGTTTCCAAAAACAAATCCACATCTCTATTATGGAAGTTCATATTAAAACGTAGTTTGACCAACACTAAAATGTGACACTAGATTCGACGAATCTCCGGAGCATACATTACATCATGTAGGATCAAAGTGCGTCCACCACGCATGTTCGGTTGGCGGTGCCAATTCCTTTTACTTGACTCGGAGTCGTTTCCCACATAGATCCACTTAGTTCCGCTTGGTATTCGTCGGAATTCCACAAAGGATCCTCTATCCTTTGCTACATGGTCTGTTACTCCCGAATCTACAGTCCACAAAGGATTGGATTCAGCCAACAATACGAACTTGACACATAAGCAAAGTTCTCAAATGTACAAGAGGTGTTTACCTTTTTTGGCTCACGGCGATTCGAGCATAGTGACCCTTCTTGTCACAATTGTAACACCTTACCCTTGACTTTTTCTTCACTTGAGGACGTTTTCCTCTCTTGTGTTGGTTAACTCTTAGTTTCTTACAATGAGGACTTGATCCTTTGCATGACCACATATTGAACGAATCAATACGCTTGCGCTTAGAGCTCAAAGCCCTTTCGAGCTAGAACCAAAGATTACAAATATCTCGCTTTCGACTCAAATGCTTTGTTAGGTGGTCCTCCACTAGCTCAAGGTGGCTTACAAAGCATCCTCAAGATCTTCCATAACATGGTCAAGAGCTTCTAGTGCTTCTCGGCTTTTCCAAAGACATATTGAATCTTCATATTCAATATTTCACAATTGTTGCCGTTCAAATCAGCAATTACTTTCTTACTTGCTGAAACCATTGATCCGAACACATCGACATATGCACGAATAATTAATGCCTATCATTTATGCATCTACTTTGCATAGACCCATCATATTAACAAACAATTTCAAGTAAGGTTTCGAATCAAAAGGTCACTCTGTTTCCAATCATCCTCCAAAAATCCTAACTCAAAACTATCATTAATATAATTGTCTTATGCAAAATAAATTCTATGAAGTTACAAAAACTTCCATGAACTACCCACATCAATTAGCAATAACAGAAAGCATAAAATATCGACATTCAATAATATAATAACGCTTTCACATAATACAAAGCATATCCATTACACTAAGTAATATATTTATACAAAGGAAAAATATCAACATGGAAAGAGATATATATATTTACCCAAAACATTTCAAACTAATTTAAGAAATAAATAGGAAAAGTCCCTGCTAATCTATCAGTCAAAAAATCTAAGAAAACTGAAGGCACATTTGCCAACCATGGAAAAACTTTTGGAGAGCTCTCATGCCGCCTCCAAGGCGCATTTACTTTGTGCCATGTGGCACTCATACTAAGGGTTGAAGTTTTGGTTAACCCAATCCTATAGTATTCTCTCACAAAAGCTTCTACCAGCCTCATATAACCCGGGACCATGTTGACCTCCCATAACCGATCTAACACTGCTTGCCATTCTGGTGGAAGAGTGTTCTTAAAGGTCGACACCTTCTCAAAATCCGACATAAGATAATCATTCCAGATGATTTCCTGTATCATCCGATTGACTTTGACCACATGTGATACTAAATCACCATCATGCCACCGATAATTAGCTAACTTTGTCATCAGCCTTTTAAGTCTTGCACGTCCTTCGTCCGTTCTCGGGAATGCAGGTATCCGTGCATATCGCATCATAGTTCCCGCAACAAATGCGAGAACTTTGAAAAAATGGATCACTTATAATCCATAATAAACATAAGGGAAAATACATAATTTTCCATGATATGCAGAATAAAAATGGATTACTTATAACCCACATAGGCATAATTGAAAAAGAAACAAATTCCTTTTTTTTTTTTTTTTTTTTTTTTTTGGTCAACGGTCAACGGTCAACGGTTGGTCAACGGCCAACGATCACCAACGGTCAACGGTCAACGGTTAGTCAACGGTCAACCAACGGTCAACGGTCAACCGGTCGGACGGGTCGGGTCGCCGGTTGGTCCGGGTCGGGTCGCCGGTCAGGCCGGCTGGTCGGACCGGCCGGTCGGGCCGGGTCGGACGGGCCAGGCCGCACGTGCGGCACGCGTGCGGGTAAACACGTCACGATGACGTCGGTGCTGGCGCGTGCCTCGCACGCGCCGCGCCGCGCCCGTGCACGTGCGTACGCGTGCGTTGCACACGCCGAAGACACCGCTTCGCTCCGGCTGCGCGTGGGGGCGTGTCCGGCGGCCGTTGGCGACGTTCCACCACTCGTCGCGCTCGTCTCGACGAGACCGTTCGTCCAGTGTCATCGAAATCGATTTCGACTTACGAAAGTCGGAAAATGCACAAACAGTCTCGGGTGTCGGGATTTCTTGCCCCGATCGGTGTCGGCCGAATTTATTTTCACGAAAATCAATAAAAAAACATCCACAGACATGAAAGGGGTCGGGAAAAACATGAAAATGGATCGGGAAACATAAAAACCTGGCTCTGATACCAATGTTGGGATCGGCGGATCCCCAAAACCGGATTCGACCTAAATCGAACCCCTAAACTTGCGCGGAAGACGAGAGCCCAAGAAATTCATATGCATCACCGATCCTAAGGCATATCACGAATCGAACGTACCTTGTTTTCCACGGATTAAACCCCAACGACGCCAAGAGGAAGAGAAAAAACGGTCCTGCTCAATCCGATGACGCCAAAAGTCCTTGGAGAATTGTGGGGTGTCGCCTCTTGCCTTAGTTTTCCTTTTGGAGAGTTTTTGGAGAGTTTTGGAGGGAGGGGGAGAAGACGTACGTAACTTTTTTTGCCAAAGGTTGTCTTCTCTCCCTCTCTCTCCCCTTTTTATACCTCTCCCAAAAAAACACAAAACACACCCCTTCAACTCCTCCCTCCGTCCATGGGCCCTCACTCCTTGTGGGCCGGGCTTTTGGGCCCAGCATGGGCGGACGGGCCAACTTAGGCCCATCCAATTAATAATTAAAATCATCACAATGTGATATGTAAAGTTATGTATTAATTTTTCTATTTGAATAGTCAAAAAGGAAAATATTAGTTTTCGAGGAGAAACGGGTACGACTTTTTTTTTCCCTATTCTTCTAGGTAAGATTTTTTTTTTTTTCATTTGAAATGTCCTCACAAGAATGATTATTTAATATTTTGGTGAAAATACTATATCATATGTAAGTAAACTGTATTTTCATGACAGACTGGACAAAGTTTGGGCTGTGCATTAATTTATTATGAAAGGGGTTTTTCATAATTCAAAAGGTATATAAGCGTGAAGAGCTGACTACCTAAATATCCATAGAATGACTCATAAGTTGCTTTGGTTGGATTTTTTTTTTTTCTACATAAGTGACTCCAATTCGAAGTAGCTTGCCCATAGTCAAGGGAAACGTGAATTACATTGGGAGCTAAATATCCTATAAAATGTTTCAATCAGTTGCGCAGAAATTTTGAATTTATAAAAAGAAAAAAAAAGATATTTGGCTTATTACATTCTCTAAAATGACTAAGGAATTTAGGAACGAATGTGACAATTTATAAGTATCAACAAATTTTTCGGCTACCATCGGCGTGGTAACTCTGCTGGATAAGAGCTCTGTTGATCCTTACCCAAAGGTGAGGGGTTCGAAATCCAGTGGAAGCTAGGGGTGATCATGGTCCGAGTTGGGCCGGTCTGACGCCTAACCCTAGGACCAACCCGCACAGTGTCAGTCCCCAATTTTTGAGACCGAGGACCGACCCGGTCGAGTCTGGGACGGAGGATCGGACCGACCCTATGGGTTCGGTCCGATCCTGTGGTCAACCTGGGACCAACCGATAATTTTTTATTTCATTTTTTTTATTCCTTAAAAAGTAAAATTCATTAATTCAAATTATATATCAATCAATAATACGATGTTGAGCAACCAAACTATAAATATAAGTACATATTCAACATAAATTTAAGATAAGGTGATATAAAAATTTCACACTAGTTAAAAACAACAAACTATATAAATGATTTACTAATAGAGATAAAGTGTTTCTAACGCTGAAGCATACTATAATTTTCTTGCTTTTGATTTGTTTTCGAATCATTCTTCCCTTCGATAAAATGGGATGAGATGGGAAGTTTAAGAGAAAAGAATTATAAGCCAAAAATGTTTTCTAGGCATCTTCTCCTGCAATCATCTATCAATAATACTTGTAACATCATATGCAAAAACGATTCATACATTCAATCAAGCAAAGTCTAATCAACCAATAATAAAGCTTCCCACCACTTGACAAGCACATCATCATAACAATGGCAATACTACTATTCGAAAACTTCTTCCATTTGACATAGACTCAAAAGCAAAGTGCAACTAAATTATTAAACCATAAGAAGTTCAAAATACATATAAGTGAAAAATGAACAGGATAAAAAGGGAAGAATAAAATAAGAGGTTGAGGACATTTTAAGCCATTTCACATTTCCACAGTCTTTGTTCACACCATTTTCACGACATCATTCACGCCGTTATTCATTCCAAATATTCAAGTGAAGAATTTTAGGTGGGTTTGCTATTTATAAAAAAAAAATAAAAAAATGATATATTAAATATCTAAAATATATTATATATAAATATATTTTATCAAGGTTGTCCGGGTTGGACCGACCCTAAATTTTAAGGACCGAGGACCAACCCGCACAGCGCACTGGGTCCGGAATCTAGGACCAAGGACCGACCCGATTCCCTTGAAAACCGGGACCGGGACCGGCGGGGTTGGGCCTGGTCCGGGCCGATCCAGGGGTTGACCCTAAACCGCTGCTCACCCCTAGTGGAAGCGTTAGGTGTCTTACATGTAACCACCACCGGTCCTCTATTAGCGTCATTCCAGGGGTGGTGGTGGGTGGCTTCATTAACGTCATTCCAGGGTTTCTTTCTCCATTTTGCCGACCCGCAGATGATGGGTCTAGGATTTACTCTCATTGTTGGCCCCACCACCTGATGATGGGTCCTCCGTTAGCGTCATCCCAAAGTTTACTCTCCGACTGCCGACTCCACCACCACCCTGTGTTAGCATCATCCCAGGATTTACTCTTTAACTGCCGGCTCCGCAGTGATGGGTCCTCCGCTAAGATGTCGACTCTTCCGCTAGTGTCACCCTTTGGGGTTTATTCTTCTGGCTGCCGGTCCTGCGATGGTGGGTCCTCCGCAAGCGTCACCCTGCATTCCTTGGATCACAAAAAAAAAAAAAATTATGGCTAAATCATTGATTCCTTACACTTATATACTTCATTGAAATTAATCCAAAAAAAAAAAAACGATATAGTCATCAATCCAATTTCCTTCCCTCTCTCCAATTTCTTTCCACCGACAAAATTGTCGGTGGCATTCGTGTTGAATCCGTCAGCAATCATGTTCCAATTTTGACTTTAGAAAATTCAAATAAATAAATAAATAAACAAATGTTTATCTCTACAAATAAATAAGTAATTTTTTTAACCAAAAATAAATAAGTAATTCAAAATAAGAATTTCTGGCTAATTCTCAGTTGCAGGCTTCGCTTCTCCATTGCTTCCTCGGAAGCATCGAAATGGGAAGCTGAATAAAACTCTCCTCCTCCGAATTCGCCCTCACCAAATGGTCGCCGGCGGCACCCGCACCGCCGGCCGCCGCGGCGGCGGCGAAGGGAAAGCTCGGCCGCGGCCTCCTCCACCGCCGCCACCAGGCCCAAGACCAAGAGGCGCCGGGACGACCGCCTGCAGCCGCTCGTCCCCCTCCTCACCGCCGCCGCCTCCGCCGCCCGCTCCTTCCTCCTCCGCAACGACCTCCACCTCCTCCCTCCCCAAGCCCTAGCGCTCGAATCCCACCTCCGCTCAGCATCCTCCTCCCTCGACTCCCTCGCCTCCCTCCTCTCCCTCCCGGCGCCGCCGCCGGAACTCCTCCCCCCTCCTCCTCCGTCACCGCCGCCGCCGCGGGACTGCTGGTTCCGCCGCTTCCTCGCCGCCACCGACGGCGCCGACTACGACCCCCGGTGGACCCACTTCTTCCGCATGTCCAAACCCTCCTTCTCGCTCCTCCTCCGCCTCATCTCGCCTTCCCTGCAGTCGGCCTTGCCCTCGATCCCTCCCGACCACGCCCTCGGTGCTGCCCTCTACCGGTTGGCGCACGCCGCCCGTACAAAGCGGTCGGGAGGCAGTTCGGCCTGGACTCGGCGGACGCGTGCCGGTCGTTCTTTGCTGTCTGTAGGGCTATCAATGAGAATTTGGGGGATTTGCTTGAGCTGTACTCTAATAGGGAGAGGATAATAGTGGGGTTCGGGTGGATTTTGTTGCCGAATTGTTGTGGGATCTTGGGGTTTGGGAGGTTTCGCGTCGAGGGCGATTGGTTGGGGGGAAACGGGTGCCTGTTAGTTCAGGCATTGGTGGATTCTGAGGGGAGGTTCTTGGATGTCTCGGCCGGGTGGCCTAGTAGCTTAAAACCCAATTCGATTTTGTGCCGGACGCCGCTGTTTTCGGCCGTGGAGGAATCGAGGGAACTTCTGAGTGGGCCAAACTTCGTGCTGAGTAATGGGAGCTCGATCCCACAGTACATTTTGGGTGATGCCTGTTTCCCTCTATTACCATGGCTGTTGACTCCTTATAATGAGGAGAGTAGTGTCAGCTCGATCGAGATGGAGTTCAATTCCGTGCACAGTCGCGCCATGGGGTTGGTTCGCAGGGCGTTTGCGAGGGTCCGAGCACGGTGGGAGCTCCTCTCGAAGCCGTTGAAGGAGGAGCATGTTGAGTTTTTCCCGGTCGTCATATTCGCGGCATGCTTGTTGCATAACTTTCTAATGCAGTGCAGCGAGCCGGTTTTTGATGAAAATGGAGTTGGAGAGTGGGAGGAGCAGGATCAGGAGGTTCCGGCTTATGAAGGTGAGATGAACAGGTTTGGGCAGGTGGTTCGGGATGCGCTTGCTCAGCATCTGAGTTTGGTAAGCCTTAGAGACTAGATAGTTCGATGTAGTGTGGAATTTTTGGTATCGGAGTTTGTATATATGTCTCTGTTTTGTGAGTGCTGCAAGCATAATCTTTGTAAACAAGGTCTTGATTGTAACGATGTCTTCTTGAAAATGCTTTGCGTAGTTATTTGCAGTGATTGCAACTTTTCTCCGTAGTCCATATCACTATCTCTGATCGCTGTTTCAGTCAATTTTGTCGAGAATAATAACCATTATGTAGGAAGCAATATGTCCTTCTCAGTGGGGTTCACTAGAGATTTCTCTGTTTTCTGGATTGCAAAAGACTCAATTTAGTGGAATTGAAAGGATCCCAATCGCTTATTTCTCACTGTCCAAGTTGCTGACTTTTATCATGGGATGAAGTGTTGTTTTGGTAGTTTTCGGACATGTTTTTGGTATTAAGCTTCTTCGAAATCAGATGATCGAATGGAAGTGTCATTTTCCAAGTGTATTTCTGCATCTCCCAGATGCGGCCTCAACGTGCATTGCAGCTCACTTGAGAGTTGCGGCCAAATAGCTTCTCAGTTGTGTTTGCAGATGACAACGATTTTCTCATAGTTGTGCATGCGAGCGCTAAACCTATTGCCCATCCAACTCACAGATTCTATATCTTCATCATTCTCAGTACTAACAGAGAGAGTCTAGCTCTCTCCTACAATAATTTGAACGGCTCAATACCAGACAATCTCACCAAGTTGAATTTCTAGGTATTTTTTAATGTGTCCTGCAGCTTGTTGGGGGCAATAGCAGACAAGAATCCGTTCCAATCTTCTGATAGCGGCACTTATTGTTAAAATCCTCGCTTATTTGGACTAGCCACCAGAAATATAAATGTTAACCCTCTTTTATCTGGAGTAGCCTCCACGAATAACAATAGTTGGGGAAATGAATGCGGATTTATGGACATGCCATCTTCTACTTCAGCATAGGAGCATCGTATATAACAATCATCCTGTTGCGAGGCGGAGTTCGATTCCAACATGGTAGGTTCTTGGATATCTCAGCCAGGCAGCCCAGCGGTTTAAGGCCAATCAATTTGCCCAAAGGCCTCTGTTTTCAGCCGCCAGGGAATTGAGAGAGCCTTTCAGTGGTGAATTTCGTACTTGGCCGAGAGTACATTTTCCATGATGCATATTTCCCTCTATTCCAATAGCTGACTCCTTGTGATGAGGAGAACAGTTTCCGTTGCGATTGAAGAGTAGTTCAATTCCACACATAGTCCCTGGCACTGGTTTGCAGGGCATTTGCAAAGGGTTGGGCGTGGTGGCAGCTCCTCTCAAAGCCATGAAAGGAGGTGCATGTTGAGTCTTTTCGCGTCATCATATTTGCGGGATGCTAGTTGCATAACTTTCTGATGGGATGCAGTGAGCCTATTTTTGTGAGAAGGCACGGAAGGGTGGAAGGAGGAGGAACGGGATGTTTTTGATTGTGAGAACAGGTGAACAAGTTTGGACTGGTGGTTCGATATGCGCTTGCCCAGCATCTGAGTTTTGGTAAGCCTAAGAGAATAGATAGTTCAATGTATTGGGGAATTTGGGTATTGCAATATATGTACATGGGCCTCTATTTCTTTGAATTCTTCATTTTCCTAGTAAGAAAGGCCCTGATCCATCATCTTCTTGAACATGCTTTTCTCGGTTATGCATCATATCATACTTCTCTCCGAAGTCTATACCCATGAGGATGATTCTTAGTAGAAAGACACGAAATTTCAGTTGTGCAGTTGTCGGATCACCGACAGCAATCTGTCCTATAAGTAATGTGATAGACGAGGACCATCATTATGTAGGAAACTATGTCTTTTTCGAGTGAGGTTCTGCATACATTTCTTTGTTCTCTGTTATGTGATGGGTCAACTATAATTTCAATTCAAGCGATCCGAAGTCATTGCTTCGATATGTAGGAGTCCAAGGTACTAACTTAGCTGATCAGAGTACCAGTCTGGTAATTTCATGAACCCCTTTTGCTCTCGGTCTCAAGTCTCTCAGCTCTCAGAAGACGCTGCTATGGGGTTGGGATCGCTTCGGTTGGACCACAATGAATTTCATGGGGAGATGCCTATCATGCCAACTCTCATGTCAACTTTCATGAGTCTGAAGGTACTAGATTTTAGCAATGACTTTTTCTCCGGTGAGATTCCAAGATGGATTTGTGACATGACAAACTTAGTGGCGATTGATTTGGCCAATAATCAGTTGCTAGGTGGTTTGTCGCAAGAAGTAGCTTGAATTCTTGGACCTCTCGGCAAAAGATCTGTCCAGCGCTATAGCATTTGTGCCTTAGCCCGCAATCTCCAAGTCACGTTGGTCCGAATAAGAACAAATTCAGTGGTTCCATCACTCATGCCTCTCTAGGAGCTCAGGTTTGGTCAGGATGGACCTTAGCAGTAACGACTTCGACGGAGTTATCCCTGGTCGGGTCGGAAACCATCCTAGCTTGAGCTCAGAGCTAACAAGTTCAGTGGCACATTCCCAGACCAATTGAGCAGCTTGAGACAATTGAGTATGATCGATCTTTCTGTCCACAACTTTTCTCGTCATTTGCCAAGTTGCTTCAATCCAATGAACTTCACTAAAGAAGTATTTGATAAGATAGACACGACGCCTCATTCGACTGAAGCAACAGATGTTGAACGGTCATCTTCCTCATATTTCAAGACAACCACAAGCCTCGAGTTTGACTGTTATGATGTTCTTGTGTAGAACCAATGGCTCACAGGAATCCCACCGGAGAAGGTCGAGTTCGCAACAAAGAGAAGGTCTAACGCTTATGAACGTGGTGTTCTCGTTCTCATGGAGGGGGATTGGATCTTTCTTGCAACCGGCCACAGGTCGAATCCCCAAAGAGATAGGAGGTTTACAAGACATTTGTGCACTATATCTTTCTCACAATGAGCTTGCAGGACATTTATTTGGTCATTCTCTGCACTGACCTTATAGAGGGATTAATCTTTCCTGCAATAACTTGGCCCACTCTATAGCCGATGATCTCTCCAAGTTGAACTTCTTGGTAATCTTTAATGTATACTACAACTTGTCGGATGAAACATCACATAAGAATCAGTTCCAGTCATTCGATAATGGTGGATACTATGGAAATCCTCTTTTATTTGGACAAGCCACCGCTAATAACAACAGTCAGGGAAATGGACGTGAATGAGCCACAGGGAAAAACAATAGTGGGGGAAATGAAGGCGAAGGTGAAATCATAGTCACAACATTCTATTTGAGCTTCGAAGTGTGTTATGTAACGTCTACTGGTAATTCCAGTTGTTTTGTTCATAAATCCTTGTTGTCAAAGGGCATGGTTTCATTATGTTGACGTAATCATCACCACATTCTACAATTGCTTCATCATATTCTACTTTTCCCTCCAAGACAAGTATGGCAATCTCTTTCATCGCTGAAATACTCGAGCCTTCATCTGGATTGCCAGTTTAATCTGTATTCCGTAATTTTCATGTTTATTTGAGCTTTTATCTTCGAGCTGAATTAGTGTGCCTCATTTCTTTCACTGTGTCGATATACATTTGACTAGATCAAATTAACTTCCTCTAGCCCCAAAAGCCACATTCCAGCATTCTCAAAAGTTTGCCTAGTAGTACTGAACTTCAAATATTTTAAGTATGTGAAAATTTTCATTCAGAAGCTATGATTTGTTGGCAAAATGACTACAATATAGGATTAATGTGATAGTCCTACTCTTGCCTCGTCTTTTCGATTATGAGTTACTCCTTTTTGATCTAAATAACGTTCTGGCTGGTTCTTCATATGATTCAGCTTGCCTTTTCACATCTTCTGCATGATTCCATATCTTGCAAGGACACAGTTATAGCAGGAAAGAAACTCTGCAACTTCTAGTTGTCCATGCTGAATTGTGCATACCGCAAAGATATACAAATTTTCCTCTTACGATATGGACAGTCTTGGTTCCATGTTTTCTCATCATATAGTAGAGCTTAGAAAAAAATTACTATTCCTGGAATAGCAACTTCTGAAAAAGAAACTGGTAAGCAAGTTCTTGTCTAGAAATGAAGGAAAAAACAAAAACAAAAAACAAAAGAAAAAACTCGGGCATATCAACCTGACCTCAGTGGGTTGAACTTTGAGGCAGCCTGAACGATCCGCCAGCATAAAGAGCCTCATAGACGGGTTTTATCCTGATGGTCAGAATCAGGCTCATAATTACGCCAAAGCCACACACTGCAGCCAAGATCAGAAAGGTGAGCCTGAAACAATCAGGACCCAAGCAAGTCATGGTCGAGGCAAGCGCATCAAATTCGTGCTGCTTAGCTGCCTCGTTGTCATAAATGTAACCAGCCAAGAGGCCTGAGAAGAGGAACGCGCCGATGGGATTCCCCAGTGAGATGAAGTTGTACAACAAGCCGAAATGCTTCAGCCCAAAAAGCTCGGAGACGGTCGGGACCATGATGGAGAACTGAACACCGTAGCAAATCCCGAGTAGTGAAGTTGCTGCATAAAGCGTTCCGTCTATAGCCGATGCGAAAAGAAGGTACGTGATGATCATGATTACTTGAGTCAGTGTCATCCAGATGGTACGAGGAATTATTTTTGACCTGCGAGGAGTATTGACTTAGATTCTGGTGATTCATCTGGGATAATCCTATGAAGTAGGAACAAGATACGCATAGTACTAGGCCAAACTGTAAATGTAAAGGTGCCTAAGAAGTGTTTTATGAAGGTAAATTCAATTCAGGACACCCAAGGCATCCATAATATCGCATATTGCCAAAAAAAATTGAAATAGTAAAAGCTTCTAAGGACATATAAAGAAGTGATCAGAGTAGATATAGATGTGGCTCAGAAATCAGTGCTCTACTAACCTGACAAAATGTTCAGACACGATGCCTCCACCAAGCCGACCCACGAAGTTGCCAAAGCTGAACAGGGACATGAGGATAGTTGTGTCATGCACGCCTACTGCGATCCCGATTTGCGCCATGTTATTAAGGACGGTAATCCCAGTACCAACTCCAACAAAAAACACAAAGAACAGAAGCCAGAAATCCGCCTTGATGAGAGCTTCAGAGAAATTAAAGTCCTCTCCCCGTTTAGGCCTCCTCTTTTTCTTCACTGCCCCTTCACCTTCTGCTAAAAGCATGTTAATCTCAGACACATCATTGTTCTCATCAGGGCCTCCAAGGTACATCTCCGTCAAAGAATTCGTGAGAAGCGGTTCAGATTTATCTTCACGTCCTTCACAAACAATGCCATCAGAAGGGTCATTTTGGCTTTCCTGTATCACAGCCCTACTGCTGCGATAAAATGTCATCCTTAGAGGGACAGCAAGAGGAGCCAGAAGGAGGAGAACCATTATGGCAATTGCCGAGTAAGATAATTTAGAAGTCAGAGGAAGGATGTCGTTCAATATTGTTGTCGTCAGAACGTATAAGCCAAGTGCAGCGCTTGTTGCCTGTATAAACATGAAGTGGCCATGCTTCGAAGAGTCTTCGCTGGAGGCTGGAACACAAGGCCTGATGAAATACATAGTGATGAAGCACGAAACCGGGATTCCAAGTGTGAGGAACAAGAGGAGTCTGGAAGAAGAATGGTGAAGCATGACGCCATAAATTTCAGTAAAGACAGCTGCGCTTAAGCCGCAGTACCCTTTGAGAATCCCAGCAACTGTGCCTCGGTCAGCAGGAAAGTTCCTCATGTTGGTAACCAGAATGGCTGTGCCAAGCCACGCACAGCTGTTGGTGGCGACACACAAAGCAACCCATAGCTGCAGTGAAAATTATAACAAAAGGTAAAGGGATGTCAAAAATTGATGTAGGGAATAGCATGTCAAGCCAATCTTGCTCCACTGAAATATTGTCCTACAATTTTGAGAATGCATAGCCTAAAGGTAATTTAGAGAAGATACTAAGCATGAGATAAGTCTGTTTGCCAAGTCTACACAATGTTTCAGGAAGTGAGTACATGGTCGCATTGGGCGACGACCATGGATCGTTAAGGAGGCAAAAACCACTTCGGCAAAAATGAAGGTAGATTCCAGCAAGATAAGAGTGATCTGTAATTGCTTCATGTCACAAAGTTGATTTTTGACATTTTCTGTGAGTTTTATCGTCACAGTCCTTGTGGCCAGCAAGAGATTCCAATAGTGAACCATCAGTCAATAGTCACCAAAGAAAATAACATGTCTTTAGCTAGAAGCACCAAAACTTGTGCTTGCGCTAATATAGCTGCAAAGTTCTTAACCGTTTCAATACATAGGGAAGATTAAACTTCAAGGATGAGTTAACAGATGATGATGTGATTGACCGTCATCAACTTATAGCATAATTCAGATAGATGTTTCTGGTGACCATGAAAACATGGAATCCGACAATCTTTATATACATGTTCCTTTGGCATCAATGCATCATTAGCTGAGCCACATTGAGGTTGCAAAGCAGTTTAAACATACAGTACATACATATCAAAGACATAAAGCAAAAGACAACTTGGAGGATGAGTCAACAGGGACTCCGCATCGTAAAACTGGGTCCATTTCAAAATTGGAAACATTCTCTGGCGCAGCATCTGCTCCTTCGATAAATTCGCACCTTATCACGGTTACCTAGGAAGCCACGAATACCATCCTAAATCCTGAAAGGTCCGGTCTAACCTACCTGAAGGGTCTGCTTCTCTTACATTGGCCTGTTCAAACAATTCCCAAGTTCCAGGCATTCGTCGCCAACGATTGAAGCATTTAAGCTAGGAATTTCATGTTGACTGTCTGTTATCCATCGGTTTCATTATATGGCCAACAACCAGCCCATGCCTGATAAAATAGGTCAGGGATTTCGTGAATGACCAGGTACTTGGAGAAAACTAAGAAAATATCTTTTCTTGTCTCGAGCAAGAAAATATCTTTCCTTGTCTCGAACACAATAGACAGACTTCAACTTGAAGTCTTCGACAATATCTTCGATCATCGAACACCCTCCCTCAAAACAACCTTCATCTAGATAAGCCTAGTTCAGGATTCGCTGCAATTTTTTTTTTTTTTTTTTTTTTTTTGGCTTATTCTTTTGTTGATATTCTCATGTTTTCAGCTTTAGAAAGAAACGATCCTTCGGGGTCACTCTGTTCTTAATGTTTCCTTGTTGCCGTTTTATCAAAACAAACCGAAAACTGGCCTGGAAAATTTCTCTAGTTTGCAAAAAACACTAGATGGCACCATCAACATGTACATCATATCAGTCAACCTTTCAATCTGATCCAAATGTTCTCAGGTCTTGATATGCCAGAAAGCAAGACATAGAAGTTCATCAAAACAAAAACTTTACTAAACCAGAATGATCAAGAAAACAAGTTCGTTCTCAGATGTAGAACTTGATGTTACTCTCAATGTGGGCAATGAAACCCAGCTTTTTCAAACTAAAGACCATGCTACACGTCCAGAAAGATTAGAAAACGAGAAAAACTTCAGCACGATCAAATTCAAAAAAAAAAAAAAAAAAAACTACCAGTCAAAACTCACCAACCAGTAAGGCAGAGACTGGACCGTCCGGCTCAGGGCGAGCCAGAGCACGCCGTAGCCGGAGAAGCATGCTATAGCCCCAATCAGGAGGACGATCCAAGGAGGCAACCTGTTGCAGACGAACCCGGCGAGGAGCCCAAAGTTCTCGCCGATGTCGTTGGCCACCCCGAGCAGGGTCAGCTGGTGCTGGTTGAACCCGAGAACGGACTTGAGCGAGTGCGAATACAGAGGGAAGGCGTAGGAGTTGCCCGACGCTACCTGAACCCAAACCGCCGCTCCCAAGCCCACCCACGGCGGCCTCGTTCCGGCTTTCAGGCTCGCCATGGCTGGACGGGTGTGTCTGCAGCTCAGCTCAAGAACGACCCCCTCTCGTGCTTGTGCTTATAGGAGGGCTAGATGATATGACGGGTGTGAGCTCTTCGTGTGCGTACATATGCCGGGTCTAGAGAGAGAAAGAGAGAGAGAGAGAGAGGGGTCAGGGGAAGGAAATTTCACGTTTGTCTTTGAGCTGAATCATGGACAAAGGTCGATTTGGCATCTGAGGCACCAACCTTGGAGGAGGACAGATTTGAAGTTTCTTGCATGTCCAGTAAAGTAGCACCGGCCACGTAACTGGTGTCTGAAAAAAGAGATAAAGTATATGGTGGGGGCCGGAGTTCTAGATTAGTATAAGTTCCCAAGCTTGATTTGAATTATGTGAGAACAAAAACTAGGATTTAGATTTTTGCTCGGGGGAATTTATTGCTTCTGCTGACAAGCTCTCGTCCTTCTTTACTTTAATTGGCGATTAGGAGCTTTTTCCATTCTTGTCTCCTGGCGATCTTGTTGTCTTTAACCTCAATGGGAAAAGGGGGTGAGTTGAGATCTAGTGATCCTCAACGTCCAGGGAAGTTTCCTTTGGCAAGACTCGCATCCCCTGTTATGCATTTCGAGATGTGATTTACATTCTCAACCATATTATAGTGCATACAGATAGATGCCCATAATTAAGCATGAACATTGTCTTATGAAGTCTTTAGATCTTGATACATTTGGTCAAGGAGAGGTGGGATGTAACGGATGTGATCTTGATTTTAAACCACATTTCACATTTCTTATCAAGTAGGAAGGGGAAGATCTTTTTCTTTTTTCCTAATACACTAATTGTGGAGAAATTCTCAAATAATGGTCTACAGTGGAGTCGTTTTCTCATGAGAGAGCCTAGAGCAAAACTTTTCTCAAATAAAGTCGTGAAATGGGCCATCGCCTCTTTTTAAAAGCTCAAGTTATTAAATAAATATGTGATTTATTATTTAAATATTCTAACATAACCAACTTAGTCTTATAAGGGCTAAGGCTCATTGGCCTACTTGCATAGGTGACACTCATGCTTATTCCAGTGAGGATAATTATGTAAATGGTTTAATGTGTAATATCGTTCGTAAATTTTTAAGTTGTTGAAAAAAGAAGAAGACATTCTCGCATGATGACTGATGACCGATATGATTGCATTCGTTTAAAAAGAATTTCACAAACAACAAAAGATACATGCGTACGCATTGCAGGAAGTAAACTTATAAAAAATTTTGCAGAGTAAAGAAAGATATAACACCTTGACGCTTGATCTAGTTATTAACAAATTAGTAAGTGTAGGAGTAGAGAGATTTTAATGTCAATTTGAAACATTTAAAGATGGAATGCATGAAATTAGAATTGTGAAATTTTTATTGGCAATTATTAGTAAAATTTGCCAATTCAATTTTAAATCTATTATACGGAAGTCAATTTAGTTATAAACTTTTCAATATTACTAATGTAGTCCAAACCATTTGCGTGAAACTCTAATAAAGTCTTTTTGATGAATTGCCATTGGAACTCGCTCACATGATAATCCACGTAAGACTTTGTATTGAGTAAAATTGTCTACGTTAGCATGTCACATAGAACGCCCAACAATAACTCAATGTCACGTCAGCAATTTCTTGGCGGCAATTGACTGGAAAGACTGCATTAAAATTTCATATCGATGTTTAAGTTTATGTTGGCAAAAATGAAAAGATTAAGATTAAATTAGCATACATTCAATAGTTTTAGGACTGATTAAGTAATTGTTCTAGTTATTATTACTACTTATAACTTAAAATGCATTCCTTATTTTGTAATATATAATTTGCAGTCGGCTCGATGCTGTACATAAGCGTCCATGAAACTTTGGAGTAAAGATTGGGAATGAAAACATCATTCGAGTTCGCTCATATGCACGGTATTGCTAGATAACCATGTGAAGGAATCATTTGTCGGTAAAAGGGACTATCATGCACTAAAATCAATTTTTTGCTATATTATACTGGGGAAAAAGTGACTATCAAGTAATAAAATCAATTTTTTGTTTTACTGTATTTGAGAAAAAGTGACTATCACGTAATAAAATCAATTTTTTGTTTTACTATATTTGGGAATCTCTAAAGTTTGATTTGATCATAAACCAATCATTTTATGCTTCATTTCTTTCACGGAAATTGAATGAATATTTTTATCACTTGAAATAATTAGTTAATGAAAATTATTTTTATTAGCAATATTAATTGATTTCTAAACATTTTTGGATAATAAAAATATTTTTCATTTATTTATTTTTGTAAACGATACAAGTGATCGTTTTTAAAAATATATATTTTTTAAAATCATTTATTCTCCTTAAAACAAATGAAACCTTAAAATTGCGTTGTTTTGTCCCACTAAAGGAAAAATTGCCCAAACAGTCATAAATCTATTGTACCTTTGCTAATTTAATCTTAAACTTTTCAATTTTGTCAATTCAATCCTAAATATTTTTACATTTTGCCAATTCAATCCTAATTTTTTTCGTTTCTTGCCAATTAAGTTTATCTAGCCAATTTTGATCGGAGCTGTTGACGTAGATGGCCGATGTTGACGTAGCAATTTTTTTATAATATTTTAAAATAATTTGAATTTTTTAAACTATTTTTCCTCTTATTATTATTATTATTATTATTATTTTAGCTTTATTATTTAGCTTGGGCTGAGGTTGTTGATCAACCCGTCGGCCACAGGTAAGGGCAAGTCGACCATCATTGGTCCTAAGCGAGGGCACTAGGTTCCTTGCCAACTTTGGGCAAGGGCCGTGATGCCCTCACAAGCCAAAGAGAGGCCACGCGAGCCCTCACATAGGGCCAGCGAGGGTTAGCCAAACTCCAAATCCAAAAGAAAAAAAAAAATATATATATATATATAAATTCAAAAAAATTTAAAATTTTCTTAAAATATTATTAAAAACATACCATGTCAATGCTTTACCTATGTAGACCGACACGTGACACGACACGAGTATCCGACACGACACGACACGTCGACACATCATTTCTAAAAAATAGAGAATTCCGACACGTTGCGACACGTTATATATTAAATAAATATTTTTATTTTTAATTAATTTGATTAAAATTCAGTATATTTACTTTTAAAAATTATTTTTTAATCTCATTTATTTATTTTTCTGATTAAAAAAAAATTCATTATGGTCCACCCCACCCTCTTCTTTCCCTCATCCATTTCCCCCCACTCTCGAATTTATTTTTCTTTCCCTCCCCATGGTCCATTCCCCCACCCCCAAATTTATTTATTTTTTCTTTCCCTCCCTACCACCGTCCATTTCCCCCACCTGTCCTTGTCACTTTCCCTCCCCCAAAATACGTAATAGCCCATCAGACTCCCTTTTTTTTTTAATTATTTCTGAGTTTCTTGTCAAAAAAACCCTAGCTCCTTTACTCCTCCTCCTCACCGCTCACGCACGACCCTTCCTCTTCTCCTCCTCACGACCCCTCTCCTTCCTCGCCGCTCGCCGCTCGCCGCTCGATCCCCTTGCTCGCCGCTCGCCGCTCACCGCTCGATCCCCTTCCTCGCCGCTCGCCGCTTGCCGCTCCTCGCTCCTCGCCGCTCCCTCGCCGCACGACCCCCTTCCTTGCCGCTCGCTGTTCACCGCACAACCACCACCTTGCTCTCCTCTTCCTCTCGCCTTCGGTCCTTTCTCCCTCGCAGCTGCAGGCCCGTCGGATCCATCACGGTGGCGGCCCTCGCCTCGTCTATGCTCCGCCGTCTCTCGCCGTCGCTCGCGGTCTGCTCCCTTGCCGTTGCTCGCGATCTGCTCCCTCACCGTCGCTTCCACCCATCCGGACACGCATGTCGAACCGTGTCGGGCAAAGGTTGACCACGTGTCGGATTTCGGACACGCGTTGACCGCGTGTCCGAGCATGTCGACGTGTCCGACACGCTCCGACACGTGTCGGACACGACACGGAAGCATGGACAACGTGTCCGTGCTTCATAGATGCTGGCTATCCAAGTTAGCAAATCCCAGTCAAAATTAACCAAATTGATTCAATTGATAAGTAGTGAAAAGTTTATGATTGAACTGATAAAATTGAAATAATTATGACTGAATGGACTACAATAGGTTTAGGACTTTTTAGATAATTTTCCCCCACCAAAAAATGCTGATTTGTACTATCTAATTTTTCTTACTATGCTAGAAAATAATGCACAATGTCACTGAGAATTACTCAGCCCAAAAACCTAATTAATTTGTTTTCACCATTTATTAGAGGAAAAATTATCTAACTAGTTCTAAAGTTATTGTGCAAATATGAATTCAATTCCAGTTTTTTCAATTTTGCTAATGTGATCCTAAACTTTTGCGTGAAATTCGAATGTAATTCTTCTAGTCAAATTTCGTCGGAAATTATTGACACAACGATCTAGTAATCATTAGCTACTATGTGACAAATTGCCACATCAACGATGTAATTCACTATTCTTAACAGTTGGTCTCGGAGACTTCTCGGTTTATCACGCGATTTTCAAGAAGAAATGACCGGAAAGAATATATTGGAATTTTGCACAAAATTTTAGGACTAAATTAACAAAATTGAAAAATTTTATACTTAATTGATATCCGTATAATAAGTTTTTGACTAATTAAATAATTTTCCTGAAGGCACACATACAACACTGATCATGTCACTAAGCTCAACACCAATTATTTGATGGATGACAATGATTGTTTCCGAAGTTTTATCTTACAATAATTCTACTAAATAAAACTTTGCTCATAAGAGTTACAAGTGGATACATGAATAAAATGGTAGGCTTTGGATGGTCATCCTCTGATGATGATTGATTAGCGCGGATGGTCAATCATGTGTTATTCGAACTCTAACCTCCAAAAGAAGCAGAACTAGTGGCCAACTTTGTTTATCTTGTCTTCAATCCATGGGCTTATGTCTCTCAAAGTCAAATATTCAAATCCAAACACTTGTCAAAATTATTTATTTTTGTCACTCCTTTAGCTTCTTTAGATTTTGGTGGATTGTATAATTTCATTGTTGCCACGTACACTTAAAAAGATAATAAAAGAGTTGTGGGTCATTTTTCGTCCCCTTAAAAATCTACGGTTAATAAGTTTTTATTGTAAAAGTAATTGTGGATATAATTACTGTCTAATGCTAAAAACCGATGGAAGGCTAAAAGACGAAATTCTAAGAGATGGAAAGCTGAAAACTAAAAGGCAAACTCCATGAAGGCACTCATTGATTGATGATTAATGACTATTTAAGTGCTGAAAAAATATAGTGTACGAAAAGTCGCAACTGTGATGAAGATAAAACGTACCTTGATGGACGGTACATATTAAAGGCAATTATTGAAGACTCGAATGCACTTATTGAAAACATTTATTGATGACCTGTGAAAAGAATCCGATTCTCTCTCCCTCGTGAATTGCAATGAAAAAGCATATTCTATCCTCCAAAGTTGGTTCAGAGAGAGAAATCAGTTAAGAGAGAGAAATTTGACTTTTTTTTCAAGATTATTGCATTCTCTATATTCTTCTATTCTTGACATTATTGATATGGATAAAGGTAATGCCTTAATCTAATAAATTATGAAAATCGAAGATCTTTTGAATAGGAATTTCTGCATAATTGAATTACATTTAAGCTAACATTTATTACTTAAAAATACAATAAAAGTTTCAGAAAATGCCCAGTAAATATTCCACGAAGAATCGAACCGAGTTGGATAGACGAAACATAAGGCCAACGATGATCGGTGGACCGATGGCCCGAAACACGAACAGGACAGAGGACGACAACGTTTAACCCCGCGTCGTCCACGCCCACCACCACACATGACCACTCTCCGACATGCTTATCATGGCCGCTGCCGTGAAACCCCTGCTCCCACCGTCTCCCTCCCCCGTTCGGCTCCTTCCCTCTTCCCCTCCATGGATTCCCTCCAGACCCACCTCGGCTTCCTCGACCCTTCTGCCCACCCCGCGCTTGAGCGAGCGGCGAGCCGACGTCTCGGCTTCGGTGGCCTTCAACCCCTCCGGGAGCTTCGACCTTTCCCTTGACGACGACGGAGGTAAGACCCCTTCGGCTTCATTTCTGGCGGAGCAGATGGCATGTTAAGTGTTCGAAGTATGTGCTGGTCGAATCCGGTTTAAGTTTGGCATTGGATTAGTTGTGTCTAGATATTTTTCTGCTGATGTGCTGGTATCTTGGAGTTAAACTTATGAGGCAAGTGGCTCTTTCATCGGGTTGGGATAACGGTGTAGTTCCTGATCATTTCTGCTCAAGCTGCTGAATTTCCTACTCCATGTTGACTACAGTCCACACTCCCCTGATTTTAGCTCGGCCTACCCATGAAGGAGTGTGTGATGGAGAAACGTGCATGATGTACTTTTTTTGGCTTGTGCTTTTGGCAAGATTGTTCCTGACGATTGGGATGGTCTATATATATATGCATTCAAAGTGGCAGAACAGTTCTGCAATGTTCTGTGGAAATTAGCTTCTCTGTACATGCTAAAATTTGCTTGAGGGCCTAAAGCCTGGATGCTAAGGCCTTGATACTTCTAGTGATGTATCAGGCGTTTGATTTTTCGGTTCTTCAGGGAAAATGGGTTAAACTTAGTCTGTGCTTAGCATAGCCTCATCAATTAGTCGATCACTTCAAGTTATAACCTTCTGGACTTTTTCAAACATAATGGGGTCATGTTCTTCCCAATATGTGATGAATCTAATGGATTTTTCATTCTCACTGTCTAACCTTCAATATTAGACCGATGTCTTGAAGCAGAACTTATGGTGTGGCGAGAGAGAGAGAGAGGGAGAGGGGGAGGGAGGGAGGAAGGACGGGAGATTTGTTTGGGCACAAGGTAAACACTAATACACTTTCATTGGCAGATTCATCAAAAGTTGCTCCGCCAATGCCCCCAACTGAGGGCCGTTTTGAAGTAGTGATAGATAATGAGGCCATTTGTTGCCTTGACTTATCACCATTTCAAGTGGCCACTGGAATCACATCTCCCTTGTCTGGTAAGCACTAGAGAGATATACTGAACTTTCATAGTCCATATATATGGCCTAAATTTTATGGGAATTTCGTTCCTCTTTGCTTCAGCTGAGCCCAAGGATTATCTGGAACGTACAATTGGGTTTAGTATCAATTACACAAGGGAGGATCCTGGAGATCCTCGAGAACTATCAGAATTTCCAGATATAAGACTCTGGTTTGTGAGACTTGATGCTACTTATCCGTGGCTTCCTGTCTTGTTGGACTGGCGAGCTGGAGAGCTTGCCCGTTATGCAGCTATGTTGGTTCCTCACCAGGTAATTAACTTGATGTCTGCAGATGACTAATTGTCAATGTATATTCTGAATAAAATTTTGTGCGAGAGATATATTCCATCAAAAATAGGTTAAAATATTTAATTATATGTTGGCAGATGAATATGAGAATGGGAGTTGTCTTCAATCCTGAGGCACTAGAATTATTCATCATGAACAAAGTGATGGTGGTATACACTTGGTTGAAGAAACATGATGTTCCTAAGCCAAGGCTTAAAACAAGTGACATGGCTAGGATGCTTGGATTTGGCATTGGAGATGATTTGTTCAACTTGATAGATCAACATCCGCTGGATCCATCATGAAGTAGGTAGCTTGAAGCTCTCATGGTTTTGCAGCACTATTTTAGTTCGATATAGAGCATCTTGTCATGATTTTCAACTTTTTAAAGATGATATCTTAAAGACGAATGTTCACCATCAACATGTGAATGGAATTTTGCAATTGTCTTAACCAATCAGGATATCCCCAGCTTAGATAATTGTCTAATCCCATTCGATCCCTTAGCTTTCACTTCTCAGTGTCATTGTTGGCCCAGCAAAGTGCTTTTGCCGTTGGTGTTCTTTCTGATCTCTATGCATTTCACCCTGCACTGGAAATGGTTCTCCTTTCCCTTGAAACTAAGGTGGTCATCCTGGTTCTACGCAGTGCTTCAAAGAACTGAAGTTTTGTTTGCTGTAGCATACCTCTTGGAATTTCTCTTGAGCTTTTAGCTTGAAATCTCACGTTTAGGCTTAGAGTTCACATTGGATGAGAATTGATAAGATTTAGTTTTTTTTTTTTTTTTTTTTTCCTGCCAATTTAACTTATAATTCCTAATCTGCACATGCTGATCAAATATAAGTGGAAAAGTAGAAAATGTCGCATGCTTGTTTACACCTCTCTTCTTGACATTAACGCAATGTCATTTGCAATGAACTAATCTGCGTTTTCATGGAAGCTTTCCACGTTCTGGATTTGCAGAAAGAAGGGGCAGGTTGCATTTAATTAGGTTGTGTTATGGGCAATCATTTTTTATTCATACCATCGTGCAGAAAAGTCAGAGCCCCAAATTTAGTACTTTCTTGACCTACATGTTTCTGTTGGGTTTTTGAGATGCTGTATTTGGTTGGCACTTATACTTTACATTGGCCAACACTGTCCTGGCGGAGTGTATGAAAATCAGATCTCGGGAGTTATAGTTCCTGGATCTGTGATAAGTTGCTGATTGTATTATGTTTTTCTTACGGACATTTACATTTATAGAAAGTTATCATTTGGATTAAAACGCTGTATTATTGCATTCAAGATTACGGATTTCACTACAAATTCTTTCCTGTGTTTGTCCATGAAGTTTCTCCAATCGGAGCCCATTTTTGACAATTGGAATAAACATGCATATTTTCCGTCCCTTCTTATCTAGTCATCAATATGTTGGTGTTTTTGGTATCATTTATTCATTGCATCTTTGTGATTACCATATTTGTAAGAAATAAGTTTCTCTGCGATTGGGTATAGTTCGTTGGGGGAATGCAGTATATAGAGAAGAATCCAAAGTACACACCCCAATAATTTATTGTGAGCTTGTCCAGAATCATATCTTAGTATTAGATTTGAGTTTCTCTTTGCTGAAGTTGCTTTTATTGACTTTCCTAATTTCTCATTGTTGGGAAGGACAAGAAAAGGCAAAACTCCAGATTTCATCCTATTTTGTCTCCCACTGAAACTTTGAAAATCTTAAAAACCCGTAGGTTCCCAATTTTAAAAGAATTCCTGCCAAGATGACGGATCCTGCCGTAGGTGCCTCTACATGAGCTTCGGGTAACCAAATATGAACTGGTACCATAGGCACTTTGACGGCGAAAGAGGCAAAAGAAGCAATCCATAGAAAGATTTGGCGCCGCTCACTAAATTCTGTGGTTAATGATATTTGTAAATCGGTGGTTCCTGTTTGGAGAAGAATCAACAGAATAGCTAATAGCATAAAAACAGATCCAAGTAAAGTATAAAGGAAAAACTGATATGCTGCCTTGATCTTTCTTTGTCTCGAACCCCATACCCCTATAATAATGGTAGAGTAAGGGGTGGCCCCAAAGCGGAATTGACCGGTGGTGGTTGGTCGAAGCTCCAGTAGGTAGCCACTCCCTTCTCAGGGAACCGTACGTGAGACTTCCGCATCATACGGCTCCGTCCCGAGCTTCCGTCGTCGGCCTTTGTAATCAAATGATGAAATCTTGTATTTCCCAGACAGGCCAGGTGTTAGGCTAAAATATATGTTGATGCTACATTTCAATCTGCTGAGAAAACTAATCCCGCCCAGAGCTTATAGTTTTGTTAAAATGGGATTAATTAAACTGATTTGACAGACTTTATTCTCCTTCTACTTCTGATTCTAAAATCTTCGGTATTGTCATATCCCCCACCTGATGAAGATGGTAAACAATCAACATCGAGTCTCCAAATCAAATGTTTTATTCTCCTATAAACTTGCCGTGCAGAACCGGGGTCCTCTGATGCAGCTGCATATATCTGCACATGCAGTTTTGAGGCAAGCCATGGTCAGCGACCTTCCATCTTGTCTCACTTTGGCGTGTTGTTGAAAAGCACCGTCAATCTATGCAAGTGGCCGGTCATTGCCATGCCATGGTCGGCGACTTTTTATGCAGGTTCACTCGACAGATCTTCAACCTACAAATTGCCATCAAAATGTCAAGGTTTTTGGCGGGCACAGCCCCATGTGATGGTGTACCGAGGAAACATGTGAGGTTATATCACACGATTCAAATGAGGAAAGCATAGAAAGTAACATGGAAAGGATGTGGGAAGTGGACCTGATTTTGTCTCAGCTTTTGGAATGCACTCGAGATCAGACGGATTGGTTGAGTGGTTAGTAAGAAAAATTATTCCGGTTGGCCTAGTATATGTATTAGACTGAACCTGGACGGGTTCAAATTAGATGGGGCAACACATGAGACCCACTATTTTCAGTGATTTTGATTTGGTTTAATACATATACTATGGTTGTGTAATAACTTCTTGGTTAGGAAAATTGAAATGTTCTTCGGCAAATAGTGGGTTTCAATTGAAATCTTGCCACTTTTTCGTCTATCTATGAACCGGAGAGAATCTAAGATCCTAATTAAGAAAATCCTCACTCCCCGCTCGTTTGGTGAGAGTTACTCGCCATCGTTGCTCTAATGTCGTGGTCGCCTTTGTCTCCTCCTAATCAGCCCTACACCACCGCCTCGCTCTCTCTCTCTCTCTCTATCTCTACCCCAGTGAGAAGAATGGTTATATTGTAGGCGATGGTAGTAACAACGACTCCATATGTTCATCTTTTTGGAGAGCTCATAAGGACTACCTAACTTCTTATCATGTCTTTCCAAGTATTGAAATTTACCACCGAAAGGGATGACAAAGCGGGCGAGACTTTAGAGAGACGACAGATGCGGATTTCTCAAGTCACCGCAGGAAGAAGTTTGAGTTGTCCTGGGACCTACGAACCTGAGATTTATGAAGATTTTGCGACCGACCAGTTCGGCGGAAAGTAAAAGAGGCTGCATGAAAATCGTGGAGGTGGAGAATATGGTGCACTTTGCATTAACCCCACAATCCAAAAACACGGAAGACAAGATCACACAAATTTCAACCGTCAGCGCAAAGGCATCATACGGCCATATGGTTCCTGTCTTCTGTTTGCTTCTGGCGAAACAGATGGGTTCCTACTCCCGGTTGACCAAGACCACGAACACAGCTTCATGAATCATCCCTCCCTCTCTCCATGTTACTTTGCTTTGGTGTTTCATGCTGGATTCTTAGTTATGTTCAACCAGCCGTGAGGTGATTATTAGTTGATAAATGGTATGTTTTAGATATTGCCCACAATGTACCGAAAAATTGCTGATGGTTGTTCTGCAAAATTTCAGAGATCGGCTAAACTTCAAGTGGATTTCACGGTATTTTATATGATAACGAGTCAAGAGATAAGGAGTTCCATTTGTCTTACCTTCTTCATCCATGTATAGAGATTGTTTCTTCTTCATATGTGACAACTTTCATCCTTAAAGTTATAATCCTTTTTGAGATTTTCATGGGTCGCCATCCGTTTTTTTGGAAGCAAAGAAATCACACACCAGTCAATACTAGAAAAGAGATGGGGCTGCAAAGGGATTGTCGGATCCAAAGCATGGATCCGGACCTGATGCGTACACTGTTCGGATCATGTGAAATATTGTTTGACGGGTCCTGAAGCTTTTTTCTTCTTTTTTCTAGGGTTTGAAATTTGAGAGCTTGTGTCTATGCATATTCTTCTACACTAAGGAAGTAACTGCAAGAGCTCATTGAGTATTTAGAGAGGAAGGGTTTTAGAGGTTTGAGTGTGTGTAATGTCTATTATATTGATAAATTCCAATAATCTCTCCTCAAGAATGTAGGTTATATCGAGTGAACTATGTAAACATACATCTTTACTCTTCCTTACCAATTTGACATAATTGTTTCATTTGTATCCTATCTAGTCCACAAAACTTGAAGCATTTTTCTTTCTATCGAGCTTTGTGTTGGTCGATATTAAGATGTAAGATACATGTAATCCATGTATGCAAAATACAATGTAAGTATAAATATTCAGTGTCGCATAACAAAATGTAATGAACCAATGATTTGAAGATATGCACGAACATCTTCAGTACTGGTGGTCATTCAATTAACCCAGTAATCCCTTATAAAATAATCGAGGACGGCCAGTGTTAGTCGCATGTTAATGTTCCGACAACCTCTTCGACATGAACCACGGTCATTCGGAGACGTCGGTTTGTACCGACTCGCAAGGCGCGACATACATTCGTCCGAGTTTCGCTTGTCTTCTCCTATGTTTTTTTGACCTAATCTCGCACTCATTATCGCAGCGAAATTTCCCAAGCTCTGCATCTAGGTGACCCGAAAGCATTTGAACTTCATGCGTTTGGCGTGTATCGGAAGCTGCAGAGTCATTTTCCTAATGGATGGGGCCAACGTCACTTAACCATGTCCTCACTGTTCAGAACATTCAACAGAGAATAAATTGAATGTATTCGGACTTTGAAATTTCAGTCTACCGTCGTCACTCATCATGTCTTCTCGCTCCATAAATGTGCTTTTTAATAAGCACAAACGACAACGGAACAGAAAAATCAAATCATGGGGGCATAAACAAAGTATTTTTCCTTGCAAACGTGCCTTTGATTAATTAATAACAAGTTATAAATATCACCCTCGTACGAACATATTTAAATATGAATATGAGTGATGTCCACGCACGCTATTCGACAATCAGATCGATGGCGTTGGAGGAATTCAGGAATTCCTCCATTCTTTCAATGAGAGATGGAGAGAGAAAAAGGAACTCTTTATTCTTTTGATTCAAAAAAAATTACAAAAGCATGCGTGATTGCTCCATCAAAATAAGCTTTGACTAGCTTCATCTTTGATTATTTGAATAGGGATTCCCGAACTCTTCTTATGGGACATTTATGCATTTCTAAAAGCCACGATAGCATTCTAAATGTACTTTGAAATGCTCACTCCTACATCTATTTAGGGGAAAAGTATTAAAAAAAATTCTAGATCTGGCATGGGCGTGTTGCGACACCCATGCTAGATCTAGGCAAAGGGCCGTGAGCCCCCACTTTAGCAGCCTAGGGTGTCATAGCCCTTGTTGTGGTTGGTGAGGGCACCAAGTGAGGGCCACGATGCCCTCCCCTAGTGCTGGTGAGAATCATTGACCCTTGTTTGCTCTCGATCCAAAAAAAAAAAAATAGTAAAGAAAATAAAAGAAAAGAAAAAAATCCAAAAGACTAATGAAAAATTTAAAAAATGTTTAAAAATGTTAACATTAGCATCAATCGTGCCACGAAGAAATTAAACAAAATCTGCATCATGGCCAAAGAGACTTAATTGCCAAAACGTGAAAATGTTCATGACTAAATCAGCATAATTAAACCATTGGGATTCGCCCCAATGGCCATCCTTCCAACAAGAAAGGGGGAGGTGAGTGGTTGGCCGCATTCTCGAAGAGATGAAGTGGGGACGCGCAAATTTTAGGAGTGGTTTCGAACGCCCGCAAGCAAAAGTCTGAAAGAATAGGTATAGGGTAGGACTAAAAAAAAAAAATCAGCATAATTAAAATATTTATAATTGAATTGATATAAATATAATATATTTATGACTTTCTTTTGGGTACTTTTCCCTTTATTTGGAGTGTGTCTCTCTAGTAAACAAGACTTCATTTGTTTCATTGTGGAATTGGATCACTCACCTTGATTTTCATGTTCAAAATGATGCCTAAACTTGCAATTATATTACTTATATGGTACAGGATTCCTTTGAAAATGTGGAATAAGATTATCTAAGAATACCCGTTGAGATTCCACATCCCCGCCTGCCGGGGCTATGAGTTGGGACCCCAGCGTTCGGATCCAAAGTCTCTTCAAAAGCCAAACCCGAGATCCTAGTGCTCGGACTCGAGACCTAAATGGCTAGACTCCAGACCCTAGCGCTCCAACCCGAGGACCAGATGAGGAATCAACCCTAAAAAACCGGCCTAATGGCATGTGCTACCTAATCAAAGTTCTTAATCGGTCCAAACAACCGAAGTTACTTCCTATTTCATGGATCTTGATTGCTTGGAATGCGGCCACTTCGTGTATTCCTAGCTAACGGAACCAAACGATACAGATTTTAGCCGGGAAAAGAGGGCGGTGATAGTAGTACGTACTAGCTAGGCATCGGAACCCAAGTTTCTACGGATCTCAACCTATCGGATTCAGCAGACATCAGGCAGATCGTTCAACGCATTTCTCAGATGCAGTAAAAACAAAGGAGTCATCGTCCTAATAGCGTGACCAGACAAGAGTCGCGAAACATGCATGCATCGGGAGCAGAGAAAGAGAAGGGCATGGTGCTTGAAGTGGTCCAAAATTTGGAAGTTGAACGAAGAACTTGGAAGAACACCCGGTGTCTCCTTGTCGGCCGATGTAAAAATAAAGCCCAGAAATCAAAATCAGTCGTACTCTTTACCCAGACCTCCGGCTTAAATGCTGATGCTGCTACCTCTTCTGCAATCAGCAGAAGCTTCCCCACTCTTTTATCTTTTTTGTTCCCTCGCTCGGAGGGAAAGGATTCAATTATGGCATCGCACATGGCCCGGGGACAATCTTCCCAGACCGACCTTTCAATTGAAAGAACACGAAGCAGCAACTTTGTATCCGAACACCGAGAGCCGGCAACTCTCGACATGATCCAGCAATGCCACAAGCACACGGCACGTAGTTAAGTGTCCGTTCAAGCTGATCGATTTAATCTTGTTTGTGTAGCGTATGGATCAATGAAACTGCGCACGAATGTCGTGTATGGGTCCATGAAATTGTGCACAAATGATAAATATCTAATTCATGGGTCGACCCCTTTCTAGCCATTTGTAAACACATTTGGTGGCATATATCTTAAGCATATCGTCTCATGCCCAATGTTTATATGCCAATTCAGTTTTAAATTTTTCAATTCAGTCAATTTAATTATAAACCTTTGTGCAACATTCCAATATGATTAGTCTAGCCAATTTTCGCTAAAAATCACTAAGGGTCTGTTTGGTAATGTTTTTGTTCTAGAGAACAATTTCTTTTCAAAAATAATCTTTTTTCTGTTTTTATTCATTGGAATAAATTTTGAGTAAAAGAATGCGTTTGATAAGTACGCAAAATTCCTATTCTCGAAATAGAAAAAACACACGAATGCGTTTGGTAGGAATATTTTTTTTTTTAAATAGCGTAGTATTTATTTTAATTTTTTAATAATTTTTTAAGAATTGTTTTTTTTTTTTTTCTTTTCTTTGCCTGTTGTTAGCTATGGCTAGTGCAAACAATGGCGGGCGGTTGTGAGCAGCAAGCAAGATGAAGAAAATAAAAAGAAAAGAAAAAATAGACTTATTTTTAGAAGTTGTTATTGGGAACAATAAGTTGTTTCTTTCTACTTCTTATTTTTGTTCCAAATATTTTCTCTAGTCACTTTTCTATTTCATGGAATAGAATAATTAGTTAACATTACCAAACAGCTTTATATTTTTTTTCCCGTGGAATAAAAGAATAGAAAAACAAAGAAAGAGGAACATTAATAAATAGACCCTAATATGGCGGTCCAATCATTGTTGGCTATCTTACGTGGAATCATGTCTTTGCTAAAATTCTCCAAACGTTCCAACCCATATAAGTCAATCTTTAAAAGCAAATTTAACACTTGTTAATTGCTCCTCGGTAAACGAAGCCTTAGTTATCCACATGCATAAACTAGTTGAGTCGAAATGTTTGATTGTTCATTAAATTTATCTTTTTCATTTGAGAGTAATGTAAAGGGCACGAAAGATTGATATGTAAGATCGATTTACATCATGATGAAATTTCGAGATAAATATTTAAACGAGTGCCATAAAACCATCAATTGCTAATTAGATAGTTTTTTGAATCAAAATTAAAGCTTCTTGACATTACTCTTTTCATTTTCTCAAAAGGACCCAAATTGCTTGATATTATTTCATGCGATACATTATTTTTTCTAAATTTGAATTATTATGACAAAATGAGATCTCACTAAAAATATGATATATATTATTATAGAAATCCCAATTTAGCGTGAGCTCCTATAATCTTGCACGCCTAGACAAGTACTACTAAAATAAAGGTGTGAATGACGAACACGTCACTATGCTCAGAACTTCTAATTTCACTTTACTAAAAGGAGCTTTAATTTTGAAAATAGAAAAGGAAAGAAGAGGTTGGAAAATCGTGGCGGAAAAAGAAAACTGAAAATTTGGAAAATCCAAAAAAAAAAAAAAAAACTGAAAAACCAGTCAACGAGAGGTCGGACGCTGCGGGTCCCACCGGGATGGCCTCCCTGCCGGGCAAAGAGAGGACACGCCTCGTGAAGCGGCGGCACCCACGTGGCCGGTTTGAATGCTTCTCATAGTTGAAGGTAGTAGCAGCACATGGATTTTAACAAGCGTAGCTTCCCGATTCGCCCCTGAATAAATTGGAGCGTCCCTAATTCGATCCTAAAATTTTTAATTTTATAAATGCAATTCCAATCCTTAGAGCGAGATTTCGATGTAACCTCCTGACCAATCGCCACCAAGAATTGCTGACGAGATGATTCACATCGATCTTTTTTCAAGTAAAATTGTCCAAATTAACGTGTCATAAAGATTGATCGATAATAACTTGATGATACTATGTTAACAATTTTTAATAATAATTGGCTCATGGAATTATATTAGAATTTCACATAAATTCTCATTGCTACATTAACATTTGTCTTGGGGGTGTGGTTTATACATTTCATCGATAGAAAGGCATAGGGGTCTCGCTCTATAGCAAGCGAGGGGACGGTTAGAGAGCCGCCCCAACATGGGTAGTGAGGCCGCCAAAGAGCTTTTATAGCTTGAACTCATATTTTATTAGTTATTGAAGCTTAAGTTCATGAATAATATTGATATATACATATAATCTTTTTTTTTTCTTATAATTGATAAATGTAACATAGAGGTGTGGACATAATTCTAATTTAAAGGTGAATCGGAATAAAAATCTCACGTTTCAATTTTTTTTTCTTGCTTTTATTCTCAATTTTCTTGTCATTTTGTGTTGAATCCTAACAATCCATACAACACATTTATGATTGTTTTGGTGATTATTCCAAATAGCGTGAAATTAGAATTTTAAAAATGATGATCGATCCATTATACCGTCGGTTTGGATGAAATAATCTCACCTTTAACCTTTAAGGATGAGTCCCCTCGGGGCAGGTGAGGGGCAAGAGAGATGCCACGTCAGCCACTGGCACGTCTGGGGCCTAAAACGGTGGCGTCGACGTCACATTTATTGCCCCCTTGGCACCGGACACGTGGCGGCGGCCCACGATGTCTCCCGCTCTCAATCGTTTGACGATCCAAGTCAATTGCAGCAACTGCCTCTGCGGCAGCGCATCTGCAAATTTTCTTGGCCATCACGTTATCTCCACATGCGGCTCCGCAAGTTGCCACGAGAGTTTTCTTCTCTCCTTTTGGGTTTTTGTTAGAAAAAAAGAAGAAGAAATTTTCTTAGGATGTTATCTTGCCACACTGCCCAAAAATTTGCAATTCTATGTGGAGACTATGTTGTTGTTCATCAGATATAAGTTTTTCATTTTCATGATCAGCATAAATTAGATTATTTCGGAGGACATTCTCTATCATCCCTGCAAATCATCATAATCATTTGGTGTCTGAAAATGGAGTTCTGTTATTGCGCTCTTGGATGCGATGGTGTACATCAAATCATGCTCCTACGGCGTCCCGTCACAACTTCGAGGAAGGTACACCATCCATCTGGGGAGCTCTGAATTATGTTTTGTCAAACATTGTTAGAAGACATTAGTGCAGCAAGACAGACAAGTGCAACTCGACGACAACTACAACTACATCAAATGAATCCGATGCATGGATGATCCCCATAACAGCTTTGGAGTCCTGTGTAATTGCAGAAAGAGGGTACAAGGAAGGGGCATTTGCTTGAGAGTTTGTCGCAGCTTATCCTTTTAAGGTGCATGCCTTGATAGCGTTGAGAAAGTATTTCATGTAAAATGCATACCATCTGTCATCATCTAGACTTAGTATAATGTCGAACTACAAAATAAATTTCTTATTTACTATGATAATACATAGTTGTTGTATCATAAGTAGTATTAGTTTGCCTATCCATATCAACAATCTAATTCATACTATATTTTCTCGTAGTAGAATAAGATACAAGAAGAACATGTATATTCTTTTTATTTTTATTTAAAAAAAAATCACTTATCACTTTCCAAGTTTTGAGAAGGCAATAAGAGGCAAGAAATCGATAGAAATATCGAATCCTCAAGACCTCAATGATTTCTAATCTAGGATTTGGGACATCGGATATATTAACAAATTCGCTATTTATGTTTCTTAAATGGGCAGCACATCAGCTCGTTACAGGATCAATAGTAATTGCTTTACTTATAAGAATGGATGCAATCTAATTGCTGAAAACCTTAACCCATCATGGTGTCCCATCTCTTGCCCACCTGCCACAACTCGTACAGCAATGCCATTACTAGGAGACAGCACCCATGACGTCCATCCTCCCTAGTCTGACTAATCACTTCAAATGGGATGTGATGTGTACACTTACATGCCCATATGATATGATTTATCACATATAATTAAAATTTTGGGGAAATAGTAGCCAAAAAGGAGGGACGCCCCATTTTTCAGATTTGGTTACAAGACATAGCTCCAAATTAAAATGGTGGGTTCTTGGCAAATCCCTTGATGTACACATGAAAGAGAAAAATAAGGACAAGAACAATAAAGTTTTCCTATGTGGGGCTCGCTGCCATTGGTGAATACATCGATTAAAAAACAGGGGTGCATATGCTCTACAGTCAAATCTAAGAGACATGATTCTCAAAGTCCTCATCATACCCAAAAAGGGTGGGGCAAGTTCCAATCACATGTCATTTCCATAAAGTTTCATTGTTTTTCTATGATTTAAGACTATGGGCTCTCCCCACCATCTAGTAATAAAGCACAGCTTTGTCATTGAAAAATCAACAATCTCCCAAAACAGAAACGTGTTGGTAATAGAGTTAATTGGAAAAGAAAATTTAATCATGTTATACAAAATTTTGAATTGTCCCGTGACAATTCGCAAACTATTTAGTAGGCAAATTCTAACAAAATATCCGAATAATCTTGACACCAGCAATATCATCTTCCTAAACTCAAGATTAGAAATTCCTTTTTCCAAAACTACAAAATGACTCGAAAGTTTTGAATCAGTATCCAATATACTAGTAATAACCCATTTTGTTATAATTAAAGTTCCACAAATTTTGCTTTCTTGGTATTATAAGATACATCTTTCTTTTCCAAAAGTCTATGATGTTAGGAATTTAACCGAATAGTATATATAGCTTTTCACTTAACACTGTCCCTGCCCTTGCATGTAAGCAAGTCCTTTACATGTGCAAGATAAGATGTGGATGTAATCACGTTGACGAGATAATTAAAAACACGAAAGCATGCATAAGAAAATTGAAATGGATCATCGATAACTTATGCTCTAATATCAAAGTAAATAAATTGTTCCAAAAAAATTTAAAATTTCAGAAACGAATTAAAATATATTTTTATCACTTAAAGCACGGGATGAGGTACAACTGTAGTGGCACTTTTGGAAGGGAAAAGAAAAGAAAAACAGACAAAATGCTTGAAAAAATACACCACAACCAAATGTTGGGAAACCTACATGTGGGTCCTGAAAACCACATATACACACATATATAAGTAAGGCAAGCTAGCATTCTTGTCATCTCATCAAGGCACTCCCAAACTGTTTAATAGGCCAAGCTCTGAGAGAGAGAGAGAGAGAGAGAGAGAGGCTATTCGCTTTCTAGCCGAAAAATTGTGATATTTCTCAGTGTGTTCTTCCCCTCTTTTCATTTTTATATTCCTTCATACAGAATTCATCCACAGATGAAGACCCATTTGGCGGCCCATCTTCTGCTTCTGATGCTTCTTATTTCTCAGACAGAAGGTAACTGATTCTTCTATGTGCGCTAGAGATTGACGTCACATCTCATGCAAATTTATTTCATTTTTTTTTTTTTTTGGAATAAATCAGCGTATTTCCCTCTTTTCTTTCTTTTGACGAACACGGATATGAATGCATAAATGAAGCAACTCCATTTAGATTTTTCTTTTTCCTTTTCTGCACATTTCGATGAACTCTTGTGCTGATGCTTCATGCTTCATTTGATGCAGGCAAAACCAGGAAGCTCCTTACTGCAACCACTCCTACTACCAAGGCTCCAAACTCAAAGGTTAGTTGTTCCTCAACACACGATGTAGCCTTCAATATTCTTGGAGAGCTCAAACTTTTGAGCAATCGGATGCACATTTCACTTTTAAGATAGTACATAGAGTTGGGTTATCTCGTCTTTCTGTACCGTTCATAAGGACTTCACTTTTATTGGCCTCAATCCTTCCTACACATCGACTCATACATGATTTTGTATGCTTATAGTGCTCATCATCTGACGAATAGCGTAAGTGTGCATAATAATGGGTGTCATTTTCGACGTTTTATGTTAACCCTCTGTTCTAGCTTATGATGCAAAACTCTTCTATCCTGGTTAATAGTGAACGTAACAATGATAACTGCGAATAACATTATCGTTTGGTCTTCTTCTGTGGTTGCTGAAACGATTCTGCACATGTCCAATTTACAGGAGGAAATAACCCAAGGAGGCAGCGAGGCCAAGTCAACATTGGAGGGCGAAAGAAGTAATAGTGGCCAACTTGGTGGGGGGAAAGAAAACTTCTCAGTCAATTCATCTTCTGCTTCGGAGCATTATCCGGACATCATGGACATTGCAGGGATGGACTACTCTCCGGCAAAGAGAAAGCCACCAATACACAACTGAGCAACAGAACTTTACACACGTCTATAATATAAACATGGTCGTGCAATACTTTAGGGGAACAAGAAGAGGAGAAAATTGAGGAAAAAGATCTTAGGACAACGAGGAGGCAACAAAATTGGGGTTGGACAGTGTTGCAGAAATTCTGCGGTTTTTTAGGATTTAGGAGTAGGCAGGATCCTGTACATGAAAAACTTTCTTTTTGTGTAATAACTGTATTTTCTTTTTTTCGAATTTTCTAAGATAATCCATCAGTTTTGGTTTTTCTAGGTGTGTTTTCATGGATTTGAATAATGAGAACTTTCTTCTTTCCTTTTTCCTTTACTAAACTTCGTTAGGATTACTTGGTATTCTAGTTGGCATGTAGCTGAAATTTCAACTAGCTATCAATTCCAGTGATTGTGCATGAGAGAGAGAGAGAGAGAGTTATTTTAGCTAGGTTTTAACTAATTTAAATGAAATTTAGCTCCATTAGTAAAATTTAAAAACATGAAACTTCGTCTGTATCATAAAAAATGAATAAATTGAAAAATAATTTTCTAAAAAGGTTATTTCTCTAATTTGAAATAATTAGTTTTATATCAACAACAATGTATGTTTAAATATTTTCGTGAATGATGTGAGTATTTTTTTTTTCATTCATTTTTTCTAAATGATATAAGTGATCATTATGAGGAAGAAAACTTTTTGAACCATTTATTTTTTGCGAAATTAATGTACCCTACTTATGGACCATGCCTAGATTCGATTCCTGCTGCCGGCAGTCCTCCATCAGTAAGCGATCTGTAACTTCATTGTTTGTCCTCATTCGATTATGAAGTAAGTTATAAATAATTATGATATTGCCTTATGGCTACTCTCGTACTTGTAAATTGCGACGTGGCAGTATCTTGTGCCAGAATTAGGACAATTTTTGAGTGGGGTCATCAAGGACACTGCTAAATAATTTTTCAACAAGAAAATTTATATATATATATGATTTTTTGTCGTCCGTAGAACTTTAAAAAGTGATATTTTAATGCTATAATGATATAAATTTGATCAACAATGTTCATGTTGTTGACCACATTTCACAATTCTTGCTCATGGGGGATCGGAATCACAATAGCTAATTATCCGGTCGCACAAATAATCTAAAACTAACTCAAAAGTGTCCTCGGAACTGGTGCCACACATGGACATAAGAATTGCACCAGCAACTTATACGCACATAAGTGTCATCAAACAAAATTGGCAAAACAATTTAGGTCATAACTCTGGCATGTGTCTGAACTAGATCAAACAATAAGATTATATTCTTGACATAAGTCACCCAAAACTGAGAAAAGGCTTTTGTCATTTGTTAACAAGCATTTTCAAATGCTATGCCTGAACTTTCAATGCTAATTATACAATACGAGAGAAACAAAGTATTAAAATCTGTACTCTTCTTATGTGTGGCTTTCTAACAAGTGTTTTGAGGCAGTCTTCAACATGGAATTATAAAAAAAAAAAAGATATTTGGCTCAATCAAATGTGGGGCAATGCAAATTCAATGCTAATGAGAGCCAAAATCACAGTCCATTAATTGCTTTGCTTATCTAAAGGATTATTTGAAGAAGCACAATATAGGCGGGTAAATGATTAGTTTTCCACAAACTTATACTTCTTTGTGCCTTAAAAATAACATCTTCAATATCTGAAATGGAAGTAAATCGTTTAATATCTGAAATTGAAGTAAATCGTTTCCAGCTGAAATGGAAGTAAATCGTTTAATATCTGAAATTGAAGTAAATCGTTTCAAGAAATGGAAAGTAATCCCAAACTGAAATAAAGATGTACAAGCCTTGCAGAGTATATATAAACGTGCCCGGTGTATATACACAAACACCTTCTACAGTAACCCCTACATCGTTCACAAGATCAAGAGCTTGTCAAATACAGCGTTGGTCACAGCTTTCCTCCATTTCGGATCATCGAAATGAGGCCTTCATCAGCAGTATCTCTTCTTCTCTTATTCCTCTTCGTTCTTAGGTACTTGGAAAGCCATGTTTTTTTTATGCACACATTAAGTGATCCAACTTCTTATTTGAATGATTCGCGCAGTGCATGTGATTTACTTAGAGTGATAATGTTTTCTCCTTTATGAAAATATAGGCCGCAAGTTGAAGCCAGCAGAGTCGGAGAATTCATTTTCTGCAAAGACAGATGGTGCTCCGGTGTGTTATTGGCACTTCCCTGAGAAAAATGTTGACATAATGTTGCACTCTCCATCGAGTTGACCATTCTTTTTGGCCCTCTTTTTTCTCTTTCAACAGAAAAGCAGGTGGACACTCAAGACTCAGAGGGGATTCTGGATTATAGTCATCCTGATCCTCCGCCTTCTCTGCCTCCCCCATGTGTTGATGGATGCAAGACCCAAGAAGAGCAGGTGGACACTCAAGACTCAGAGGGGATTCAGGACTCAGAGGGGATTCTGGATTATGGTCATCCTGATCCTCCGCCTTCTCCGCCTTCACAAGCGCCTCCCCCGTGTGCTGATGGATGCAAGACCCAAGAAGAGCAGGTGGACACTCAAGACTCAGAGGGGATTCTGGATTATGTTCATCCTGATCCTCCGCCTTCTCCGCCTTCACAAGCGCCTCCCCCATGTGCTGATGGATGCAAGACCCAAGAATTGGAGGGGAATCATTAGGTCTCCATAGCGTTGTGACGGATGGGGCACTCAATGACTTGTAGGGGCTTCATTTGGACTCTAATACTACTGCTCATGCCAGTTCTGTGCGAGTGACAATTTCATTGTAACGGGTTCAATGATTTAATAAAAGAGAAAACATTTCAGTAGTTGTTTCGTTGCTCTTCCATTTACGCGAAAATACATCCTGAATTTTGCATGTTTACAAAAATGAATGTGATCGTGCAAAAGGAAAGAGTGAGGAAGACTTTAGCTACAATTAGGTCTTAATCACCACTTAAATCGGCCTTTGATAAATCGCAAATGCACTTGGAAGGACATTTTACTATGAGTGATCAAAGGATTGCTGATATGGTTCAAAGGATTTCATGTCGGCCAGATGAATTGAATTGACACAAATGAAAAAAGCTTTAGAACTCAAGTGACAAAAAAAAATTGTTTATGACCGAATTGGCACAATTATAATAGGTTTAAGATTTTTTTAGTAATTCTTCCATTAGACTTTTAAATTTGTGAATTGTAAATGATGGGAAAAATCGGGAAACGAGATTCCCCAAAATAGGGATTCGACACAAAATCGAACCCTAAGAGAAAAACAACGTAGCGGAAGCAAGCCTAGGAAAATCATGGATCACCGATCCTAAAGTACATCACATAAACGAATGTACCTTGTTTCCACATACTAAACACTGATGTTGCAACACGAGGAAGAATCCACACTATTCTTCAGGGGATAATCATTTTCTGTTCTTCGGGAGAAAACAGTATTGGAAGACGTAACTTTTTCTAAGAGAGAATGTAATCTCTCGTTCTAAAAAAAATAAGTAACTTCACATCGATAACCATCTCTCTGATTTTCCCTAATTTATAATAACTTCCTCCATGGGCCCTCAACTCATGGGCCAGGCCATTGGGCCCATTATGGGTGGACGGGCCAACTTAGGCCCATCAAAAGGAAAAATCCATCATCTCTCACTCGCACATGGTGGGCCAAAACCAACATGGGCTGATAGGCCCTACTTAGGCTCATCAAAGAAAAATCCATCATCTTCCACTCGACATGGTGGGTCAAACAGAATCCTTTTTTCCTCACTGCAACTTCGTGTGACCAGCATACTTTGAGAGCTCGTTGCCATACATTTGTTAGGAATATATAGCATCTCATAATGGGCATCACACTCTAAGTAGATTTAGTATGCAATACTTTAGATCGATCAATCACATTTATATCTCTTTTGATTAGTCGATAGTGAATACAAAACTATAATGTGATTCCCCAAATTCGATCTTCCTCTTTCCTTCAAACTCTCAATTTCAGTTTAGCTTGCTTTTCTAAAAATGTCCCATTAGATCGAATCAATTCATGATCATTGGCAATATCCTAAGATAGCAAACACTAAATAGAAATCTTGAGAATAAATAAGAGGCATGAGGGCACTAAAATTGAGGAACTATTTTCCTCAAAAGTCTCACACGGCATAAAAGTTGAGATCAAACTTTTGCCACTTTTATTGGTCGTCTCATGCATACGCAGTATGAAATACGTATTACGGTATTTAACTCCTTTCCCATGGAGTGTATGTATACACCTTTAATACTGTACAGATGATAGTTCAGACATACTTAATGTCTAACTTGAGTTCACGTATCTACTCATTCACAGAATTCATCAGAACTCACATCTGGCATCTTAGACAGATAAAGTAAAATATGTGGGCTATTTTACTTACGGACATAGTAAATATTATGTCCTCATCTTAACACTCAGTTAAGGCGACATATATATTTTAAGCTTGAGCTCTTAATTATCACATAGATAATAAGTTTAAAAACCGTCTCATCTCTATTTATCACACAATAAATAAAGGCGATTACCCGTGTGAGTGGGCTAATCTCTTATCCGTCCGACATACTTTCTCAACTTAATATAATGCACTGAGCATTAAGATGCATAAACGTCAAACAAAGATTCATCGGCATTAACAATGAAAAACACAAGTTCATAAATGTGAACAACTCAGGGAAATTATAATATTCAGTACATCAGATTCTACGCAGTCCTAAAGATTTTACATGACCACAAAATATATCTTTAGGTATTAGCTTTGTCATAGGATCTGCTACCATTCTATGCGTATATATGTACTGTAAGTTTACATCCTTTCGTGCAACCATATCATTAACAAAGTTATACTTGGTATCTATATGTTTGGTCTTGCCATGATATTTTGGATCTTTGATGTACACTATAACTGCTTGGCTATCACAGTTAACTAATAATAGATTTGCAGTTTTCTCAAAAATACCTAAATGATCCAAAAATCTCTTAAGCCAAACTTCTTCTTGTACCGCTGTTAATAATGCCACGAACTCAGCTTCCATCATGGACAAGGCTATACACGTTTGCTTCTTACTACTCCATGATATGGCCTCGTTGTTCAGTAAGAAAGCAAATTTAGAGGTAGATTTCCTTTCATCTAAATCTCCTCCCCAATCAGCATCTAAATAGCCTTCAAGTTGCAGATCCTTTCCTTGGTAATTCAGCTTGTAATCAACAGTTCCCTTCAGATATTTCAGTATTCTCTTAACGGCTTTCCAATGTGCTTGACCTGGATTGGATTGGTATCTACTCACCATTCCAACAGCAAAACATATGTCAGGTCTTGTATATATCATAGCGTACATCAAGCTCCCAACAACATTGGCATAAGGAACATGTTTCATTTGTTCATTCTCTTGTGGAGTACTTGGACACAATCTATGGCTCAATCCTTCACCTTTTGCAATAGGAGTATCTATGGGTTTACAATCTTGCATACGAAACCGTTCAAGAACCTTATTTATGTATATTTCTTGCGAAAGAGATAATGATCTCTTCGAACGATCTCTTAAAAGCTTAACTCCAAGAATGTATACAGCCTCACCCATATCTTTCATCTCAAAGTTGGAAGATAACCAACTTTTGACGATATTAACAAACTCCATATTGCTTCCGCCAATTAGTATATCATTAACATATAATGATATGATCACAAATTGATCTTTGGATCTTTTGATATATACACAATGATCCTCATCAATCATTGTAAAGTCATATGTCACTATGGCATTATGAAAACGTATATACCATTATCTTGACGACTGCTTAAGGTCATATATCGATTTCAAGAGTCGACATACCTTTTCTTCTAGGTCTTTCGTAATGAAACCAACTGGTTATTCCATATATATTTCCTCATCTAATTCTTCATTGAGAAAAGCAGTTTATTCATCCATTTGATGTAATTCAAGATCCATACTTGCCGTTATTGCCAGAATAATGCGAATCGAGGTAAATCTCAAAATAGGAGAAAATGTTTCCTCATAATCAATTCCTTTCTGTTGATTATATCCCTTCGCCACAAGGCAAGCTTTATATCTTTCTATCGAGCCATCAACTTCATGCTTTATATTGAGAACCCACTTGGTCCCAATAGCTTTGCGTCCTTTTGGAAGATCAACCAATTCCCAAACATGGTTTGACTTCATTGACTCCATTTACTCTTCCATTGAATGCATTTATTTTTTCCTTATTAGGGCAATTTAGAGCCTCATGTATATTTCTGGGCTCATTCTCATCTTATGGAGCAACCATAAAAGTTTTCCTTTCAATGTGAAAACGTCGACGGGGAATACTTTTGCGACTTGTTCGCCGTACAGGAGATTGTACACTTTGCACATCATTCCCCATTATGCTCCCACTAAGATTAGATAATGATGATGTCATCTCATCATGTAGTTGTAATTGAGAATGAGTTGAATTCAATTTATCACTTCTCATATTACTCCCATTTGGACGAACTCCACTAATATCATTATTTTGATCCAATGTTTCAAATAGGGAGTAATCTTCACCTATTTCGCCCTTCTTAGGAAATTCATTCTCCAAGAATGTGACATCCTGTGATTCAAATTCAGTTATACTCCCACTTTCCCGCTCACCTTTTAACACATACCTTTTCTAGTGTTCGGAGTATCTTATGAAAATACCCTTATTTCCTCTAGGACCCAATTTCCCAAACTTGTGAGAGGCTCATGAGTATAGGCAGCACAACCCCATGGCTCAAGAAAACTTAAGTCCGGTTTTCTGCTTGTCCATAACTCTTATGGAGTGGAAGTAACTGATTTGGAAGGCACCTAGTTAAGTATATAGGCAGCAGTTAACAACGCATCACTCCAAAAAGTGATAGGTAAGTTAGCATGCGCTATCATGGACCTAACCATTTCCAATAGGGTTCTGTTTCTTCTCTCCGCAACACCATTTTGTTGAGGAATATATGGAATAGACAACTGTCTTTATATTTCCTTTTTTTATCACATAATTTTCTGAACTCATCAGATAAATATTCTCGACCTTGATTAGATCTCAATACTTTTATTTTCTTGTCTAATTGATTATCTACCAAGTTCATAAACCTTTTGAAACAACTTAATGCTTCAGATTTATGAGAAATCAAATAGACATATCCGAATCGAGTATAATCATCTATAAATGTGATGAAATAAATAGCCTCATGCCTTCCTCTCACATTCATTGGACCACAGACGTCAGAATGGATTAAATACAGAGCAAATTTAGCTCTTTTACCTTTTTCAAATGGTTTTCTTATTGTTTTTCCCTACTAGGCAATGCTCACATATGGGCAAATCGACTTTTTCAATGTTGCCCAACAAACTTTCTTTGGCTAGTTTATTCATACGTTATTGGCCAATATGACCAAGTCTAGCATGCCACACATTCACATCATTATCATATGAATTAGGAGACGTGAGAAAGGAATAACAAACATTCGCATTAACATAATCAATATCTAATACAATGAAACCATCCAAAAAATAACCATAACCATAGTAATTTGTATCCAAATAGAAATCCACACCACTATTATGGAAGTTCATATTAAAACATAGCTTGACCAACACTAAAACAGACACTAAATTCCGACGAATCTCCGGAGCATACAATACATCATGTAGGAACAAAGTGCGTCCACCACGCATATTCAGTTGGCATGTGCCAATTCCTTTTACTTCAGCTTTGGAGTTGTTTCCCATATAGATCCACTTAATTCCAGTTGGTACTCGTCAGAATTCCATGAATGATTCTCTGTCCTTCGCTACATGGTTTGTTGTGCCCGAATATATAGTCTATAAAGGATTGGATTTAGCCAAGAATACAGAACTTGACACATAATCAAAGTTCTCAAATGTACAAGAGGTGTTTACCTTCTTTGTCTCACGATAGTTGCAAGCATAGTAACCCTTCTTGTCACAATTGTAGCACTTTATCCTTGACATTTTCTTCACTTTGTTGAAGAAAAATCCCTTATAAGTTTTGAAGTTAACAAAACATCCTCGTTAGTTAAGTCTGAAGAATCCAAGATTCAATCGCTTAAGTCTGAAGAGCTCAAGACCCAAGCGTTTCCGTCTGAAGATTACCAGACCTAGAGTTACGATCTGATGATCTCCAGGCTGTCAGCAGTTTATTATTACGATTAAGGAAATCAAGATTTGGATATTATCTTCTTCCACTTATCCTTGAAATATTTCTGGCTGTGATTGTGAGCTTGAAAGATTTTTTATTTGGATTTTATCCGTTGAAGATCAAGCAAGTTTTGGAAGGATCTAATTTTGGAAACTCAAGATCCTGATTGTATGGGCGAGTAGGATTGACGAGCTATTTTCTACTTATATATTCGACAACATGAAGATCACCTAAATTGATTCATTCCAACGGGTAGATTGGATGAATTCTTGGAAAGTGCTAATGGCTGTGGAGGCACGAAGGGATATTTAAGGAGTGTCGAAGTTGTTCGAAAATATGAGTGAGCCGATAGAAAAATTTCAAAGTTAGAACCTCTGAAGTTTCTTATTCTCAAAATCTCTTGTGCTCAAATTATGTACTTAGGAGAGATACTTACAGTGTGAAATTGTGACAAGCTGCAGAATAGACTCTCATCAAAAAAAGTCTAGTTCGTGAACTGTAAAAGCTTTCAATTTGCTACATAGTGATTACAGCCGGTTGGTTGCCAGCGTGGAGAATGGACGTAGGCTTACAATAAGCCGAACCACTATAATCTTTGTGTCAAATTTCTCTTACCCTATTCTATTTATTTTATAGCTGCATGATTCATTTATCTCTGATTTTATTTTCATGCTAAAGGATTTCGATTAAAGATTTGAAAAGAATTTCATGAACACCTATTCACCCCCCCTCTAGTTGTATTTACTAGCATTTATCACACTTGAGGACGTTTTCTTTTCATGTGTTGGTTAACTCTTGGTCTCTTGCAATAAGAACTTGATCCTTTGCATTCCCACATATTGAACGAATCAATACGCTTGCGCTTAAAACTCGAAGCCCTTTCTGAGCTAGAATTAGCATAGTAAATATCTATTTTCGGTTCAAATGCCGTTAGGCGGTCTTCTACTAGCTCAAGGTGGTGCACAGCATTCTCAAGATCTTCCATAGCATGGTCAAGAGATTCTAGTGTTTCTTGCTTTTCCAGCACATATTGAATCTTCATATTCAATATTTCACAATTTTCGCCGTTCAAATCAACAATTACGTTCTTAGTTACTGAAACCATCGATCTGAACATATCAGACACATATGCATGAATTATTGATGCCTATCATTTATGCATCCATTTTGCACAGACCCATCATATTAATGAATAATTTCAAGTAAGGTTTTAGAATCAAAAGGTCACTATGTTTCCAATCATCCTCCAAAAAATCTTAACTCAAAACTATCATTAATATAATTGTCTATGCAAAATAAGTTCAGCAAAGTCACTAAAACTTTCTTGAACTTCCCACAACGAATTGTAAATTAACATACTAATTTACAACAATAAATAACATTGAGCTTCAATAATTAAATATATCAATTACACTAAGTAATATATTCAAAGGAAAATATCAACATAGAAAGAGATATTTACACCCAAAGCATCTCAAACTAATCTAAGAAATAAACAATGAAAGTCTCTTCTAATCTATCAGTCAAAATCTCTACGAAATCTGAATGCACATTTACCAACCACGGAAAAACTTTTGGAGAGCTCTCATGTCGCCTCCAATACGCATTTACTCTGTGCCAGGTGGCACTCAACCTAAAGGTTGAAGCTTTGATTAACTTGATCCTATAGTACTCTCTTACAAAAGCTATTGCTATCCTCCTATAATCTGAGACCACGTTGACCTCCCATAGGCGATCTAACACTTCTTGCCATTCAGGTGGAAGAGTGTTCATCAAGGCCGGCACCTTCTCAAAATCTGGCATAAGATAACCATTCCAGATGATTTCTTATATCATATGATTGACTCTGACCACATGTGATATTAAATCACCGTTATGCCACCGATAATTAGTTAACTTTGTCATTAGCCCTTTAAGTCTTGCATTTCCTTCGTCCATTCTCAGAAATGCTGGTATGCGTGCATAACGCATCATAATTCCTGCAACAAATGCAGAACAAAAATGGATTACTTATAATCCACAATGAACATAAGGGAAAATACATAATTTCATGATTCTTGCAACGAATGCAGAACAAAAATGGATTACTTATAACCCACAATGAACAAATTGGAAAATACATAATTTCCCCCCCTTTTTTTTTCGGCCGATTAACGGTGGGTCAACGCCGATCAATGGTCATAGCCTAGTCAACGGTCAAAGTCAACGATCAATGATCAACATTGGTCAACAGTCAACGGATGACCAATCGAGTCAACGGTCTGGTCAACGGGTCCGACAGGTCAAATAGGTCGGGTCGGTCCGGTCAGACCGATGAGGCCGGTTGGGCCAGTTGGGCCAAGCGGGCCGGTCGGACTTGTAACGACCCGGGCCCCATTGTGTGATATTGTCCGCTTTGGACACTGAGTCCTCACGGTTTTAAAACGCGCCACACAGGTTAGAGGGGTCCAAGCCATTATAAACTGGTCCAAGATTCCATCCCTAGGCGATGTGGGACAAGAACCCCTTCCTTGCGCACGTTTGGGAGCCGAGGCGCGGACGCACCGCCATCCCTCCTCCCCACGCACCACCACTCGGGCTGTCACACTCTCCCCTCCTTTGGAGCACAGTGCTCTCGCTGTGGCCCCACACGCGATCAGGAGTCGGCTCTGATACCATTTGTAACGACCCGGGCCCCACTGTGTGATATTGTCCGCTTTGGACACTGAGTCCTCATGGCTTTAAAACGCGTCACACAGGTTAGAGGGGCCCAAGCCATTATAAACTGGCCCAAGACTCCCTCCCTAGGCGATATGGGACAGGAACCCCTTCCTTGCGCACATTCGGGAACTGAGGCACGAACGCACCACCATCCCTCCTCCCCACGCACCGCCGCTCGGGCTGTCACAGGACGAACCGATTGGCACGTGCCCTACGCGTGCATGGGCAACCACTGGCCGACGTCACGATGACATCAACCAGAGCATGCCTTGCATGCGCAAGCAGTTGGCGCACGCACGTACGGTCACCGCGCGCGTGCAGCGCGCTTGGGAACCGCCTCGGCGCGTGTAACGCCGAGGAAGTCGAACACATTGGCCGCGCTTGGCGACGCGTTCGGCAGCGTCCGACGATGAGCCACCATTCGAAATTCCCGTATCGATGAGCACTTCAACCCTAAGCAATCAGAAACGCAATTCGATATACGAAAAATTAAAAAATAGGGGAAACAATACTGTGTCGGGATTTTTCCGTCTCTTAATCGATTAACAATGACGTTTAACGAAAAATAGTCAATCAAAACTTGTTTATAAATGTAAATAGTAATCGAGAAACATGATCAAGATGGCTCTAATACCAATGATGGGAAAAATCGGGAAACGGGATTCCCCAAAATAGGGATTCGACAAAAAATCGAACCCTAAGAGAAAAACAACGTAGTGGAAGCAAGCCCAGGAAAATCATGAATCACCAATCCTAAGGCACATCACATAAACGAACGTACCTTGTTTCCATAGACTAAACACCAATGTTGCGACATGAGGAAGAATCCACACTATTCTTCAGAGGATAATCCTTTTTTGTTCTTCAGGAGAAAACGGTGTTGGAAGACGTAACTTTTTCTCAGAGAGAACGTAATCTCTCATTCTAAAAAAATACGTAACTTCACATCGATAACCACCTCTTTGATTTTCCCTTATTTATAATAACTTCCTCCATGGGCCCTCAACTCATGGGCCGGGCCATTAGGCCCATCATGGGCGGACGGGCCAACTTAGGCCCATCAAAAGGAAAAATCCATCATATGATCGAAAAGCACATCACAGAACTGAACCTATCTTGTTAGCCACAGATTAAACAATGACGTTGATATGAGGAAGAAAAACTGATTTCGTTCGATCCGATGACGTATATTTGCCTTGAAAGGGGAGAGAGTTTCGACTCCTTTTGCTTACTATTCTTTTTGGAGGAAGAGAGGGAGAAAGAACATATGTATGTTGAAAAGGTGCGTTCCTCCCTCTCTTTTCTCCCTTAAATACGTCTCCTCCAAAGGATGTGTCCCTTTGACGTGAAACGTTCCCCCAAAAGTCATAACCCTTCGATATACCTCTCCATCCATGGGCCCTTATCTTGTGAGCCGGGCTTTTAGACCCAAGATAGGCGAACGGGCCAACTTAGACCCATCACATAAATTAATAAAACCATCAGTAAATATTGACATCACTCGCAAATTTATATGAGCTTACAAATTGATAATATATTTGGTTAAGGATCATAATCAACTCCTAATTTTTTTTATGCAAAAGACTGATTAAATGGGTCGTTAAAATTTAGGTATAAAAAACAGGGACACCAATCATGAGCAGGATAGGCAGCAACGGCATGGGGGGCGAGCTTAGACCAACAATGACGAATGGGACAAGGTCAGAAAGTTCTGTTATAGGCGGAAAGGCAACCAACAAGGCCGTGAACAAAGCCAAGGACTTCAGAAATCAATCGAGCAACAACTAGTGATGATGACAGCAACATTGAAGCGTGGCAAAAGCGAAACTAGGAAAATCGAAGTAGTCACAATAGCGAGAGCAACGAAAAAACATTGAGGAACAACTGCTGCGCATCAGGACTATTGACGAGTAATGATCGGACAAGGCGGCCCGATGCGCTCGACAGATGTGAAGCATGGCGATGCATGTGCAAGGAGCTCTTTCTCTCTTTCACCTGTATTTTTTTCTCTTCTCTATATGGAGTCCATGTCCAACCTCCTTATCTCCTGATTTGAATCAAAGAGCTATGTAATATATTGGAATTTACTGACATAACAATTTTTAAACTATGTTTAAAATAACAACTTGTTGTAAGACATGAATTTTTAAAGAAGTTAGCCCAATAATATTTTATAATTGTTTATTATTCGATTTTTGTGATCCATAATAAATCTTTATTCTTACAATAGACTAAAGATCGTCATTCAATCATTTTTGTAATATATTCAAGATAGGAAATTAAAGTATTCCTCTTTCTTATTTTCCCTTGATTAAAATCTTCAAATATTTTGATTTTATCAGTTCAAAACTTGTTCGAGAATGCAATTTCTTTAATTTAGTTGCTCCCATGAGCTCTTCGCATGTAATTTTTTACCAATGAGATATTCAATAGGCTTGGCCAAATTCAGTGGTCCTATGCAGTTTATACAAATAATTCAATTAAGCTCAAAGTTTCATTGCTTAAGTCCAATAGCTCCCCTCCAATTAAAATACAATCGATATGATATGCAAATGCAATTTAACAATAATTTTATTTAAAAGTTGGGTTGATCTCTAATTTTCTATAAAATAATGGGATTAAAAAATTATCAAAATTTAGGTGTCAACTGTTAGTATTTGCTCAATTATCTTTTCTTTTAATTTCTTAATATTTTAATCAAATTGGGATGGGGTAAAAGGTAGTTCACCCTTAGAGGCGAGACAGATTAGTTGGCTTTTTATTCAGACAAATGTAGATTTATCGCGTTCAAAGCGTGTCAACAAATGTCGAATAAGATAAATTGGCCTTATATTTGAGCTACCAAGTGTGCCCCTGCTTGTAGAAACTCCTCACGCATTACGAAGTTAGATAGCTTAGGAACAATACCATGTACGGTTACTGGAATTAAAGCTGTTGATCACATAAACTGTTGCGTTAAAGCTGCTATAACGCTAAAATAAGGTTTAAAAAGATAAAATTAGACGATGACTAATTTCTTTGATTTTTGTACTGAGATTTGCATTCCATAGTTATGAACCTCCATATCCGCCAAAAAAAAATACATTTATAAGACTTCTTGTTTGGCCAAACCTCTAGAATACCAAGGTTGCATTTGGTGTGGCTTTAGGAGAAATTTAAAGAATTAATGTAAAAGGGTTTTTTTTTAGAAATACAAATAGTGTTTGGTTGAGTGTATTCAAAAAGTACTTTGGGAATTATTTTTTATTTAAATGTTGTTTGGAAAAAATTAGACTTATAAAGGACTTCATGTATATATTTTAGATAAATAAATTTGAAAAGAAAAAGAAAATCCACTTGTGATGTAGGACTTGTGTTGGGTTAGGAGCCTTTGGAGAACTTTGGAAATGTAATGCATCTCTTGAAAGTTCTAAAAAAGAAAAATTGTCAAATGCCTTAATATCTAGCCGAGGAGGCCCTTTTGAGGCCTAAATACATTCGAGAAAGTGGCACCCAAAAACGAAACCTTAGACTCCCAATCGTTTTATTAGTGGTGAATATAAGAGAATTTCTTCGTGGACTTTGGAAATTACCCGTTATCTTCGTGGACTTTTTCTAATACATGAAATATCCCAAAAACCAACACTTTTCCCTATCTATAGGATAGATTGAAGAAGCACAAAATAGGCAGGTAAGGGCCTGTTTGTTTGGCTTTTGTTTCTATTCTCCGGAACATGATTTTTGTTCTTTTGTTTCGGGGAACAAAAAAAAGAACATAAATGTATTTGTTTACACTTTTGTTTCCAGGAACAAAAAATCTATTTCTTTTGTTCTTGCTAAAAAATTTGGAATATAAACACCTGTTTCTTATTCTCGGGAACACTTCGAGAAACGATTTTTCTCTCTCCTATTTTTTCCTTCTCTTTCTTTTCTACTTCTTTTTTCTTTGGCCGATCGTCGGCCTCGGCCATGGCCGGCGACCTCGCCGGCCCTCGGCGAGGCTCGGTCTCGTCGGATCTGGGCGAGCTCCTCGTCGGCCGGTTGCTAGCCATGGCCGAGGTTGGCGACCGACCAAAAGGAAGAGAAAAGAAAAAGAAAAAAAGGAAAAATAAAAAAAGGAAAAATAAAAATAAAAATATTAAAAAATTAAAAGAAATGAAAAAATTATATAGGTTTACCCAACGTGTTTATGTTCTTTTTCTATTCTAGGAACAGAAATTTTGTGCAGTTACCAAATGCGTTCTTTTGTTCAAAAATTGTTCTTTGGAACAAAAATAGTTTTTTTCTATTTCGGTTCCCTTGAACAATTTTTGAACAAAAACGTTACCAAACGCGCTCTAAATGACTAGTCTTGCTGTGTATTTCCAAATAGAGTAACAAATCCTTAGTTTTCCACAAAATTTATGCATCTTTGTGCCTTAAAAATAACATCTTCAATATCTGGAATGGAAATAAATAGTTTCTAGAAATGGAAAATAATCCCAACTGAACTAAAGATGTACAAGCCTTGCAGAGTATATATAAACGTGCCTGGTGTATATACACAAACACCTTCTACATTATCCCATATATCATTCATGAGATCAAGAGCTTGTCAAATATAGTGTTGGTCGCCGCTTCCCTCCATTTCAGACCATCGAAATGAGGCCTTCATCAGTAGTATCTCTGCTTCTCTCTTTCCTAGTCATTCTGAGGTACTTGGAAAGCCATTTTTTTTTTTATGCACGCATTAAGTAATCCGACAACTTATTTGAATGATTCGTGCAGCGCATGTGATTTACTTAGAGCGATAATGTTTTCTCCTTTATGAAAATATAGGCCGCAAGTTGAAGCTGGTAGAGTCGGAGAATTCATTTTCTACAAAGACAGATTATGCTCCGATGTGTTATTGGCACTTCCTTGAGAAAAATGTTGACTTAATGTTGCACTCTCCATCGAGTTGACCATTCTTTTTGGCCCTCTTTTTTCTTTTTGAACAGAAAAAGCTAGCGGACATTCAAAACTCAAAGGGGATTTATTTGGATTATGCTCCTTCTCATGTTGTGCCTCCACATAACGACGAGTTTGACACTCTAGACTCAGAGGGGATTCGATTAAATTGTGCTCCTTCTCATGTTGCGCCTCTAGTTAACGACGAGCTAGACCTGGAGGGGATTCATTTGGATTATCCTCCTACTCATGCTTCGCCTCCTCAACACAACTAATGGTTGAGAATGGGAGAATGAGTTGAATACAAGGGTGTACCAAAAGAGGGAAAACGTGCCAGTTCTGGGCAAGTGACAATTTCATTGTAACGAGTTCAATGATTTAATAAAAAAGAAAACATTTCAGTAGTTGTTTCGTTGCTCTTCCATTTACGCGGAAATACATCCTGAATTTTGCATGTTGATGAAGATGAATGAGATCGTGCAAAAGTGGATCGTGCAAAAGGAAAGAATGAGGAAGACTTTAGCTACAATTAGGTCTCAATCACCACTTAAATCGGCCTTGATAAATCCCAAATGCACTTAGAAGGACATCTTACAATGAGTGATCAAAGGATGGCCGATATGGTTAAAAGGATTTCATGTCAGCCAAATGAATTGAATTGACACAAATAAAAAAAAAAAAAAAAAAGCTTTAGAACTCAAGTGACCTAAAATAATGTTTGTGACCGAATTAGCACAAATTATAATAAGTTTAAGACTTTTTGGTAATTCTTCCATTAGACTTTTAAATTTGTGAATTTTAAATATAGACGTCACTCACGAATTTATGTGGGCTTACAAATTGATAATATTTTTGGCTAGGGATCATAATCAACTCCTAATTTTTTATGCAAAAGACTGATTAAACGGGTCTTTAAAATTTAGGTATAAAAAATGGGGACACCAATCGCAAGCAAGACAGGCAACAATGATATGGGGGGCAAGCTTAGACCAGCAATGATGAATGGGACAAGGTCAGGAAGGTCTGGTATAGGCGGAAAGGCAACCAACAAGGCTGTGAACAAAGCCAAGGACTTCAGAAATCGACCGAGCAGCAACCGGCGGCGATGACAACAAAATTGAAGCGTGGCAAAATCAATTAACTAGGAAAATCGAAGTAGTCAGAGGAACAGTTGCTGCGCATCCGGACTATTGACGAGTAATGATTGGACAAGGCGACCTGATGCACCTGATAGATGTGAAGCATGGCGGTGCATGTGCAACGAGCTCTCTCTCTTTCACCTATATTGTTTTTCTCTTCTCTATATGGAGTCCATGTTATTTATATTTGTGATTCTACATTTTCGAACCCACATTTTCTCTTTAAAGTGGCAATTATTCGATATGTAGTTTTTCCACATTTCATACATTTTCGTGACAACCGCCCATTTGGTAACTGCCTTGATGGAAGATAGTGTATAAAAGAACAATCGTTCATTCTAACAAGCAATCACAAGATCTAACTCAAACTCTCTCATTTGGAATACACCATCAATATGTGAGAGAATTGGGTTAGTAGCGTAATGTCCAATATTTCTTTGAATTTTCAAGATTTTCCGACGAACGTGAATACGAATAATGGCTAGAGGTTTGTCTATAATTGATCTTGATTTCCGCACTTAATTTTTATATCTTACATTTGGTATCAGAGCATTTTTAGTGCCTCTGCCTTGTTTTTGTCGAATTTTTGGTGTGCTTTTCGGGCATTTTAAAGATGAACAGTAATTCGGACTTTTGAGGCCAAGAGAGAAACTCGCTGATTCTAGGCAAATTTCGGCAAACCACCCCTCGATTTCGGACCCGTACGGTCACACCGCCTTGAGGAACATTAGCTATGAGTTTTTTCAATATATCGGTGTTCGCTGAAGGCTAATCAAGCGGTTGAGAATTTGTGTTTTGGGAAATTTTCGTTTGATTTAGGGCTAATTTCTTGCTCATTTTCACCGAAACTTGGACCCATGTGCCTGCATGCTCTCCAAAACCCATTAAGTTGTGTCTGAGATGGGTTACCGGAGAAGAAACGGCCGGCAAAACCACGGTGGAACAGCAAAAAATGGCAATGAAAAGGCTTCTGTGTGCGAGGAAGAAGGCGCGTGGGCTTCACGTGTGTGCTACAGTAGAAGGCGCATGGAACCCACATGCCACACGCCATCACACGCGAGCCAACCACCGGCGCGTGGGGCCCATGTGCGTAGAACTGCCTACGGCAGTTGCAGGCGTGTGCAATGCACGCGCCTAAGCAATTGATGGCATGCATGTGGGTCACATGCCTAACGTCCCCTCCCGCGGCTCCTTTTACCCTTTTGCCCTTTCCTTTCAACAATTTTACAATCCATCCTTGGCTGATCTATTTACTGTTCTACCCCTTGTTTCATTTATTTACTATTTTGCCATTTCATGCATTTTTATGAATATTTTATGCATGGAATTAAATGTCCAGTGATCCATATATTTAATTAATTAGAGAGTAGCCACAACATCTTTAATTAATTAAATTATATATTAAGAGCCTTTGGATCATATTTAGAAATGGACATTAATTGTAATTAATTATATTAATAGACATGCGGACCCCTAGAGTGCCATAACTTTGCATAAAGGGACACTTAAGTGCCATAACTTACGAAAGGTATACTTAAGTGCCAAAATCGGAGTAAAATGAATCACTTAAGTGCCAGTCCAGCCAAATCGCCGACGTGGCATTTTTTCGGCGAAGCGAGCCCAAAACGACACCGTTTTGCATGCTGATGTGGCCAAATAATGCAAAAACGACGTCATTTTGGGTGACATGTAAAAAATAATATAAAAATTAATTAAATAAAATTTAGTTAAAATATTAAAAAATTTAAAAAAATTAAAATTTTTTTAAAAAAAAAAAAAAAAAAAGGAAAGGGGGAAGGCGGTTGAGGGTTGCCATCATCGCCACCCCGCCGCCGTTGAGAAGGGCCGGCGACGGTGGGGGAGGGTCGGTTGAGGTTGTTGGGCCCTAGCCGGGGCCGACAACCCCGCCGATCGGTGGTGAGGGCTCGCAAGCCCTTGTCGGTGGCCACAGATCCGGAGAGGGGCACGGCCCTCACCCGGATCGGCGAGGTCGGCGACCCTCGCCGGTCGGGCCAAGGGCCGTCGACGCTCACCCCGATCTGTGGTGGGGCTCGCGAGCCCTCGCCGCCCGGTTGGTCAAGGTCGCCGACCCCGGCCGGGGCCCGGCGACCTCGGGCGACCCTCCCCTCGCCGTTGCCGGCCCTTCTCGGTAGCGACGGGCGGCGGCCAGGGCGACGAGGGCCGATCCCCGCTTACCTCCCCCTTTCCTCTCTTTTTTATTTTTTTTAATTTTAAAATTATTACTTTTTAATATTTTAACTAAATCTAATGTTAAAATTTATTATTTTTAAAATATTTTAACTAAATTTTTTTTAAAATTTTTTTTTTTTACTACGTCAGCCCAAAACGACGTCGTTTTTGCATTATTTGACCACGTCGGTGTGCAAAACGGCATCGTTTTGGGCTCGCTCGCCGAAAAAATGCCATATCAGCGTTTTGGCCGGACTAGCACTTAAGTGATCCGTTTTTCTTTGAATGTAGTACTTAAGTATACATTTCGTAAGTTATGGCACTTAAGTGTCCCTTTGTGCAATGTTATGGCACTTGAAGCGTTCTTTTGCCTATATTAATATAATGAATTTTATCCCACATGAATTTTCATTGTATAAACGTGATTAATTAGGATGAAATATCATATTATTTTTCTTAATTTACCCACAGGGATTAAGAAAATGTATATAATATTGTAGTTTCTTCATGATATAATTATGAATCTATTTAAATTAAAAACTTAGCCCACAAGCAGTTTTATGTTATGTGATTCATATTTGCGACATGTTTACATTGGTAAACATGATTTATGTATCTTTTGCCTCAAATTATGTGACATAAGCATGATTTTTTGATATGCAGTTTTGCAATCTGTGAATTTCTCTGAATTTAAGTGTGATGTTCCTGTACTGAATGGTGAGAACTATAAAGTTTGGAAGGAGTTAGTTCTTCTTTAATTGGGGTGAATGGACATTAACTATCTTATAAGGAAAGACGAACCACCTGCTCTTACTGATTCAAGTACTGCAGCTTAGATAGCCCTTTATAACCAATAGGAGTGGTCCAACCGCGTTTATGCAATGTTTATAAGGGCTAAAATATCTCCTAGTATTCGTGGTTCGGTTGCTTTGCATAGCAATGCTAAGGCTTTATTGGAGGCCATAAATGCACAGTTTGAGACTTCTGAGAAGGCACATGTCATGACCCTGCTTATGAAGTTTTCATTGTTGAAGCTCACTAGTGTTAGAGGTGTGCGTGAACACATAATGCAAATGAGGGATATTGCGGCTCAGCTTAAGAATCTTGAGGTTAAGATATCTGAATCATTTCTTGTGTATTATACTCTAAACACTCTCTCGTAACAGTATGCACATTTCAAGATCTCTTACAACACACATAAGAATAAATGGTCAATTAATGAACTCATGACCATGTGTGTTCAAGAGGAAGAAAGACTGATTATGGAATTGGGAGAAAGTGCTCATTTGGCAACACAAGAAAAGAATAAGGGTCATATCAAGCATAAGGGAAAAGGTAAAATACCTCCCCAAGCTAACATTAAGAAAGAATCCAAATGTTTCTTCTAAAAAAGGAAAGGACATATAAAGACGGATTGCGTCAGATTTAAGGCCTGGCTTGAGAAGAAAGGTAATCAAATATCTTGTGTTTGTTATGAATCTAATATGGCTGATGTAAGTCACAACACTTGGTGGATTAATTCTGGATCTACAATCCACATTTCGAATTCCTTACAGGGTTTTCAAAATAACAGGAAACCAGTGGGAAGTGAACAAATCATCTATTCAGAAAACAAGATGCATTCGCATGCGGAAACTATTGGGACATATAGACTATTTTTCAATAGTGACTTTGTTTTGAATTTGGAAAAGACTTTTTATGTTCCTAGTTTCTCTAGAAACTTAATTTCAGTTTCAAGACTTGTACCTTTGGGTTACTCTTTTAACTTTTCAGAGTCAAACTTTTGTTTATCGTTTAAATATGAAATTGTTACGAGTGGTACTTTATCTGATGGTCTTTTTCGAATTACCTGACAATGCCTATTATAATGCGATGCATGTTCATGATAACGTTGGTATAAAACGATGTGTTTTGAAAGACCATTCATCTATGTTGTGGCACTAGAGATTGGGACATATCTTCATAGAAAGAATTAAGCGATTAGTAAATGATGGAGTACTTAGTACATTAGATTTACTGATTGTGATACTTGTGTGGATTGCATAAAGGGAAAGCAGACCAACAAGATGAAGAAATGTGCCAAGAGGAGTACATAAATATTAGAAATCATACATACGGATATTTGTAGTCCGGATATGAACTCGTGTGATCAGAAATACTTCATCTCTTTTATAGATTATTACTCACGTTACATGTATCTATACTTGCTTCATAATAAGTATGAAGTGTTAGATGCCTTTAAGGTATTTAAGGCGGAAGTAGAGAAATAATGTGGCAAACAAATTAAGATTGTGAGATCAGATAGAGGTGGAGAATTCTATGGTAGATACACTAAAGATGAACAAACACCTAGTCCATTTACAAAGTTTCTTCAAGAGAATGAGATAGTTGTCCAATATACTATGCCTGGTTCTTCGGACAAAACAACGTAGCGAAAAGAAGAAACCGAACTTTAGTGGACATGGTGTGGAGTATACTTAGTAGCTCCAAACTTCCTAAGTCTTTGTGGACTGAAGCACTTAAGACGGTAGTGTACATATTAAACCGAGTTCCGACCAAGGCTATCCCAAAGACACCTTTTGAGTTATTTAAAGGTTGGAAACCGAGTTTGCAATATGTACGTGTTTGGGGATGCCCGTCTGAAATGAGAGTTTACAATCCACAAGAAAAGAAATTGGACCCAAGGACCATAAGTGGGTATTTCATTGGATATGCCAAAAGGTCCAAGGAATATAGGTTTTATTGTCCATTTCACACCACTAGGATTGTGGAATCAAGAAATGCTAAATTTCTTGAAAATGACTTGATTAACGAGAGTGATCAATCGAATGACCTTGTTTCTAAGAAAGATCATTCAGATACTCAACCTTCCATCTCAAGTTTAATGGTGGTTGCTGCTCATAATATGCCCCTTTAGTTCAGCCGGTTATAGAACAACCAATCGTTGAAGTTCCACAACCTGCCAATATTGATATACTAGATCCAGAAACTGTTGAACAACCGGTTGAGCAACATGCTCCTCAAGAGAATGTTGATGCAACATTGAGAAGATATGCTAGAATAAGGAAATCGACAATTCCTAGTGATTATATTGTATATTTACAAGAGTCTAACTACAATATTGGAGCTAAGAATGATCCTGAAACGTTTCACAAGCCATAGATAGTGATAAATCCAATTTATGGTACAATGCCATGAATGAAGAGATGAGTTTTATGGCATCTAACAAAATCTGGGATTTGGTTGAGTTACTTGATGGTGCAAAGGCCATTGGTTGTAAATGGGTCTTCAAAACTAAGAAAGATTCATTGGGTAACATTGAAAGATATAAAGCTAGACTAGTTGTCAAATGATTCACTCAAAAGGAAGGAATCGATTACAAGGAGACTTTTTCTCCTGTATCTAAGAAAGATTCTCTTCGTATTGTTTTAGCATTGGTTGCCCATTTTGATATGGAATTACATCAGATGGATGTGAAAACGGAGTTTCTCAATGAAGAACTAGAGGAAGAGGTTTACATGAAATAACCTAAAGGATTCTCCTCTAGTAAAGGTGAGCATTTGGTGTGTAAGCTTAAGAAATCTATATATGGCTTAAAATAAGCATTACGCCAATGGTACTTAAGGTTCAATGATGTCATCTTTTCATTCGGTTTTGTAGAGAATATCATGAATTAATGTATATAACAGAAGGTCAGTGGGAGCAAAATTTGTTTCCTTATGCTATATGTGGATGATATTCAACTTGCAACCAATGATAAGGGGTTGCTACATGAAGTGAAACAATTTCTCTCTAAGAGTTTTGACATGAAGGATATGGGTGAGGCATCTTATGTCATTGGCATTAAGATCCATAGAGATAGACCTTGAGAAATTTTAGGAATATCTCAAGAAACCTATTTTAATAAGGTCCTAAAGAGATCTTGGATGAAAGATTGTTCACCAAGTATAGCACCCATTATGAAAGGTGACAAGTTCAATTTGAACCAATGCCTGAAGAACGATCTAGAAAGGGAACAAATGAATAACATTCCATATGCTTCTGCTGTCGGAAGAATGATGTATGCTCAGGTTTGCACTTAACCTGACATCGCTTTTGCTGTGGGAATGTTGGCAAAATATTAGAGTAATCCAGATTTAGACTACTGTAGAGCTGCAACGAAAGTGATAAGATACTTTCAAGGTACCAAAGACTACATGCTTATGTATAAACGGACTGACAACCTGGAAATAGTTGGTTTTTCGGATGCGGACTTCGTGGGCTACGTTGATTCACGAAAATCAACATCTGGATACATTTTTATGTTAGCTGGCGAAGCCGTGTCATGGAGAAATGCGAAATAGACTTTGACTGCTATTTCCACTATGGAGGCTGAGTTCATTTCTTGTTTTGAGGCTATCTCACATGGTGTATTGTTAAAGAGTTTCATTACTGGGCTTAGAATTATTGATTTTATGTCTAAGCCATTAAGAATATATTGTGACAATTCAATTGCGGTTTTTATGGCTAAAAAAGCCAAAAGTGGCGGTGGAAGTAAGCATATTGACATCAAGTATTTAGCCATAAGGGAATGTGTTAAGGAGAATAAAGTGGTCATAGAACACGTTAGCATTGAATTGATGATAGCTGATCATTTAACTAAAGGCATACCACCAATAAAGTATAAGGATCGTGTGACTAGTATGAGAGTAGGTCCCATCATGTGATTTGTTGTCATATGGATGATTTCTGTTGTATGAAACTCTTAATCTTGATAAAGGCTAATAAATACACCTAGAGGGGGGTGAATAGGTGTTTATGAATTTCTTTTCAAACCTTAACCCAAATCCCTCGACTTGAAATAAAGATCAGAGTTAATTAAATCACACAGCAGTAAAATAAAAAGAGTAGGGTTGAGGGAATTTTGACACCGAAGTTTATAGTGGTTCGGCTTATTGTAAGCCTACGTCCACTCTCCACGCTGACAGCCAACTGGCTGTATTCACTATGTAGCAAATGAGAATTTTACAGCTTTCGATCTAGACTTCTTTAGTAGAAAATCTTTGCTACAGCTCTTGCAAATTCACACTATAAATATCTCTCATTTGTACACAAATAGAGCTCAAGAGATTTTGAGAACGAGGAGATTCAGAGGTTCGAACTTTGAATTTTTCTATCGGCTTGCTCTTACTCGAACAACTACGACTCCACCTTAAATACTCCTTCGTGCCTTTATAGCCGTTAGCACTTTCCAAAAGAGTTCATCCAATCTTCCAGTTAGAATGAATCAATTAAGGTGATCTTCACGTTGTCGAATATAAGCGGAAGATAGCTCGTCAATCCTGCTTGCCATACAATCAGGATCTTGAGTTTCCAAAAGTGAAACCTTCTAAATCTTGCTTGTTCTTCTACGGGTTAAATCCAAAAAATCTTCGAGCTTAGTTTTAGCCAAAGATCTTCCATGGATTGGAACAAATTAAGGAAGATAATATCCAATCTTTGAAATCCTAAACCGTTGGAATAAACTGCTGTCAGCTTTGGCAAAATCACAAAACTGAGTCTAACTGACTTCAGACTTTGATAAAGTCTGGAGATCTTTAGACCGAAACTTCTGGTCTTGGAGACCTTCAGACGGAAATACTTGGGTCTTGAACTCTTCAAACTTAAGCGACTGAGTCTTAGATTCTTCAGATTTAACTGACGAGGATGTTTTGTTAACTTCAAAACACTTGAGGGACTTTTCTTCAACAAATCTGTTGTAATGTCTATTCTCAATCATGGTGTACACATTTTGTTGTTTATGATAATAACATTTATCCTTGGTTCTGGAATAAACATAGGGTTTATTCATTAAGATGTGTTGTCACATATAAGCTGACATTAAAGAAATAAGATGCCTTGTGATACATGGAAGATATTACTCACTCTTAGAGGACATGTTGTCATGATCCATGTGTTTTGTTTCTTTGTGGAATTAGTTGGATAATCCGTATCATGAAAATGATGGGATCAAGTGGGAGAATGTTATTTATATTTGTGATCCCACATTTTCGGACCCAAATTTTCTCTTTAAAGTGGCGGTTATTCGATATGTAGTTTTTCCACATTTCGTATCAATTCTTGTCAACCACCCATTTGGTAACCGCTTTGATAGAAGATAGTGTATAAAGGAACGATCGTTCATTCTAACTGGCAATCACAAGATCTAACTCAAACTCTCTCATTTGGAATACGCTATTAGTATGTGAGGGAATTGGGTTAGTAACGTGTGCCCAATATTTCTTTGAATTTTCAGGATTTTCCAACGAACATGAATACAAACAATAGCTAGAGGTTTGTCTATAATCAATCCTAGTTTCCGCACTTAATGTCTTACAGTCCATGTCTAACCTCCTTATCTCCTAATTTGAATCAAAGAGCTATGTAATATATTACTAACATAACAATTTTTGAACTATCGTGAAAATAATAACTACATAAATTTTTAAAGAAGTGAGCCCAATAATAATTTATAATTATTTAGTATTTGCTTTTTTGTCATTCATAATAGATTTTCATTCTTACAATAGACTAAAGATTGTCATTCAATCATCTCTGTAATACAAGATAGGAGATTAAAGTATTCCTCTTTCTTATTTTCCCTTGATTAAAATCTTCAAATATATTGATTTTATCGGTTCAAAACTTGTTCAAGAATGCAATTTCTTTTAATTTAGTTGCTTCCATGAGCTCTTCGCATGTAAATTTTGACCACTAAGATAATCAATAGGTTTGGCCAAATTCAGTTCTCCTGCACACTTTGTACAAATAATTCAATTAAGCTCAAAGTTTCATTGCTTAAGTCCATTAGCTCCACTCCAATTAGAAAACAATTCATATGGGTTTATTATGAAAATGTTCTAATATGCAAATGCAATTTAACAATATTTTATTTAAAAGTTGGGTTGGTCTCTAATTTTCTATAGAATAATGGGATTAAAAGATTATCAAAATTTAGGTGTCAACAGTTAGTATTTTCTCAATTATCTTTTCTTTTAATTTCTTAATATTTTAATCAAATCGGGATGGGGTAAAAGGTAGTTCACCCTTAGAGGCAAGACAGATTAACTGATTTTTTGTTTAGATAAATGCAGATTTATCGCGTTCAAAACGTGTCAACAAATGACGGATAAGATAAATTGGCCTTATATTTGAGCTACAAAGTGTGCCCCTCCTCGTAGAAACTCCTCATGCATTACGAAGTCAAATAGCTTAGGAAGGATACCATATACAGTTACTAGAATTAAAGCTGCTAATAACATGAACTATTGGAGTTAAAGCTGCTATAATGCTAAAATAAGATTTAAAAAGATAAAATTAAACGATAACTAATTTCATTGGTTTTTGTATTGAGATTTGTATCCCATAGTTGTGAACCTCCATATCCGTCAAAAAAATACATTAATAAGACTTCTTGTTTGGCCAAAGCTCTAGAATACTAAGGCTACATTTGGTGCAGCTTTTGGAAAAATTTAAAGAATTAATGTAAAAAGGTTTTTTAGAAATACAAATATTGTTTGGTTGAGTGTATTCAAAAAGTACTTTGGGAATTATTTTTTATTTAAATGTTGTTTGGAAAAAAACTAGACTTATAAAGGACTTCATGTATATATTTTAGATAAATAAATTTGAAAAGAAAAATAAAATCCATTTGTGACGTTGAAGTTGAGCGACCCAGGCGGCCGTCGCTTGAGGTGAAATTAATTAGCTTAAAACTGAAATTCTGATAGTTTAGCAAGGGCATAATTGGAAAAAAAATGCATTACCATTCTGGAAATGCTAAAGCTAAAAGGTGGGTAGGACTTGTGTTGGGTTAGGAGCCTTCGGAGGACTTTGGAAATGTAATGCATCTCTCACAAGTTCTAAAATAGAAATATTGTCAAATGCCTTAATATTTAGCCAAGGCCCTTTAGAGGCCTAAAGACATTCGAGAAAGTGGCTCCCAAAACGAAACCTTAGACTCCCAATCATTTTATTAGTGGTGAATATAAGAAAATCTCTTCGTGGACTTTGGAAATTACCCGTTATCTTCATGGACTTTTTCTAATACATGAAAATATCCCAAAAACCATCGCTTTTCCCTATCTATAGGATAGATTGAAGAAGCACAAAATAGGCAGGTAAATGACTAGTCTTGCTTGTGTATTTGCAAATAGAGTAACAAATCCTTAGTTTTCCACAAAATTTATGCATCTTTGTGCCTTAAAAATAACATCTTCAATTTCTGGAACGGAAATAAATAGTTTCAAGAAATGGAAAGTAATCCCCAACTGAAATAAAGATGTACAAGCCTTGCAAAGTATATATAAACGTGCCCGATGTATATACACAAACACCTTCTACATTATCCCCTACATCTTTCACGTGATTAAAGTCAAAATCATTGAGAAAGAAAATTTAGCCAAAACCGTAGTTGTGCAAAAATGAAAATTTGAGAAAGAAAATTGCAACCTTTATTATGTTTATACTGTCAAAGTTATTTGCATATGTCGAGTTGGTTTTTAAGTTTGACTATTTTTCATTGTGACTTGGGTTACTAAAGTTTCAATGAGGCCAATTTTGTTGTTCAAAAGGTTATTGGGTTTAAATTAACTTGTGATGAGAATGTTATGCTAATAATAAAAATATTTGCAATTATGATCCACTTGTTTTACAGAAAATAAATGAGATGGAAGATCTTTTCTTGAAAATGATCATTTATATCGCTTAAAATAAATAGTCAATAATTTATTTTTTCCATTATCAGCAACAATTACGTCTAAACATTTTCATAGACAACAAAAATATTTTTCATTTAATCATTTTTTGTAAGCGATACTTGTGATCATTTTTTTTTTTTTAAAGTTATTTTAAATCATTTATTTTTTACAAAACAGATGAAGCCTAAGTGGAGGCGGGCTCCTAATGAAGGGGTGCCACCATTAGCATCATCCATAAATAATAGTCTCAATTCGTTTTTTCCAATCTGATCTCAGTTGAAGATGTGTAATTGCTTTACCTATCTAAAGGATTGTCTGAAGAATCATGAAACAGGCTTGTAAATGATTACTCTTGCTCGTGTATTTGTAAATAGAGTAACAAATCCTTAGTTTTTGACAACTTACGGCATCTTTGTGCCATAACAACTTCATCTTTAATTTATGGAATGGAAATAAATCATTTCAAGAAATGGAAAGCAATTCCAAACTAAGCTAAGGAAGTAATTTAACTGAAAGAAGAAGAAGAAGAAGAAGAAGAAGAAAAGAACTAAGGAAGTACAAGCCTTGCAGAATAGGCCCCGTTTGGTTCAGTATTTGGAATGGGCTTTGGGGCTTTAAAGGGATTTGGCCAAATACAAGTGTTGTTTGATTCAATTTTTTTAGGGCTTTAGGAAGATGTAATTGCATCTCCAAGAGACTCCAAATGCCTTTAGGGGAATGGAGGGGTAAAGGTGCATATAAGAAGTAGCATCCTCAAAATGCAACTTCCTTTGTTTAATGAAAATATGTTAGTTGCCCATTTTGTCCTATTAAACAAAATCTATTTTTGCCCTTTTGTAAATGGAAAACCCTAAAAGCCTCCTCTTCCTTACATTTCTATAGCCTCACGCCTCCTCTTCTCTTATACTCTCACGCCTTCTCTTCTCTTATACTCTTACGCCTCTCTCTGCCTCATGATCATTCGTATCCGACCCTCATGCTCACCGCCCTTCACCTCTCTTCCTCACACTATGATCTTCACGGCCACCAACCTCGAGTGCTCATCGCCTTTGCACCCACCTCTCTCCAAATAAGATTTCCTCATTTCTATTGGGATGTAGAAATTTCCCTCACCTTTCTCGTACCTTGACAACTCCCCCTCTTTTGTGCTTGAAGTTGTGTTCCTCACTGTTGGCAGGGGTTTGAGTTCTCTTCCTTGCGACATTCCTTCATGATCACTACCCTTGAGCTCTCCCGTCACACTGCACTTGCACTTGTGCTCGCCTCTTTCCAATTTAGATTTTCTCAATATGTTGCAATTTTTGTGGGAATTTGTGTGAATAATTGCATATCTAATAGCTAGAGTGGCATGTTTTGATTTGGCGAGAGATCGTAGCATTTGGGAGAATGATTGTTTGTCCATCTCTTATTTCCTCTTGCTGTCTCCTCTCTTTTCACTGATTTTGCTTTCCTCTTTCTTTGCTAACTTCAATTTCTATACAAGTCTGTCGTGATGATTTTTCCTCTACGAAAAAAAAATGAAATAGTTTTTCTTAATGGATTGTCAAGATTATTCATTATTTGATTATTCATTGTTTCACTTATTCTAACTCTATTTTTTGTTATGTTAGACAATTATGGATGATTCTCAAGAAAAAGGAAAATCATGAACAAGAAGAAGATGAATTCTTGGATTTTCTCTCAATCGCTAATGCTTCAATTGCTTATCAAGCAATGTACCTTTACAAACAACCTTCTGTGACCTCATCATGTACATGTCATGCATGGATAAGAGAGTTAATGACCGAAGATACTAATCTAATAAGATGCTATGATATGTTTAGAATGCATAGAGATATATTTAATAATTTAACACGTGACTTAGTAACACACCATGGCCTTAAAGGATCTAGGAATACTAATGTTGTAGAAATTATTAGAATGTTTCTTTATATGTTGGGACATGGTATAGGTAACAGGATAGCACAAAAGCGATTCAATGCTTTGGGGAAACCATAAGTAGACACTTTAGTTTAGTTTTAAATAAAGTATGTGATATGAGAAAAGATTTGATCCAACCAATTGATAGACAATTTCGGGAAGTTCCGGAGAAGGTTAAGAAAGATCGACAAGTTTATCCATCTTTTAAGGTAAGTTACGATTGTACAATAAAAATGAAAAACAAAATTTAAATAATGTAATATTTGTATTATTTGTTTTAAGATTGATTGGAGTTATGGATGGTACACATACTCCAACATTGGTACCCATGTATGATCAAATTCACTTTATTGGTCAAAAAGGAAATACTACTCAAAATGTGTTGGCCGTATGTAATTTTAATATGAAATTTATTTATGTTTGTGCTGGTTAAGAGGGACAAGCTCATGACACTTGTATCTTCTATGGTGCCATTGAAAGACGTGATACACAATTTCCCCATCCTTCTCCAAGTTGGTTAATTAATGGTTCATGTACATCCACGTATATATTTATGTGGCATATATTGATTAAATTTATAATTATATTTGTATAGGTAAATATTATTTAGTAGATGCTGAATATCCAAATCTCACGGGTTATTTGAGGCCATATAGAGAAATTAGATATCATTTGCCAAAATTTCGATAAGGTTTTACACTTACAAGTCATCGAGAAGTGTCCAATCATGCACATTCTTCACTTCACTTATAAATTGAACATTGAACGAGCATTTGGCATATTAAAAATGAAATGGAAGATTTTAACTACTATGTCAGGTTATCCTTATGAAAGTAAGTGCAAATTGTCATAGTTACAATGATTTTGCACAATTTTATAAGAAAAAATGCCGTGAAACAACAGATTTAGATCCTGAGTATGGATATTCAATTGGCCATGATGTTGTAAATGAGGGGACACGTGCTTCAAATGATAATGCATTCCCCAATTTGGCATGTTTATATGATGAAATAGCCATGAACTTGATAAATAGTTAATGAGGTTTGTAATATTTAACGATAACTTATTTCTTTCTTTCGTACATATATTGTCATGTTTATTGTAATGAAATTACTCTATTTTCAATTGAGTTTGATGTGATTTTTTTTATTTAAAAGTTTATTAATATGTCTCTTATACATTACTCTCAACTTGAAAAAAAATATATAAAAGTTACTATCATTGATTTTTGTTTTTGATTTTTAACAAATTAAAGTTGCAAAATTTTAAAATTGGCACATGAAAGGACTTTCCAAATGTACGTGTTTACCAAACGGCATTTGCCCCAAGTTGCATGTCAAGGTATCTTTTCAATTTTAATTTAACAAACGGTATTTACATTTCGCCAAACTCATTTAGACTAAAGGCTTTTGCATTTCCCTAAGGATATTCCCCCAAAGCAAAACCAAACGGGGCCATATAAACGTGTCCAGTGTATTTACACAAAAGCCTTATACATTACCCCTACATCGTTCACGAGATCAAAAGCTTGTCAAATACAGCACTGGTCACCGCTCCCCTCCAATTCGGATCATCGAAATGAGGCCTTCATCAGCAATCTCTCTACACTTCTCTTGTTCCTCATCGTTCTTAGGTACTTGGAAAGCCATGTTTATTTATGCACGCATTAAGTGACTAGACACCTTTTTTTTTTTTTTTTTTTTTTGGTCAGTCCTACTCTATACCTATTCTATACTCACTCTCAGACTTTTGCCCTGCCTCTTGTAGGGTATGGGCGTCGAAACCCACTCCTGAAACTTGCGCGTCCTCACCCCATCCCTCCCTGAGAAGGTGGGGGTTTGAACCCCTCACTTCCACCTTATTTGAATGATTCATGCAAAGCATACGATTTACTTTGAGCAACAACGTTTTCTTCTTTACGGAAATATAGGCCGCAAGTTGAAGCCGACAGAGTTGGAGAATTCATCTTCTACAAAGACGGACTATGCTTGGTATGTTATTGGCATTTCCCTGGGAAAAATGTTTTTGCACTCTCCATTGAGTTGACCATTCTTTGTGGCCCTCTTTTTTTTTTTTCCCTTTGAATAGAAAAGCTTAGGGACACTCAGGACTCGGAGGGGATTCATTTGGATTATGCTCCTACTCATGCCATGCCTCCATAAATCAACTAGCTCAACTCACAAGACTCAGAGGGAATTCATTTGGATTATGCTCCTACTCATGCCGCGCCTCCACAAATGAACCAATTCAACACACAAGACTCGGAGGGGATTCATTTGGATTATGCTCCTGCTCATCCCGCGCCTCCACAAATCAATCAGTTTGACACACGACTTCAAGGGGATTCATTTGGATTATGCTCTTGCTCATCCTGCACCTTCACAAATCAACCAACTCGACACACAAGACTCAGAGGGGATTCATTTGGACTAAGCTCCTTTGCATGATGCGCCTCCACATAATGACGAGTTCGATACCACTAAGCATTGAAGATGATGGAGATTGAGTTGAATACAAGACTATGTACTGAAAAAGGGAAGGAGTACCAGTTCTGTGGATGTAACGATATCATTGTAATAAGTTCAATGATTTAATAAAAGAATGAGCATTACTATAGTCGTTTCATTGCTCTTCTGTTTACGTAGATAAGTTCTGAATTTTGCATGTTCACGAAAATGAATGGGATCGTGCAAAAGGAAAAAGGTATGCGCTATATTCAAGATAGGAAACCAAAGCGGTCCTCTTTCTTATCTTCCAATGATCAATATATTTATCTATCTTCAAATATATTGATTTTATTAGTTCAACAATTGATCAAGTTTAATTTAGTCTCTCCCATGAGCTCTGATAAGATTGATAATATTGGTAAACCATGGGAAGATTAGATTAGAGTATGATTTGATTATGATTTGATTCTGCCATCGAAAGATTATATTAGAGTATAATTTGATTATGCTATCGGAAGGTTAGATTAAAGTGGTAGATATGATTTGATTTCGATTATTCCAATTGCAAATAAATTGATCCAGTCAATCTGTCAGATTACATATTCAAAATATTGAATAAAAAATCTAGTTGTCTTCTTAATATAAATAGCATTATGTATTGTAGAATAATAGTGTGTATGATGGCTTTCAATGAAGAACATTTTTCTCCTAGGAAATTTATCTTTAAATTGTTGTTTTCTTAAATCCTCTTATTTTCTTCAAGCTCTTCACATGTAATTTTCAGCCACTTAAGATATTCGATAGGCTTGGCCAAATTTACTACTCCTGTGGGGTTAGTCCAAATAATTTAACCAAGTTCAGAGTTTCACTACTTAAGTCCATTAGCTCCAGTCCACTTAGAACACAATTCATATGGGTTTATTAAAAAATTGTTCTAATATGCAAATGCTATTTTATAATGTTTTTATTTGAAGGCCGGGCTTGCTTCCTAATTTTCTATACAATAATATGACTAGAAGATTGCCAAATTTAGATGTCAACCGTTAGTATTTGCTCAATTACCTTTTTCATTATTATTTCTTAAGATTTTTATCAAATTAGGGTGGGATTAAAGTATTTCACCCTTAGAGGCAAGACACAGTCACTGGCTTTTTATTATGACAAATGCGGATTTATTTCGTCCAAAGCATACCACCAAATGTCATATAAGATAAATTGGCCTTGCACTCGAGCTACCAAATGTGCCTCTGCCCTAAAAAACTTGCCACACATTAGGAAGTGAGATAGCTTTGGAAGGATACCATGTATAGTTATTGGAATTAAAGCTGCCGATAACATGAACTATTTAGTTAAAGGTGCTAATAACACTTGAAAAAGATTTCAAAAGATAAAATTAGATGATAACTAATTTCGATGGTTTTCGTATTGAGATTTGCATGCCATAGTTATGAACCTACGATCCATAAACAAAAAACACATTAATAAGACTTCTTGTTTGGCCAAACCTCTAGAATACTAAGGCCGCATTTGGTTCGGCTTTTGAAGAAATATAAAGACTTTAAGTGGAAGGATTCTTTAGAAATACAAATAATGTTTGGTTAGGTGTATTCAAAAAGTACTTTATGATGATTTGAATGCTGCTTGGAAAAACCTAGATTTGTAAAGGACCTTAGGTATAAATTTTAGATAAATAAATTTGAAAAGAAAAAAGAAAATCCACTTGCAATGCTAAAGTCACACGACCCAAGGTGGCTGTTGCTTGAAATTAAACTAGTTAGCATAAAACTGAAATTTTGAAAGTAGTGACGGCATAGTTGGAAAAAAAATGCATTAGCATACCCAAAATGCTTAAGCCAAAAGTTGGGTAGGACTTGAATTGGATTAGGAGCCTTTGGAGAACTTTATAAATGTAATGCACCTCTCAAAAGTTCTAAAAGAAATACTTGACAAATGCCTTAATATCTGCCCAAGGCCCTTTAGAGGCCCAAAGGCCTTTGGGAAAGTGGTTTCAAAAATGCAACTTTAGATTCCCTCGCTAAATTGTTTCATCAGTGGTGGTGAATATGAGGAAATATTTTCGTGGACTTTGGAATTGTGCCCAATATCTTCATGGACTCTTTTTAACACATGAAAGTAATCACCACTAATCTCTACTTCTCGACCTGAAAATCATTGCTTTCTCTGTCTCTTTCTCAAGCTCAAGCTAGCGGCCATGGCCATGGCCATCAGCCCAAAGCTTGAGCTCTAGCAACTAGACTTGTGCATTAGACCCGGCTAATCTCAAAAACCAACTCGACCGACCTGGGCCAAATGGTGCGAGGTCGGTTTTGTATGGGACTGGCTTGGTTCCTAACTACACAAACCTTGATTCAGCCTAGGACTACTTCCGTTTGATTGTAGGGTTGGAGCCACTGATTCTACTCGAGAACTTGTTCTCAAGGTTGATCTGGTTTCTAAACTGGCTTTGAAACTTCTCTTGGAATAGAAACATTTTCTGCACATATTGAGAAATCGAACCATAGTCTACAACATTAATAAACATTAACATAACCAAAGTGCATTTTTGGAGCAAACAACCATGTTCTACAATATTAAGAAAAATAAAAATCCTAACTAACATATATTTGTGTAGCTAGAGGGTACAACTTTTACATTTTGCTATAGAGTGAGATCTTTCGCACAAAAAATAAAATAAAATGGGCAGGCTTAATTCCGATTCTATTAGTTTGGAACCTAAAGTTTGAACAGAAAACTGGGTCATCTGCCGATCACCTCTACTAGTAACTGGGATGGCCTTGTACTTAAAACTCGAATGGCTATGATGATGCGAACTCTCCACGGCGATAGTGCTACAATGACACCCGGTGGGAATTGAAACCCACCAACACAACCCCCCAAAAAAAAAAAAAAAATTAAGTGTGATGTTTTCTCGAGAATACATCCGGTTGGTATAATTGAAACGCCATAGCCGTGAGCTGCAATATGCCGGAAATTGCCGCGAGCTGAGAACTTGAGCGACCATGATGGTGGTGAGATCGAGTGGCCATCATGATCGCTAGAGCGAACTATAATTCTCTCTTAATTTTGTCTGTCTAAGTTGTACCTGCCGAATGTGATGTCTATGCGGGGCCATATATGAAACATGTACTCTCGATGTCTAGCTCAACAATTCAGCCGTCAATGTTTACCAGAAAGAGAGAGAGAGTTGACTTATGTAGATGAAGGATTGACTAAATTGGTAAAGTTAGAACACTTCGTATAGACCCTGCCTAGATTCAAATTCCGCTATCAGTAGTCCTCTATCGGTCAATTATCTATAACTCCACCGTGTGTCCTCCTTCGATTATAAAGACAGGTATAAGGTGTGATCGTGCCATGTGGCGATACTCGTACATGTAAATCACGACGTGATAGAATCTTGTGGCGGTGTTAGGGTCATTTTTTAGTATGGTCAATAAGGACAATGCACTGACCAAAAAAATAAGGCTAAATGATTTTTCAACAAGAAAATTTGTACACATAGATGATGTTTTTATCGTCTATAAAACTTTAAAAGGTGATAGTTTAACTTTTACACTTAAACACAAAATCGATCCAAACTGTTCATTGTTGAAGGCATTTCACAATTCTTTCTCATGGTCGATTAGAATTACAATAGCTAGTTACTGAATCGCACAAATGGTCTAAAACTAACTCAAGAGCGTCCTTGGAACTCATGCCACACATGCACATAAGAATTGTGATGTCAAAGTACATGCATATAAGTGTCACCGAAGAGAATTGACAAAACAATCTAGATCATAACTCTGACGTGCATATAAATTAGATCAAACTACACGATTATATTCTTGACGTAAGTCACCCAAAGCTAATTGAAAAAAGGCTCTCGTCATTTGTTAATGAGTAATTTTCGGACGCTATGTTTGAACTTTCAATGCATTTATTATCTAATACGAAAGAAACAAAGTATTGAAATTTGTGTTCTTCTCATGTGTGGCTTTCTAAAAAGTGTTTCAAGGTATTTGTCTACATGTAATTTTAACTAAAAGATATTTAGCCCGATCGAATGCATGGCGACATGAATTCCATGCTAACGGGAGCCAAAATCACATTCGTGCAAAAATGAAAATTTGAGCAAGAAAATTTCAACCTTCATTGTGTTTATATTGTCAAAGTAATTTGCGTATGTCGAGTTGGTTTTCGAGTTTGACTATTTTTCATTGTGACTTGGGTTATCAAAGTTTTAGTGAGGCCAGCTTTGTTGTTCAGAAAATTTATCGTGGTCCAACTAGTCGGTGATGAGGATGTTTATTCTAATAATCAAAATATTTACAATTAAGTTTTATTTATCTTACAAAAAATGAGTGAGTTATAAAATATTTTTCTTAAAATGATCATTTGCATTTAAAATAATTAATCAAGAAAAAATGTTTTCATTATCAACAATAATTTACATCTAAATATTTTCATGAATCAAAATATTTTTCGTCGATTAATTTTTGAAAGTGATACATTCTCTCAGCTAATCATAATCCTTAATGTGAGACTACAAGCTTTGGGACATAAACCCTCATAAGATTGAAAGTAGAGGCTAATCATAATCCTTGACATGAGCCTAAATTCTACTTATTTTATTAAGGAACTACTCTAATCTAAGCTAAGCTAATCATCCATTGAAATAACGATCTTAAGTCAATTTATTTTCTAGCTAGGCTATATCAACTAAACCTCTAGATTATTTTGATTATTAATTTCTAAGTTTATTAACTAGACTAGTCTAATCAAAACTAAACTAACGAAACCTAAGTCCAATCACCACCTTGGACTTCTATTCCAAGCTCTCGGCCGTCGGCCTCTAATGTCAATTCCATTCAAACATTCAACCATGCAATTACTCAATCCAAGCAATTAGAATGTTCATCCAATTAATTATCAATCAAGAATTTCAGGCTTGGTCTCGTAATTCGATGTTAATCATGCAATTTGATTTACCCATCAATCTTGTAATCAACAAAGAAGTTTATTGATTAATGCTAAGTGATTATTAACCCTACTTGTATTTCATCAGTAAAGCTAAGTCACTAGCATATAATTGGAATCTAATCCCCATTCCTAAATTACTCATCTAAGAGTTAAGCATTGCTAATCCAAACTTAAGTTTATCAATCATCAATTCAACCATGGGCAAGGTCAATCGGGCATGCAATTAGGCTAATTATCCTTAGGAGTAAAAAAAATCAATTAGTTGCTCAAAAGTATTTGATTGCACTTTTTAAATATTTTAGAATTTAATTATACTTTGATGACAATATTTGGAATTTTCAATACGCTTATCACTAAAATATACATTGTTGCACATATGGATAACTCAAACCATAATCTACAACATAGATATACAATAACATGACCAACATGTGCTTTGGTAGCTAACAACCATGTCCTACAATATGAAGAATCTTAAGCACCTTTTTATAATCTGCTATAAGAGTGAGATTTTTCACGAAAAATGAAATGGACGGACTTGATTCTGAGTTTTAATAGTTTGGGACTAGGAGTTGTAACAGGAAATTAGGCCATCGACCGATCACCCTTACCAGCAACTAGGATGGCTTTGGGCTTAAAACTCGAGTGGCCATGACCGGTGCGAGCTTCAAACTATGATGATGCTACAACACACCTAGTGGGTAAATTGACTTGCCCCTACAAAGTGTGATGTTTTCTTAATCGGGGGACAATCGAGCCGCCATAGCCATGAGCTCCAGTTTGCCGGCCCTCGTCATGGGCCGGAGAGCTCGAGTGATGGAGTCGCCATGATGTTAGGCTAGAGCGACAGGGAGTTCCCTCTTAATTTTGTTTTGTCTCAATTTTATATTGCCGGATGCATTCTGATTTTGGTGCTTTAATCAAAGTCAAGATGTCATATAAAGAAGGTCTCCGCCTAAATGGGTAAAAAATATCCAGGAGCGATTTCGCTACAGTAATCTCTCCAGGACCAACACAAAACCAAAGCAATTTCCATTTCGCCTTCCTGCGAAACCCAACCAGAGAGAGAGAGAGAGAGAGGGGGAGAGTGAGGGAGGGAGAGACGGAGGGAGGGGAAGTACTCCTGAATTCGTCCGCACCCTCTTCGTCGCTCGTCTCGCTCGAGCTTTCTCTCTCTTCCCTACCTCGGGATTTCCCGAGTTTCTTGAAGGCTTCGGAGTCTGGTGAGTGCGGTTTCTTGCTCTGAACATCTTGTTCTCGGATTGAAAGTTGGTTTCTTGGTCAATTGGGTGCGTAATTCGTGCGCGCCCCTGCTCGTTTCGGGTCGCCTCTCGCTTCTTGGAGTTGAATGGCTGCGTTCTGCGCGTGGATTTGCTCTGCTCCTCGTGGAATTTGAAACCCTAGGGTCGATCGTGTTTGGATTGGTTCTTTAGCGGAAATGGGGGGGATTTCTTGGCGTTTTTGGGTGTAAACTGATTTGGGTCGACTTTGGGATGGTGTCTTCCGGTGGTGGGAATCGTAAAGTTTTGGCCTTTCTTGGCCCGCGAGGTTAGCAAGAAGGTTTCTTGGTTCTGTGCGTGGGATCGTTTGTTTGATGACAGTGATCTTAACCCGATGCATCAATGGAACGAAATTCAGTTGCTTTGTCTGGGTTTCTATTGCATTTTTGACGAAATTGATTACTTTTTTCTTGTTCCTGTGGATTTTGTTGAGAGACTGATGAGAGTGTGCAGTATCTTCTACTGTTAATTGTATCTCCATTTTCTTGTTTCTTTACAGGTGCTTCTATACCTTGAGAAGAATGGGCAGTAATGATGCCGCTAAAATTCCTAGAATCAATGAGGCTGAAGCTTCAGAAAGCACCATCGAGATCAAAATTAAAACCTTGGATTCACAGACTTACTCATTGAGAGTGAATAAGCAGGTAATCACTGACTCTGAGCATACATGGAACTGCCATTTTCCTACTTGGGTGTGCCTTGTCTCAATACCGTTTTTACTTTTGCTACTCTAAACTGTTTGAATTGGAGATAATGACCTTTTTAGTGATGGTAACACTATGATAAGTATCATTTACAGTGTCTCACTTTGTTGTCTGTTGCTTTTTAAAAAAACTGGCTTATTTATGGATTTCCCTCGTGAAGATGTCATTGGTATTTCGGGGACTCTTTGGTTTGGGCTCTTTTCTCCTTCATGGAGGCATTAACTTTTTGCTCTGTTGTTTTCTCCTCAGGTTTCAGTCCCTGCTTTGAAAGAGCAGGTAGCTTCAGTCACTGGGGTTGTCTCTGAGCAGCAGCGTCTGATATGCCGTGGGAAGGTATTGAAGGATGATCAGCTCCTGTCTGCCTACCGTATCCTTAGTAGCATGGTGAAGTTCATTTCGCAAGATATCATCTTCTTGTTGTTAGTTTCTTATCATCATCTTCTCCTCCAGATTTATTATACTTGAGATGCGATCATGATCCACCATTCTGCATTAGGTTTCGTCACCAATTGAACCATATGATTAGCAATAACCGCCCCTCCCCTACCCCCTCCAACCAAAAATAAAAATAAAAATAAAAAATAAATAAAAGAAATGCATTCACTTACAGACCAGAGTACCTATGCCAGATGTCATAGATTTTCTATCTATATATATATATATATATATATATATATTGGAGGTAAAATAAGAGGATTTTACCCTTTCGATCATGATACATCACGGTAAAAGAAAAAAAGTGGTTGAGTCACAAGTCACTGAAGAGATTTTCAACCATTAGAAACTTCTTTGATATGTTATGAAGTTGAGGGGTAAGCTGGACTCTCAATTTATTTGCTCCTCAAATTGGGAGGATTCCAATGCATTCTTGTACAACAAGAAGCATGTAAGGGTGCCGGTTCAGATTTAGCTGCTCGAACTCTTGGATTTACACTTAACATTATTATTAGATGTTGAAGATGGTCACACATTGCATCTGGTTGTGAGGCAACCAGTTCCACCGTCATCAGAGGGGGCACCCGCTCATGCAGGTTTGAATTCTGTGAAGACTTTTTGAAGTTTTCTGTTTATATACAACATCAGCCAATCAGTTGCATTCAAGTCTATGGTGATATCCACGTTAATGTTGGTCAAACAAGCTTGGCCTAGTTAGATTTTTTGGCATATACTCACACCAGAGATAGTGGCCTTTCTTTTTGCAAAGTTTCGTATTTAGGTGCATGATTATCAAGATTAATGATGCGCCGCTCTGATCGCATCACGGCAGCTAACAGCCTAACGCATCCACAAGTAGCTAAATAAACCAAAAAGAAAAAAAAGCTATATTCAGAGTTCAGTATCTTTAAGTTTGATTTAATAGCACGTGTCTTCTCTCAATCCATCATTAGACAGCTTTTGGATTCCCATGGCAATAACTAATCTAAACAAATAAAATCTTCAAGCAACCCATTTTTGATAAAAACTTAAATTGCTCACAGATTTGAATCAGCGACTACTGTACTATATTTATGGTCTTTCTATGAGATACCAGTTTAGATGCAAATATACATATATTGTGTAATATTGTACTACAACATGAATTTGGGAGTTCCTTTGAAATAAGAATTAGCATTTGGCATGAATTCTTGTCAATAATGAGTATTTTCCGTTTAATATATATATTTCTGTGGTGTAATCTACCAGCAGGTGGCAGTTAAATGTGTCTCTCTTGTAACAAGTTTTTAGGACATGCAAATACTCTGAAGATTGATAGGGCACACAATAATCGCATATATATGGAGTAGAAAATGACCATAAATATCAAATGACCTATTTCTTTGTCTAAGACCTATTCGATGCTAAATTCTGGCCTGGTCACTTGCTGGTTTGTCGTTCTATTTGGTTCCTTTCCCCTTTGATTTTGTTGCTTTACTCTATTTAGCAATCGATATTGAAAAGATGGGGACACAAAATGTGGGATGGGGTTTTATTACTTGGTCATCCAGTTCCAAAAACCTGTGTGAATCTTGTGTGCAACATTTTTTGTTTGCGGAGTTGTTCTAGAAGCTTCTTTCTTGATAGAGATATACCACGCAGCTTAATGCTTTGCCTGATCTAATGGACCTAAGCATAGTTTCAAACTTAGGGTGTGGTTGGCATTCTACAAGGATTCTATGAACTGGATAGCTCTATCTATCTATCTATCTATCTATCTATCTATCTATATATACAGTCTGTACCATATATATAGTGTGACCTTGGTTTCCTTTCTAGATCAAATTGTCATTTATCTACTGAGTCAATTATCTTGAAATTGACTTGTCCATCGAACTTTAAAGCTGCACCCTGTGGCCTGGATGGCTCGATTCTTAGAATACTTGTGACTGCATGTCAACCTTTAAGAGCTAGTTAGCTTGATGGGATAAGTTTAGTGGATATCCTTTCTATCTTGTTTGTAATCTTATCTTTTCTTCTTTTTGGCCCACTGTGCTTTGATGTTGCTTCCCTAACTTCAATTTTCATGCTGCACCTTAGTGAACTCTCATCTTAATTTACTTCTATTTGGTTGGAAAAATAGGTATATTTTATGTTTATAAACATTGTTCATCTTACTTCTGCCCAAATTCAAAAACCACTGGAAGGTGTGACTGACTGTCTTTTATCTCCTCTAACGACTGATCCCTCAGACACAAGCCATAGTCACAATAGCCATGTAGCTCCAGGTGTCGTGATTGAGACTTTCAATTTGCCTGATCAAGGGGATGGGGTTCCCCCAGAAATCGGTCGGGTGAGAATATGATACTTAAGTCGAAAAGGAGAAGTTTGGTTAGGTGCTTTTGTCTTCGTTATGATAACTGTTGTTTGCTCATCCCGCTGAACAGATCGTGTCTGCTGTGCTGAGTTCTTTTGGAATTCCGAATCCGGGGAGCAGCAATGAAGGGGTACATGTCTTTGAACTCTTTTGATGTCAACCTCTTTATAGTCAAAATACCTGATTATGGTTTTAAATGTGGGCGGATGTCCCTGGGAATTTCTTTATTCACAGAGATCTGAGAGAACATCAGGTGCCAGCAGCACGTTACCTTTAGGCCAGGTGCCATCTGAACAGTCTGGCATGAGAGGTCAATCTGGCAGATGGCCCGGTGCTTTTGGACTTCCCACTATTTCTATGGGGCAACCTCCAGTGAGTATGGAACTCTAGTTTATTTAAGTTCCTGGTCTCTTACCCGTTCTCTTAATAAAATAAAGGGTACAATAGACTCTTTTGCATGGTCATTTTTTCAGGTTATACCTGATTCATTGACAACTATGTCCCAGTGTCTAAGTTATATAAAGAGTGAATTTGAAGACATGGGTAAGTTCCTCCTTATGATGATGACGATGTGATGTTTTGCTGGCTGAACGAAATGATCAGAAGTACAGCATTGGCAGGTAGAAGTAATGGAATGTCTGCTTCAAATAGACCTGACAATAGAGACCCAAACTCTGCATCACAACCAGGGGCTATACCAGAAGGTCTTCCAACGCCTGCATCTTTAGCTGAAGTTATGCTCTCAACTAGACAAATGCTAATTGAACAAGTGGCAGAATGTTTACAGGTTACTCTTAGTTAACTTTTCTTTGTAGCATGATATACAAGTATGTATGGAGTAAATTGATATTGTTTAATTTTCTAATGGGTTGTTGAAATGGAATACTTTGAATAGATGCTTGCTTAATTGAAGAAAGCTGCGTCTTTTTACCGTGAAAGTGTTTTGTACTCCTCTGTTACCTGCAATGAAGTGTTATATCCTTCTATACAAAATCCAATGTGATTTGCACCAATACGTACGGTTTTCAATATCCAAAATTGCAGCTATGTGCGAGTCAACTTCAAAATCAGGGGGGTGTTACTGATCGAGCAATGCGGTCAAACACTCAGAGTACTGCCATGAGAATGGGGTTGCTATTTCACTCTCTAGGTGCTTATATACTGGAACTCGGTCGCACAGCCATGACGTTGAGATTAGGTCAAACAGCGGTGAGTAGACTACAATTTACTTGTTAATCAATCAGATTTTATGATCCTAAATGCTTTTTGTATGCAGTCTGAAGCTGTAGTCAATGCTGGACCAGCTATTTACATTTCTCCATCTGGTCCTAATCCTCTAATGGTTCAGGCAATGTCCTACACATCTTATTCAAGCATTATGTTTACCTTCCTGTTGGCTTTCTGTTACAATCAGATGGTCTGATTGAATGTATTCCTCTGGCTCCAGCCTGTACCATTTCAGATGGGAACAAATTTTAGTAGCATTCCAGTGGGGAGTGTACATGGTGGATCCAGCTTGGGGGGTGGGTTTGGTGGAGGATTCCTCCCAAGGCGAATTGATATCCAAATTCGAAGAGGTACACTCGCAAGTGTTATTCATAGACTGCTTATTGCATGCTGGATTAGGCATATCATAGTAATGTTAATCGTGTAGTTTGTGCTGTATAACATAATGTCATATGTCGCTTCCATTTTTTCTTACCCTAAGGCTCCCCAACGGCTGGATCAAATGCTAATGGAGAAGAAAGTGTCAGCATTCAGCAACCATCGGTCTCAAGAAGTGCTAGTGCTGCTGCTACAGCAGCTGCTGCAAACCCCAGTGGGGAAAATCCTGTTAGCCTCTCATCTTCAGCAGCCTCTGAGGCTGCAACTCCATCTTTTACTGGAGAGTCTGGTGTGCGGGTGGTGCCTATCAGAACCATGGTTGCAGCAGTCCCAGCTCCCTTCAGTAGACTGTCCTCAGATTCTCCCAGTAACTCGGCCGGGATGTACTATCCATTGGTTGGAAGATTTCAACATGCTGGAAGTGTGGCTGGTGAAAGAGGATCCCATGCTTCCTCTGAGCAACATCCAACTCTTGTGGAAACTATACAGCAAGCAATACCTGAGCCTTTGCTTCACCAGCAAGCCCCTGCAGATCCTGGAAGAGATGGTAATGGAATGATTTGGTTACTCTTGCTAATGACAATATTGATCAATTGCAGTCTGGTAGACAAAAGTTTAAGTAGTGGTAGTTGAATTTCTGTGCAGGGGTTGGATATATTCTTTCAACATATTTAGACAATTATTCAGGAATAAATGCTCTTTGCTCTTTAGGCTCAGCAGCTGAATGTTCTCTTGCATAGTTGATATGCTTGGGTGTGGGGTTCTAATATGTTTGAACTCTAAGGCAATGAGAATTTCCTTATGGCTCTAAGGAGAATCTCTTCTTTCTGCAGGTTCATCTCCAACCGATCTAAGAAGGCAGGAACCATCTGTTTCTAGGAGTGTAAATATTAACATTATTTCCTCTGCTGGGTCACACACTACTGGAGAAACTGAGAGACAAGTCCCTGGCAATGTTGTTCAGTTTCTGAGGAGCCTATTTCCTGGTGGCGACATTCGTGTAGAGGGTTCCAGCATTGATGGGACGGTGATAGGATCTGCCTCTCAGGATGCGGGGACATCAGCTGGCGCCATGAATTCTCCAGATTCAGAAAATAGAGCAAGTGATGATGGAATATTTCTATCGAATTTGCTTCACCAGATCATGCCCTTCATATCTGAACATGCAGTTGCTGGGTCAAATCCAATGAGCGGTGAAGAATCAAACGTGGCAACGTGCAGGAGAGCTCAAGATTCATCCACTGAGCCTGAGGTGAGCATTTTCCCCAGTTGCTTGCTCACGTTTTCTATTAGTTGCACATAGTGGCAAATTATTTCAAAAAGCGCAAGAAACTCTATTACATCCTATACCCCAGATATTTGTCTAATGGGTGATGAAAAATTTATATGAGAACAAGGATGATGGTGAACTTGTGATCATTCGTCCTTGTTGTCATGGTGATTGTGCCTTGTCATGTTCATTGCGAAAGTACTGTTGAAAGGAAAAGGTACTGGTAACAAGGTATTTTTGCAGGCTGAGAGCTCTGATATTGGGACATCTCATGGGTGGAATGATCTTGACCAGTGTCCTCCCAACGCAAAGCGTCAAAAGGTACAAGACTGCTATTTTCTATTTTGGATACATATGCATGCATTCAAGGTGCAAACACAGAGAGAATAAACACTCAAGAACCACAGAGATAATTAGGCTATTTTAATTGAGGTCTCTCTCTCTCTCTCTCTCTCTCTCTCTCTCCCTTTCTCACATATGGATACGGAGGATCTTATTAATTGAGAAAAATTTAGTGCATAAGAAATGTTCAAAAACAGAGGGAGAAGTAAATAAATGAAAGAAAAGCATCTCAAGGTTATACTGAATTGAACAAGAAGAACAAAATTGATTCAAGAGCACAATGAAAAGAAACTGGAGATTCCGAACCCTCAAAAAAATCTTTTATTGCATCCTTTCTTAGTGCATTACATGAGACAAAGTGGTGCAGCCTTTCAGACTTCTAGAAATTGACTCTCAATAGGCATTCCAGCAGCTAAATAGTTGAATGGCATTTCCTGGCGTGAACCATGCCACCTTAGAAAATCTGAAGATATGATTCCAAAGTTTGAAGGTGAAGTCGCAATAAGAGATGTTCAAAGGATTTACCAGCATGCTTACACATGCAACACATTCATCGGAAAGAAATCCCATTTTTAAGATTCTCAGTAGTAAGGATCCTATAACAAGCTTCCGTCCAGCAAAAGAAAGACATTCTATAAGGAATATGGGCTAGCTGAATTGCTTTGGAGAGGCCCAATAGTGGAGAGATTCCTTTAGATAGAGTAAAATGATGCAACACTGAAGGTATTATTTGCTGGGTACTACACGAACTTGTCATCCCTGAAACCATGATTTTCAGCATAATTAAAAGAGCTAAAGAGTCAATCAAGGAATTATCCTGATGATATGTATACTCAGAATTGACATTGTCATTCTGTGTGATCTGCGAAACATGTGGGCAGTGCTCTAGCATCAGGGAACCACTGTTCCATGGTCATCTTGTTAGGTTGCTCTAATTCCCAAACTTGGACATCAACTGGCACAAGAAATAAAAATCCATATTATGTCGGACATATTTGGTGCATGCTTAGCACCGGAAAGGATTGGTTAGCTGTATCTACCTCAGTCTTGAAGGCATTTTTTGTCCTATGCTATCAGGCTTGTGTCTGAGCAATCACAAGAAAAAAGCCACAGCCTATTGTAGTGTGATTTATCTTTTTCTGTCATATATGGAGCCAAAAAGCTTTGACGCGATAATAATATTTCTTACAGTAAGCTTTGAATTTGCTAGGCCGGAGTGCATTTTGGTGTATTGGGTAACTTTGATCATTCATATCGCTGAGCACTAAGCAAATTGAAATGAGAATGCAACACTGTGCTTTGGAGAAAAATGAAGTTCTCAACTTCAATTCTTACGTCATGTGCCAGTTATATGATTGTTATAAAATGACAATATTGACTTTCATGTTGCAGAGAGAGTGATCTATGATGATGCAACAGAACAGAAAAATGCATACTGTGGCTACAACTGTTGAGCATTAGAGTTTTGATGCGAGAGCACCAGCTATGCAGTTTCTTCATTAGCTTGGCGACGAGATTCACAGACTGTCAGTGTAATGTGCCTTGTTCTTTTTCTTCTGCGAGCAGGAAAGCATGGAGATATCTGGGGAGAGAGACAACAGCATTTTCTGCTGTGTATTCCTTTGTCAAACTGTTTCCTTTTTTCATTTGTATCCTTGCACAATCCCAGAGTGAAAGCGTGATTAATAGGTGAGATGTCACAATGCCGTAAGAATTCATTTAGTCTCGTGATATAGCTTGGATTTCCTTTTTTTAGTCCAAATTTGTGCTGTCTTTGGGAGCAACTTGATCGAATTTGTGGAAATATTGTCAGATACATACAATGAGTTAAAGTGATTTTCTTTTTCTTTTTTTACCCTGTTCATGCAAGCGAATTGTCATGGTACGGGACTGAACGAAGATTTTGAACCAAATAACGTTGCCGATGGAAGTCGTTGAGAAAAAATGAATCGACCGCAAGAAGACATAATTAGTCTGAAATTGGCATTATTTTTCGGTTTCAATCATCTACTAGAACTTTGCGTGCGGCTATCTAGTGGACCAAACAGCCTGAGTTTTTAACTGATGTTAGGTGGAAGGATGTAAACTATAAACCATGACATGAGATTCTACAAAGCTTTCTTGCTAAGTACCCTTTCATCTGAGCTGGCAAGAGCAGCATCACTTCTTTTTAAACAACAAGGACGTAATGTGGATTACATACGAGGAGAAGAAAGTATTCAATGGTTGCATGGTATCATTCAATTCTTTTCGGTCCTATCTTGTTTGTCTGTGTTCATTTTTTTTCTACACCAAGAATTTCAGTGTTAGGCTTCTCCTGTCCAGTGTAGATTTCCTTACGAGAAAAGGACCTGCAGTGTTAGAATCAGTTTTGCCAAATCCAACCCTTGCTGCTTCTTTACTTCATGTTATGAAACATCCGTTGAATGAGGGCCGAAATCTCCCAAGACGACCTCCATTTCGAGCTGAAAAGTACATGAAAAAGTAGAGTTTCGGAATGCACTATAATTGGCAAACGATGCAAAGCACCATATTTTGGAACAAATTTAGCAGCACGGTCGCACGAAATGTGAGAAGCGACTCTTTCAAGAGATCGCAGCCTCTTGAGCACAACAAAAAGTGGAAGCTGAGCAATCCGAGATGCAACACCAAGAAAATTAGCCTGAAAGTAGATAGAAATTGGCGGGAGAGGGGGAAGAGCATAATACACATCAATGAGACTCGAGCAATTAAACTGATCACAACATCATGGGTTATCATTTTATATTACAAGGGAAAATTTGATTTTTTTTTTTCCTTCAAAAAGCATGGCCACACATAAAACCTGCAAATAAAAGGCCAATCTATAGATGCACAGAGACTAACATGCATTAAGAAAAATAAAATGAAATCGATTAACTAACGTGGAAGAACAAGAAATAGGGCATCAGACAGACGAAAGAGGAAGTAAAGTGACAACAACGGAATGGAGGGAAGCTTGCCATCGTTTAATAGCCAAGTTAGGAGAACAATGGCACACCGTGATTAGAAATAGTACTTGGAACAGCTCTTCGCTATCAGCAGATGTTTGCATTAGAAGAAGTTGATGGGAAAGATGAGGCAGTCTTCTTCGGTAGAGTTCAGAGGTACAGGAGAAGAAAACGAGGCCATTAATGGCTTGGCACATAAAGAGGGTAACCTGGTCCCTGGTCGTAGGGTTATAAATGAGCGGGTTGGATAAAAAATGATCAAATCCATTTAATTTAATTAACTCATTTATTACATAGTACAAATTTAGTGGTCCAAATTCCATCCGTACTCAATCCATATTATTAAAACATGTCTATATTTTATTAAACTTATGAATATGAAAATAAGTAGGAATTTATCCCCTTTCGAGACCCTTTTTGGAAAACGAAGAAGAAATAAGAAAACCAATCTCCTTGTTTTCTTCTTTACAATGGGTAATCTTATCATAACAATGTTAAAGTTTCTTTTTCTAAAGACGTAATTAATAATGGCGGATAAGCTAAAAAAGACTTGCTATAATAACTCGTTTTAGTAAATAGTTTATGGAGTAAGTTTTAGGTTCCGTTTATTTTGCGAAAAATATAGTATTTTCAGAAAATATTTTTCAAATAGCCATTTTCTAGAAAAAAAATATATCATATTTTCCAGTGTTTGGCTAAAATCTTAAAATGAGTTTGAAAATATTTTTCACTTTTCCGTAAATAAAAATCTTTTCCTCTATGAACTAATTTAATAATTTTTTATTTTTATATCTTTTAAATCGATTTTTTTAATTATGAACGAATTGCATAGGATCCGGCCCGGCTCATAACTTGAAGAAATAGAGATGCTTGACCGTTCTTTATTTCTGAATCGATGTTTTGGCTTAATTGAAGTGAAGATGATGTGCAAATTTAAGTTTCTGATCTGCAGTCATGGGGATGGCCGCGAACTGGGGAACTCTCGGTTTGGGTCCGCTTGACGTCTACCCGTGCTCGTGTGGAGGTGACCGGGGGTGGCAGATGGCCGGGGGTAGTCGCCGGGAGCAAAAGCAAGAGGTCGAGGAACTTGAGCTTGCGTTTTAAGATCTCTCTGCTCTCAATTTTCTTTATTTTTTGCAGAAAGTCTGTCCATGAGTATGCGTGTGTCCTTGTGGGGATATCAATCACGGTGGAGAAGAAGTAATAGATGGGATGGATGATGCCGAAAACGGAACTGGGTTTCTCCATTCACTTTCGCCTGAGTTGAATTTGAATGGTTTCAAGAGGATTATGCATGAACTTTTCAGTCTGGGCATTCTTCTGCAAAAATTCAAGAACTAATCCCATGCAAGATGAATACAAAAAAGGAAAAAAAAAGGAAGAAGAGAACCCTACCGATATCAACAACTTATTATGCGAATTTGATTAAGTGGACCTTCATGGCATTGAAGAAAGGACGAAGAAACGAAGCAATTTGAGAGATGGTGCCAATCTCAAATTTCTTTTAGTATTTTTCTTTTTAATCTTTATCCAAATTTTGTTATGGGCGACAATGCTCCATTTCAGTTGTCGGAAAAATCAAGTGGTAGCCATTGGGCAGGCTTAGGCTCTTATTTGAGACAAAGTGGCCATTTTAGGTCCTCATTGAGATAAAGTTTAATTTAGACCCCATTTGAAAAAATGATTTCACCTCAGATCCTTCTTTGTAATTTTGTTGAGTTTTTATTTGTCACTTTTGTTCCGATAGTAGAAAAGTTACTTTTGATTTGTGTTCCAAACTTATTTCTAGAATATAAATTTGTTCCACATATAGAAAAATAAAATAACAATAACAAACAAAATTCTATTCTAAACCTGTTCTTAAGAACAGGACAAAAAAAGGAAGAAATAAAATGATTATTAGGGGTGTGCACCCGGATTGAGTATATCCGAGAATCCGACCGGCCTGGAAATCAATTCCCAAAATTCAAAACCGGTTTAAATCGGTTCGGGAATCGGATATGATTGATTACCCAACCAAGAACCGGTTCCCGGATCAGTTTTGGAATTCTTAAAAGATCTTTTGAACTACCTGTGTGCCCTATATAGAAGGGCAACCAATACAGAAACGTATAAGCAACAAGCTTGGAGAAGAAGAGGCAGAATGCAAACGGTACCACACCAGGCAATCTCCACGCCTCCAAGAAGCCTACTGCATCTGAAGACTCGACGTCCTTCACATTACTCGCGTGAAGCAAACCCGCCTCTTCAGATTCCAGCTTCTCTGAAGTTTCAATGTCCGCCGCTCCCACATTCATCTCAAACTCCTTACCTGGTGACTCAAATTCAGGATCCTCAGGTGCGACCACTAGAGATAGAAAAATTAAGACACCAATCAAAATAACCAAAACCAGGCAATACAAAAGACCAACCCCAACCATACTCCCACACCCCAGATGCCACCAGCAATCCAATAATGTTAGCAACAGATGTATGTGAATTCCATACGCTCATAATCAACCCTCTCTTAGCTTGCTGCACCCCCACAAATTTCATGGGATAGCTATTTCTATTCAGGTTAAGGAACGGACCATAAATTCTTTATTCTGACAAAGAAAAGTAACATTCCGTATGAACAGTAATTTCCAATAAATTCTTGAGCTAAATAGAAAAAGAATGATTTTTTCATCAGGAGTAGACTGATAATTTAATGAGTATTCTTACAAATAATCATCTTGTTAAGTGAAAGTCCTCTCGATCACAAGATCCTATAAGTTAAAAGACGATATTTCCTAAGCAAGCTTTTACGATTTTTCCTCTCTTCGGTCATTAGGCCTATTCGGAGCAAATAGAGCTTATCTAGCTTTTTCTTCTCATTAGTCAATGATGAATTAGCGAGAGAAAATTGAAATTATTCGAAAAATGAGAAATCCTCAAATACATACATAATTGGCCACCCAAAATCAAGAAAGTACTATTTTATCTTTATAGGTTCTATTTTTAAATTAAAAATCATAACTATTCAATATTAATAATCATAATGATGTAAACTATATAGTTTAACACAGAATACTTGAATCTCACCCATCGATACAAATTATTTTTTTTTATTAAATACCTAGTTGGTATAAAATTACACCTATTTTTCAAATCCATGCAAGTCAAGTCCCTTAATTACGGAAACAGAATCTGGTCCAGATAGATTGGTTTGTGAATTAGGAGCATGTAATATGAAAACTGGAATTATCTCGGGATGCTACCCGTGCAACGGCATGTACCTGGCTTTATTCGTATTCGACAAGACCGCATTATTAGATGTAGAAACCTACTACTTAAATTAGTTATTGTTCGACCAAAAAAAAAAAAAATTAGTTATTGAACCATGCCGAATTACCAAACTCAAACGTATATTAGCTTCATAAAGTTTTAGAACTGGGCAAGATCCCATATTCGATTATTTTGGATTCTGTTTACGTGTATTCTTTTAATTGTGAATTTGTACGTAATTCTATATTAGAATATGCTGTTCACTCGGGTCATTAAAAATAAAGCACCATGTAATAAAGTAAAAGAATAGTACGTAACAAATGTAAATAAATTGGATTAACAAAAAACTGGTTGAAAAGTGAAAAGACATGATATCAATAATAAGTTTTCATTATTGACTAATAATATGAAGTACTTCTCGAGTTTTTGCAGCATGTAGAATGAGAATTGTAACGTATCCCTTGTTACGGATAATGAAATTAACATTTTTTTAATAAAAGGAAAGATGATCAGTGCCAGAAATATATTTGGAAATGAAAATGATCATTATATCATGAAACATTGTCAAAAAATATCTGGATGAAAAATTAAGTCATAAACAATCGTACTAGTTGCAAATTTTCTATAAGTACATTCTTCGAACTTTTTCTAGCGAAATTTATGAAGATAACATAAACTTCTCGTCAATCCTAACACACCAACCATCAAAGACTCTATTCACCAACAATGCCCTCACAACTCTACCGAGCTCGAAAGAAGCAAACGAGTCCAAGCAGGCATATTCAATTTGACAATCCGTGAGCATCTTATAGTCCTAGCTATTCAATCCTTCAACTTTTCAAGTTTTATGGATGATCCTGGATAGTTTTTTGAGACCCATGTATCGCCACAAGTGGTTAATCAACCTCTCTGCTGCCGGTGCATGGATGTCAATGTTGCATGACACGTCAACTCCATAGTCCTTGGTGAGCTTCCTCACGTCTTTGTCCATGCCAACTCCAACGCAAGTGTACTTCACGTTGGCGAGGAACATAAAGAGCAATGTGCAAATTCACCTCATGTGAAGAGGTTGGAAGATAATGCACTTTTGGCTGACTAGAGCTGGAGAGTTGCAACTCGGTGAGTATCATTATTGGGCTTGTAACTCAAGCACCACTCAATATCGAGGCTGACAATTAGCCTATTGAGCCTACGACAATTATTATTGGGCTCGGAACTCAAGCACCACTTGGTATCGAGGCTGACAATTAGCCTATTGAGCCTACGACGGTGAAGGTGCTCAATTTTGTGAATCCAATGGCTAATGACAGCAGGCTCGTCAGTGACTCATCTTGTAATTTTATCGTTGTGGAAGAGAATTTGCATATAGAAAACATATTGCCTTAAAAGATAGAGCAGAAGAGCCATGGAGGGAGTTGATGCAAACAAATCATGAAACGATGACTTCATTTATACCTAAGTTGACTAAAAATAGGAAATATTATCCATTTAAGCCGTGTCAAATTAGGAAAGTTGAAATTAAGTTAGAAAATATTCGCGTTATTATTTTTGCAGAGCAAATCACGAAAAAAAAAGTTCTAGAGAGAAGCTCTTGAGAGAAGAGAACTCTATTACTAAATGTCTGGATGAATATAATGAGCGGGGAAAGCATCTCTTTTTATACTGGAGGCCCTTCCCTTACAACCGTTGATAGACCTTTCATTTGGCGAATGGGATTGTATATGCTGGCCTACCAACTACCGAGGGAATTCTAGAACTCAGGACAATTACCGTTCTGCCCAACCCTGAGAACATTCTCAAAGCTCCAAGAGAAACCCTAGGCAATCTTGGGCATGTCCTTTAGTCCTAGGAACCTTGAGACTGTGACAAAAGAATCGGGGCAAGAGAAAAATTGTTAAATGCTCAAATGAATGGTACATCTTTTGGTAATTTTGTGCATTCCTAATATGTACATGGTTCATCTAGACCTAGGCTTCTTTTTGTACATCAGTTAAATGATTAGCCACTAACGAACTATTGAGTCATGAAAGTTGAACCATCTTGTAAGGTGTAAAAGCATTATTGAAAGGCCAAAACATTAATGCTCTCTCTTCTTGTTATTCTGATTGTCGATCACCGTCTGTTCAACATAATTACATTTATGATATCATGCATTTTGAACCATTGATTTTTACATTGAAATTTAAGTCAGCCTCAACTAAGGAAGAAACTTTATCTACTTTGAACTTTCCCTTCATAGAATTGCCCAATATGTACAACCCTGGGAAGATGAGGAGCTGAAATTTTCAGGATCGAATCTTGACCACGAATAAATTTGGGAGAATCGATCACCAACTCTCTCAAATCTCTAGATCTAATTTTAATGTGCTTGAAGCCCCAGCGGCCTTTTAACTCAAAGAACTCTAGAACAGGGCAGCCGTTCAAAACTCTCGTGATCGCATTATCCTCCAACTCCGCATCATCAATGCGCAATCTCTTGACTGAACACCAATTCACAGCGCCCATCACCGAAAAACAGCAGAGAGACCCGTGAAAACTCACCGAGGTGCAGCGGAAAAAGAATTGCGGCAGCGTATAAATGTTATCGTTGGGCAGGGTGATCGACACCTCTTCGACTCGTCTTCGGCAGCAAAGCGGAGCCATCTATCATTCCTTGACTGGTGGAAGGAGGCGAGACAGGGAGCGTAAAAGAGGAAGCTCTTCATCTTTATTGCAGTGGAGCGTAACAGCACCGCGTCCAAAATTGCCACGAAACATCTCAGTTAAAATGCCAATTGATCGCCCACTTCTAGCATGCCCTATGCATTCCCTTCTTTGTTTTAACGGACGTGATTGCAATTGAGACGTTCCTAGTAAGTTTAGATTCATTAATTATTTTTATTATTATCTTAATTTAAAGGATCCCACCAAGTGGGAATTTGACTGAAGGACGGTGCAAATTCATTTCAACAAGTGAGGGTAGCAATTCTTGTTGATTTTCATTTCTATGTCCAAGAACCTTCAATTGCACGAAAAGAATTTGGAGTAGATGATAATTACATACATGAACTAAATATCACATGTGAATGTCCCAATTAGAACACTTATATTCATAAACGTAGCGTATGAGATAAGAGAAATGTAACGTCGATTAGCAAAATGCTTACTTCTCAATGAATTAAGATGATCATTATAGGATATGGCGACTCAAATAGTAATATAAGTGATTAACGCATTCCCCTTTCTCTTTTATATATATATATTATAATGAAGCAAGTGAAGTTGTTCATATCATTTGCGACTGTTAAAGTACACGATAACAATATTTATGCTCACATGATATCTATCAATAAGAACAGTACTTGTGGGATAAGTGATTCGTTAATACACACATCAAATTAATTGGGAAGGACACATACCTTAACTCGGCCCAATGAGATCCACCCAAGCGTTGGATAAACTCACGATACTGTTAACCTAGAAACTGGGTTTCTATAAACATTTTTTACTTTTGACACAAAAATTGTGATTGGTCATGTGTTGAAGCCAGCCGTGAAATACTTTTCAAGGACTACTTTGTGCAGAAGAGTATTTCGAGCAAAACATCTGTGCTTTCTTTTGCTTCCATAAATGTAAATGGGGTCCCGCGTTCCGCCCCGCCAACGGTTGCTGCAATCATTAAGAATATTGGGACCCACCCGCTCTTTCGAAGACCCTCTGAACTCTCTGATGGCCTGAGAACCCGAGTACTAACAAATATAAAAAAATCAGGTAGGTGAACTCTTTACGTCGAACTATAAAAATGTTGACGGTTATTGTGGCTCTGTTTTCTGAGCTACCAAAGCATAGACATGTACATAGTCGTCGTCGTCATCACTCCACAGACGCCAGTGTGTCGCGGCTTCCATCCTCGTCAAGAACAGAGAACATCATTTGTTATTGTTGTTGCCTCAAGAATTTCTAAAAACTCGACATTGTTACTATTTTGGAAATGAATTGCTAGAAATTGAAGATTTAGCCCCCTCAATTTTCTTGTTTGTTAGGTAAATTTGTGTTATCAAGGCCAACCATTTTTTTCCTCCGAGGTACATATGAACATTTTTTATTATAACCTATTTATAGTGTGTTACTTTTCACAATTCTTGTATCCAAATTTATTCCTTCTATTGAGACCCGGTCAAATTGAATCGGGGAAAATCATCTATCAACGAATTCCAATCAATTGGAAAGTGAAGCAAGCAAAGCACTGCAAAGTCGCCGTGGAGTTAAAGTTGATTTCTGGCCATCCATGGATCACATAGCAATTATTAAGCTTAGTGTCATATTAACTTCGCATTGCCGAGGCTTCGCTAACTTTGAATTCCCGACAACTAAATGACTCGAAATAATTGTCCCTCTCTTTCTCTCCCTTCCTTTATGTCTCTCTTTATTTACATTTCATATTTTCCTGAATATTTCTTGTTGAGTTGTGAGCATTTAAAATGTTCATCAACATAAAATAAGATATACAAAAGGAAACTCAATGGAACTCATCTCTTTCAAGAATAGATTGGCGGTGCTCAACTAATGCTCTCGCGTCGGCAATTAACGCCTAGCAACCCCAGCCCTAGTTTGTTCAATTAGATCCCAAGCCATCACATGTCTTTCTAGCGCCTTCAATTTTTTTTTTTAAATAACTTTTTTTTTAATCTCATAGCCGCTCTGGAGAACAAAATATTGGGTGGTCCGGGACCTCCACGTCAGCGTGGTCCCGGACCACTCACGACGTGCCATGTGGAGGGATGGCCCCACTTGGTGTCTTCGGCTTTCTTCCCCCTCTCTCCTCTTCGCAGCCTGCCGACGCCCTCTCTCCTCCTCTCTAGCCTGCACGCTCTCTGTCCTGTCAGAGCATTCATTGCGGCCTAAACTTTTCCCTTTCCTTCGTTTGAGAAGGAAAGCGCTTCCTCTGTCCCTCTCCATTTGTTCCCTTTCGGAATTTTGAATCTGAAATTTTCTCTCTCTCCGCGCTCGTTAATGCTCCGTCGTGCATCAAGCGGCCGTTCCCCTGCCGTCGCCGACGAACCACATCACGGCCGCCCCTACTCCGGTGCTCGCTCGCTTCTCTCTTCGGGCTCGTCGGTACTCCGTCGTTCGTTCCGGCGGTGCAACACGCGGAGGAGAAGCAGGCCTCTTCGAGAGCTCCCCTCAACGTCGGCGAGCGTCGCCCGCCGAGCGGAACCCCCACACACGGAAGGCTCGGAGGCGAGGTTGCTGGAGAAGAAAGGTTGAGCCCCTCCGCCTCCGCTGGTTGCTTCCATCGCCCCTTACCCCGACGCCGACGCCGCCGACGCTCCTCCGCCTCACTCTCACGACGCCGCTCTGCTCTCTCTCCCCCTCAGCGAAGTCGTGCCTCTCTTCCAGCGAAACGCGACGCCAACGACCCTCCACCTCCGCCTCCACCGGTTGACTCCGTTGCCCTCGACTCCGACGCCGACGCCGACGCCGCCTCCTCCCCTGAACGCGACTCTGACGCCGACGCCCCTCCGCCTCCCTCTCGCGACCTCTAGTCCGCTTTTCTTCTTGTTCCCTCGCCCTTGGCCTCCAAATGCTGATGTTTCCGATAGCAGTAAGTTCTCCAAGGCAGTTGAGTATTTTCGGTTGGTGGGACGTGTAATGGCTAAAGCTCTTCAAGATGTGGACGGCTTTTGGACCTGCCAATGTCTCCAACGTTCCATAAGCTTGTGCTTGGACAAGTAGGCACCTTCCTCATGATCTCTTTTGTGAAAGCTGCATTTTGCATAAAGTGATATAACTCTACTTCATTTGATCCAGGAGCTTGATTTGTGTGATATCATCTCTTTTGATGCCGAGGTTGGGAAGGTATTGGAAGAGTTGCATGCTCTTGTTTGCCGTAAACAATTTCTGGAATCAAGCAGTGACGACAATCGTGATGCAATTGCTGATTACATTTTCGCGGGGCCCAAATTGAAGATCTCTGTTTCGATTTTACACTTCCTGGTTATCCGGACTATGTCTTGAAGTCGGGACGAAACTGTATGGCTTTCTGACTTACATTACTAATTGCGTCTAGAGCTTTTGTTCTTTATTTGGAATTTATTTCCTTGTTATTTTTCAGGTTGACGTAAATAACCTGGAGGAATACTTATCCTTGGTGGTTGATGCGATTGTCAAAACGGGAATTGCTCGACAGATGGAGGCATTCAGAGGAGGCTTCAATCAGGTTAAGTGCCTTCATGGTCTTTGATGGAATAAGTTCGTGTGCAATGAAACCATTGTTATAACTTCACCGACTTTGTTGCCTGAAAGGGACAATCCTCTATTAAAAAAATGTGTGATATGAAAACAAAAGGGCTTTAGGCCATACAGCTTTGATAAGAATGGCATAAAGTATTGTGCAGTTATACCAAATATCTTGATTTGATGATTCTGTCATGGCTTTATTCTTGCATGGCAACTCAGTTGACTCATGCTTTAAAACTAAAAATATAATGGTGAGCGTGATTCCTTTTCTCGCTTTAGAATTGTACCTGATTTGTGGTATATGTTGGTCAGGTTTTTGACATCTCATCTCTACAAATATTTACTCCACATGAACTGGACTATCTGCTCTGTGGCCGTAGAGAGATGTGGGAGGTAAATTTGGCATTGGCATTGTCATCAAGCTTTACCAGACACTCGGCAAATGTATTTTAGCTGTCCATAGAAATTTTCCCAGGCGGAGACACTTGCGGAGCACATAAAATTTGATCATGGCTACACTGCTAAGAGCCCAGCAATTTTATGTGTGTGTTTCTTCAGTAAATCTAGAGCTCTGTTTTGGTTGTGGTTATTGGCTTCTTAAAAGCTCACAGATTTTTTTTTTTTTTTTTTTTTTTTTTTTTTAACAATAGTTACTTGAGATCATGGGAGAGTTCACACCTGAGCAGCAGCGGGCCTTCTGCCAGTTTGTTACCGGGGCTCCAAGACTTCCACCAGGTGGTCTGGCTGTACTGAATCCAAAGCTAACAATTGTGCGGAAGGTATGAAATGATTAGATAACATGGATCCATTACCGAAGGGGCACTCTTGATTTTTGAATTACTTCATGAACCTGCCAAGTAGCATCAGATATGGATTTACAAGTACACTATAGCATTTGGTGTAATTAGGCTCCTAGCTCATGTGGATATAGTGTCATTTGGAATTTTATGTGCATGCTTTATTGATCACTCATTTTTATGAAGATCTAGCTACATGTGCTGATTTAGTTGTGGATCACCAAGTAATGCAAGCCGTAATTATTTTGTTCTCATTTGTGCAGCATTCTTCTACTGCCAGTACTGTACCAACTAATGGAAATGGTCCTTCAGAGTCGGCAGATGATGACTTGCCAAGCGTGATGAGTTGTGCTAATTACTTAAAACTTCCCCCATATTCTTCAAAGGTACCATATATAATTGTAGAAGTTCATTATTCTGTCTGTTCACTGTCATTAGTCATTTGCATCTATCGCTAACTATTTGCTGCAACTTAAACAGGAGATTATGTACAAGAAATTGCTTTACGCTATCAATGAAGGGCAAGGATCTTTTGTGTTATCGTGAGATTTTAAGACTAACAAAAAGGTCTCTGTATATTAGAACATAGGGTCAATATCTGGTCTTTGATGATCTTGGTGTTGGAAGTAGCATCATGTTCTGCAGTTTTCCCAAGAAATGGCATCATTTTTTGTCCTAAATAGAGGCAATCCAAATGTCAGCTCTGTCATCCCATGTAAGGTTTTGCAGTCTTGGTTTGCTGGCAGCTTCTGTTTTTCTTGACAACCGTTGCTAAGTCTTTGCATCTTCTTCTTTCAGATTTCGATTGGATTTTATTCAGGAAGCCTGGAGCTGTAAGGAGAGAGAATTTGAAGCCTACCCTTGCAGCCTACTAGAGCGTGTAAATAAGTAGTGCCCATTTGTTTTTGCCCCTTTCCTTTTTAACTTGCTCTGTTTAACTATCATACATGTATGTCATAAAAGATGGATTTGAAGAGAATAAGAAACGACACATAGCTTTATCCTCTTCTGTACCTACTTTCAATGTTTATTCTATTATTGCATAATCAAATGGAAGCAATTTCGTTCAATTGGTTTGCTCGTGGATGTGTGGGGTCTGCATTTGTGGTTTCTAATGCAGAAAGAATATCTAGTTTGGCGAAACCATGAGGATCAGGGAACCATCCGTGCTAGTTATGTTGGATGTTTTGCCAATTCATGTTCAAAAAATGTACCGTGGACGAGTTTGATCCTTGTGCCGACTGTTCTTTTCCAAGATGCTTTCATGGTTTCTGATGTAGAGAATAAGCTGCTCATAGCCCCTTCGATGAGCCAGAAGACCTAGTCTTTAAAGGGACTTTGTGGTGTTGTGCTTGCACATGTTCGCATTAGGATATTGTCGGCATTGGGTTCATAAGTTCATCGTAATGGTAGGCCTTTGAAGGGAGGTCAACTCATCTCAGTTTGAAGATGTGGAAGTCTCCACTTATGCACCTTCACTAGGATTCTCCTGACGAGCCTTAGTACGATTGGTGATTTGTATGTGAAAAGGCGGAGGGGGAGCATATTGGACACAACGCTATGTCCCTGCATCTCTCGAGTAAGAGAGACCACCCTTAACAAGCATTTTCTTTGGGTTTTCGTGGTACCAGGAGCGAAAGTTGTCCTTCCCACGCCTTGATTGCTAAATTTTTGCTCAATTACAAGAAAATAAGCTGAATGAACCCCTGATTACATAACCAGGTCCTTGTAAAAAGCGTGGAGCATGGATTTTACTTCATATCAGCCAGGATGAAGTCTCTGGATGAATACAGAGGATGAAAATTTATTCATGTGTCATGAAGAATTACAAACGTTAGCTAAGTAATGCTTTTAAAACCATATGTAGAGGAAAATTATAGGCCACCCTGTGCTTCTAGTGGGAGCACTTGGCCTGGATAGCTAATGTCGTCGTGATACTGGGACAGCCATCATTGCCCTTGTCGGAGAGCCCTTGCTCAATCGGAACCACGCAGCTAGTTTTTTCCAGGCAATGTTTCTCGACGATGTCCTTGGAAATGGGTGATGTGCACTTTCCGTAGTTGAAGTTCCCGCAGATGCCATACGGGCTGCCAAAGCTCGCAAACTCAATGGCCACAATCTTCTTGTGGTTCGCGCACTTCAGGTGTGCCGCCATTTTCACTTCGTCCAAGACCGTGTGGAAGTGGCTGTTCTTTCTTGCCCATGACTTCACACTGGGAGGATGGTTCTCGGTGATGTAACTGCAAATCGTATCCCTGTCGACATTGAGGATCTCTATCGATTCAGGGATGCCTCCGTCTTCGTCCAGCACGACGAGTAGATTGTCGGTTGGCTTTATGAAGGATCTTGGGATATGGTACCTGATAAAGCGAAGGGAAAACCGGATAAATCAAAATCGCGTTACATTTTTACTTGGCGGTATCTTTCTTGGGTGAACTTTTGCAGGTACTTACTCCGACTGAGTTGGCTGTCAGAGAGGGGAAAGGTAAGTGTACCAGTAGCGGCCAATGCTCTTGCCATGGACCCAAACCATTCCCTTGGTCATTTGAGGCAATCGAATGGCGACGGGTTGATCTCCTTCTGGAGCATCTAAGTATGTCTGCAAAAACAATGATCAATAGGCGATTGCATTAGACAATCTTATACATGACAATTGAGTTTTCAGACGATTCGAAAAGATGTAGCTAGTCAAATTTACACTGAATTCTCATGGGGTCTCTCCTCAAGAATTCAGAAACTAGCCAAGTGTTGATGGGATGCTAATGTTGGATCTATTGTCATATTCTCTGCATTTTACTAGTAAATTCCAATCTCACGATGACCTGAAATGCGATAATTCAGGATGCCGTATCATGGTATGTTGTTAAAGAGAGATCATTTATGCCTTACCTTGTACCATGTTAAGAGCACGCCCGACTCCCTTAGTAGCTTCCGTCCATTGCACTCGGTGCAACCCTGACTGTGTGTACACTCGGACCTTCTCTCCATCCAAGCCCATCTGCATCACAAATCCAATTTTATTTTGATCAGTATTATTTACGAAAACAGGATGGTTTGTCTACTTTCGGCCACAGCCAATGTTCCTTTCTCGAGTCATGTATCTGTACCTGATGACCCCAGCCATTAAGTGTCAAATCCAGTGTCCCGGTGTTCAAACCTAGGATCGTCACTAGACGAGGCCCTGCATATCGGTGCTCCATGTAGGCTCCGCTGTCCTGCACGACTGGGCAAGATTCATCAGCCTAGTTTGAGTTAGAGGAAAAAGCACAAATGGAATCGATTAGAGCTTCTCACCGAAAGACCCACTGTTGAACCCAACAGAGAAATATGGTTCACTCCAGGCTTCAAGTCGATAGGCTTTTGCAGGACAAAGCTCTTGTCGACGTGACTGCCATGGGCAGATCCTGAACAATATCATCAACACGCTCTATTAATTTGCCTAACAAATGGCTAGCGGTTGCCATTCTCTGTTTTGAGTGCCTAATAAGTCAGTTGTTATGCTAAGAGTGAGATTGCTTAATGATGAACTCTCCATTTACAAATGCAAGCATTGCATCACCGAGACTGGCTACGCGGAGAACCGGCTTTATGTCTTTTCGCATTGGCAGATCACGGACTCCCAAATCTAAGCTGCAATGAGTCAGTGCAGCATTCCAAATTTTTGCTTCAGTAAATTGGCATTACCAAAATTTTGCTCTCTTGACTGAAGAAAAGTCATCAATACTAACCTTGTCGTAAACCACGCATATTCTGTGGTATCTTTAGTCAGACTGTAGAGCTTAGCTGGTATCTTGGCATTGACAGGCACTCGGTTGGTGTTTGGAATGATTTCCAGCGACATTTCCCACTTGAGCTTGTTTGCCTTCTCTCGCGACCTCTAGTCCGCTTTTCTTCGGACTAGAGGTCGCGAGAGGGGGGCGGAGGGGCGTCGGCGTCGGCGTCGGCGTCGGCGTCGAGGGCGACGGAGTCAACCGGTGGAGGCAGAGGTGGAGGGTCGTCGGCGTCGCATTTCGCTGGAAGAGAGGCACGACTTCGCTGAGGGGGGAGAGAGAGCAGAGCGGCGTCGCGAGAGGGAGGCGAAGGAGCGTCGGCGGCGTCGGCGTCGGGGTAGGGGGCGATGGAAGCAACCGGCGAAGGCGGAGGGGCTCAACCTTTCTTCTCCAGCAACCTCGCCTCCGAGCCTTCGGGGTCGCTCGCCAACATTGAGGGGAGCTCTCGAAGAGGCCTGCTTCTCCTCCGCGTGTTGCATCTGCGATCCCGGGAACGCCGGAACGAACGACGGAGTACCAACGAGCCCGAAGAGAGAAGCGAGCGAGCATCGGAGGAGGGGCGGCCGTGATGTGGTTCGTCGGCGACGGCAGGGAACTGCCGCTTGATGCACGGCGGAGCATTAACGAGCGCGGAGAGAAGGAGAAAATTTCAGATTCAAAATTCCGAAAGGGAACAAATGGAGAGGGACAAAGGAACGAACGGGCGCTTTCTTTCTCAAACGAAGGAAAGAGAAAAGTTTAAGCCGCAATAAATGCTCTGACAGGAGAGAGACAGCGTGCAGGCTAGAGAGGAGGAGAGAAGGCGTCGCAGGCTACGAAGAGGAGAGAGAGGGGAAGAGGGCGGAAGACACCAAATGGGCCCACCCCTCCACATGGCACGTTGTGAGTGGTCCGGGACCACGCTGACGTGGAGGTCCCGGACCACCCAATATTTTCTCCAAAAAGTCACCTCTTTTTTTCTTTTTTCATTCAAGTATGCAATGTAAATGGTAACAAAAGAAGCAAGCTATCCTAAAAGGAACTTTTAGCTTTGCAGGCCTCTAATACCCGTACAATAATGATCCTAAACTGCGAAGTACTTCCCAGGGCAATAGCAAGCACAATACCCCTAGCCTTATAGGCGTCTCTCTCTCTCTCTCTCTCTCTCTCGGATGTCAGCAAAGATTATGTCGACCTTTATTCACTCTCATTCCCATTTGAGCCTATTATTTTCTTCCCAATTGAATAGCAGGCACGACAATTTCCATGTCGTGACGCCCCACTAGAATTGTAGGCCTCCAACCCCATACAATAATGATCCTAGACATACTTCCCGAGGGAATAGCTAACCGCTGATGACGAATGTTGTAATTATCGTTGTTCACTTTCACACCTAATATCAACACACTACTCTTAAATATCAAGGCCATGATGGATTTCTAGACATAATAAATGTAAAATCAATATTAATATATTTTTCACAATAATACACATTTAAATTGAAGTAAAGATAAACTAAATTAATGATAATTTGCTGAAACGAAAATTGACTATGCTCCCAATCAAATTATGTATATGATTTTCTTACTATCATTATTTTTTCTTAATTTGCTCAAATTTAAGTTTAGTTGGTAATTTTTTCAATTTTTTTTAACTTACGAACTCCCATTAAAAAAGATGATTATATGATTTCATGTAATTTTCACATTTTCTATTAAGGCTTTATTCGTTTTGTGAAAAATGTGGCATTTTTTGAAAATATTTTCTAGGAAGTCATTTTCCAGAAAAATATAATTATTTTCCCGTATTCGGATGAAACTTAAAAATGAAGTGGAAAATATTTTTGGTTGTTTGGTAAGGAAAATCTTTTCCTTCACATACTCTTTTCATTCATTTTATTTTTTAGAATGGATTTTTCATATCTTTTAAAAATTAATTTTTAATTATTTTTCTTTTTTATTTTTATTTTCTTTTTTCTTTGTTTTCCATCTCATTCTTTCTTGGCCGCTCGCCAGCCACGGCGATAGCCTATGACCAGCCACCGACGAGCCTCGAGCTCATCGATGAGCACAAGGCTTGCCGCTCCCCAAATTGGCGAGCGCGAGCGTTGAGTGTCGAGCTCGAGGTTCGCCGATGACTGCCGACGACTAGCTAAGAAAGAAGAAGATGAGAAACAAAAAAAAAAAGGAAATTAAAAATAATTTGAATTAAAAAAGAAAAAGAAGATTAAAAGAATAATTCGAATAAAAAAAAAAAAGAAAAGAAGAAGAAATGATAAGAGGAAGTGAGGATTCGTAAAAGTGTAAAATAAGAGAGATCAAGTCGAAATGTTTTTCACTTTTCAAAAGTGAAAAATATTTTCCTTTAATTTATATAACTTTTTTCCTTTTATGGAAAACATTTTTATCAAGGAATTCATTTTTTTGTGAAACGAATGCTAGAAAATCTGGAAAATATTTTCACGAAAATTATTTTTCCGCGAAACGAATGTAACTTAAATATCAAAATGTATAGCATAATGTGAACCAATATACAAAACATTCATGCAACAATTATAATCAAAAGTAGAATTCAAGATGCAATGAAAAGATCAACGATCTCCAATTATTATTCAAGATTGCTCGAAACTAGAAAATTACAAGTATGTTAAACCATATATATACTATTATTGAACCAAACTCTACACAACCTGTATATGGTCCCATAGAGAAATACAAAATAAAAGGAATAATCAAATACACTTATACCAAAAAAATACGCATATTTAGGGTTTTATATGCATTTTTATACCTTTAAAAATTTCAAACATGTAAAGTAACTATATCATAATACAGAGCACTACACCAATCACGCTCCTATCGAAGCTCACATGCGCCCATAAGCGCTGGTTGAGTGTGTGGCGCATGTGCTAGGCCAAAATCCAACTCTAAGCCAATTCGACTAGTTCAACTAGTCGATTGGTTAGATCGATTCAACCGTTGATCAGTCAATTAGGTTAGTTATTGAGTCAGATTGAGTCGAGTTGCTGATTGAGTTGGATCTCCAATCGAATTAGACAGTGACATCATCAGGTTGGGCTACCAATCCGAGTTGCTGACGTCATTGGTGACACCAATGCTCTAGGCACCAATTTGCATGTGGCCACCGACGCCACAACTTCTAGCCACATGTGAAGGCACGTCTTGCATCTTCCGACGACGTGCCATCTACTAGTTTGGTCGTCTCAATGAGTTCTTTCATCCCATGTGATCAAAATTGATTTCCTCCAAAAAGAATATTTCAAGAGTCGACCATAATAGAATGGTCGACTTCATCCTCTGAATCTATTCTTCACTTCTAGTTTGTCTTCAACCATTTATGTTGCAATTTCCAAGCAATAAACATGCAGACGATATGAAGTTAAACCTTTCGATCTCCATATCAAATAGCAAGTGAAAACTTGATGGAAAAACAAAGCAGAGATCCTAACCTAGCTCTAATACCAAAGTTGGAAAAAAGTCAGCGAAAGAAACGACTAACTTTTCATTACTCAACAAAAGCGATTACTCAAGAATATATGTTGAATCACCAACGCGCAATGGATAAATCTATGATTTCACAATGGTCTAAATAAAATCACAATGAAAATATTCTCATTTCACAGCGTTAACACCGATTGTCTTAAAAGCCCGTTTTGTGTGTTTTTCTCTTAGATGGGAGGAGACAAAAAGAGGAAGAGAGAGGGGGGTGGGGGGATGTTCACTTTCTTCATAACATTCTTTCTTTTTGAGTTGGTTATCCTTATCAAGTCATGTGGGAAGTTATTTAACTTGCCCTTAATAGATAACTCTTCACACCTCTTAAAAATTTGTATTTCCATAACATTATATCAAAATGAATCATTGCATCTCAATCGTACTGTCATGGACGAACCATTGCAATATAACAGTAGGAAATGGGAATCAATGGAGTGCAGTGAATTCGACATTTTCAAACCAACCCGTATATAGCCAATATTCAAATCGATCCAATGCAATGAATTTGACATTTTTTAGACCAACCCATATTAGATGCGGGGAACATGCTAGGCCACCAACCAATTTTCAGATCACACTAGAATGCCATGAATTCGACATTTACAGACCAACTCGGATTTAAATACTAGGAACTTTCAAGAGTTGATTATGATCCTTCAACAATTTTTCTTTCAATTGCCAAAGTAAAATAAGAATTTCCCCATTTTCCATGATTATTATTTATTTTTGAATTATTATCCTGAAAAACCTCAAGTTAATATAAATGTGATAAATTTATTCAAGACTAATTTTTAGATTATAAAAAATACTCAAATTAATATACTTATGATAAATTTACTCCTAATTAATAACGTGGACTTGACCGAAGCTAATGGAGTTGATATATTAGTAAGGTTTAATTTAAGATAAATGTATTATGGATGCATTTAAAGTGAGAGTAGGTTGGCTTTTGATCTGCACGAGACGGAGGAAGCCCTTGAAGGGCAACGAAACTAGACTTTCGAGGTTGTTGTGTCGAATTCATCCATAAATTCTCATCAATTCCTAAGCGAAGTTGGGTAGGCGGTGACGTTTCGATATTACAATAAAGGAGTTTAGGACCGTACGAGGGTTCAAATATATTTTCGCATTCTACTTGCCCACTGTTCCGTCTCCATAAATTTAATGCGACTATATTCTTTAAATAATCATAAATAAGGAATATAGGTCGTAAATCACCCTTTGGATTCATAAATCCTTCAACTTTATGGGTTCTAATTGATCAATAGTCATCATTACTAGTTTCTCACGCGAAGATGTACAACAGCTTACCACGTTAAGCTTACCACTAGAGTTTATTTTTATCATTGGTGCACATCTTCATAGTTGCAGCCGCATCCCAAATTCGCCAGCTACTAGGAGTTCTTCATCATACTTATTTTTGTCAACTATCTACACAAGTATATAGTGACTTAGTCCAAGAATTGCACTGCCTAAAAGAACTTTATCAAAACGATGTACACATGAAGCCGACTAACATTTCCTACCTGCCTCATACTCCCTTCTCTATCTCTATCTCAAGGGAGTTGGCAAGACTGCTTTGACAGATTCCTTACATGATGTTCCTTCAATCTTTGAGTATACATCTGTCCACTAGTAATCCTACAAACCTATAAATAGAGAATCTAGACCTTTCAAGATCAGAACAGAAATACGCCAAATTTCTAAATAGAAAATCTGAAGAAATAGATAATTTATTTATATAAAACAAAACCTCCAGAGACAGATGAGTAGGTCCGGTATGGGATCCACGTTTACCTTAGAAAGTAGGCCTACTCATCTACCTCTAGAGGTTTTGTTTGACATAAAGAAATTGTCTATTTCTTCAGATTCTCTAATCAGAAATCTAGCATATTTAGCTTTGGTTTTGAAAAGTCTAGATTCTCTATTTACAAGTTTATAGAATTGCTAATGAGGGGAAATACACTCAAAAATTAAACGAACAGCATGTAAGAGCTCTATTAAAGTGGTCCTAAAGTGATCCTGCCAACTCTCTCAAGATAGAGAAGGGAGCATAAGGCAGATAAAAAATGTTAGCCAACTTCATGTGTACATCTTTTTTATAAGGTTCTTCTAGGCAGTGCAATTTCTAGGCTAAACCACTGCATGCTTGTGTAGATTGTTAATAAAAATAAGTATAATGAAGAACTCTTTGTAGCTGAGGAATTAAGGATGCGAGTAAAAAAGGAAGTTACTTCTGTTGAGGCTTGTGTTTTTAACATTGTTGTACATCTTTGTCATGAGAAACCGATCGCCTCAAGTAGTTGCAATCTATTTCTTCTAGTTTCGTTAGCTGACGTCTGCCATTGTTGCAGATCAAATATCATGGAAGTGGTCAAGTGTGTCCATGGAGGCGCAAGAGGAGGATGAATGACAAGGTGAGCCACTTCCATCTATTATCAATTGACAATGATCATTGGATGCTCGCTCAATACATCACTACAGTGATGGTTGGTGCAGAAAAATTCAACAAACAAACATCACAGTGTTATTCCTTGTTGATTACCGTAACATTTTGAGCATGATCAATTCTTTTTGCTATTTCTTTGCACCAAATGTTCGAGGGAGGTAGAGTGGAGACCTGGATGTGTGTAAACTTCTCAAATTTGAAACCAGCTGTGGCCTATAAAAGTCATGACCAATTGGTCAATACATGCACAAGTAAAGGGATGGTAGGTATATGTCGCAACCTAGCAACCTACCTTTGGGGAGAGGGAACAGTTTTAGAGGTATTGCCTAAAGGACGGACTTATAATTTATGATTAGACATGGGCTCTCCAAGCCCATACCTTGCGTAACATTGGGTATTCTTAAAAATTATGCAAAAATAATCGTCACTAACATATTGGGGTCAGTTAGAAACCAAGTGAGACACGAGAGTATGCCATACTTCCTACGCAACTAGAGAATATAGGTTCAAAAATTTGATTACACTAATTGACCAATTAGTGCTATTTTGGTACCTAATATTATTCATTTAAAAATAAAAAGATTTTTGTCCAGCAGTTTAGATTGATTTTATACTTATCAATTAACATATGATGTGATCATGCGGGTGCACAATCATTAAAGTAACAATCATAGTTACCAAGATCCTAATTGTAGTAAAATTGAACACGTGCAATTAAACATCCACAAACGTAATCAAATATGCGAATTAAACATGTAATATAATCAAGGTACAAGAAAATAAATGCCTAATTACACTAAGAATGCCAGATATAACAATTCCTAACTAAACCCTACATTTTTTTGAATTTTCGAAAATTATTTTTTAATATATATTTTTAATTTTTTATTGTAAATTTTCTTTAGCTATCATAAGTTATGGCAACCTGCTTTTAGTGCCAAACCCTGTATGTTTGGATCGTACCCAACCAGCTTTTTGTATTGTAACCTTCCATGCATATTGAAATTGAACTAAAGAAGGTTTTGAACTTTGAAGCGACAGGGGTTCGCGGGTACGCCATTGCGGACCCTGCTTTCAGTACCAAACCAACTGAAGTTGCAACCATTTTAGGTCGTCTCCCTCAACTTAATTCCTTTCCATGGTCAACAATCAAAGCTTCTTACCCAACATTTGACTTTCTATTCAGAACATTCCACTTTCAAATGTTGAAAAAGAAAGAAAGAAATAAGGTTTATTATATCTCCTCTACTTAGCCTTTCTTTTGAAGACATATTCTTACCCAATTGTCCAAACGCCTCGTACGAGCACCAGTTGACTCCCGCCTATGCTCAGCGAGCATGGTGATAGAGAGGCCTTTTGGCCTTTTGCCGCTACATTCCCTTTTCTGGTCCTTAAAGAACATATAAAACCTGTCCTAGCTTTCATAACTGATCACGTGTAACCAACTTATCCAATGCTTTAAATTTTAAATTTTAAATTAATTAATTAATTAATTAATTTTTTGGGAAAATTTTTTTATTATTTAATTAAAATATCATTATAATGATATAATAATACAAAAACAATCAGGGGCCTCTAACGGGCCCGAGGCGCGAGCCCGGCCCGGAAGGAAGATCCAACCCAACGTTTTAATTTTTTGGCCCAACCCAGCAGAAATTGATTTGTAAAAGCGAAGGCCCAACTAAAGCCCAACAATCAAAGGGCCCGCCGTGACAGGCCCAAGCAGACAAAAGCCCTACCCGAAAATTGCACCCGGCCCGGCCAGGCTCGCTCGACCCGGTTCGTACCTCCTCTCTCCCCTGCTTTTTCGCAGCGCCGAAGGAGGCAGCTGCGACGGGCGGCGCCGGCGGTCCCTGGAGGTGGCTGGGACGGTGCCAGGAAGCGGCGGCTTGCTGTTGAAGGTGGCGGCGACGCAGCGAACGGCGGCAGCAGGTTGATCTCCGGGGTGGGCGTCAAGCTAGATGGCATGGGGCTCGGCCGAGAGACGGCGTCTTGTGGCGGAACAGCAGCGGCGGGCGACGGCGAAGCAGCGTCTGGTGACGAAACAGCAGCAGCAGGCGACGGCGGGGGAAGCAGCACACGGCGGTGGTCGACGGCGTGCCTCGGCGAGGCGACAACGGCCCTGCGTGGTGGATCTCGTGGTGGGTCGCTCAGGAACGGCGTCGGGACTTCTTCGTCGGGGACGGCGCCGTGGTTTTCGAGCTCGAGCGGCGTCGTTGGCGAGGCAACAGCGACTTGATGCAGCGATGGCGTTGGTATCCCGCGGTGGCTCGGGGCTGGTGCCGCGACGGGGGGCACGGCAGGGACCCAGGACGGCGGCAGTCGTCGGGGATGGCGGTTGCTGGAGAGGTGTGGTCGGTGGCGGCACAGGCGGCCCCTCCGGCTCGGGCCGCAACGGCGCCGCCTCGACTAGGCAAGCGGGGGCAACCCTCGACCTCTAAGGTCGGGGGTTGCCGGCGGCTGCGGCTAGGAGGTCGATCGAGGCCGGTCTGCGGCCCCTGCACCGCGACTGGGTTCCAGAGGTGTTGGAGGCGGCAGCGAGGGTCGGCGGCGGCGGCGACGGTGCCGGAGACTCCCCTTCTCCTCTCCGGTCCTCTCTCTCCCTCTTCCCCTGACCTCTCCTTCTCGGTCCTCTCTCTGGTTTTTTCTCTGGTTTCTGCTTTTTCCTTCCCCTCCTCCGTCCCCCTGTCCTTGTGCTGTTCTCTCTTCTGCTGCTTTTTTATTTTCCTCTGCCATCTATGCTCTGCTGCTTTTCTTGCAGGTCGCCTGCCAAGACCCCCTGCCACCTGCGAGCTACCTTTTTCTCTTCTTTTCCTACAAGTTTCGGCGCGAAGATGGCACGGAGGAGGGAGAAAAGTTGGTTCGGGCCGGGCCCGTGCAGAGACGAAAAGGAAAAGAGGCAGGTCGGGCCAAGGTCCGATCCGGCCCGACCCGGCCTCTCTCAAATTTTTTAAATTAATAATAATAATAATTATATATATATTTTTAAAAAAAATTTATGCATTTGTGGAAAAGAAAAACTAGGTGTCAATAGTATCTCGTGATAGAGCACTGTTATGTGATGGAATGTTCTTTTGTTTTCTTTTCTGATGATGTTATGAGGTGCAAATAATTTGCACCTTTAACATATCATAATCTCCTCGTAGCATTTTGAGCGCAAACTAGTACTCCCTATTTGGAAGGGTCAAGCTGACCAGATTAAAGGAGTCCTTGAGGAAATTGATGTAAAGTGTCGGGAAAAACTTGCAAAGAAGCAACCTCAAGAACTTTAGCTGCTAACAATTATCTTACCAGAGAAGCTTGCATCTTATGGTAACTCGTACTTTAATTGTTGTTTTTAGAGCTCTTAGGAAGTAAAAACTTTCCTTTCTTTAATGAGCATTTCCTTCGTAGGGATGATTAAAAGAGTATGCGAAATTGAACTGGGAATTGTCTCACAGCGTTGCCTACCTAGGAACCCGAAGATATGAGCGAGCCACACTATGAAAGTTTTGCATTGAAAATTAATGTCAAGGTTGTGAGGTTCTTTTCTGCATTATTTTTCTATTTCTCCGATTGGAACTATTGATAATTCTACTTGATGGTCATAGGTTGGTAGAAAGAATACTGTTCTGAATGACACCGTCCAAGGACAAATCCCCTTTGTCACCGATAAGCCAACCATAATTTTTGGGGCAAATGTTACACACCCAGGACTTGGAGATGATACTAGTCCTTCCATAGCAACTATATGCTTTTCCCTTTTCCGTTGTCATTTGTTATTTTGAGGTGTTTAAACAGTTGATGGTATTGATATCACTAGGAGGTACCTTCCATGGACTGGCCAGAGGTGACAACATATAAAGCCCTTGTTTCTACCGGGCTCATCGAAAAGGAATCATTACAAATTTGCACAACCCAAAACGGACCCTGGAGGGGGAAGATGGGGAATGATAAGGCCTCTCATTAATATATTAAGTTTATGCTTTCTCCCACCTCACTTTCAAGTTATCCTGCAGGGAGTTTCTTTTTTTAGGCCTTCAACAAATATACTAGGCTTAAACCCGAGAGGATAATATTTTATAGTGCTGTACTTTATTGTTGTGCCAAAGTACATAGCTTTGTTTGTCATTGCAATTGAAGTTTGATCATCACAGTAGGGATGGAGTCTCAAATAGTCAATTCTCTGAAGTCATTCTCAATGAAATAAAGGCGATTCACTAGGTACTTTAGTGGGGAATAGGTCCATAGAATATTTGCTCATCATCATTCCTTTTAAGTAGATTAGAATCATTTTTTCCAGTTACAACTTAAGTTGGTTTTGTCATAGGCTTGTGAGTCATTTAATTTTGAGCCAAAAATTACCTTCATTGTGGTGCAAAAGAGGTATCATACTCTCCTCTTTTCTACTGATAGTTTATTCAAAGGCAACGTATTACACGAGATGATACTTTTCTTATTAATTTACCGGAGTCAATCAGATTTTGAGTAGTCTAAAATTTTAGTATGTTTTATCAGGTGCCATTATTGATACTATCATCTGCCATCCTACTGAATTCAATTATTACCTCACTCGCCATGCTGGGTTTAAAGTGACGCCTATCTCATTTACGTTTGGTGAAACGTACCGATCGGACTCTCTTTTTATGTAAGTCACTAGTAGGCCTTTGCACTATGACGTATTACTCGATGAGAACGACTTGTTTACCGATGCTCTCTAAACCCTCACCAACAATTTGTGCTACACGTAAGTATTTTGTTACCTTTCTAATTGATTAACCTCATTATCAATATTTATTTTTTGGATCATAGCTTATTATTATCTTTAAACTCCACAAACATGCCAGATGCACAACCTCGGTCTCATTAGCTTAGGTCAAGATTTGCTATATTTCTCCATGGACCTTTTCCTTTTTGAACTTTTTAATTTTTTGCTCTTCATTTGATGTTTTGTGCATTCTGCAATGCCCCCGTTTATTATCCTCATTTAGCGGCTCTTCAAGCGAGATATTATATATAGGACATGGAGCTCATTGCTAATTTTGGTCAGATTGAGGTTAAGGAGCAAATGGAGAACGTTATGTTTTATTGCTGAATGAAGCTGTTAGAGTTAAGTTATGACATCATTCAATTCCTTTTAGTCCTTTTTTTTTTTCCTCCAAGAATTCTAGTGTCCAACTTCTCCTGTCCAGCGTAGATTTCCTTAAGGAACAGGATTTATACCGAAATAATTGATGAATGTATGCAGGTGATTGAATGACTCAAACACTAGGCATGGAAAATCGATGCACAGATATGCAAATTATCATCCTCAAATAAGTAGAGTAGAGTCATTTTTTTCCAATTACAACTTGAGTTGGTTTTGTCATAGACTTGTGAGTTACTTAATTTTGAGCCAAAAATTACCTTCATTGTGGTGCAAACGAGGTACCATACTCTCCTCTTTCCTGCTGATAAGAGAGACAGTCTATTCAAAGGCAACATACTACATGATATGATATTTTTCTTAATAATTTACCAGAGTTAATAAGCTTTTGAGTAGTCTAGAATTTTAGTATGTTTTATTAGGTACCATTGTTGATACTATCATCTGCCACCCTACTGAATTTAATTTTTACCTCACTCGCCATACTGGGTTTAACGTGACGCCCACTTCCTTTACGTTTAGTGAAACGCACCGATTGAACTCTCTTTTTAAGATCACTAGTAGGCCTTTGCACTATGACGTATTACTCGATGACAATGACTTCTTTGCCGATACTCTCCAAATCCTCACCAACAATTTGTGCTACATATAAATATTTTGTTGTCCTTCTAATTGATTAACCTCATTACCAATATTTATTTTTTGGATTATAGCTTATTATTATCTTTGAACTCCACAGACATGCTAGATGCACAACCTCGGTCTCATTAGGTTAGGTCAAGATTTGTTATTTTTCTCCATGGACCTCTTCCTTTTCGAACTTTTTAATTTTTTGCTCTTCATTTGATGTTTTGTGCATCTTGCAATGCCCCCATTTATTATCCCCATTTAGCGGCCTTTCAAGCAAGGTATTACATATAGGACATGGAGCCCATTGCCAATTTTGGTCAGATTGAGGTTAAGGAGCATGTGAAGAACGTTATGTTTTATTGTTGAATGAAGCTGCTGGAGTTAAACTATGACATCATTCGATTCCTTTTGATCCTTTTTTTTTCCTCCAAGAATTCTAGCGTCCAACTTCTCCTGTCCAGCGTAGATTTCCTTAAGAAACAGGATCTGTACCGGAAGAATTGATGAATGCATGCATGTGATTGAATGACTCAAACACTAGGCATGGGAAATCAATGCAAAACTATGCAAATTATCATCCTCAAATAAGTAGAGTAGAGTCATTTTTCCAATTACAACTTGAGTTTGTTTTGTCATAGGCTTGTGAGTCACTTAATTTTGAGGTAAAAATTACGTTCATTGTGGTGCAAAAGATGTATCATACTCTCATCTTTTCTACTGATAAAAGAAATAGTTTATTCAAAGGCAACATACTACATGATATGATACTTTTATTATTAATTTTCCATAGTCAATCAGATTTTGAGTAGTCTAAAATTTTAGTATGTTTTATCAGGTGCCATTGTTGATACTATCATCTGCCATCCTACTGAATTCAATTTTTACCTCACTCGCCACGTTGGGTTTAAGGTGACGTACATCTCATTTACGTTTGGTGAAACACATCGATCGAACTCTCTTTTTATGTAGGTCACTAGTAGGCCTTTGCACTATGACGTATTACTCGATGAGAACGACTTGTTTGCCGATGCTCTCCAAACCCTCACCAACAATTTATGCTACACATAAGTATTTTGTTGCTTTTATAATCGATTAACCTCATTACCAATATTTATTTTTTAGATCATAACTTATTATTATCTTTGAACTTCACAGATATGCTAGATGCACAACCTCAGTCAGATTATGTTAGGTCAAGATTTGTTATTTTTCTCCATGGACCTTTTCATTTTTGAATTTTTTAATTTTTTACTCATCATTTGATGTTTTGTGCATCCTCCAATGCCCCCCTTTATTATCCCCATTTAGCGCCCTTTTGAGCGTGGAGTAGGTGGAGAACGTTACGTTTTATTACTTAATGAAGCTGTCGGAATTAAGCTATGACATCATTCGATTCCTTTTTTGGTCCTTTTTTTTTCCTCTAAGAATTCTAGTGTCCAGCTTCTCCTGTCCAGTGTAGATTTTCTTAAGGAACAAGATATGTACCGGAAGAATTGATGAATACATGCACGTGATTGAATAACTCAAACACTAGACATGAGAAACTGATGCAAAACTATGCAAATTATCATCCTCAAATAAGTAGATTAGAGTCATTTTTTTCCAGTTACAACTTGAGTTGGTTTTGTCATAGGCTTGTGAATCACTTAATTTTGAGCCAAAAATTACCTTCATTGCAGTGCAAAAGAGGCACTACACTCTCCTCTTTCCTGCTGATAAAAGAGACAGTCTATTCAAAGGTAACATATTACATGATATGATACTTTTCTTATTAATTTACCACAATCAATCAGCTTTTGAGTAGTCTAGAATTTTAGTATGTTTTATTAGGTACCATTGTTGATACTATCATCTGCTACCCTATTGAATTCAATTTTTATCTCACTCGCCAAGCTGGGTTTAAGGTGATGCCCATCTCCTTTACGGTTGGTAAAACACACCGATCGAACTCTTTTTTTTTGTAGGTCTACCTTTGCACTATGACGTATTACTCGATGAGAATAACTGCTTTGCCGATGCTCTCCAAACCCTTACCAACAATTTGTGCTACAAATAAGTATTTTGTTGCTTTTATAATCGATTAACCTCATTACCAATATCTATTTTTTGAATCATGGCTTATTATTATCTTTAAACTCCACAGATATGCCAGATGCACAACCTCAGCCTCATTAGGTTAAGTCAAGATTTGTTATTTTTTTTCCATGGACCTTTTCCTTTTTGAATTTTTGAATTCTTTACTCCTCATTTAATGTTTTGTGTATCCTGCAATGCCCCCGTTTGTTATCCCCATTTAGCGGCCTTTTGAGGGAGGTATTACATGTAGGACATGGAGCTTATTGCTAATTTTGGTCGAATTGAGGTTAAGGAGTAGGTGGAGGTGGAGGTATTACATGTAGGACATGGAGCCTATTGCCAATTTTGGTCGGATTGAGGTTAAGGAGCAGGTGGAGAACATTATGTTTTATTGCTGAATGAAGCTGTTGGAATTTAGCCATGACATTCGATTCCTTGTGGTCCTATATATATATATATATATATATATTTTTTTTTTTTTTTTTCTCCAAGAATTCTAGTGTCCAACTTCTCCTGTCCGGCGTAGATTTCCTTAAAAAACAGGATCTGTACCGAAAGAATTGATGAATGCATGCACGTGATTGAATGACTCAAGCGCTAGACATGGGAAACCGATGCAAAACTATGCAAATGATCATCCTCAAATAAATAGATTAGAGTCATTTTTTAATAAATTGGAGGAATTTGCAATGAAGGAAGACGAGGATGAGGAGAGATCATTGGAGGAATCGGAGGCAAGAAACAAAAATCCAGAACAGGACACAGAAGTCCATCGAAGGGGCGCCAACCAGAACAAATGAAAAAGGATGGAGAATGTTGAGCTCGCTCTTCCAAGCGAATAATAGCAAAAGCTTTTGACTTACTCCCATGAAATAGTAACAGTTTAACAATATTACAATGCGAATATTTCCTAATTCTGACTTTCCTAGTTCAGACTTTCTTCTTCCCTAATTCGACTTTCCTCATTCGACATTTGATAATATTTCCTAATTTAACTCAACTTAGGCCATCACTTATATATTTCATGATTTCTTTTGTGTTAACTCCTTGCGTCGCTCCTTCACTCGATCTTTTGAATCATTATATTTTCTGTTCACTCGATTCTCTTCCACGAAGAGAAGATCACAACATGGGTCACTAACTAGCACGACATCGTTAGCCGTTGGATTCGGAAGATTGAGCATTTTCACCATCGTAGGCTCAGTCGGCTAATTGTCGACCTCGATAGTGGTGCCCAAACTCCGAGCCCAGTAACGATCCTCATCGAGTTGCCATCCTCCAGCTCTACGTCAGTCGTAAGTGCCTCATCTTCCAACGCCTTCACGCAATGTACATTCCCACATCACTATTTGTGTTCGTCGCCAACGTGAAGTACACTTTTGTTGGAGTTGGCGTGGACGAAGATGCTAGGAAACTCACCAAAACTATGGACTCGACGTGTCATGCACCATTGATGTAGGCTATCATAAAAATAGGAAATATTATCAATCTAAGCTTTGCCGAATTAGGAAAGTTGAAATTGAGTTAGGAAATAGTTGCGTTATTTTTTTTGTAGAGGGGTTTGTCCATATTTTTCAATCAAGAGATTGAAGGAAAAAGAGCAATTTGAATTTTTTCCTCCGGTGGGGTTAATTTGGGCCTCACGTTTCCTAGCGACAGGTGGTAAATATTAATTTATGATGAGATATATAATAATGGACCTTGCTCACTCACTTATCCAAATCGTAAAGAAATTCTTGCTCACTCTCTTATCCAAATCGTAAAGAGAGAGAATTTCTTAAAAAAACAAAACTCTATCATTGAATATTTGGATGAATACAATGAGTGGGGAGCACCCTTCTTATATTAGAGGCCCTCCCGTTATAACCGTTGATAGATTTTCGATCTAGTGGACAAGATCTTATCTCAACCTACCAACTATCAACATTTATGCCTAGAGAATTCTAGAGCTCAATGCAATTACCATCTCACCCATCCCTAAAAACATTCCAGAAACTCGAGGGGAAAACCCTAGGCTAAGTCTTCATCCATCCAACAAGTCCTTTAATCACGGCAACCCAAGGCTGTGACACAAGAATCCGGATGAGAGAAGATTTGTTAAATTCTCATATGAATGGTGCATCTTTTGTAATTTTATGCATCCCAAATGTGTACGAGGTTCCATCTAGACCTAGACTTCTTTTTGTACATCAATTAAATAATTAGCCACTCTCGAACCAGTCATTCATGAAAATCAGATCGTCTCGTAAGGTGTTAAAGCATTAGTAAAAGGCCCAAACAACAATGCTCTCTCTTTCACTCATTCTATCTACCGCTCACCGTTTGTTCGACACTAATCGATATCGCACATTTCGAGCTTGATGCCTGGTTTATATGCGAGGTGGGGCGCCGGGCGATAGGTTGCGGTACACGTCAATTACAAGTTAACCAAGTTTCCCGATAGCTCACCTGACATTTCAAAGCATAATATCTTCACACGGCAGATGAGCAAATAAGCATTTTTTATTTTTTTATTATTTGCTTTCATCTACTGCATTACCGGTTCTAAAAGCTTGCGTACATGGGACTCCTTCAGCTCTCCATTGACTTGCTCGAGGATATGGCTCAATAAAGAAGATGATAGATAATAAAAATAAAACAAACGATAATTCATTTATTTAGTTGATTTTGCCCCCTATGGATTTGTAGTCATTGTTTTTCCATTTTTCCATTTTTGTTTTTGAAGGCTTATGACCACTTAAAAAGCATACGTCTCCATGTGGATCCATAGGGTGGTGTTTCAGTCCTATCTTTATCCCATTTTATTATGATGTTCTCTGTGTTGGTTGACTGCCGATACAATAGTTGAGTGGCACAATTTCTTATCTAATAGAGCTTTTATTTGGCATATCCTTGATATGATATTAAATTTTTTTGGGCTCTAATGTTCCAAGTTGTTGACTGCAAAGGCAATTATGATATTTTGGGAAAGAAGATTGTTGTATTGCTTGCTTTTTATCCAACGGTTGGCTCATACTAACTTTCCTATACACGTTAGGGAATGATGAAGTGGTTTGTCGAATCATGCTACCCTATGGGATGTCTAGGGAGAGTTGATGCTACATAGGGCTTGTGCTAGCTAAACTGATGGCATGTGATTTTCTCTCGTCCAGAGCTTCACGACTCAGCTTAGCAGTTGGAGATTGTGTTTGCGGAGGTTTTAGTGGTTTTTCTGCTTGGTTGAAAGTTTTGGGGCCGGGATTTAAGTTTGAGCAGATATCAATCTTTGCAGGATTTTAGCGGTGCTTTGACGTGTAGTTGTGGTTCTTGATGACGCTGGAGGAGCGGCGCCGCCCCGAGGTGAGATTTGGAGGAGAGAGAGAGAGAGACTGACACGGGAGAGAGGGAGTGAGTACGGGCGCGGGGATGGATTTGTCTATGTGGAATTACCCCATTTTGTGTGACTTATCATTGTGGAATGCAATTGGATTATGCGCGGGGAATGTCCTCTTACTTTCTTTATTTCACCGAAAATAAATTATTTGTAAAATATTTTCTAAAAAATATTGTTTGTATCACTTAAAATAATTAATCAATTAAAAATATTTTCATTATCAACGGAGATTTATATCTAAATATTTTTATGGACGACGAAATAATTTTCTGTTCAGTCATTTTTTTTAAGCACACTAGAGATTGCAAGAAATGAAAGAGGAAAAATGATGAAATTCAATCAGGGGCGTTTGATTTCAGAAATTTTCCTCTTTCTTCAATTATTGTTTGGGGAAATACACATCGATTAGATCTTAGCGTTTCAACCAATACATACAAACAAATTATCTGACATTTAATCGCTTGATTCATATGAACATAACCAGACAGCATCACTGTGAATTATAATCCTATATTAGAAGGGAAATTTTGATTTGTTTTCATTTTTTTCTCTCAAAAGTAGAGCCGTACATGTCATTAGACGGACAAGAAAGAGGCTAGGTCTACTATATGTCAACCAACGTGACCGACTAACACTTTTCTAGAAAAGTAAAATGAGATCAACTAACGTGGAAAATCAAGAAATTAGTTATAGACGAAAGAGGAAATTGGGATGGAGTAGATAGAAAATTACTTTGCCATCGTTTATTATTTATTGTTATTTCGATACTTAGCCATTAAAAAATATTTGAGATATCTTGATAGAGAAATATTTTGGCAAAGATTATTGTTGTATTTGCTTCTTATATATGCACACACATACACACATATATATGTTTTGTTATATCTACCATCTACCCATAAATAATACATCAAAAAGAATATTCTAAAAATACAGATTGTATCATATGTTACCCTCATCAACCTCTCTCTTCTCACAAAAACCCTAAAAATTCATTCCAATTGAGTCCAATTTCTCCTTAATGTACACGTTGCTTAAAGTAACAGTGCAATCACGAGAAGGCCACATCAGGGTAAATGTAAAAATCGCATTTAAGCATATGCTTGTAGAAGGGCGTCCTTGGGAGGGATAATTAAGAAGGACGTCCTTGGGAGGGACAATTAAGAATGACCTTCAAACTGGGAAAACGATTTGGGTGCGACAAAATTATCTGAGCCACTTCGAGCAGCACCCATGGAACAACTGCATCGGACACTCTGGAATCGTTACTATTGATCTCTGTTTTGCCTTCTGGAGGAGAAACTTGAGCAGGGAAAGAACAGGATCCCACACAAGCCAATTGGCACCGGGATCAACAATCTCGAGATTCATTAGATGCATTAGACACCCGGAGATCCTCTGCTTTGTAGAATTCCAAAATTCTTCTGCTTCGAAGTTGCGACGGCCAACATTTTCGCCAATGAACTAGAACATCATGACAAATGATTAGCGATACAATTGGAACTACATGAGATAAATATTGAGGTTTGACAGGATAAAATAGTAGTTGCTACATTTTATTTTTTTTGGCACCAAGCAGTTGCTACATTAAAAGAAACATAAGTCGCCGGAGAATCCATATAATCAATTAAAATGACACAAGTCAATCACGGAAGAAAAGAAATGACAGGATTATATGCAGCCCAAGGCTGAAATTCACACATTATGTATGTTCATGCTGTTAATGGTGCGAATAATAATCATTCTACCTAGAAATTGATTTCTAGAAGAGAAATATATTTTTCTATTTCTATTTCTAGATGGGTTTTTAAACAAAAATCTATATTTGATAATGACGCAAAATTTCTGCTCCTAAATAAAATTTTGAATGCAAAATTTCTCCTTCCCAAGGGGCAACAGATGGTGACGGCGGCAACGGATAGCGGCGGCCAACAACCGGCGACGTCCTGTAGTCAGCAACTGACAATCGGTGACTAACAGCAGACATTGGGCGGCGGTAGTGGGTGGGTGCCCAACTAGTAGAGAAGACAAGCAATGAAAAAAGTTTTTATACAAAAATGAAAAGTGAAATTTTCTTATAGGAAAATGAAATTGCATCACCAAATGGATTTATATCCTGAAAGAAGTCTGGAATAGAAAAATTGCTTCCGTTATCGTGTGCATCCTAAGAGTGAACTAGTAGGATTCTAGCAATCTTTACCGAAAAAGTGGGTGTGCAAGTCATTTGTAAGATAAACTTCTCGAGGGGCGGCGAACTTTTGAGTATTTTCGCTATCTCGGGAGCTCCCTCATGGTGCGCTGCGATGGGAACATCAGATGCAGACATTCCAAGGGCGGAAGAAACAATCCGCTCGCCTCTGTTAACGACAGCACCTAGGCATGTAAGTCGTAGTGGAAGAAGCAAAAACTAATCACTTTTAATTCTTCAAGCACTAAAGAAGTTCATTCATAAGACATGCCTGCAGTTCCAACGATGTCTCACCATAGCCGACAGACTAGACAAATGAGCAAACATCCAGCAAATGCTTCTCAAGAAAAAAATTTCATGGCACTTCAGATTTTAGTCTTATAAAAGTTTGAATGTATTGCTGGATCCACAATGACAATATCACGTTAAGATGTCCTACTACAAAAGGAAAAAAAAGCCTCATCCAGCAAGAATTCATTTCTTTGAACTAACAATTTATGAGCATGGCATCACCAAACACAAATAAACACTTATCACAATCTATTCTAAGCAAATGGGAGACTCTGTAACGAATGTCCGCAACTTGAACCAGAAATGACAAAGCTCAAAATTAAATAAATTACCTGGCACCTAAAGGGCATTGGCTTCCCATCACCAATTTCATGACATGATACATACTCTGGGAAGCCCCTTGACAAGATCGCAATGAGCCAGTACCTGACCGATTGCATAAATTAAATAAGTAGTGTACTTGATCACACTACTTATCCAACTATTGTCATTTCGATGCTTAAATTTGATTATTTGTCAACTAAAGTATTCACGTAGCCTTTTTTCCAATTATGAGTCCAAAGGTTTTTATCATGTCCATGCAATCTTTTCATTGAGATCCAAGATTTATCCTAACCATGTTTTTTTTTTTTTTTTTTTTTTTTTTGGGAGTCTCAAATAGGTCTATCATTCATTCATAAAGCGAGGAATATAAGTAGACGATAGATTGGATTTGGAACATAAAATACTCAAAAGGGGTTGGGATGGTGCGGATACCCAATTTGGGGAAAGAATTTTGAGGCGATGAGCTTTTGCTACCCATGTTGAAAAGGAAAATAACAATTAATATATTGAAAGTGCGCAATCAAGTAAAATCGAAATTAGAATGCACAAACAGCATCCTAACAATTGTGGCTAAGAACATCCAAAAAATTCCTATTATAAAGCCCTTAGAGCTTATTCAGTTTTGAGTTCAATTTTTATCCAAAGACTTCCAGATTTTTTAAATGCCCTAAAATGTTAATCAAAACCTAAACTGTGAATTTTAATTGTAAACTAATAGTAACACTAGAAATCTAACAAAATTAATCAAAATTTCCAACTCCCTTCTAGCATGCCCTTGATCACACTACTTATCCAACTATTGTCATTTCGATGCCTAAATTTGATTATTTGTCAACTAAACTATTCACGTAGCCTTTTTTCCAATTATGAGTCCAAAGGTTTTTATCATGTCCATGCAATCTTTTCATTGAGATCCAAGATTTATCCTAACCATGTTTTTTTTTTTTTTTTTTTTGGGAGTCTGAAATAGGTCTATCATTCATTCATAAAGCGAGGAATATAAGTAGACGATATATTGGATTCGGAACATAAAATACTCAAAAGGGGTTGGGATGGTGCCGATACCCAATTTGGGGAAAGAATTTTGAGGCGATGAGCTTTTGCTACCCATGTTAAAAAGGAAAATAACAATTAATATATTGAAAGTAAAATCGAAATTAGAATGCACAAACAGCATCCTAACAATTGTGTCTAAGAACATCCAAAAAATTCCTATTATAAAGCCCTTAGAGCTTATTCAGTTTTGAGTTCAATTTTTTATCCAAAGACTTCCAGATTTTTTAAATGCCCTAAAATGTTAATCAAAACCTAAACTGTGAATTTTAATTGTAAACTGTGCTGCACCATGGGATTTCCTCAATGCAGGGTACCCCGAATGGAGCGTTGCTATCCGCCCGAAGTGCTCTCGTGCATGGAAGGCCACAAGGGCATGCAAAAATGGATACGTGAAATGGTCAAGATCGGCTCTCGGCCATTCCCACTTCTCGTCTCTCCCGGTCTCTCTGGCCTTCACTCCATTTGGACTCTACTAAAGGAAAACCCCATCGCCATCCGTCCAAACACCGTCCCAATTTCGCCCCTAAAAATAGCCAAAGTGCCCTATAAATACTTAGCCGAACTCTCACCCCTTCCCAAATCAATCGTCTTCGCTTCCCTCCGTCTTGTCAAAGAACGTCGACCGAAAAAAAGGGAAGAAGCACCTTGGTTTTTTGGCGCTCTCTCTCTCGCGACCAATCGCTACAAGCTCCTGCCCCCTTCTCCGGAGATTAAAAACGTTGCAGAAGATGGCCAAGATCGCGCTGGCGCTCGTGCTCTCGCTGCTCCTCGTCGTGGTGATCCGATCTGAGGCGCACGTGGACTCGTCTGCCCCAGTGGCGGCCCAGTGGGGGCAGACCGCGGCATCAGCGAAGGGCGCCGCCGAGACCGTGGCCGCATCTGCCAAGGATGTGGCGGGGGACGCTAAGGACGCTGCCTCTTCCTGGACTCACTGGTTCACCGGCGGACTCAAGTAAGATCCTAAAACATCCCCCCCGATCAGCGATGCACATTCGATCGCTCCTCTCTCGGCGATTTTCGAGATTGGTTTTGTTTGTTCCTAATGTTGAACTCTTGTCTGATGAATTCAGGGGTCTCGGCTTCTTTAACTCGGACGGCGATGACAGAGGACCTGCGGCGGCACCCAAAGCAGCATGAGAACGCGAACAATCACTTCAACCTGACCGATTGCATAAATTAAATAAGTAGTGTACTTGATCACACTACTTATCCAACTATTGTCATTTTGATGCTTAAATTTGATTATTTGTCAACTAAAGTATTCACGCAGCGTTTTTTCCAATTATGAGTCCAAAGGTTTTTATCATGTCCATGCAATCTTTTCATTGAGATCCAAGATTTATCCTAACCATGTTTTTTTTTTTTTTTTTTTTTTTTTTTGGAGTCTGAAATAGGTCTTTCATTCATTCATAAAGTGAGGAATATAAGTAGACGATAGATTAGATTCGGAACATAAAATACTCAAAAGGGGTTGGGATGGTGCGGATACCCAATTTGGGGAAAGAATTTTGAGATGATGAGCTTTTGCTACCCATGTTGAAAAGGAAAATAACAATTAATATATTGAAATTGTGCAATCAAGTAAAATTGAAATTAGAATGCACAAACAGCATCCTAACAATTGTGTCTAAGAACATCCAAAAATTCCTATTATAAAGCCCTTAGAGCTTATTCAGTTTTGAGTTCAATTTTTTATCCAAAGACTTCCAGATTTTTTAAATGCCCTAAAATGTTAATCAAAACCTAAACTGTGAATTTTAATTGTAAACTAATAGCAACACTAGAAATCTAACAAAATTAATCAAAATTTCCAACTCCCTTCTCAGTTAAATGCCAATTGATCACTCACTTCTAGCATGCCCTATGCATTCCCTTCTTTGTTTCAACAGACGTGATTGCAATTGAGACGTTTCAAGTAAGTATCGTTTCTATTTTCTAAATTTCCTTTTTAATTTGATTCAATCATTTTCTTGTTTAATTTAAAGGATCCCAACAAGTGAGACTTTGACTGAAGCACGGTGCAAATTGATTTCAACAAGTGAGGGTAGCAATTCTTGTCGATTTTCATTTTTATGTCCAAGAACAAAAGACCTTGGAGCAGATGATAGTTGCATACATGAACTAAATATCACATGCAAATGTCCTAGTTAGAATGCTTATATTCATAGACGTAGTGAACGAGATAAAATAAATATAATGTCGATTAGCGAAATGCTTGCTTCTCAACGCATTAGAAGGATCGTCCTAAATTATGACGATTTAAAGAGTGATATGAGTGATTAATGCATTTCCATTTTTCTCTTTCTTTCTTTTTTTTTTTTTTTTTTTTTTTTTTTATATTATAGTGAAGTGAGTGAAGTTGTGCATATCATTTGCAGCTATTAGAGTACATAATATCTATGCTCACATGATATCTAGCAATAAAAACAGTACTTGTTGGATAAGTGATTTGTTAATGCACACATATCAAATTAATCGGGAAGGACACTGACCTTAACTCGGCCCAATGAGATCAACTCAAGCATCGGATAAACTCACGATGCTGGTAACCTGGAAACTGGATTTCTACAAACATTTTTAGCTTTTGACACAAAAATTGTGATCGGTCACGTGTTGAAGCTAGCCGTGAAATACTTTTCAAGGACTACTTTGTGCAGAAGAGTTTTTCGAGCAAAATATCTGTGCTTTCTTGTGCTTCCATAAATGTAAATGGGGTCGGCAATCCGGCCCAGCTACACTTGCTGCAATCATTAAGAATAATGTGACCCACGCGCTCTTCCTTCCGAAGACCCTCTGAACTCTCTGATGGCCTCAAAACCCGAGTACCCACAAATATTAAAAAATCAGTTAGGTGAACTCTTTACGTGGAACAATAAAAATGTTGACGGTTATTGTGGCTCTTTCTTCTGACCTACCAAAGCATAGACATGTACATGGTCGTCGTCGTGATTACGCTGCGGACGCTAGTGTGTCGCCGCTTCCATCCTCGTCAAGAACAGAGAACATCATTTGTTATTGTTGTTGCCTCGATAATTTCTAAAAACTCGATATGTTTACTATTTTGAAAATCAATTGCTAGAAATTGAAGATTTAGCCTCCTAAATTTTCATTTTTGTTAGGTAAATTTGTGTTATCAAGGCCAATCATTTTTTTTCCTCCGAGGTACATATGATAGTGTGTTACTTTTTACACAATTCTTGATCCTAAATCATTCCTTCTCTTGAGATTTGGTCAAATTAAATTGGGGAAAATCATCTATCAATGAATTCCAATCAATTGGAAAGTGAAGCAAGCAAAGCACTGCAAAGTCGCCGTTACAGTGGAGTTAAAGTTGCTTTCTGGCCATCCATGGATCGCGTAGCAATTATTAAGCTTGGTCTCATATTAAGGGCGCGTTTGGTAACGTTTCTGTTTAAAAATTGTTCCAGGAAACAGAAACAAAAAAAAGTGTTTCTGTTCCAGGGAACAATTTTTGAACAAAAAAACGCGTTTGGTAACTGTATAAAATTTCTGTTTCTAGAATAGAAAAAGAACAGAAACACGTTTGGTAACTACACAAAATTTCTGTTTCTGGAATAGAAAAAGAACAGAAACACGTTTGGTAACTGCATAAAATTTCTGTTCAATTTTTTTTCAAGTGTTTTTTTTTTAATAAAATGTAAAGTTTGTATTGAATTATCATTCTTATGCAATGCTCATCAATTTAATTTCGTTCATGGTGAGTCAAAAAAATACATTCTAAACATTATCATATTTGCTTACTTGGAAGAAAATTTTTTACGTTTGTACCAAATTTGAACCCAATTGCTTTTTTTATTTTTAATAAAGTATAAATTTGGTTTTGAATTCTTATTCTTATAAAACGATCATCAATTTAATTTTGTTCATGATGAGTGAAGTCAAACATTTTGAACATGATTATAAGTGCATACTTTGAAGAAAATTTTATAAATAAACTTTGTACCAAAATTTTCTCACGTGGCTTTTTTTTCAATAAAGTGTAAACTTCGCATTGCATTATCATTCTCATGAAATGCTCATCAATTTAATTTTGTTCATGGTGTATGAAAACAAACATTCTGACCATGGACATATGTGCATACTTGGAACAAGAAATGAGGTAAGTAAAATTTACACAATAAGAGCTAGCTAAAATAAGAGTATCTCATAGATCTCTACATAGACCTTTTAAGTCATAACATCACAATAATGAAGTAATATAGTTCATTTTTCAACTTCATCACATTGAATTTGATAAGTGAGTACTTAAAAACAATACTTAAAATGTAATCCTAGTGATGAGAAGAGTTCTTCTTCAATTCTGATGAGCTCTTCATGATACGAATCACTTTCCTCTGGTCGACATAAAACGAACATCTCAACCTTGCTAAATTGGTGCACACGATAGAGACCCCTGCATTGAATAGTCAAGGAAATTATCACACAGCATAGAACTATAGGACCTCATCATAGAGAAGAGAAGCGACAACTAGAGTTACAAGATTACATGAACAGGCTGTGATTGACTTACCTAGATGCGCCTTCCGGCAAAGACCCGCCTCGTACAAAAACAATGGGAAAACGCCACATCCTTCAAAGGTAGCTGCAAGTCAGCAAGAATGGAATCCATATGAATTCCACCAAGAGGGATCTTAGTAGTGCCAACGAGACACTGATCACTGCCCTCAATGGAATAAACCTGATCAAATGTCAACATAATGTTATCAAACACTACCAAATTGTTATCAACTACTGCGGTTATAGATACATCGGGACCCATTTCCATCATCTAAAATTTGTTGTAGGACCTAAATTAGAAGGTTTCTCCCAAAAGAAGGAAAATAAAATCAGCTTGACCATAGGTATCCCAATATGAAGTTACGATACGTCTGCATACATAACATGCTAGTGGATGTCTGTCCTTATGGAGATAGCTTCCTAGCCCATAATAACCAAAAGGTGTAGAGTGCTGACAGATTCCATTAAAATTTAAACAGGAAGAGGGCAAACCTGTGTGTTTTCTCCACGAGTTGGAAGCCACACTTTTCAACAACAAACGATCTCACAATTTCTGGGGTTATTAAAGGTATGAAGCCCCTTTTAATAACCTCGTAGACTGTCCAATTAGTTAGAGCCATTTCTAGCATAACTCGCTTCATTCTTGAGGTAGTAGAACTTCGATCCACCGACCTATAAACAAGGATACAATGGGATAACATATCAAAAAAATTAGACTCCATTTTAGGTCATGAAAGGAAGAACGTAAAAACTTTGTCATTGGAACTTAAGTCAAGGGTTAAGAATAACTGCAAGAGGGTAAAAGAGGTGTGGGCAAGATCCACAAACTACTGATGGGAAAGTAATAGACTGTCCATAGGTAATAGGAGCCTGTAATATCACAAGCACCACTGGCAGTCCAGTTAAATGTCGCCCAAAGACCAGGTCTCTAATATATAAAACAAACAAGAAATATTTCTTCTTCAATATATCAATGAATAATAAACAGCGAAGCCCGAACAGTCAACTCATATGGCAACCAAATCAAAGTACATGCGAGACATATCCAAGCAGCGCAAGATCATCTCCACCAAAAACTATTTGTGACTAAAAACATTTTCCCGGATAAAAGAGAGAGATGCATCAATACCTAGAGTGAAGAGGCAATATACCTTTGCTGCAGCATCAAAATCGAAAAGGTCAAGTTCCTTGCCAAGTTGTAAATGGTCCTTGATAGGAAAACCGAACTCACGGGGGCTTCCAATCTGCTCCAACATAACTTACATGAGAAAGACAGTCGAAAAGCTACACGAGATCTTTCCAAGCACCAATATGCTCTCCGTTCTAGGATTGAGATGAGCGAGAACAATATAAAGATGCAAGAATAATTACTCTGCAGTGCATGTTGGCAAAAATTGATTATTTCCACATGTGAGGTCGATGACGATACGTGTATCCTATAGACGCCTCAACCGTTCAAGAAGACACTTGTTTATGCAGATCATTTTTATTGCCAACAATGTTTCTTACAAAAATCCAGGATACAAATAAAGATGGATACCGTTGTTCTAACAGTTGAGCAATCCTCATCTCCTATAGGAACGTCCGGATGAATCATATTAGGAATACATTGTGTTTCCTGCTGAAGCTCATCCGTGAGCCTAAGCAGGTCTTCTTCCAAAGTAACCAGCCCTTCCTTCAGATTCTTCCCTAAAATGCAATGCCACAGATTAACAAAAGAGACAATGACTTAAAGGATAACTTTTCATCTTTCCATGACCTAATTGAATACAAAATTTTGATCTACCTAATATCTTGGCCAGCAAAAAAAAAATACCTACCTTCCTCTATAAGTTTCTGTCTCTCTAAAGGCTCCAGCTTTCCTTTCATCTTGTTTGCAACCACATTCCTCTCCCCGCGAAGACGCTCCACTTCCTGCTATCTCGTGGGTAAAAATTAGCTCAAATTGAGATGAAAACCAGTTCTTTCATTAACCCCATACAACTCTAATTTTCACGTGATAACATAAAGCAATACAAAAGCTTTCATCTCCTTACATCCTGTTGCCCAATTAGAATCGATACAGATGCACAAATTTTCCACAATTTCCAACTTCAAACTATCTAAAGCCTATCACTTTAACAATGCATTGCCCATCAAAGGCGTGACCAGCAATTGAAATTGGGAAGGCACTAAAATTTCAAATCGAAACTTGACCTTCTCAATCTCCAAAGCATCTTGGCATAGAGCTCGAGCACGAGCTCCAAGTCGGCATTTGAATTCCCGTTCCCGATGTTGGTGGCGACGGCGTCCTTGTTGTCCTTGATCCATTTGAAGTTGATCGACGCATTCCACCGTGGCTTCGCAACCGGAACAAAAGCAACGAACCAATCACCAAAAGAAAGCTACTTCTTTACCAACAAAGAAGATCGAATTTTTGGGGCGAGAGAAACAGAAGAACATTGCCGCCGAAACTCACGCGGACCGTCCGACTCGCCTTGGTCGCGTCCTTCGACGAGGCGGGAGCGGGGGCTGGACCGCCGGAGCGGAAGAGAGGGCTCGCGACGGGCGAGAAGCGAAGCGCCGCGCGCGAGCGGAGGAGCGGAGCGAGGACGGAGCTCGACGAAGGAAAGGAAGAAGGAGAAGCGAGAGCGGCGAGCTTCAAGGTGTGCAGGGCGGCGCCGCCGAAGCAACACCCGATTCTCATCTTCGTCAACCTCCGTCCGCCGGAGCTCGTGGTTTGGTCGGAGACTTTGCGGCTAGATCCGGGCAAGCGCCGGCTCGAGCGAGCCCTCATGCTCAAGCTCCGAGCAGCCATCGCCCGATCTGCCGGGGATGGCTCGGCCGAAGCCCTCGTCAATCGGGGAGAAGCCGATGATCTCGAGACAGGCGGCTGTCGGCGCCGAGAGTGGAGGCGCCTGAGAAGACGAAGGTGAAGAGGCAGGGAGGAGAGGCGGACGACGGTCGAACGGCTGGGTTTGTTCCAAAAAAGAAATACTTATCTTGCCTTTTGTTCCTTTTTCGTTCTTCAGATTTGTTTCAGAAACAGAAAAACAACTTTTTTTTGTTCTTTATTTCTGTTTCAAATGTATTTCTAGGAACAGAAAAACACTTTTGGAACAAAAACGCGTCCAAACACGTTTTTGTTCCTTTTTCCCGGGAACAAAAAAACAAAAATTTTTGTTCCCGGGAACAAAACACGGTTTGCCATGCAGGCCCTAACTTGACATTGCCGAGGTTTCGCTAACTTTGAATTCCCAACAACTAAATGACTCTCGAAATAATTGTCCCTCTCCTTCTCTTCCTATGTCTCTCTTTATTTGCTTTTTATATTTTCTTGACTATTTCTTGTTGAGTTGTGAGCATTTAAATGTTCATTAACATAAAAGAAGAAATACAAAAGGAAACTCGATGGAACTCATCTCTTTCAAGAATACATTGGTGGTGCTCAACTAATTCAATTAGTTCAAGTAGTTGATTGGTTAGATCGATTCAACCGTTGATTAGTCAATTAGGTTAGTTGTCGAGTCAGATTGAGTCGAATTGCTAATCAAGTCGGATCTCCAATCGGATTGGATGGTGACATCATTGGGTTGGGCTACCGATCTAGGTTGCTAACGTCATTGATGACATCAGTGCCCTAGGCACCGATTTGCACGTGGCCGCTGATGCCATAGATTCTAGCTGCATGTGGAGGCACATCCTGCATCTTTTGACGACGTGCCATCTGCTGTTTTGATCATCTCAACAAGTTCTTTCATCCCATGTGATCAAAATTGATTTCCTCTAGAAAACATATTTGGAAAATCAATCATAAATTAATCGGTTCGTAAGTTACCTTTCTGTTTGTAAGAATATTTTCTGTTGTTTCATGAATCATATGCCCTGTTTGTAAATCAGAGTTTCTATGTACTAATTTTTCCCTTTTGTGTCGTAATAGATAATTAAAGTCCGTATATTACCTTTCCCATTTGTAGAAGACAGGTCCGTTTCTTTTTGTGATAAGCTATTAATGATGTTTGTAAATTTTTCTTTCGACTTGTGAAATACCGTCCATCCGGAATATAACATTTACTTCGTTAGTCACCGATAAATACCACGCGTAAATTACCATTCCATACTAAATTGCACGCACCTTTCGATGTAATAGAGGACCTTACTCTACGGTAGCGAAAATAGCAGACTCGTAAAAAAGGTCTCCGTTTGTAAAAATATTTTTTGTTGTTAGACAAATTGTTAAAAACTGTGTTCATTTTGTAATTCTCCGTTTCTATATAAATCACTTATTCATTTCGTAAATTCCCTGCTAAATAGAGCTTTCTCGGTAGTCATTGTAAAATATCTCATCCGTTATAAAAGATCTTCGTTCTGACCAAAAATAAAAATAAAAAAAGTTCGTAGATGTACATGTATAGGTTTTATGCAAATGTCCGTGTATGGTTTAGGAGTGTGCAAAAGAACCAAGAACTGCCCAAACTGCCTGGACCTAGATTGAACCAGACCAGAATTGATGGTTCCATGAGGGCCGGTTCGGTTCCCAATTCCAATTTAGTGGAATCGGTGAATATCGATCCAATTTTCGGTTCTAGGCATGTAATTGCCCGCCCATCCACCCGGATCAGACCAGTATATATGTGTGTGTGTATATATATATATATATATATATATATATATATATATATATATATAAATAAATACACACACATATACATACTTAAAAAAATTATTTCAATAACTCAATTATTTTGTAATTTTTCGATCAAATATATATGTTCATATATGTATATTTGTAGTTATTGGACATTATTGACAAATTTTATTTCTTGGGTGTGAACCCCATATTTTTCTTTTCATTTTAACAATCTATTTACTTACTTTCCCAACCAAAACAAAATAAATAAATATAGAGAAAGGAGAGAACTAATTGGAGATGTCCATGAGAGCCAATGGCTCATTTTAAGAATATAATTAGGTCTTTCCTTAGCCATCCCATAATTAAATTAGGTTGACATTGAAAAAAGACAAATCAAGTGATTAATGTTTGAATTTTTGTGAGGTTAGGACTTTTAACGTGGAGTCTAATTCTCCACTTGTCTCCAATGTCAAGAAACTTTAAGAGGACCACACTATGACCTTGGAATAAATAAAGTTTTTAGGTAACAAGTATTGTCCATTTTTTTTACCCTATAGTTTTCAATTCTTAGTCAAAATAACCAGAATATAAGGTTGAACAAGTTTTGTAGAGATTGAGGGCCGGTTCCATGAACTCACCCGGGAATTGGATCGGATTGACGGTTCAATTCTTGAAAGGATCCATGGAATTAACGAACAGGTCTCGATCCCAACTTTTTGAAATCGGTTCTTAGTGTGTGGTTTATAGTTTCAAGGTGAGAACGGCCCATTCAGAACAATGCTCACCCCTAATATGGTTTTATTTTCTACATAAAGGACTGTAGAATGACCCATTTTGAAAGGTATCGTGCGTGCTTAAGAAAGTAGTAATCTACATTATCGCCCAACATGAAAAACAAAAACAGCAAAAAAGACGTTTGTGTTCCGAAAGGAAAGAGGTAGAAAAATCATTCTTATCTCACTCGACTTCTTTCATAGTTTCAATCAATTGTGCATACACCGATAGCTCACAAATCAAACCCTTTTAGTATCAACAATCTAATCTAATCTAGTCATACGACAAAAATCAATCTCAATTAGGCCAAGACCATCTAAGATGGGAAACACGTTGGCCAACTACAAATTTGGCTTTTTTGATTCTTGTATTGAAGAATGAATTGCCAAATAATTACTTCAATCTTCCTAATTTCCTAAATCTTCCTATTCTCAATGGTGCAAGATTGGTCCCTTCTCTCAAGCTCTCTGCAAATGCCGATGAGTACTTGAAGTCTTGACTTTTTAAATCCATAGACAACTATGCAACCGTGTGCCAAATGTACGGTCAAATAGGACGATTGCATTAGATAGAACCATTTTTAGAACGGGAGACATACCTGTTAAATATTCAATAATGTTATGCTGGAGTCAAGGAATCCAAGGATCTATACAGTCATTTGAAAGCCAAATTTGTCATTCATGAATATAAAAGTAACTAGGATTCTTTTGAGATTCTTTTGAAAAAATAAAGAAGAAATAAGAAAGCCATTCTTCTTATTTTCTTCTTTACAATGGGTAATCTTATCATAACAATCTTATGGTTTCTTTTTCTAAAGACGTAATTAATAATGGCGGATGAGCTAAAAAAGACTTGCTATAATAACTTGTTTCAGTAAATAATTTATGTTGAGAGTTTCAATTATGAGTCAAAGAGACCCACACATATTATTGTGAGTTCCTTCCAGCATTCGATCCACATTTTTTACGTCTGCTTTAAAATATGTTCAGTGAATATGTTGGAGTTATTAAATAGCATATTACATTTCACTTTCAAGGGTATCTCTCACATAAACTCAAACATGCTTTTACTATACGAGTTAAATATGAGTAGTTTCACAACAAATCGACTTGTACCTTGTTTTGTACTTTCTCAACTAAAACATTAGCCCACAAAAACCTTGCATAATTATTCATCAGTTGACTCAAATTAACAGCTATCACTCCTAGCCATAGAGACCACAAGACCCTCCATTGTTTGTTTGTCTAATTAGGTCCTAAACCATTGTAGTTTTTATTTCTCACCCTTCAAGTTTATTTTAAAAACTTTTTTACCTCATCACGGGACCAAAGAACAAAGAATTACCTCATTTTGCAATGCCGAATTGCAAGTTGAGAATTATTTTGAAGGTGCGGTTAGAAAGAATTACTGCTTTTCCATGACTTCTTTGGTAAATCTACATCAGTGAAATCTTTTTCAAAGTGACAATTGTCCAGGCAATCGACATTTCTGTCACAGGGCAACTGCAATATCCTTTAATTAAAGCTGCAACACTTCGAGATTTCTGGTTTGGAATTCTCGTTTCTAATGACGACTTCATTCGCCTCCGTATAAGAGTCAAACCTCTCTCGTTGACCAAATGCAGTTGCAGAATGTCATAACTTGGGGACAAAATACCATTCGGAAAGGAATCTAAAAGATTGACAGATGCAGAGGACCCAAATTTTCTGTATTGGCTTCAGAGAAGTGTCCATCTCCTTGCATGGTATGGGATTTCAAAGGATCAGCCGTCTTGAATAACCTGGGAAAGAAAGAAAAATGTTAGCGTACTAATAAAAATTGATCTCTCAACGGGCTCTCTTATGTTGAAAGCGAGGCATCAATACTTTGCCCTCGAGTCCACGCTTACCAGGGTTAAGTGTTTTGCTGCTGTTTCATTCGTAAGAGAAAACATCGTCGAGAGCTCCCTCCATGATCTGTCAATTGAATGCCCATAGGATTTCACAAACCAAATAAGTTCCACCTGTCAAAGTTTGAGGAATTTTCCTTCGAAGCTGCAACTTCAATTTTGAAAATTTTACGCATTAAAACAAGAATCTACTTTCGAAAAACTCTTCCATTCCATTTTGAGAGCTTTAGGCCCACGATGTAATTTCAATTCAATGTTTCAAAATGTAATGTTAACTTTGAAAAATTACCTTACAAAAAATGATTTTAGACTCATAATTGGAAATTTCGACAAAAACCATTTATTGTAAAGGTATTTGCTCAAGAGACAATTCTAATAATCATTGAAAAGACGGCATGAATACATTTATCTTTTCAACCATTAAAAAAATCATCAGTGAAGAGCATGGGCTCTCTCAATCCATACCTCGCGTGACGCAGGATTTCTTTTGTATTCTTAATAATTTAAGTATTTCTAGAATTTGCTATTAGCTATTTGAGATCAGCAAAATGCCAACTGATAGGGAGCGATGTCTCAATTCTTGTCGAACCAAAGATCCTAGTATTTAGAACTTGATTACACTACTTATCCAACTATTGTCATTTCAATACTTAAATTTGATTATTTGTCAACTAAAGTATTCATGTAGCCTTTTTTCCAATTATGAGTCCAAAGGTTTTTATCATGTCCATGCAATCTTTTCATTGAGATCCAAGATTTATCCTAACCATTTTTTTGGGGGAGGGGGGTTTAAAATAGGTCTTTCATTCATTCATAAAGCGAGGAATACAAGTAGATGATAGATTCGGTTCGGAACATAAAATACTCGAAAGGGGTTGGGGTGGTGCGAACACCCGGTTTGGAGAAAGAGTTTTAAAGTGATTAGCTTTTGCTACCCATGTTGAAAAGGAAAATAACAATTAATATATTGAAAGTGTGCAATCAAGTAAAATAGAAATTAGAATGCACAAACAGCATCCTAACAATTGTGTCTAAGAACATCAAAAAAAAAAAATTCCTCTTATAAAGCCCTTAGAGCTTATTCAGTTTTGAGTTCAATTTTTTATCCAAAGACTTCCAGATTTTTTAAATGCCCTAAAATGTTAATCAAAACCGAAACTGTGAATTTTAATTGTAAAGTAATAGTAACACTAGAAATCTAACAAAATTAATCAAAATCTAATTTCTAACCTTTTTCCTAAATTTTCTTTTAATTTTTCAGAATTTTTAATCTTTTTAATTTGGAAAAATGAGGACTCGGGTCGGGTTGGGGAACCCGGTCAGAATGTGTGGGTCTGAAATTTGGACCGCCCCTTGGCCCTGTCCGAAAATGTCCAAATCTAAACCAATTTCGCTTAACCCAAAGTTTTCAGCCCCACGAACACCACCCAGCCGGTCTTTTAACTCCCCGCCCGGCCTCCTTTTGTATGGCCATTTTTTTTTTCAATTAATTAATTTATTTATCTTTAATTTCTATTTTTTTATTATTTCCTTTTTTATTTTCTTGTTTTCTTCTTCGGCCAGAGCTTCACCGAGACCAGCACAAGCGTCTATCCTGGGTGTTGTTGCCACGACTACCATACTTTTAACCTTTTTCTATTCTTTTGCGATAGAGGATGGGTGATGATTAATCCAAATTGTCCTTTTGTTTCTTTTGGAGTTGTGTTTGAGTTCTAGATTTTTACATGGATAAGAAAAGGTTGTCCGTTTTCGTCGCTACTCTTATGTTTCTTTTTTGTCATGTGCTTTAAGAGGGTTTCAAGATTATTTTACTTGGCAGATGACTCGATTTTAAGCAGGCGATGATGTTTTTGCAGGGGAGGATGAACCATTGCCTAAAATTAATTTTTCCTTTTCATCCTTGTTGGAGCTCATGGCAACAATATTATATGAAGATTAGAAATTTTGGAAATAATGAATTCTAGCTCAATATGCAACACCACTTTTGAACTTTTAATTTGTTGTGATTTGTAAAATTTTCGTATAATTTACAGACTAAATTGAATATATATAAAAAAATTCGAGAATCACATTTTAGATAGTAAAATTCATTATTCATATGCTGCTTTGTCGACCGTTGTGTTGCAAGCATTATGCTTTCTCTCTTTGTGAACGGTGACCGATTTGATATCTTCTGCTAAGTATGTACTCCCCCTCATTTCTACGTATCTCTTTCTTCTATGCCGGTTCCTGGAGCTGAGGTCCTCTCATTTACACCAAAGACTTCGTCCACTACGGTGTCTGCTTCACGGCAGCCCCTTTCATCGAAGGGGATGAAATTTGCGCAGAGGCCGAACTTCGGAACAGTGGGCAAAAAGTTTGTGGTTCGAGCGAACCATTTCCTTGTTAAAGCAGCAAGATTCGCAGACATATCATAGCCTAAACTTGCACCTTCCCTCCCCTTCGAAGAGCTCGAGCTTCCAATTTCCCACAAGCAGAGACCTGCCTCCATCTAAGGCACGTATGGGCATGACTAGGGGCCTCGAGACGTCCCTGGTTGGAGGCTAGAGGGATTCCATAGCATCCGGCAAGTATGGTCCCTACCTGCATACCAACAAACCTGAAATTTCCGCCTGTTAGTATCTCGGCTTTGATATGACTTCAAATGGTTACCTCATTGTGCAATGCCAAATTGCAAGTGGGCAGGGCAAGTGTCATTTTCTCTAACTTTGTCTCCGCCGTCAAGAGGCCTTGACCGCCATTCCAAGTGCAATGACAAAAGAAGAAGGGCATACTCTAACGGCATCCCCTTCTTCTTCCCCCGTTGCAGCTGAGAAGGCGGATGAGTGAGTTGGGTACGAGAGGGCCTCCCTGAGAGCCCTAAGCCCCTCATGCGCGGTGAATTTATAGGGGAAAAGGGACAGAGAGTCGGCAGCTCGGACAATTCCAAGGGTTAAAGGGAGGAGAGCCGACAATTCCCAAAGCTAATTTGTACTAGGGGGTATGGGCGCAGGTATGGGAAAAGGGGAGAGAGAGGAGCGTAGGGAGGGGAGGGAGAGAGAGTCAGCAGCTCCCCCTTGGACAATCCCAAGGGTAAAGGAGGGGAGTGAACAATTCCCAAAGCTAATTTTTACTAGGGATATGGGTGGAAGTATCGGGAAGGGAGAGAGAGGATGGTGGGGGAAAGGGAGAGAGAGTCAGCAGCTCCCCGTTGTACAATTACAAGGGTAAAAATTTGTGGGGCAAGGACTACATCGGAATCATCTCCCCCTTAGACACAAAAAAGTAAAGATCAGTCTTTTTGGATGGGGACTGGTCGTACGCATTCCTCCAAATTATTATGAACATTCTTCTTTTTCTTTTTGGGGTGTTTTGTGTGTGTAAGTGTGCGTGGGGATCCTTCAGTTACAGGATTAGAAGGCTTCAAATCTATGGGGGCATGGGCGTTGTTATGTCTGCTGCTCCCTCGGGAAGGAATGAGAGTGAATGGAGGTTTGTCATCATCTTTGCTGACGTCCGAAAGAAAGAGAGGGGCCTACAAAGCTAGGCATATGGGCGTATTGCATGCTTCTCTCTCTCTCTCTCCACAAATACTCAGCTCATGGACTTCTTGTTCTCTTTAAATCAGGCATACGATCGTGACAAAAAAGAAAAAATATATAGAGAGGATCGACAGAAAAAAAAAAAAAAAAAACACGTAGAAAGTTGCCTCATGCCTTCGAATCAATTATTGCACTTATAGAAATTTGACAGAAAAACTACATCTTGCCACCACAAGGATGATCAAACAAAGCAAAAATTTAGCAATAAAATTGAATATTAGCAAAAATATGATAAAGAATCCAAAAAAAAAAGCTCACAGATTAAATGGAACATTTGTGTAACTCTTGGTCTTTGGCGAACATGTGAAGGAAAAAAAAAAGAAGGAAAAGAAAAAGTCAGCAAAAAGTAAACCTGCTCTCAGTGTCTTTTATCAGCTTTTTGGGTTGATGTTGAAGCTGTCCTTTGTTTTTCTCTCTTTTTCTACCTCGTTTTAAGCAAATGCGACGACGTTATGGTAATTATTTCCTTCACTATGGCGAAAGTAATTATTTATTTTACCAGCTAAAAGGTGCAAATGTCTGCAGACTTCATCACATTTTGACCCGCCTTGCTGGTTATTTAGAACAAAATTACATCCGGTAAATGCTTTCCGACGGATCTTTTTACGCATTTCGCATCATCTCTCCCAAATTTCTACTAATAATCTTCTGCTAATATTGTTCCAGAGAACTCCAACTACGGTCGAAAAAAAAAAAATCAAATTTAGGCAATAGAAAAGAAGAACTGAAAATCAGGTACTGGCGAAAAGGGGCTGAAAAACAACCCACCTGTTTTTTATCGCATTAAAACCCAAAAAAAGAACTCGTCATCAAACAAGATAAGCAGATCTGGAAAAAAGGAGGAAAAGAAAAGAAACGACAAGATATTAAGGACAAAAAGTGTTGATAATACCGAGTGGAGGCTTCTATTACTCTCATGCCCCTTCCCGATGGTATCATTTGCTGGATTGCACGGGCCCATGGAATTTGGCCATGTCTGTCGTGTAAGAATTTTCCTGGTGTGGGCCACATTAATTAAGATTATAATTATCCGTTTTACGGAGTTGATCTAATAAAGTGAGGTATAAAGTTTCTTAACAATCGAATATGGGCTGGGCATGTGTGGCCGAGTTGGGCCCGACCCGTGATGAGAGGGCCCGTCCAAAACTCTATAAATAGCGCTAAGGTCCCTCCTCTAGCCCTCAACTTTTCCAAAATTCTCTTTGAACTCACATAAGGTATGTCGTGAGTGGCGGTCTCATCGAGCCAGGAATCAAGAGTCATAGAGGAGAAGATCTTTAGCATTGAAGGCCTGGATTGTTGTCGTTTTGCTCCAAGAACAATGGATTCAAAATCAGGTACACAAATCCTTGTCAAACCTTATGGATGTTCGAGTTTCTAGCTATGTAGATCTTGGGAAACCGTATCAACGACCTACATTTGATATCAGAGCCTGCATAGACTAGAGCTGAGTCCTTTTATGCCTGTTAAGCCCGTCGCCGAAGCTAAATCGGCCGGCTCCGGCCTGTTTTCGGTCTTCACCTTAGCTCCGAATGTTTGCCTTGCTTTTTCGTGATTTTTGGTCCAATAAAAGTGAAATTTTATTGCATAATCGGATTCTACTCTTCTGTACGAGCAAAATGGTGGGTCGAACGTCGCCGGAGGAGGTCGGAATCGACCGCACGTGCCGCCACGCGCCTAGGCGGTGTTGGGCGTTGACGGCACGCGCCGCCGCGCGGCCCCACGCGCACGCACGTGCGCTCACGCGCGCCGGCGCGTGGACCGCCACGCGGCCTCACGCGCACGCCAAGCGCATGCGCGCCGACGCGTGGCGGCCACGTGGCCTCACGCGCGTACGAGCGCATGCGCGCGGACACGTGGTGCCACGCGTCTCAATGACGTCACGATGACGTCACCTTCGCCGCCTCACATGTGACCGCCATGTGGCGGTGACGTCATCGATGACGTCACGCGGATCGACCCGGTTGACCGGGTTGACCCGACCGGTTGACCGGATTGACCCGACCCGTTGACCGTTGACCGGTCCGACCGTTGACCGGTTTGGTCCGTTGACCGGTCGGACCGGCTTCGGACCAATTCTTGGATGCCAGCGCGTGTGGCTCACGCGCCGCGCACTCCAGCGGCGCGTGAGGGCGCGTGCGACGTCGGTTTGGCGCGTGGTTTGTATCGTCGTGCTCGTATGTGAATTTTCTATCTTGTGGTGTGCTTATTTGCATTTTTTTTTTATGCCTTTAAGGATGTGAAAATGCATGTGAAAGCCTTAAAGTATGTGATTTTGGGGTAATTTTGGCATATTTTCATGTATTTCTCTATGATTTTGGAAATGCAATTGCATCCTTATAATTATATCATCACTTGAGGAATATATATGGTGTTGATTTATTATCAGTTTGTATTAATGGATGGAGCAATGCAATTAGCATGTTTTATGATTTTAGTGACAAAAGACCCCGTCATCAAGTCTAAAATCACTTATAAAAGGCGTATGTGAGTTATAAAGTTATATCCTTGATATGAGAGAAATTTTGATGATTCAATTGGGTTGTGACCGCCAAAGTGACACACTTGATTAGATTTGAGAAATATCTGTCTCACATTTAAATGGGATGTCTCCTGATCTTATGCATAATTATACTCCCAAAGGAGGTGATTGTGCATTAGTTGATGGAGGGATACATGTACAGCATATGGTTGAAAAGTAGCTAGCCCTAGTGATTTGTACACCCAAAGGTGATGAATTCGCGAAAGGTTAGAGCATATTTTTCATGGAACCGCTGTCATGTAAAGGGTATACAATTGTATGTCATGTATTCTGCCCAAATGTGTTTATATGATGATACGTGTAGCTCTTGTATGTTTGATACTCACATGATGCTAATTACATGTATTGCTCGCAAAATCGTTACATTCTCTCGTGAATGGCAATTCCATAGCCATTAAGGTTCTTACTGGGTCAAACTTCAAGAAATGGAAAGAGGATTTTCTGTTTGGAATGGAGCTCGCAGATGTTCATATTGCTCTTACTGAGGATAGACCGGTAGACCTTACTGATGCCAGTATAGAAACCTAGAAAGTACGTTTTGCTACATGGGAAAAGAGTAATAGAATTTGCTTGCTCATTATGAAACGGTCAATTTAGGAACATTTGATGAGTGGCTTGCCAACTGATTGTACTGTTAAGGAAATGATGGAAGCTTTGGAGGCTAGGTATCGTGTTTCTACCAATGCTGAGATAGGTACACTCATGCAATCACTCTTTAATATGAAGTACGATGGTTCAACTGAAGTTAGAGATTATGTGTTTAGGATGGTAGATCTTCAGACAAAACTCCGAATCCTTCAAGTTGATATACCTGAAGCTTGCATTGTGCATCAAGCATTAAATATTCTTCCTCCTGATTTTGGAATTATCAAAATGAACTATAGTTCGCAGAATGAAACTTGGTCAATTAATGATCTTATAGTTAGAGTTGTGGCAGAGGAAGAGAAATTAAAGAAGGAGAGAGGGTATCTTGCCTTGTATGCTTCTAGTTCGCCAAAAGAGAAAAGGCAAATGGGTTGCACATCAGAGAGGAAATCCTAAAGCTATAAGAACTTTTAATAATACAGCTCCCAAGAGAGGGGATCCTGAAGCTGCTGGTCCCTCCAACTCTATGGCTTCTAGAAAGGCACCATTTGCTGGTCCCTCCACTTCTATGGTTCCCAAAAAGATACATTTTAAAAGGGAAGGTGTCATTTGCTACTTTTGTAGAAAGAAGGGACACATAAAGAGATACTGTGAAAGATATAAAGCTTGGTTGTCTAAAAATGAGCATAAAGGTAATGATTCTTTGGCACTTGTCTGTGAATCCAACCTATCTGAAGCCCCATCCAGTTCCTGGTGGCTAGATAGTGATGCAACTAATCATGTTGCGTTTACTATACAGGGATTCACAAACAGAAGGATACCAAATCAGGATGAATCATCGCTCACTATGGGAAAGAACGACAAGATCGATGTTGAGTTCGTGGGAGACGTCATTTTGAGTCTAGACTCTGGTTTTAATATGATATTAAGAAACACTTTCTATGTACCTTCTTTTAGACGGACTTAGTTTCCGCATCATGTTTGGATATGTGTGGTTACTCTTTTGAAATAAAGAACAAAGATCTTTTGTTTCTATGTTCTTTAGCTCAAATAAGGTTGGGTGCTTTGCAACATGTTCAATGGATTGTACAGATTGTGTTTATCTCCCAATGATATATATGTCGCTAATACAGTTGAAAATGTTGTTTCCAAAAGACCTCTACCTAAGGAACAATCTTATGCATTGTGGCATAAACGACTAGGTCACATATCTAAGGAAAAAGTAGAAAGGCTGATAAAGACTCGCATCCTGCCTACTCTTAAAGGTGACCTAGAAACTTGCATAGATTGTTGTAGAGGAAAGATGACTAAGATAAAGAAGAAAACCGCAGTTCGAAGTTCTGGATTACTGGAGGTCATTCACACCGATATCAGTGGACCATATACTGCAACTTTGTGTAGAAATTTTTATTTCATCACATTTATCGATGATTATTCTCGATATGGTTACCTTTTCCTGATTAAGGAGAAATCCGAATCTCTTGACAAATTCAAGATTTTTCAGACTGAAGTTGAGAAACAGTTAGGAAAGATAATAAAGGTGGTCAGATCTGATCGAGGTGGAGAATATTATGGTAGACATGGTAATGCTGGGCAAATTAAAGGGCCATTTGCTAAATATTTAGAAGATTGTGGGATAGTAACTCAGTTCACTATGCCTGGGAGTCCTGAACAGAATGGTGTGGCTGAAAGGCGCAATCGTACTCTCATGGATATGGTAAGATCTATGATGAGTAGGACTAATTTACCTGATTTTTTATGGGGTGAGGCATTAAAAACAGCCGTTTATATATTGAATTGTGTTCCTACTAAAGCTGTTGCATCAACTCCTTTTGAGTCATGGACTGGGCGCAAACCAAGTTTGAATCATTTCAAGGTCTGGGGATGTCCTGCAGAAATAAGATTGTATAATCCAACATTGGGCAAGTTGGAGGCTAAAACCACTCGATGTTACTTTGTATCTTACTCAGAACATTCAAAGGGATATCGGTTTTATAATTCAAGTGGAGGAACAAGGATTGTAGAATCACAAACGGCCAAGTTTTTGGAATTTGATGTAGTCGAAGAGCATGATTGCTCATAAATCAGTGAACATGACAACTTGACAAGACCTGCTATGTCTTTCTCCTTGCCTATGCAAACAATCATGGAGCCTACTGTGCCGCAAACTGAACCTGTTAACACTGAAGATCCTATTGATGAAGCAGTCACAGATGAAGTCCTTGAAGTTCCTCAGACTCAAAATGAGCCTACAGTGGCTCCACTTAGGAGGTCTACTAGGGAAAGGCATTCAGCTATACCACCAGATTATATGGTCTATTTAGGAGAACATGATTATGATATAGGTTGCACTAAAGATCCAGTGACTTATACAGACGCCATTTCCTGTCCTCAATCTAATTTGTGGTTGGATGCAATGAGAGATGAGATGCAATCTATGAAGTATAATGGTGTTTGGGAGCTTAGTGAACTACCTGAAGGTTATAAACCCATAGGTTGCAAGTGGGTTTACAAGACTAAAAGAGATTCAAAAGGAAAGATTGAGAAATTTAAAGCCGACTTGTGGCCAAAGGTTTCACTCAAAGGGAAGGGATAGACTATGAAGCAACTTTTTCTCCAGTTTCCTCTAAAGACTCTTTTAAAGTGATCATGGCATTAGTAGCTCATTTTGACATGGAATTACGTCAGATGGACGTTAAGACTGCTTTTCTAAATGGAGACCTTGATGAGGAGGTTTATATGATGCAACTTGAAGGTTTTGCAATAAATGATTCAGGTGTGTGTAAACTGAAGAAAGCTATTTATGGTCTCAAACAAGCTTCCAGACAATAGTACATGAAGTTTCACCATGTTGTTACTTCTTTTGATTTTGTTGAGAACAAAGTAGATCAGTGCATATACTGCAAGGTCAATGGGAGGAAATTTATTTTTCTCATACTTTATGTGGATGACATTTTGCTTGCAAGTAGCGATATTGGATTACTGCATAAAACAAAACAAATGTTGTCAAAGAATTTTGACATGAAAGACTTGGGTGAGGCATCTTTTGTTCTAGGCATTGAAATCCATAGAAATCGTTCTTGTCGTATGTTAGGTTTATCTCAAAAGGCATATGTTGATCGTATTTTGGAGAGATTCAACATGCGGGATTGCAAACCAGAAGTGTTCCTGTCGTTAAGGGTGACAAGTTGAGTCTCTCACAATGTCCTCAATCAGATTTTGAAAAGACCAAATGAAGGACATACCTTATGCTAATGCACTTGGAAGTATTATGTATGCTCAAGTTTGCACTAGACCAGACATTGCCTTTGTAACAGGACTTTTAGGTAGATATCAGTCGAATCCAGGACATGACCATTGGGTTGCTGCTAAAAAGGTCTTGAGATACTTAAAAAGAACAAGAGATTATATGTTGGTATATAGATATGTCCATGATTTGCGATTGGTAGCATATTCAGATGCAGATTTTGCTAGTTGTGAAGATGATAGAAAGTCGACAACAGGATATATCTTCATGTTAGCAGGAGGTGCAGTATCGTGGAAAAGTGAGAAACAGAAATCTATATCTTCCTCTACCATGCAAGTAGAATTTATAGCATGTTTTTCAGCTGCTACTCAAGTTGTTTGGCTCCGGAACCTCATTAAGGAATTGACCGTATTTGATTTTGTGAATAGACCCATACAGTTATATTGTGATAACAATTCTGCTGTGTTGTTTGTCAATAACAACAGAAGTCTCAAAGGGTCTAAGCATATGGAGGTCAAGTTTTTGATCATAAAAGAAATGGTACAGAATGGTGACATTATAGTAGAGCATATTTCTACAGACGATATGTTGGCAGATCCACTGACTCAAGGCCTACGCCCTTGTGTATTTGAGCGACATATCATGAACATGGGCTTAAGAGAATCAGTGGATACTATCGTTTAGTAGGAGGTATTTCAGATTTGCTCTAATAAAGTTTATGTCTGTACCTTGTTACTTTTTGTAACATTTCGATATATGTCAACTCATTTCTTTGTATAAGTTGTTATTGAGTTGTGCACATATATCTAAGGAAAATCTCAAGGTACTGTGTAAATCTTGAGTAAAGGTTAGGGGCATCCAGTTATTAGCCTTGTACATATGTCTTGATTACACATAAAGAAAGGTTAACCATAAAGATAAGACATATGTGGGTTCGTTAGAACCATAAAGATATTCTCTAGTGCCACATTCGGTTTTCTGTGACACTTAAAGATAAGAGAATATTGACCGACAAGGGAGATAACACATAAGGTATTACTCTTTATGAGGTGTTATCTGTTTGCCACACAACCATATTGAATCCATATCAATAAAGTTGAAAGCATTCGTGACCATGGAAGGCTCGTGTAAATACATGCGATTACCGCCATGATTCGGTGTTGGAGACTTTATGGGATAGGATTGACTGTTGAGAATTATCTCTAGATCAACATAAAATGTGCACATACAGTATGATCTCAATTAATATGGCCCAAGTGGGAGAATGTAAGAATTTTCCTGGTGTGGGTCACATTAATTAAGATTATAATTATCCGTTTTACGGAGTTGATCTAATAAAGTGAGACATAAAGTTTCTTAGCAGGGCCTGGCTTGTGTGGGCCGAGTTGGGCCCGACTCGTGATGAGAGGGCCCGTCCAAAACTCTATAAATAGCGCTAAGGTCCCTCCTCTAGCCCTCAACTTTTCCAAAATTCTCTCTGAACTCACATAAGGCATGTTGTGAGTGGCGGTCTCATCGAGCCAGGAATCGAGAGTCATAGAGGAGAAGATCTTTAGCATTGAAGGCCTGGATTGTTGTCGTTTTGCTCCAAGAATAATGGATTCAAAATCAGGTACACAAATCCTTGTCAAACCTTATAGATGTTCGAGTTTCTAGCTATGTAGATCTTGGGAAGCCGTATCAACGGCCTACATGTCGGTGTTGCCAACTTCCAATCACCCTCGTTTTCATTCAATCAATTGATATAGAATCCTTTCATATTTCCATTCTTTGGCTTGGTCATCTCCCTACGTGTACTCTTTTTAAATTCGCAGGATGAACAGAAAGCTAACATTATATAAAAATATCTTAACCTAAAACACGAATATAGTCCCAGACGTTCCATTTCGGGGAGAGAGACGCCAATAATCCACAGGAAGCACATGAAAGGAGGACCCGTCAGGGTTGGCACCATATACACATTCTAAAAGGCCACTTGCAACTGTACACAGGCTTGATCGGGTTAATCATCATCCGAAGCAAGCTTTTGCTTCCTCCATCTGTAAGCAGCTTCCGAGATTTTTGAAATTTGCGGTCTGGGTCTCTCCCGGAAACAGGTAGTCTATGCATAATCCTCGTACCTGAAATTCAAGCATGTCAGACAAGATCGGTAACGAATGGAGACTGCAAAAATAGGTACGCCAAGCATCAAACACGTCACCGCACAGCTAGGAGTAGCATTGGCTCGACAAGTTTCTACACTAGCGATTGGCCCGGGACTAGAAAATACATGGGCCCTGGTGCACAAAGAACTGCACTAAACTGAAAAACAAGTCTATTATGTTCCCAGTGAACAATCAAATAAATACCTCTACCAAAGAAGCACAAAGATAGTAACTAATTCGCAATGCTTCTTAAAAGATACATAAAATGGATTGTTGAGATTTTGACTAAAAACGTGCTTGGTAACGTTTCTGTTTTCAATAACAATTTCTAATAAAAAATGATTCTTTTTTATTCTATTACCAGGAACAATTTTTAAGCATTTTAAGTCATTTGGTAATTGTCCAAAATTTCAATTTCCGAAATAAAATTACATTTGATACTGTACTCAAAATTTTTACTTCAAATCATTTTCTTTTAATTTTTAAATAATTTTATTACTTTTTTCCTTTTTTCTTCTTTTCTTTTTTTCCTTCTTCTTCTTCAAGGTTGCCGATCACCAACCTTGGAATGATTGGTGACTGACCAGACGAGGGCCGCAACCTCATCGAAGAGTCGTCAGCCCTCAGCAAGGCCGTGCCTCATTGGTCGAGCCTTGCTAGGGTTAGGCGAGCCTTGCTCGGTCAAGTGAGCCTCGCCGGTGGCTAGGAGAGGCCTACTTGGCCACCGACGACCAGTAGTGAACGGCGGGGGCGACGATGGAGGGCGGCAGTAGCAATGGCGGTGGTTGAAGAAGAAGAGAGAGGGAAGAAGAACAAGAAGAAAGAAGAGAAAATTGAAAAAATATGTTGGCTTGATTATAGAATTGTTCTAGAGAAGAATATTTCTCGATTCTACTTCAAATCTATTCCGGGAAACAAATTTGTTCCTAGAAACAAAAAATTTACCAAATGAATTTCTGTTCCAAATTTACTTCCGGAAAAAAAAAAAAAATTCACTATTTGGCAAGTTGCCAAATAGACCATAATACTTAACTACGTATATGTTTCATAGCTAGACAATTTTTACGGATTAGGAAAGACTCAGCTAAACACATAATCTTTGCATTTTGATTTGATTACAAGAAAATCCATTCTATATTAGGACAGCAGAAATGCATATATATCATTAACTAGAGCTGGGACATGAAGTCACGCAGCTTGCCCCATCATTGGAACTATGCTTCCTTGGAGCCAGAAGCCTAGATCATTTAGAGTCAGTGTAGGGCTTGCAAAACATTGGGATACCATGAGATAGAAGCTAAAGGACGCACTTCGTACGTATGTGTAGGGTCTACAATACAAGTATGGCAATATTATCTTATCTTTTTTTTTTTTTTTTTGTCAAGAACTGCAACTTCAAAGAAAATGAAGATTCACGTCCGAACAAGATTGTTATGTGGAATATGCATGATTGTAACTATATTAGGCAGTTAAGTAGTGCAGGATTTGGTCTCTCAGAAGACGTTTTATCTTCTATGGATAGCAAAGCAAGAGAATAATTTTGCATATCATTAGTCGAAAATTCATTGTTAACTGAAAAAGACAAGAAAGTGTTGACTTCTTCAAAAAAAAAAAAAAAAAAAAAAAAATGTTAATTGATCACTTCGGTTGACATATAATAGAACTGGCCTCGTGTTTGTTCGTCTTGTGACATGTAGGGCTCTCCTTTTGATTGGAAAAAAGAAATGAAAACAAATCAGATTTTCCCTTCAAATATAGGATGATGATTTACGGTGATGCCGTGCTCTCACGTTCATATGAATTGCGCACTTAAATGTTAGACAATAATTGAAGAACAAGGAAACTTTCCAAAATTAAACGCTCCTGATTAATATTCATCATTTTTTCTCTTTTCATTTCTTGTAATCTTTTGGTTTGCTTTACAAATAATGAAAAATAATTTTTTCATCTACAAAAATGTTTTAGACATAAATTGTCGGCGATAATAAAAATATTTTCAATCGATTAATAATTTTAAGCGATACAAACGATTGTTGTGAAGAGAATATTTGATAAATCATTTATTTATTTATTTTTACTAAAAAACAAGAAAAAGAAAATAAGAGGACATTCCAGTCGTTATGCATAATCCAATGGCATTCAACAGTAATAAGCCACACAAAAAGGGATAATTCCATAGAGACAAATCCTCATCCACATCCCCGCCGGTCCTCACTCCCGTGTCAGCCTCTCTCTCCCCCGCCCGTTATTGTGTTTACAATAAGGACATCTCAGTCGGATAGACCAACGAGCAAAGCATGAATCAAGGACAGCACTATGGCTGGCAGTGGGTTAGTGGATACCCAACAGACGACGGTCGAAAACCAATCAAAGACAAGATATGCTAAACATCACTATAAGGACATCTTGGTTGACAAGCATCGAACGCAGCGAAGAGAAGAAATGAGTGACAACAGAAGTCAGTTGCCTACCCAGCTGGACCGTCCTCAGCCAAAATCTGTCTCCTTTTCTTCAGCTTCTTCGGCAGCTTAGGCTGGACAATGCCAGCATCACCAAGCTCAACAAAACTGCTCTCTCCATGTTTAGCCACACTCCCGATAGCATTGCCCTTTCTTCTTTAAGTCCGTAAGCTGATGTTCTGAAGTAATTAATGGCTCTTTGGAAGACTCCCGATGCATTTCCAAAGAGAAAATAAGTACATGTCAATACTCGAACCACAAAGGGGAAACACCTTGGTCAATTGCCAATTGATCACTCACTTCTAGCATGCCGTATGCATTCCCTTCTTTGTTCCAACAAACGTGATTGTGATTGATCTTCCAATATATCCGAATTTAAGGCATCCATGGCTGATCCACACTTTCAGGTGGTTAGTCGAATCTAATAATCTCCCATAAAGCTCCTTCCCTTGTTTGTCGAAATTCGCCCTCACATATCTCAAAATCAATGTATGCCTGTTATCAAAAGACAACTAAGTTACCGCCAGATATTATCCCAACTAGATAGCACGTATCGACAGCAATTTCAAAATAATACAATTATGTGATTCATCATAATTGCCTCTATAGTCAACAACTTCGAACGTTAGGACCCTAAAATTTTAATATCATATCGAGGACAGGCCACGTAAAAGCTCTATTTAAAAAAGAAACCATGCATCTCGAATATTGTACTGGCAATAAACTAATATAGAGAACATCATAATAAAAGGGGATAAGAAGGGACTGAAACACCACCCTATGGGATCCACGTAAAGACACGTGCTTTTAAAGTGGTTGTAAGCCTTTAAAACGAGAAATGGAAAGATAAGGACAATGGTAAACATGCATTAAGATCACGCTGAGGCAAAATCGATGGCATCATTACAAGATAACCAAAAGGCCACGAGTTTGAGAGAAGGACTCGAGGCTAACTCAATTGTATATCAGGGCTTCGAATGAATTTGGTTTTACTGGTTTAGATATCATGTTGCATTTTGCATTTGTTTTGCCTAACATTGAACACATCATATTTCCGACCTAAAAAAAAAAAGAGCACGTCAAAATTTAGAAGCACGCGGACGTGTACATTAGAAAGCATTTGAAGCCATGTTTCTTGCGACCGTGGCGAGGCCGATGCTTGTCCGGTCCTCGACAGGACCCCCAAGGGGTTTCGCGGATCGTGCTTTTGAGACATCTTCGCCATGCCTCCCTTAGCCCTTGGTCCCTTACCTACCTAAAACGCACAGATAAACTAAATTAGTGACACTGGACCCAAAAGCAGCATCACTTGAGGAGGACCAAGTGACCAGCTTTCCGGTGATTTCACAAGACTCGAATCATTTTCGCAGTCGAAGTCGAAGTCAAGTCATCGTGCTTTTAGTGTATATTTCTTGATTTTATAAATCTCCCTTAATTCTCAAGATTGTGCATATATCTCATTTGATTATTTATATCATTAATCAATTCGAATGGATCGTAAATCAATATTGTAATATCTTGTTAACTTAGTCATCTTCTATAGCCTTATTGAACATGTAGATATAACACAATTATTCCTTCTGCATTTTCTTAATATGGCGTTAGAGTCAAGTCATGCTTTAATTTATTTCATATGTATGGCCCCACATGCCAGATCCAGAGAGAGAGAGAGAGAGAGTATTGAAAGTATCTCACCACATTCATCTATGAGTTTTATGCTATTTTATATACATGTCTCCTCTACCTATTAGTTTAGGCTTTTGAGTTGAACGTTTTCACACATTGGGACCTAGATTGATTGTCAAGCTCACACTTCTCCTCATCGATGTTCATAATCTTCTTTACATGGCCTCTCTCCACCATAGCTTCACGGGGCCTGACCCATTGCCACCGAGACCTTCGATGCCACACCACGACCTCTAGCAACCCCTCCGCAATGGTTGGTAGTTGTCAATAAAATCTCCTGTGAGCTCGTCCGAGACCCTTATTTCTTGTTCCAACTTTTCAAGCTTCAAGAAGGCAATTTTAACGGCCACCATCTTCACTCAGTCATCCTCAAAATTCTATAGATCCAATTGCAACCTCAAATTTCGGGTCATGATTGGGGGTTGCACAACTCCACACCGAGGTTGTGTGAATCTGATTTGAGCTCTAGCACCTCTATTAATGGAGTTTGCAAGAAACAAACAAGAAGACAGAAAGAACAAAAGAAAACTGAGATGGAAAAATTATGGTTTTTATTAAGTATTTAATTGAGCTGAAATTCCACGTCGTCAATTTCATGGGCAACTTTGAGATAGACACCAGTTAAGAGGTACTTGGAGAAAAATGCTCCACTTCAAGAGTTTTTTGAAATTTTTCTCACTTCTTAATTTCTGATGGATTAAAAAGCCATTTAATGACCAAATGAACGACCCATTGGCCAAAAACCCATGAGCACGAATTCAATGCAGGTCTTTTTTTTTTTTTTTTTTTTTAATACATACTCCTTTTGTTCAATCTTATCACAAAAAAAATGCGAAAGCTAATGAATCTTACTATTGAAGTTAAACATGAAAAATCATATTACTAAAGAATTCAATGAAAAATAATAAAAAGCACAAGAGTTTTGCGTGATTTGATTCAAGTGATAATATCTATTTCATGGAAGAGTTAGTTGCATAAACTTTCTAATAAATTACATATGATAAAGTTACAATCACTCTCACGCTTAAATATTTTGCAACCATAAAGTATACCTAAATCAATAATATTTTGAAATATATATATCTCTCAACCTCACAAACTACCGTGAGCAAAATATTTGTAAATTGATTAGATCGGATTGACTCCATATACTTTTTAAAATTATTTCTTCAAAAAAATTAAAGAAATGTGAGTTATAGACTAACTTATCTAGTAGTTCTAAAGGTTAATAATTTAAAATTTATCACGTTTTTTTATTGTGTATGCACACACCGGTTCTATTAAATTGAACCATGAACCAATTATTTCTATGTTTAATCACAAATGATCGACGGCTCCAAGCCGATCCGATCCGATCCGATCCGATCAATCGAGACAGGTCAGGTCCAGCTCGCACGAAATATGCCCCCGCTCCCGAGTGAAAAAAGTCAGAAAAAGGGTCCATCGTCAAAAGGAGCAGCAAATATCCCTTCCCGAATTTCCCCATTGGGACCACGCAAGCACCACCGGTTTATCCACGCCCGCCGAAAAGTCTGACTTTGACCCAACTCCCCGCCCGGCCGCCCTTTTTTGTAAAAAAATTAATTTATTTTTCTCTATTTTCTATTTTGTTTTCTATTTTCTATTTTCTTATTATTTCTTTTTTTTTATTTTCTGTTTTCTTCTTCGGCGAGAGCTTCATCAAGACCAGCACAAGCGTCCCATCCCTCTCTCCATTATGCATTTTTATTCATGCATTTTTATCCCGGGTGTTGTTGCAGCTACTGCCATACTTTTAATCTTTTTCTATTCTTTCGCGACAGGAGTTGGGTGATGATTAATCCAAATTGTCCTTTTGTTTCTTTTTGAGTTGTGTTTGAGTTCTGGATTTTTACATCGATGAGAAAAGGTTATCTGTTTTTTTCGCTACTTCTGCAGAATATTTACATTTCTTTTTTGTCACGTGCTTTAAGAGGGTCAAATGACTCGGTTTTAAGCAGGCGATGATGTTTTTGCAGGGGAGGGTGAACCATTGCCTGAAATTAATTTTTCTTTTTCACCCTTGTTGGAGCTCATGGCAACAATATTATATGAAGATTAGAAATTTTGGAAATAATGAATACTAGCTCAATATGCAACACCACTTTTGAACTTTTAATTTGTTGTGGCTCGTAAAATTTTGTTATAATTTTTAGATTACATTGAATATATATAAAAAAATTCGAGAATTGCATTGTACATAGGAGAATTCATTATTCATATGTGTTATTCTCCCTTTTCTTTTTCAGTGGGGACCAGGAATCGAGTTAAGCAAGTATCTGGTAGTAGCCTAGAGCAGGGTCTGTTTTTCTTTCTGGTCAAAAGAGCAAGGTCTTTTTGACTCGGCGTCTCTTCAAGCTGCTTTAATGTTCACCATATATGCTCGCAGATAAATGACGAGATCATTTGCATGATACAAGGAGCGTCTGCAGCGTCAGCAGTCAATAGAACAGAGAAGGCTCGAACGTTATCACGTGCTGGTCTCATGGGACCGGGACCTTCAAAACTACGTTGTCGCTAGAACTTACAATTTAGATGAGTTCAGATAGCCCGTAAACGATGCGCACCATGTTCTGAGAGAAAATACCAGCTGCTCGAAAGATCAACAGCTCTGGTAACTCCATCAGCTCTGTAATTTCTGCGAGTGAAGGCCAAAGGACGAGGGCACTAAAGGCTTGTGAAAACCTGTAGTGCCCTCGTCCTTTCGCTTCCCATAACAGGTGCGCTTCTTTGCGTCTCTGTGTGCCACCAGCGTTTTCTCATGAATCTCCTGATCTCTCCATGAATGGGCTCTCATGAATATCATCCTCTCTGCATGCTTTTGTCTGTTCATCAACAATCTGTCTCTTGTCCTGCGTCTTTGTGTGCGTGTGCTTTGTGTGAAGAGCCGGAGTTGTGTACTGTAGATGCTGCTTTGTCGACTGCTGTGTTGCAAGCATTATGCTTTCTCTCTCTGTGAACGGTGACCGATTTGATATCTTCTGCTAAGTAAGTACTCCCCCTCATTTCTACGTATCTCTTTCTTCTATGCAGGTTCCTGTAGCTGAGGTCCTCTCATTTACACCAAAGACTTTGTCCACTACGGCGTCTGCTTCACGGCAGCCCCTTTCATCGAAGGGGATGAAATTTGCGCAGAGGCCGAACTTCGGAACAGTGGGCAAAAAGTTTGTGGTTCGAGCGAACCATTTCCTTGTTAAAGCAGCCGACAAAGAGATTTACCACTATGACGTAACGCATCTCCTCCTTCATTTTACATAAAACTTTTACCCGTAAAATTCTCGCTCAAATCATTACTGTTTTGTGCCGGTTTTGGTCGCCGAAGCCTTGTGATGTTCCTGCGGCTTATTGTTGTTTCCATCTGATTGATGAAATAGTCCCTTTTTTGTTTCTCATTGGTTTCTATATTATATTATTCCTCATGACTTCGCTGCGTCCACTACTTAAACTTTTTTTAATTATGAGTCCCTTGCCTAGGAGTTTTGTTGTGCCATATTTAATGTTTATTGAAGTTAGGATGCTTTGAATTTGCTGACATCATTTTTGGCATTGGTAACACATACTTTAGGTGTGTATTGATCCTGTGTTACTTCCGAGAAATCCAATAGGGAGATATTAGGGGATCTTGTCAAACATTATGGTGAGTCTTATTGGGTGGGAAGATGCCATCCTATGATGGTCGAAAGAATCTCTACACAGGAGGAACACTCCCCTTCAAGACCAAGGTGTTTCCTATTAAACTGGTAAAAAATGAGAAAGCTGCGGGTAGTTCTTCTCAACCAATAAGGCGAACCTTCCTTGTTATTTTTGGCACTAAATAAGCACTTTAGTTTTTAATTTGGAGGCATCATGCAGGAAGAGCATGGATTCAAGGTGATTGTATCGCTGGTTGCCAAGATTGATCTTCATCATCTTCAGCAATTTATTCAGGGTGGACAATTGGATTGCCCGCAAGAGATACTAGAAGTTCTTGATGTGATCCTCAGAGCTTCTGCATTTGAAAAGTAATTTTCCATGCAACTTGTATACGTTACTTTTTAAGGGTAACTTGTGTGTGGGGTAACTTGTGTGTACTTTTGCTTCCTTTATCCATCCATCTGTTGACTTGCTGAATTCATCACCACAGGTACACTGTTGGACGATCATTTTTCTAACCTGATTTAGGAATCAAAGGTGATCAAGGTGACGGTTTAGAATACTGGAAAAAATGCTACTACCAATTTGTAAGACCAGCACAGTTTGGGCTCCCGCTCAATATAGGTACTTCGCTTGAGCAGCTAATTATCTTTGCATGTGTACATCAGTCAATCTTGCAAATCTGTCTCAATGGTACTGATTCACCCTATGGCATTTTCTCGAGTTGTAGACATGTCGGCTAGAGCTTTCGAGGAGCTGTAGATGTGTCGGTTAGAGCTTTCTATGAGCCAATACTTTTTACCGAGTGTTGCAAAACACTTAAACCATCGAGATTTGTCGAGGCCATTGTCTGATCAGGACCATATTAAGGTATGAGCTTTTATATTTGCAAATGAAGCCCATGTTGATTTAATTGATAGTAATGCCTTAATTCTGCAGTTCGACAGAAGGATCATAATTTAATTTCGGAGAGCAGAGATTATCAAGATCTTCTCCTCTACTTTATGGTTTGCAGAAGAGATTTCTAGTCTATTTAGGCAAAAGTCCATCTATAATGCACTTCAAGTATGAAATTTATGCAGCTAATTCAGTTGACTAAGATATTTGATGCTTGGATTGAATTATGTCTGATGGGGTTCGAGCAATTTGTTACGAGTATCATTTTTGGTATTTGTAACGTAAACAAGAACAGCTTTGAGAACCTGTTAATGCATGGTATTTGTTTTATCCATGTTATCCCTGTATGTGTGCGTGTCCGTCGGTGAGCACGTGTGTTTCGGGTGGTGCGGGAGAGGGATATTTCTGTTTAACTTCTCTTTGGATGATTATTTGGTTTTGGTTGTTCTTCTTTTTTATTTTTTATTTTGTTACGAAAATCTCACGTTTTTCACATTGCCCTTTCCCTTTTTGGAATCTTAGATGAAGAAGGCTTTAAAAGGAACTAGGGTGGAAGCCACTTATCTATGATATCAAAGAAATTAGATGTGTTTTGATACGAGATGGGTTAATGAAATAGGTTACTGACATGTGATTTAATGATAGTAAACTTGCTATTCACTCCTATAAAAATTGCCCAAAAGTGACATAGCGCCTAGTGATAAGATGATCAAATTTCTCCCTTGGCAAATTATCTACCTACAAAACAAGTAGCTCGTCCCAGAATGATAGCCTAAACCAGTATGCATACCTACAAAACTCTCAATGGGCTCACAGCGATATTAAGCACTAAACCCACACCCTCCAATACCCACAAAGTCAATCTAGAATATTTATAACAAGTAGAATTCATACACTAAAACATATAATCCTTCACAACTTAGTTCATCTAATACTGCACAAGACATTAATCACATAATCAAGCACGAATTTAATCAAGGCGACTAAAACTTGAGGAAATCAACCTCGATGTATGGAATTAACCTATGTAGCATAAACAGGGCAAGTGTTCGTTCTGGCGAGGTCTCGGAAGCCCTATTACAGTTGTTTGTTAGTCGATGGGGCGGCTTGAGGGCGGTGGGGCGCCGCGAGTGTAGGCTGAATGAGGGGCGCGTCACTGGCAAAGGTGGCGGCGAGGAAGCCACGGTTGTTGTGCGGAAACAGGGAAGAAACGAGGGAGGGTGAGGGTCATGCGGCGTCGAGCAGCAAGGAGGGATGATGCGCGGATGAAGAAAAGGATGAACGGAAGGGAACGGTGAGGTAGTGGAGTGGCAGAAGATATGGAAATGAATGGAGTTTGCTGAATTTATATTTTTGTTTCCCCCTTCACCACCGCCTACATGGTCTTGACAGTTGATTAAATGCCACATCACCACAAATTGTGGCAACACAAGAACACGGTGGCGTGATCCGACGGCAAGCTTGATGACGTGGCAATAGCTACTAGTCACTTGAGGCTCACGATTTCGTCAAACGAAGATCCGGATATCACAAAGGGAATTGTCGCTGCCCCACCCAGATTCAATTCGGTTTTCTGACCCGAAGACAACGGATCCAAATCTCCATTCGGGTGTTGTCCAGGTGGGCCGAAATTGGCCCATTGCTGGCTGGACCCAATGGTTCCTCCAATTCGGTTCAGTGGACCATGGACCCTGAATCGGGACCCATGGTATGTATGGCCATTGAACTGGAGGAGACTAGGGGGGCCGCTAGAGCGACTGGAGCAATTGGAGTAGGGGCGGAGGATTGTCCCGAAATTTGGTCGGGTGATTCCTCCATTGTAGGTAGGGTCGGATCTTGGACTTCACTGCTGTGTGGATTCTGCATATTCAGAGTCGAATACGTACCTGTTGTGCTGGTTTTGTTTTGCAGGTGCAACAACAATAACTCAGAAACAATTGAAGGTAATTCAGAAGAATTTTTGCGGAAGCGGGGTTAGAGACACTGCTGTGATGCTGTGATACTGTGATACATTGACAAGGGGTTAGAGACACCGCTCTAATATCATAACAAGAAATGTGGAACGATGGAGGAAAAGAGTTTTCCATATATTTCATCATATTCTATGTACTAGAATGTACCCATATGTATAGTACAAGAAATGAATCGGAAAGAATATACACAATATCCTTATCTATGATTTACTATATCAATTACAAAAGCAAATCACGATCGACAATCAATCTGAATCAATCAAAAGAATCGAAATGGATCAAATCAAATACAGTCTCCAACAATTGCTACTGTTCTCTGTACACGATTTTCCTCGAGCATGAGAAGAGATGAAGTGGACAATTGAGTTTTAAGGAGCAAAAGAATAATACACTGTGACGTAAATGTACATTGTTGTATTCAGCAGCAACAATGTGTCCATCGTCCAACAATATTACATTACGTCCATAACATGAAAAGAATGACTTGAATCGGAAACCTTTTGGCCCCATTGATATGCTCCTCTTACCAGACCGTGTAAGTTCGCTTCATGTTAGTTGATGGCTATATTCCATGATCATCTGCATCTCTCTCTATCTCCTTCCACCTCATCCTCTTGGCACTGCAGAACCTAAAAGTAGAGCCACATTTTAAGATTGACTAACAATTACAAGTGTACGACTACCACAGAAATTCAATGCACCTCAGAATCAAAACTCAAGGAAATTATTGTCCTTCCTATTTCGAGACATGTTAGCCAAGAGAAAGTTTATCTAAAGGGCAGAGACTAATCCTCACATAAAGGTCAAGAAAAACATTTGCTGTCAATTAGATGAAGGACAACTATCAAACAGAAATTTTCAGACAATTCATTCAACGTATGGAACTATACATCATGATGGACAACCTATCAGCACCTACCCCCAGAGTCTCCACTTCTTTTCCGAATCAACCAATATATACACTTTGAAATGACACATATCAGCCACATAAAAAAAAAAAAAAAAAAAAAAAATCCGACGTGGAAGGAATTAAGAATGCAGAATAGATGGCGAAATCATTCTCAAATTTAGTCTTGATAGTGTGGCAAAATGCAAAAATAATCTTAAAAGCAAGAAGGCCACATGGCAAATTTAACATTGGTCTCCAACGTTTTTTTATCAGATTGCTCTCTCACATTGCCACACATTTGGGATATTTACCACATTGCCTGCATAAAAAATTCAATGGCTTGAAAATCTAAGATTGAAAAAAGGGGACGATAATATTAGAGTATGCTATGCTACCATCAATGGGTAGATGTAACAGAGAAATATCATGCAACATCCAATAATCAAGTGAGAACAATATAGAACTACATATGCATTCGGCACACTAGCTCTATCCTTCAATAAATCTCAAACTTTTTTCTGCCACTGCACCTTAAAGTATAATAAAAAAAAAAAAAAATATGTAGGTCAGGCAACTGCCTGAATGGCGGTATCGCAAGAAAACAGGAACTAGATGTTAGCATCTTTGAGGGTAACGAATCCTCAACATCACTCATACTTAGCAGTCATAGTACTTGAACTAACATATACAGCCGCGTCAATAAAATATAGCAATGACAGCAGCAAGAACAATAAGACAAAATGCAACCTTTGCTTTCTTTCTCGCCCCCCCCCCCACGAAAAAAAGAAAAATAAAAGAGAAAATGCAGACGTACCTTTTAGCATACATCTTTCGTTATGATACTTTAACTCCAGAAAAGGCTCAAACTATCATCCAACCGCTAACTACTTTTCCACCGATTGCCCGCCATTTTTGCTCGAAGATGACGAAATACCTTTTCCAATACACTGCAAATGGGAATTTTAGGCCCTCAGAATAATCTTATTTTGAAGCAAAAGTTACCAATAATAGCAATCCGCAAGAAGACAAGCAGGGGGCCGGGCTTTGGGGAAAAAGGCCGGGCCCTGGGCACTGGGGGGCCCGTGCAAGGAAAGGACTTTTTTCTTTTGCATTGCTCTATCTGGTCCTACCCCGGTTTATAATGCATGTATTGTAGCACAAAGTTCATATTGTATTTGGGAAAAAAGATTAGATGTTGAAGACCCTAAAGTTTAATTTTGTATGGCATCGATATATCAGGAGCAAAACGCGATAACCTGAGGTATTCCTGTACCTCTCTTGTGGCAAAAATTGTGTTTAGGAATGATTCATATGTATTGAAAAAATGGACTCCATTTTGGATGGGTTACCATTAAGTTATATGTTTCCACCTCCTACTCTGGCAAAGTAAATGTTCTTTGAACAACTTCCCCATTTCCATATTGTCGACAGTCCCTTTTATGAAAGTTTCTTTTCAGGAAAACTATGATATGACTCATCAAGTAAACAAAAATTGAAGGAAACATTGATGTGAGATGATGCTCGTAAGAGCTATTTTGACTTGTTTAACTTTTGAGATATCGAGGACTTGTTGCCTATGCATGCTTCTTTTCATTCTGGTAAGCTGTAACTAAAGTGCCATCACTTGGTATCCTTAGACATGATTGTTTTAGATGTAACGTAACCCTCACTGCATTTAGTAACTGTTCTTGTACTTCCGTTATAATTATGATCTAGAGGAACCGTGTAACCTAAATTTTGAATTCTCACAGTAAGCTTTGCGTTTTACAAAATGTTCACAATGGGTATGTGGTCAATCAGGTTAAATGATAGAAGCAAAGGAGGGTGATCCATTGTGGATTATTTTAAGGAGCGCTACAACATCTTTTTGAATCATCAGTCCTTGCCCACTCTGCAAGCCAGAAATGATACGAGACCTACTCATTGGCCCCAGAGGTTTTGTTTGAAATAATGAGAATATTTATTTCTTCAAATTCTCTTTTAAGGAGTGGCGTTTTTAACTCTGGTCTTGAAAGGTCTAAATTCTCTATTTACAGCTTTGTAGGATTGTTGGTAGGCAGAGGTACACTGAGAGATTGAATGAACAGCAAGTAACTAGTTTGTTAAATACTGCCAATGCCCTCATGACAGAGAAAAGAGTATCGGGCAAGTAGGAAATGTTAGCTGGCTTCATATGTACATCCTTTAGATAAGGTTTTTCTAGAAGGTGCAGTTTCTAGGCTAAGCCACCGCATGCTTGTGTAGATAGCTGATGAGAATAAGTATGATGAAGAACTCCTTGTAGCTGAACATTTTGGAATATTGGCGGAAAAAAGAACTCACTTCCATTGAGGCTCGTGTCTTGCCATCACCATTGGTGAGCCATCGTACATCTTTGTTGTGAGAAACTGAATGCTTCGAGTAGTTGCATTCTATCTCTAGTTTCGCCAGCTCACATTTTCCATTATTGTAGCTTAAATATCATGGAAGTGAGTAAGATGCACTTGTTCGTCCATTGATGGGACAGTAGAATATGATTAACAAGGTGAGCTACTTCCATCTATTCTGAATTGACAATCGTCATTTGATGTGCACTCAATACATAGTAGCAGTGATGGTTGGTGCAGAAAAATTCCATAGATAAACATTCCAGTTTGTCTTTAGTTGATTACTATAACATTTTGAGCATGATCAATTCTTCTTTTTGCTATTTCTTGGCAGAAAATGATCAATATATGTAGAGTGGATACCTGGATGTGTGTTAAGCTTCTCAAGGGTGTATGGAAATATGACTCATCACTTTTGTTACAAATTGGTCAAGATGTGTATAAGTATAGGGATGGTAGTTATATACTGACAGAGCACTGTCATGTGATGTTATGTTTATTTGCACCTTGACAAATTCTAATCTCAGGATGGTCAACCCAACCAGATTGAAGGAGCCCTTGCAAATATCAACAGAGAATTTCAGGCAAGAGTTGCAAACACGGATCTACCTCGAAAAGAACTTCAGCTGTTGATAATTATTTTACCAGACATGACTAGATCTTGTGGTAAGTTATCCTTTAGTTGTCCTCTTTAGATCCCTTTTCTAATGACCATTTCCTTCGCAGGGAAGATTGAAAGAATATGCGAAACTGAACTGGGAATTGTCTCTCAGTGTTGCCAACCTAAGCAAGCTGCAGAGGTCAAGAGACTGGCAAGTTGGTAGGAAACTCGAAAACAGCTCCTTCTTGCTTTGACAGAAGTCAAAGCATGCCACATTCAATGGGATGCGACCGCCAACCCGGTATTATTATAATCCTCGCTGATGTTGCTTGCTTATCACCATATGACTGTCTTTTTTCTTTTCTTTTTTTCTCATTTAATCTAGTTATGTATTTTTTTAATTTTATTTTTGGGTTGAAATCCAGTTATGTATTTAGTCATGATATGGTCCTTTTTGTATTTGGGAAGAGGGAAGAGTGAACCAATGGAGATTCTTTTTGGGAAGATACTTGGATGGTTAAACGTTGCATCCTACACCTGCTCGTGTTTCTTGTAATGTCAAAATTCCCATGAACTCCTCAGCCTCTTGTGCCGTCTTAGTATAGACAGAACTGAATCTGTCGTTGTCCATTAACTCTGTGCTTGGTTGCTTCATGTGTAAAAGTAGACTGACCGTCAAACCAAGCTCTGTTATAAAAGGCAGAATTGCTTACGTTGTCGTATGAACAATAGAATTCAATTTCTTCAATCTAGAATTTTGTATTTGCTCCTGCCCTTTCTGTTTCTTGTGTCACTTGGAATCATCTGGAGCTTATCGCTTGTGTTGGATAATTCCTAACCGATGTGATAATGCTCTTGATTATAAAAAATCTCGGATAAAATCCCTCCGTGAAAGATGACGCTGAAGAACGTTTTCTAATCATCAGGAAAAGACATGGCATGAGCTCGGGGTAAAGCAGACATAAGATGTACAACTATATCTCCCTAAAAGTCGAATCTAATTTTCCCATTTCGACCATTTGATTAACAAACTACAGGTTGAAAACTGAAAAAGAAATATGATATCAATAATTAGTTTTCATTGCTTTTTTTGTTTGGAGAACTTGACCGTAATATGATCTGAAGTATTTCTCGAGTTCTTGTGGCATGTCGAACGGAAATTGTAACGTATCCCTGATTAACAATAATGAATTTAACCTCTTTTTTTTTCATAAAAGGAAAGATGATCAATACCATAAATATATTTGGAAACAACACAGTCAAACAATAGTTGGATGAAGAGATGAATCGTGAACAATTATACTAAATTGCAAAATTTCCATAAGTACATTCTTCGAATTCTTCCACCTAGATTCATGAAAATCAAGGATTATTATCTTCCTTGAATACAAATCTCTCATCAATCCTAACGCACCAACCATCAAAGACTCTATCCACTGACGATGCCTCGAAAACTCTCCCGAATTCGAAAAAAACGAACGACTCCAAACAAGCATACTCGATTTGACAATCCGTGAGCATCCTATTGTCCCACTTGCTCATTGTAATCTCCATGGGCTTTTCAAGCTCTCTATCGAGGATTGTCCTGGAGAGGTATTTGAGATCATGGTATTGCCAATAGTAGTTCACCAATCTCCTTACTGCAAGTGCACGGACATCGATGGTGCACGACACGTTGAGTCCATAAATTTTGGCGAGCTTTCTTGCGACTTCGTCCACGCCGAATCCAACAAAAGTGTACTTTACGTTGGCAAGGAACGTGAACAGCAATGTGGGAATGTATGTTGCATGCAGGGACTGAAAGATGAGGCACTTACGGCCAACACAGAGCTGGAGGATGGCAACTAGATGAGCATCTTTATTGGGCTCAGAGCTAGGAGACCACTCGGCATGGAGACCGACAATCAGCCGACTTAGCCTGCGACGATGGAAGCGCTCAATGTTGCGAACCCAGCGGCTAACGACGTGGGGCTCATCAGTAACCCATGTTGTGATCTTCTCCTCGTGAAAGAGAATGGTGTGAACAGAAAACATATTGCAAAGATTTCTTGAGTTAACTTAGGAAATAATATCAAAGTATCGAATTAGGAAATATTCACATACGCATTTATTCGCAAAAAAATCATGAAATATTCACTTAGGAAATATTCATAGTTGTCGTTTTTCTGTCCTCCCAAAATTGCAATACCGATTTCGAGATCAAGGAAGGAAGGAACAAACCGTCGATTCTGTATTCTGAAAAAGGAAAAAAGAAGAAGAAGATGATATTCGACGGGAACAGTAAGTAGTTTTTGATAAGTCCTGGAACAACTGTCACTATCTAATCGGGAGTAGACTGATAATTTGATAACCCATCTGTCATCTCGGGCTTCGGGGTGACACGAAGTGGAACAGGGAGGGAATCCATTCCTGTTGGGGTGTTTAGAAACTCCTTGGCGGCGAGTGAGAACCATAGACGGTGCAGCGTAAAATTGGGACTGGAGATGGAAAAACAAGAAGAATGGATTTCTGGGTCCCGGCCGCATGGCCGTGCTCTTGATCAGATCACGCAGCGGAATGCGCGAAGGGTGGAGCCAAAATTGGCTTCGATGTTGGATGCCCTTTATAATATTCCTCAGGTGAGAATGGATGGCTTGCGTGGCGTCTGATTTGAAGAACTGGGGGATAAGATTCGATGAAGAAGCCATTCGGACTATGGATCGATGGATGCAGAATTGCTAAGAGTTGTGCCACGCTCAGGGGGAAAAAGGAAAGAGGAATTCCTAACCAAAGGGTGGGCTTTTTTTTCTTTCTTTCTTTTTTTTTTTTTTTTCCTTTTCTCTCTCTGCCGTGCTTACGCAAGGCCAGGCATGAAGCTTCTTTCGTTGGCTGCATACCGAGCCGACGAAGGTGGCGCACGAGATCACTGGGTTGGTTCTGTAACATGAAGTTGAAGAAACGCGACATGGATGAGGACCGCCGAAAGACTGAGGCGGCTCATTGTCAAACTCATTTATGATGAGCGGTGCAATAGATATCGAGGATTTTCGTGCAGGGGGATATGGATGCTGTGGAAGAAGCCATAGCTGTTTGTGAAGCACTGAAGCTACCGTCTGCACTAAAAGGAGGTCAACTTGGATTCCTCAGAGGCAAGACTCAGGGCGAGAGAAAATTTGTTAAACGCTCGGATGAAGGGTGCATCTTTTGTAATTTCGCGCATTCCTAATATGTGCGCAGTTCCATCTAGACCTAGACTTCTTCTTGTACATCGATTAAATGATTAGCCATCCTCAAACCATTGATTCATAAAAATTGAATCATCTTGCAAGGTATTAAAGCATTAGCAAAAGGTCCAAACACCAATGCTCTCTCTTCTTGTCATTTTATTTGCCCGTCACTATCTGTTTCGACATAATTTCATTTAGGATATCACGCATTTCGAGCTTGATACCTGGCTTATACGCGAGGTGGGGCGCCAAAGATAGGTTGCGGTGCAAATTAATTACAAGTTAACCAAGTTTTTCAATAGCTCCCTTGACGTTTCAAAGCATAATATCTTCAAATGACGAATGAGCAAAGAAGCGCTTTCATCTACTGCGTTATTGGCGCTGAAAGCTTGCGTGCATGGCAATTCTACGGCTCTGCATTGAGGCGTGGGTCGGACCTAATTTTTCGGGTCCATTTGCAGAAGAAGAGAAGATGTTCGACGGTCTCTGGATATTTTGAGCATAGAGGGCATAAAAATTTGGGTAATATTCTCCGCTTGTACAGATTTTCCTTTGTCAGTATAGCATCCATAAGAAGTTGTTGCATTATTGAAATCTTGTTTTATGGCCTTAGAGCAAATGCCATTATAGCCACTTTTCACTATATAGTTCCCCATCTCGTTTCCGATTCAAATCAATTTACCCTCCTATGGGTGTATGCCAATGGGGATGGATAGGATTTCGTTCACAAGTCTCTCTTCAAAAAGGTTATGGAGCTTGGGCTCATTCCATTCTCTCATTTCTTTGTTGATTAATTCAACCACCATTATGGGATCATCCTTGTTTGCAAGGCCTCCTAAAAAGCCCATTGGTAGCCATTTGTCTTGACGGGTGTCAAATGATTTCCCATCTCCCACCACCCATTGTACTTCTGGTCTATGTAGCATCGATACGGACACGCGAAATGCGACACGCGACACGACACGATACGACACGTTATATATTAAATAAAATTTTTTATATATACATGAATAATTATTAAATTCATAAATAAATAAATAATAAAAAAGAGCCTATAATAGATCTATACCAATAACATTAATAAATTTATTCATAAAAAATTGGAAAGACATTTTTTGACTTTAACAAAAGTTATCAATGAAATAAATAACTAATGGGAGATTAGAGTCAAAATAAATTTATATTTTCCTACGATGATCAAAATTTATCATTATTTAACATCCGCTGCTTTTATTTTTCGAAATAACTTTTTAACCTGTCCATTTATTTATTTTTTAGCCTTACCATAATAAAGTTACTTAACGTTCATTGTTTTTTTTTTAGGGCTAAATGGGTCCCACCGATTTATTTCAACCTCCGTTTTCTCCCCCCACCCCACCCACCGCCTACGCTTGTCACTTCCCAAAGTCACGCTGCACGAGGCTTTCTTTCTTCCCCAGAAGCCGTCGTTCTCTCCTTGCTCTTCTTCCTAAAATTGAAAAAACCCCAGCAATTGCCTTCTTTCTCCTCTCCCTTGCTCGGTCTCCACCTCTCTTGCCGCTGCTTCGCCTCCGTTCCCTCCTTTGCCGTCATAGCCTCACGTCCAGCCCTCCATCACGGCATTACAATTTTCCATCTTGGCGTTGCAGTCGACGGTCGTAGCGACCAAGACAATCGAGAAGGCTTCTCAGCATTGCAATCGACGGTCACAACCTTCTCCACGTTGTAGTCGGCATTGCAATCGGCGGTCACAGCCCTCCCTCACCATCGCTCACAATGTTGCCTCAACTCCCTCACCCTTGCCTCCACCTTCCATCAACTTCTTCCCTTCACACCTACAAATCCGCCCACAAACCTACCTCCGGACATGCTCCGATGCGCATGTGGGAAAGAGTTGACCACGTGTCGGAGTTTACCGCGTGTCTAAGTGTATTCGACACATGTCAGAGTGTCCAACACAACAAGGAGACCCTCTGAACATGTCCGTGCTTCCTTGCTTCTGGTTCTATGGCCTCCCATCCCATTAGAATACTCTGCCAGCCTCAAGATGGTCGCTGCCCTCTTTTTCCCTTCCACAAGTCCTCGTTTGGGTAGTAGACTCCTTTAAAATTCTTGCCTATAAGGCTAAGGGCAATTGAGATAGTCGTCAAGCCTGCTTTCCTAACATGGCTTTGTTAAAACTTATCAAATCTTTGAAGCCAAGATCCCCCTTGTGACTTCAACACCTCCCACCTCTTTTAGTGCATGCCTTTTTTGGACTCATTTCGTTTCCACCAAAATATTGCAATTCTATATTCAATGGCTTTATAAATTGAAAGAGGGATCTTGAAGATGGACATTGCGTATTGGGGTAGAGCTTGCGTGATGGTTTTTGTCAAAAAAATATTTTGGCTTTTGACAAAAAAAGTTTCTATCACTCAAGCTTCATGTTCACTCTTGCCAAAATCCATGCAAACGTCTCTTTCTTTGTTCGACCCCATTTGGATGGTAATCCGAGGTATTTCCTTGTTTTGTCAATATCCAGCACTCGCAATTCTTGTGTCATATTCCTCTTTAGGTTCGGTAGACAACCATTGCTAAAGAACACACCTAATAGCTTGGCCCGTTGCATAGCAATATTGGTTCAGAATGGCTGCCAAGTTTTGGCATTCTCTGACCGTGCCATCCATAAAAGATATAGCATCATCAACAAACAATAAGAGGGATAGGGCAAGACAATACCTATTTAGCATTATTCATTTGATACTTCCATCCTCAATAGCTTTGTGCATTATCCAAGAAAGGACATTGGCCATCAAAATGAATAGGTAAGGTGATAATGGATCTCCTTATCTAATCTCTTGGGTAGGCAGGAAACACTGTGTTGGCTCTCCCTTTACTTTCACACTAAAGAAGACAATCGAGACACATTACATGATTAAATCAACCCATCGATCGCAAAATCCCATCTTTAGCATGCTCATTTTAAGGAAGTCATGCTCCACTCTATCATATGACCTTCTACGTGTCTAGTTTTAGAATGGTCTGAAACTTCTTCTTTCTCTTTTTTGTCCTTAGTTGGTGCAATACTTCCTAAACAATTAGGATTTGTCTTGGATTTGTCGACCTTTGACAAAGGCACTTTGTTCAGTAGCGATACTCTCAAGAAGTCAAGGTTTCCATCTATTGGCTAGCACCTTCAATGTGATTTTGTAACTGAAGTTACATAGACTAATTGGTCTAAATTGGCTTATGCTCATAAGGGAGATATGCGTCTTGTTGAGGAGGGGGTCAAGAATACTTGACTCAAAGAAGTTCTGAATCAATTGCATCACATCCATTTTCGCATCTTCCTCGAAATGCTGATAAAACTATCCATTTAGTCCGTTCGAGCTGAGAGCTTTTAGGGAGCCTAACTTGATATAGCTTCTTTCATTCCTCTAATGAGACGGTGGCCATCACATTCTCATTCATTTCCGTACCGACTAGGCTTGGGCACTGATTTAAGATGGATTGAAAATCTCTCGGTACAATCGATTCGTAAAGTAACCAGTAGTAGTCCTCTATGTGTTGCTTAAGGACCTTAGGATTCTTGCTCTACTTTTGTTCATCCATCTTTAGCGTTATTATTCTATTTTGTTGTCTCCTCTGTACCATTGTGGCATGGAAGTACTTTGTATTTCTATCAACCCATTGGAACCAATTGATTCGTGATCTTAAACCCCAATACATCTCTTACTATCTCCATAATTGATCAATATTCTCCTTGATTCTCTGGACGTCTTCCTTGGTGGACATTCTAGCATTATTACTGGTTATGTTTGTTAGTTTCTTTTTTAGGCCCTTACTTTGGTGTGATACATTAGATAACTTCCTCTTACTCCATGATGCTAAATCCGTTGTGACTTGTTGGATTTTCTTAGAGAAACGTTTGTGACACTATTGATTTCTAGCCCATATACTTGTGATAAGGTAATCACACTATTGTCCTTCTAGCCAATATGCTTCAAACTTGAATATTTTCTTCTCCTCTCATGAACGGGGTTTAATAAAAGTAAGAGCGGGTTGTGATCCGAGCCTACAGCTGGTAAAGCCAAGATTTCTACATTTGAAAAAGTGACTCACCATTCCATGGTACATATTACTCTATCCAGTCTCTTTTTCACTAGGGCTTCTCTTTCTCTATTATTGGCCTAGGTGTATGCCCAGCCTTTACTATCAATATCCATTAAAGGATAGTCATTAAGGAGATTTTGGAAAGCGACTATTCCATGGTGATTAGCCTCCCTTTTTCCTACCTTCTCCTAATTATACAAAATATCATTGAAGTCACCCATATATATATATATATATATCCATGGGAGTTGATTATTTGTGTGAAAGCACCATAACCGTTGCCATAGTTGAAGCCTTTCTCAAAAATTTGTCGAAGCATGAAGAAATGTGATGCTTATTTGAGTGCCGCTAGTAGAGTCTTTACATTCCAAATCAATGAATTCCTTTGAGCTCGAGTTCACTTTTACTTCAACATCTTCATTCCACATAAACGCCAAAGCCCTGACAATTACTATTGGTTGCTCTAAGAACAAGTCTTGGAATTTGAGCCTCCTTATAACCCTTTCCACCATCATCTCTTTGTTTGTAGTTTCCATGAGGAAGACCAAATCAAACCTTTCAAAACTATTAAGGCTTGCATTTCCTAGAACGTCAAGGAGTTGCCCAGCCCCTTAAAATTCTAGCCCTCATAATGTTTCCGGTGGCTTATTAGGCCTAACCATCAAAGCCCATTCATTCCCCTTTTCCAGTAGCTGGACATGAGTCTCTAAAAGCTCCATCTCGTCAAGCACTGCAAAGCTTGGCCCATCTGCCTTCTTGTTTTTTTGTCCTTTCATTCTTCACCCCTTTCTCGTTGGTACCTTATGCGTCCTTCAGCTCTCTAGCATTTGAGGCTAGTAAATACAGCGGTTGTTGCCCACTCCTTACCTTTGCTACTGAGATTTTCATTCCTCCATCCCTAAACTCATTCGAAGAAGGGTTTTTTACCCGTTTTTTGCTTCGAATAGGGGCAACATTGAGCATCTTTCCACCCTACGATGTCCATGTTAGATGATGGAATAGGGGTTTCAAGGACACATACCTTCTCTTCCTAAGTAGGAGCTATCTTTCCATAAAAGGCTTCCCAATAAGGGCTCCATTCCCGCACCTCCACTTTGAGCCAAGGGCCATATTTCCAAGCCTATTCTCTGCCCATTCTGTTTTTTCATATGGGATCTCTTCGCAATACGAAGCATAGTGTCCTATTCTTATGCATGAGTAGCAAAAGTGTGGGAGGTGTTTATATTAAAATTTCACTCATAATTTCTTTTTCCCAATCTTCACTAATGGCCCTGTTTTTAGAGGAGCTGAGAGTTCGAGCTCAATCCTCACTTTTCCTATTCTATATGGGCCATTTCCTCTGTTTTCTAGCTATATTTCCTTATTCTTCTCCACTTTTCCAGCAACATCATTGTAGACCTCTTCTAACATCCATCTAGGAGGTAAGCCCACTATGTGGACCCAAAGATCATACTAAAAAAAGTCATAACAATGTTTTGGAATATCAGGTTCACATTGCTTTAGCACCAATAGATTACTAGCGAATGACTAAGAACCTGTTTTCAGCACTCTTTCTTTGTCATCTTTGGATTCAGAGACAAATGGGAAAAAGCCCAGCTCTTTTCCAGCTATATTTCTGTTTTCACTAGAATTTAGGGTTTTGTTTTGCTATCACCCATGAGGATAGGAGAAAGCTCTACCCATGAGAAGGGAAGCTCTACCAGTGTAGAGAGACTGCCAGAACAATAATAGTTGAGTGGCACAAATTCTTATTTGATAGAGCTTTTACGTGGCCTGGATATGACATTAACAAATTTTTTAGGTTCTAACGTTCCGAGTTGTTGAGTGCAGAGGCAAATTATTTTTTTTGGGAAAGAAGATTGCCGTATTGCTTTGCTTGCTTCTTATCCAACGGTGGTTAATCTATTGGTTTATACTAACTTTCATATAGCATGTTTAGGGAGAGTGGATGCTACACAGGGATTGTGCTAGCTAAACTATTGGCATGTGATTTTCTCTCGTCCTGACCTTCATGACTCGCTAGTAGCTAATGGTTAATCAATTGGAAATATTTTCATTATTGAAGACGATTTATGTCTAAATATTTTTGTGGACGGTGAAATTATTTTCCGTTGAATCATTTGTGGAAGCACACCAAAATATTACAAGAAATGAAAGAGGAAAAATTGACGAAATTTAATCAGGAGCATTTGATTTTGGGAAGTTTCCTCGTTCTTCAATTATTGTTTGGGGAAATATACATCGATTAGATATGAGCAAGTCAACCAATAAATACACACGAATTGTCCGGCATTTAAGTGCGCCATTCATATGAGCGTGACGACACAGCATCACCGTTAATCATCATCCTGTATTAGAAGTGAAACTCTTACTTATTGTGCATGTCATAAGACGAACAAACGTTAGGCCAGTTCTATTATATGTCAACCAAAGTGACCGACTAACACTTTCATTTTTTGGAAAAGTAAAACGAAATCGACTAAAGAAATTGGGCATAGAAGAAAGAGGAACTTGGGCTGGAGGAGATAGAAAATTACTTTGCCATCGTTTATTATTTATTATTGTTTCTTTTATTATTGTTGCGATACTTAGCCATTGAAAGAATATTTTGAGATATCTCAAGATAGGAATATCTTGTCAAAGATTGTCGTTGCATCCGCTTCTTTTATATATATATATATATATATATATATATGTTTTCGTATATCTATCATCTACCCATAAATAATACATCAAAAAGAATATTGTAAAAAAACAAACTGTATCATATGTTACCCTCATCAGCCTCTCTCCTCTCACAAACCCTAAAGATCCATTTCAATTCCAATTCCGTCCAATTTCTCCTTAATGAACATGTTGCTTAAAGTAATAGTGCAATCACGAGAAGACAACATCTGGGCTGATGTAAAAATCACCTTTAAGCACGCTTGCAGAAGGGCATGCTTGGGAAGGATAATTAAGAATGACTTTCAACCTGGGAGAACGATCTGGGTGTGATAGAATTATCCGAGCCACTTCGAGCAGCACCCACGGATTAACCGCATCGAACACCATGGAATCGTTACTATTGATCTCTATTTTGTCCAGCGAGGGTGCCTTCTGGAGGAGAAACTTGAGCATGGAAAGAACGGGTTCCCACGCCAGCCAATTGGCACCGGGATCAACAATCTCGACATTCTTGAGATGCACCAGACACGGGTAGATCCTCCACTTTGTCGAATTCCAAAATTCTTCTGCCTCAAGGTTGCCACGGCCAACATTCTCGCCAACGAACTAGAACACCATGACAAATGATGAGCGATATATTTGGAACTACATGAGATAAATATCGAGATTTGAAGGGATAGAATAGCAGTTGTTACATTAAATGAAACATAAATCGCTGGAGAATCCAGAGAATCAATCAAAATGACAGAGGTATAAAGACATTTGTCAATCACGGGAAGAAAAGAAATGAGAGGATTATATGCGGCCCAAGGCTGAATCCACACGTTATGTATGTTCATGCAAGTCTGCTTTTAAAAGTGAACTGGTAGGGTTCTCGTAATTGTTTACCGGAAAACTGGGCGTGCAGGTCATTTGTAAGAATAACTTCTCCAGGCGCGGCAAACTTTCGAGTATTTTTGCTATCCCAGGAGCTCCCTTATGGCCCGCTGCGTTGGGGAACATCAGATGCACACATTCTAAGGACGGAAAAAACAGTCCTCTTGCCTCCGTTAACGATAGCACCTAGGCATGTACGTCGTATTGGAAGAAGCAATAATTAATCACTTTTACTTCTTCAAGGTTCTCTCACAATAGCCGACAGTCCAGATAAATGAGCAAACAACCAGTTAATGCTTCTCAAGAAATTCTTTCATTACACATCAGATTTTAGTCTTATAAAGGTTTGAATGATTAGCTGCTTCCATCAGGTTATGATGTGTGTAAGTCCTATGCAGCAAGAATTGGTTTTTTTGAACAAAGAATTTATGAGCATGATACCATCAAACACCCATAAACAATATCACAATCTATCTTAAGCAAATGGCACAATCTGTAATGAATGTCCACAACAACAGAGCTCATAATTAAATGAATTAGCTCGCACCTGAAGACACCAGCTCCCCATTACCAATTTCGTGACATGATACATACTCTGGAGAAGTCCCTCGACAAGATTGCAGTGAGCCTGAAGTTGACTGGTTGCATGAGGTTCCATATCGAAATTTAACTCGACCTCAATCAAGGAAGAAAGTTTATCTACTTCAAACTTTCCCTTCACGGAATTACCCAGTATGCGCAACTTGAGAAGATGAGGAGCAGAAATTTTTAAGATGGAATCTTCTGGTAAGGTGTCAATGTTTCCTGTAGGAAGGCCCAAGCTGGAATCTTGATGATGAACAAACTTGGGAAAATGAATCACCAATTCTCTCAAACCTCTTGATTCAATTTCAATGTGCTCGAAACCCCAGCAGCCTTTCAACTCAAAGAACTCTAGAACAGGACAGCCTTTCAAAATTCTCATTATCCCATTGTCCTCCAATTTCGCATCATCGATGCGCAGTCTCTTCAACGAAGACCAATTCACAGCGCCCATAGTTGAAAAACGGCAACGGGATACGTGAAAACTCACCAGCGTGGTGCAGCGGAAAAAGAATTTCGGTATCCCATAAATATTGTCGTTGCGCAAGGTCATTGATGTTAGAATGTTTAAATAATAAACCACGCCTCCATCTAACAGCTTAAGCTTTTATAACAGTTGGCAATGGTTTCACAAAAATCTAACATGGTATCAGAGCAAGTAGGTCCTGAGTTCAAATCTTCCAGGCCCCTATTTGCCTCCCCAATTAAATTTCCACACTTAGTACTAGGTAAAAGACCAGACTAAGTGTGAGAGGGAGTGTTAGAATGTTTAAATAATAAACCACGCCTCTATCTAACAGCTTAAGCTTTTAGAACAGTTGACAATGGTTTTACAAAAATCTAACAATTGATACCTCTTCGACGTCGTGTTCCACGGCGAAGCGAAGCCACCTATCAATGGTTGGCCCCACGACAGAGTGGAGCCAGCCAGTATGACTTGACTCGATAGAGCAGTTGAGACGAGGAGCATAAAAGAGGAAGCTCTTCACCTTAATTGCAGTGCAGCGTAACAGCACCGCGTCCACAATAGCCATGAAACTCCGGAACATCCTTCTATCATCGCAGGAGGGCATGGAGAAGGATATATGCGGATTAGCGGTCCAAATGGAACGCCATTGCTTGGACAAGACACTGGTTTTGATGGCGTCTTTTGTGGTCAAGAAGGAGAAGATATGAAAGATTATGGGGACCGGCAATTCGCTGATGTAATCGACTAATGAGTTTTGGATGTGGATGATTCAGTGGGTGAGTTGGATTGACGAAGAACTCGATCCGGGCCATGGATGGAGGATTTTCAAGCTTTTGCCTTTGGCTGTTGACGCCGATGAAGCCTTCAGGTTGGCAAAACAATATACATACATACATATATTTATATATATAGCCCAGATCGGCGTAGAGAGATTAAACCCCAAAAGGCGCTTATCTTCAAAATTCAAAGAAGGAAATTGCTATGGATAAAGATGGAAATAAATCTAAATAGTTTCCGATAATGATTCCCAAAAAGCTACAAAATATTATTGCCCTAGCTTCCCTACGACGGTGGGATAGTGGCAACACAATTTCCCCCTCTTTTTTTTTTTTTTTGGTTAAACTATCTATCAACTTTTCTTAAATATTTCTTTACAAAAAAAAAATAACTTTTCTTAAATATCGATGTCAATAGTTAGATTTTGGCCACCTCATTAAATCATTCATTGTATAAGAAAATTAGGAGCTAATCCCAACCCCTAAACATATATATTATATTATTAATTTGCATATTAGGAGCATCATTATTCAGTAGTGATGAACCCATTATAAATAACATTATCATTGGATAGATTTAAGCAGTTATGCTCTAAGCTTAATTAAATTAATTGGACTAAGCCAAAGCACAAAATCTAGCCAAAGTAGAAGAGGTTTGTGTTCTTGTGTCATAACTTGAAAAATAGGTAGGCATATTCTTTGAGAATTTGGTTAGTCGCATACAAAAGGCGAAGAGATTCTAATTTCTCAAATAGAAAAGTCTTATCAAGAAAGGAATGGATTATTACCATCTTATAAAGGTGGAAGCTAAGGTACTTACTTGGTGATTTGTCAATAACCTATTAGGCACATGTGATATGCCTTGGCCTTAGCATGAGATAACCTACCCAACCGAAATATCGTAAGACTTGGAAGAAAAGCAACAAATAAAATTCATATCCGGGTAAAATCACTATAACGACTATAAAATTGGAACTTTACGTAGCATTTGTAATTTTTGAATTGATTCACCACAAGGAATAAGAGAGAGTTTAGTATTTTCAATTTTTATAATTGGAAAGAAGGGATAGAAAATCACTTACTTTAGCCTTTAGAAGAATATTTCGAGAAAGAATTTTATAACCTTTCCTCGAATAGACCTCCTCTCACTCCTAAAAACCTTAACATCCATTCCATTCCATATCCATTCAGTTTCACGGATGTCGAGCATCAAGGCCGCCGCTAAGAAGAACTAAGAAGCCCCATCTCAGTGCCTGACGAGCTCATCGACATTAAACCCCAGCAAAGCAATAGAGTATTCGATCGGACTCTTTGTTGTCTGAATAGTCCCACCAGGGTCAAACAAAAGGATGCCGGCACGGATTCAGGTGATGATGAGGAAGCAGAGATGTTGTTTGTGGCACTCGCGGAATTTGAGGAGCTTCGTAAGGTGACCCAGAGGGCGAGATGCATATTCCTAATGGAAGGGCAGAGGATTTGTACAGAAAGTCGGTAGCTTTTGAAAAGCAGCTTGTGGATGAGGTCAGAAAGAATCCGTTGAATTATGATTCATGGTTTGATTCCATTCAATTGAAAGAGAGTGTTAATTTGGGCAATAAAGAGAGGGCTAGGGCGGTTTTATGAGTTTGCGATCACCCATGTGTCCATGTGCCACCAGCTGAGGAGAAGCTGTACTGGCAACGCTATATGTATTTGTGGTGGGTATATATTTTTGAAATGGTATGCTCATATTTGCTTTTGAGATGAAATATGCCTGATGGTGTTTTCACTGATGTTTCAGGATTAATTATGCATTGTATGAGGAGCTTGATGCTGAAGATGTGGAGCGCTCTCGGGACAAATACACATATGTATGCCCTTGTGTTGTGGAAGTTGCACTTTTTGCCTTTTCGACTGGGATGGGACCTATCTCGGATCCTTTCTGTTTGTGTTCTCAAAAAGGATCAGGGTGATTTATCTGTTGGCTTATATAACTTTCCTGTATATGTTAAGGAATGATGAAGTGGTTCGTCGAATTATGCTAGCCTATGGATGTCTAGGGAGATTTGATGCTACTTAGGGGGGCTTGTATTGGCTAAACTGATGACGTGTCATATTCTCTTCTCCTGAGCTTCATGACTCGCTTAGTGGTTGGAGATTGTGTTTGTGGAGGCTTTACCATGGTTGAAAGTTTTGGTCCGGGATTTGAGTTTGGGCAGATGTCGTCTTTGCAGGATTAAGATTTTAGCGGTACTTTCATGTGTTTTGATGTGTAGTTCTAGTTCTTGGGGAAAGAGTTTATGCCCTTTTTCTTTTTCTTTTCATTTTTGGTTGGCTCGATTTATTTTTCTTGCCGGATGTGTTTTGTGTGTCACAGCATTGTCCTTTTTTATGATAAATATAAGCTGTCAACTCAACGTGAGATTGGTCCTAGCTGATACATCTTTCAATTATTTAACTTGATTATGCACACGCGCTACGTTGCATTTTGAGTGATTTTAGTCTTCGTTGCTTTGTTGCGAGATAGACATTAGAATTGTTCTCAAATCAATTCACGTGCATACAGATAGAAGAAACCCATGTTTCAATTCCAATATATAGGAGTTGGAAGCTTTTATTTGTGGAGACAGTTCTAGCCGGACTTGCAATATGGATGAGCATGCGTCGGTGAAGAGTGAGGGTGACCGTTAATGCGTAATTGAGAGGTAGAGCGATGGATTAGATGCATTTCTTCACACATGCGGTCCTTAAATTGATTTGCGTTTTCAGTCCCAACTGGACACTATATATGATTTATTTAAGAATATTTCTTGGAAGCTACTAAATGCGAGACGAATCCCACTTTTGGCTTAAATCTATATAAGATATGATGTAATGATTATGAGGGGTTGAATGCATGTACCCCATGTATTCATCGCGTCTTTTTGTTCCCTCTCTTTCCAGCATTAAAGACTAGTATTAGTGTAAAAAGCATCGATACTCTCGAAAAGCTCCCACACTCTTCGACACTCGGTCAACACGTGTTGGATCCAACACCTGATTAACTTTCTTGACACTTTCCAACACTCTAATCGAAATTCTAACATGCAAGTTTTTGACACTTGATTTCAACACGCGAGGTCAATTTTAAAAATTTTCAATAAATAAATGGTCAAGTGAATATAGTGAAAAATAAAAAATAAAAAAATAAATTGGGAAAGAAGAAAACCTTAATATTCTTTTCTCTTTTGATTTTCATTTCTTGTGAACAGTTCACTCTTTAAGCTTTTTTCTTTTCTCTTACGATGTGTCTCCCAATTTTATGGATTATTGGAATGGAGTTCAATTTATCAAATTGAAATGATGAAAGACATTAATAAATTGTGGATTAATGTTTTTAGTGTAAATTCATTGTAATTTTTATTTATTTATTTATTTTTTTAATAAAATTAGTTTGATTGAAATAATTATAGATTATGTATATATAAAAATATACACTTAATAAATAACGTGTCGGAATTCTCTATTTTTTTAAGAAATAATGTGTTGACTTATAATGTTGTGTGTCGCGTATCGGTGTTGGTGCTACTTAGGTCTTAGTCATGGTGAAGCTTTCTCATTCAATTTGAATCCTCGCAAAGAGTTTCTCAAGCTGATTCTACCAGAAATTCTCATTTGCCTAAGTTTGGTCTTAGCGGTTCAATTTGAGATAATGAATCTTACAGGTGCAAGGCAGATCCTAGGCAATGCAGTCGGCAAAGCTCCTAAAGATAAGGTAATATGGATTGGACAAAGTTTTTACTGAGAGAGAATAGTCTCTAAGTCGGTCTCTTTTCATTCTTGTCGTTTAATTTTTCCTCCCTAAGCTGATCTAAACAAGTTTTTTGCTTGGTTATTAACAGATATGTAAAAAAGACATCGAGATAGAGCTGCAACTTGGCAACATAGATCGATGCCGCAAACTATATGAAATATACTTGGAGTGGTCACCAGAGAACTGTTAAGCTTGGAGCATGTATGCTGAGTTGGAGATATCCTTGAGTGAAACCGACCGTGCTAGAGCCATATTTGAATTAGCGATAGCACAGCCTGCACTTGGCATGCCTGATTTGTTGTGAAAGGTGAAGGCCTGCTTTTATTTTACTTACCTTAAAAATGTACCACTGGAAGGTGAAAGGGAAAAAAATTGTTGTAATTTGAAAGAATCATGAAAGCTCATAGCTTCAAATGCTTTCTAATGTACACATCCGCGTACTTTTTAAAATTTGATGTGTCCAATGTTGGGCAAAACAAATGCAAAATGCAACATGATACTTAAACAAGTAAAACCAAAGTCATTCGAAGCCCACACTAATATACAATTGAGTTAGCCTACGGTTCTACTCTCCAACTTGTGGCCTTTACTTTATCTTGTAAGGAAGCCATGCCATCGATTTTGCCCCATGTGATCTTGATGCATGTTTACCATTGCAGTCATTATTTTTCTGTTTTTCGTTTTAAAGGCTTGCAACCACTTTAAAAGCATGTCTTTATGTGGATCCATATGAAGAGATTAGGACAAGACGATCTAGAGCTGGTAAGAGCAAATCAGAATCGGATAATCGACAGAAGAAGAGAAAACACCCAAGTTTTTGGCAGCAAAAAAGGAGGGCGAAGATTCCTCAAGTTGCTCGCCTCTCGGTTTCTGGTATTTCAGGTAAGAGAGAGAGAGAGAGAGAGAGAGAGAGAGAGAGAGAGAGAGAATTCAGACTTTCTTCAATTTCTCAATTGTTAATTTCAAAATTTCTCTTTTACCGGTCGAGCATTGGAATTTGAATATGGCATGCTTCTCCAATTGTCAATATATTAAAAAAAAAAAAAGTCATTGTTGAATTTTACATTCCATTTCTTTATGCACATTTGGATCATGATGTCGACCGATCCTATCAAAGTTACTTCCGAAAGCCGTGGTGAACAAAATTCTTAAAAAAAAAAAAAAAAATTGTATTGGTACCATTTCATTTCTTTTGAAGCATCGACTCGGTTAATTTTTCTCATGCAAACTATATGTCCATATTAAGATAAATTGACCACTTGAATTGAACTCAAGATTGTCTTGTCAGTGCAATTTTATTTCCTCACCACAAATCTATTAACCACATATCGAGGTCATAACATAAAAGATGTGAACATGTTAAATATGCATAATTTATAAGAATATGCATCGCTTTGATTGAAATAAGAAAGTTGCACAAAATTCATAGAATAAAATGAAATTCACGATAGAACCAAAAAAAAAAAAAAAAAAAACTCAAAAGGATTTAAGCATCTTTGGCATTGGGAGAATTCATATAATGAAATGAAATGTCCTATTACTGTTCGATTGACTATTGCTGCATCTCGGGGAGTGTATTGTCAAAGTTGCAATTTAATTCTAAGACTTGTCAAATTTGTACAATGAAGTCATTCCACTAATTCTATTGCATTTGATTACGAAAAAACTGACGTGTTTTTTTTTTTTTTTTTTTTTAATTTAGTTTCATAAGAGAGGGGGCGCTGATGTGGTCGGTCATTCTAGGAAAAAAATAAAAAAGAAATTAAATGGAAAACTGAAAGGAAATATTGAAAAAGAAAAAGAAAGGAAAAAAAGATAAAAAAGGAAGAGTGAATTTGATACTCTTCAGTGGACGGCCGTAGATCTTTTGTCCGGGCGGCAGTAACACCGACATGGTGGGGCGAGCTCAAATGGTCTCGCATGGTCGGCATGGTCGGGGAACAAGCTCATGCGAGGGTCGGCGAGGGCCAACAGAACAACAATTCTCTTCACTTCCAGTCTCGCCATGAACGGGAGCTTGCTCCAGGAAATCACAAATCTCTTGGCATCGCTTTCGACTCGCCTTGAAACCCCCAAAGTCGGACCTCTGCGATGAAGGAAGACGAGGATGAGGAGAGATCATTGGAGGAATCAGAGGCAAGAAACAAAAATCCAGAACAGTACACAGAAGTCCATCGAAGGGGCGCCGAGCAGAACAAATGAATAAGGATGGAGAATGCTGCGCTCGCTCTTCCAAGCGAATAATAGCAAAAGCTTTTGACTTACTCCCGATGAAATAGTAACAGTTTAACAATATTACAATGCGAATATTTCCTAATTCTGACTTTCCTAATTCAGACTTTCTTCTTCCCTAATTCGACTTTCCTGATTCGACATTTGATAATATTTCCTAATTTAACTTCACTTAGACCGCACTTATATATTTCATGATTTCTTTCGTGTTAACTCCTTGCGTCGCTCCTTCACTCGATCTTTTGAATCAATATATTTTCTGTTCACTCGATTCTCTTCCACGAAGAGAAGATCACAACATGGGTCACTAACTAGCACGACATCGTTAGCCGTTGGATTCGGAAGATTGAGCGTTTTCACCATCGTAGGCTCAGTCAGCTAATTGTCGGCCTCGATACCGAGTGGTGCCCAAACTCTGAGCCCAGTAACGATCCTCATCGAGTTGCCATCCTCCAGCTCTGCATCGGTTGTAAGTGCCTCATCTTCCAACCCCTTCACGCGATGTACATTCCCACATCACTGTTTGTGTTCCTCGCCAACGTGAAGTACACTTTTGTTGGAGTCGGCGTGGACAAAGACGCTAGGAAACTCACCAAAAACTATGGACTCGACGTGTCATGCACGCTATCATAAAAATAAGAAATATTATCAATCTAAGCTTTGCCGAATTAGGAAAGTTGAAATTGAGTTAGGAAATAGTTGCGTTATTATTTTTGTAGAGGGGTTTGTCCATATTTTTCAATCAAGAGATTGAAGGAAAAAGAGCAATTTGAATTTTTTCCTCCGGTGGGGTTAATTTGGGCCTCACATTTCCTAACGACATGTGGTAAATATTAATTTATGATGAGATATATAATAATGGACCTTGCTCACTCACTTATCCAAATCGTAAATAAATTCTTGCTCACTCTCTTATCCAAATCATAAAGAAGTTCTTTCTTAAAAAAACAAAACTCTATCATTGAATATTTGGATGAATACAATGAGTGGGGAGCACCCTTCTTATACTAGAGGCCCTCCAGTTATGACCGTTGAAGATTTTCGATCTAGTGGACAAGATCGTATCTCAACCTACCAACTATCAACATTTATGCCTAGAGAATTCTAGAGCTCAATGCAATTACCATCTCGCCCATCCCTAAAAACATTCTAGAAACTCGAGGGGAAAAATCCTAGGCTATCTTTGGCAGTCTTCATCCATCCAACAAGTCCTTTAATCACGGCAACCCAAGGCTGTGACACAAGAATCCGGATGAGAGAAGATTTGTTAAATTCTCATATGAATGGTGCATCTTTTGTAATTTTATGCATCCCAAATGTATACGAGGTTCCATCTAGACCTAGACTTCTTTTTGTACATCAATTAAATAATTAGCCACTCTCGAACCACTGATTCATGAAAATCAGATCGTCTAGTAAGGTGTTAAAGCATTAGTAAAAGGCCAAAACAATAATGCTCTCTCTTCCACTCATTCTATCTACCGCTCACCGTTTGTTCGACACTAATCGATATCGCACATTTTGAGCTTGATGCCTGGCTTATATGCGAGGTGGGGCGCCGGGCGATAGGTTGCGGTACACGTCGATTACAAGTTAACCAAGTTTCCCTATAGCTCACCTGACATTTCAAAGCATAATATCTTCACACGGCAGATGAGCAAATAAGCATTTTTTATTTTTTATTTATTATTTGCTTTCATCTAGTGCATTACCGGTTCTAAAAGCTTGCGTACATGGAACTCCTTCAGCTCTCCGTTGACTTACTCGAGGATATGGCTCAATAAAGAAGATGATAGATAATAAAAATAAAACAAACGATAATTCATTTATTTAGTTGATTTTGTCCCCTATGGATTTGTAGTCATTGTTTTTCCCTTTTTCCTTTTTTATTTGAAGGCTTATGACCACTTAAAAAGCATACGTTTACATGTGGATCCATAGGGTGGTGTTTCAGTCCTATCTTTATCCCATTTTATTATGATGTTCTCTGTGTTGGTTGACTGCCGGTACAATAGTTGAGTGGCACAATTTCTTATCTAATAGAGCTTTTACTTGGCCTGTCCTTGATATGATATTAAATTTTTTAGGGCTCTAACGTTCCAAGTTGTTGACTGTAAAGGTAATTATGATATTTTGGGAAAGAAGATTGTTGTATTGCTTGCTTTTTAATCCAATGGTGTTTAATCTATTGGCTCATACTAACTTCCTATATACATTAGGGAATGATGAAGTGGTTCGTCGAATTATGCTACCCTATGGGATGTCTAGGAAGAGTTGATGTTACATAGGGCTTGTGCTAGCTAAACTGATAGCATGTATTTTCTCTTGTCCAAAGCTTCACGACTCGCTTAGCAGTTGGAGATTGCGTTTGCGGAGGTTTTAGTGGTTTTTCTGCATGGTTGAAAGTTTTGGGGCCGGGATCTAAGTTTGAGCAGATATCACAGTCTTTGCAGGATTTTAGCGGTGCTTTGACGTGTAGTTGTGGTTCTTGACGACGCTGGAGGAGCGGCGCCGCCCCAGGGTGAGATTTGGGGGGAGAGAGAGAGAGAGAGAGAGAGAGACTGACACGGGAGAGAAGGAGTGAGGACGGGTGCGGGGATGGATTTGTCTGAATTACCCCTTTTTGTGTGACTTATCACTGTTGAATGCCATTGGATTATGCGCAACGATGGGAATGTCCTCTTATTTTCTTTATTTCACTGAAAATAAATTATTTATAAACTATTTCCTAAAAGAAATTATTTGCATCACTTAAAATAATTAATCAATCGAAAATATTTTCAGTGTCGTTGCGATTCATATCTAAATATTTTTATGGACAATGGAATTATTTTCTCTTCAATAATTTTTTAAGCACACTAGAGATTACAAGAAATGAAAGAGGAAAAATGATGAAATTCAATCAAGGGCGTTTGGTTTTGGAAATTTCCTCGATCTTCAATTATTATTTGGGGAAATACACATCAATTAGATCTTAGCATTTCAACCAATATATACACATAAATTATCTGACATTTAAACGCTTGATTCATATGAACATAATGACATGGCATCACTGCGAATTATTATCCTATATTAGAGGGGGAAATTGGATTTGTTTTCATTTTTTTCATTAAAAGTAGAGCCGTACATGTCATAAGATGAACAAATAAGAGGCCAGTTCTATTATATGTCAACCAAGGTTACTGACCAACACTTTTTTAGAAAAGTAAAACAAAAACGGCTAACGTGGAAAATCAAGAAATTGGGCACCAAGCAGTTGCTACACAACCAGAAAATCTAGAGTTGGAGACTTGATTACATTAATCAATCAATTAGTGCTAACTAATCTTATTCATCTTAAAAAGATTTTTGTCAAGCAGTTTGGTTTGATTTTAAATATATCAACTAAAATGTGAGATGATCATATGAGTGCACAATTATTAAAATAATAATAAAAAATCAAAGGAAGCGTTAAATAAATTGCAAGGAAAAACAAACATCTAATACTAAGAGATAAATAAATGTCAATCGTAACTAAGCTAAAAGGAAGCCATAATCATTGTATTGAAAGGGAAATTGTCTTTAAGGATAATCGAAGTCCTATAGTAGAGCCATAAGAGCTTGTTCAAATTTTGAGCATAATTTTAGGTCAAAAGACTTCCAATTTTTAAGATAAATTATCTAAAACCTATTTTAAAGATTTTCGAGGAATTATAATTTTTGAATTTTTAAAATTTTTCTGAATTTCTTTATATTTTTATATTTTATGATTTTTATGGTTTTTTAATCTATTTTCTGAATTTTTTGAATTTCCTAAATTTTTTATGATTTATTTATAAGAAAGTTATAATATACAATACAATATAATGTACTGACCCGGGTGGGATTTCCGCATCCGACCCGGGTGTGACCAACCCGAGCACGCCGGCCTGTGTTCACCGTGGGATAGGGCTCAATCCGGGCTCAGCGATTCAGCCCTGTCCAGAGAGACCCAAAAAAAAAAAAAAAAACTAAGTCTAGCCTGCAAACTAAGTTTGACCTAAACCAAAACCAAGCCAAACCGGCCCGTTCAAATAAAACAAAACAATAGCCCAGAAATAAGGAAAAAGGCCGGCCCAGTATCCTTATTTAGGCCCAGACGTTGCCAGCCCGAGAGGAACCAAACAACACGGGTCCGGGCTGGCCAATCCAGATCCCGCCTGACCCGGCCAACCCGGCTCGCGTTCTTAGCCCCAGACTTCCACACGTGATGCTGACGGTGATGGCGGCGGCGAGCCACACTGGTCGTCCCCGCGGGGCCGTGCACACCCAGGCCGGCATCCCGGGTCCTTGACGGCGGCCCGCGACGGGCTCCACGGTTCGCATTCTCAGGCTCCTAACGGGCTTGCAATATTCAACCCCAAAGATTAAAGTGCGGCTAAGCCACCACGACCATGGGCTCATACTGAAAACACTGACAACTCCACTCCAGCTACCAACCCCAGTATCCCCATTCTCAAAGCTCAGAGATCAAGACTTTCATCCGTTCCTCATTATTAGCGAAAACACTTTTTTCACCGAAGGCAAACCCTGGGCTCACCTTGAGAGTAGTGCGCAAGGTCCCCATTTCCACGCCTCCTGAGCCGGTCTCTGGACATTCCCATCGGAGCCGCACGAGAGCTTTTTGCTCTTTGCTTGGTGTGTGGGCGTTGAAGTAGGTGGAGGAGGGGAGCGATGGCGGGGCAAGAGAGAAAAAGACAGAGGAGACGCCATCCCCAAAAGAATCCCCCCCTTTCATCAGAAGAAGAAGAGCAGCCAAAACAGCCCCAACCACTGACTCCCCCTCCTTGCTCTCGTGCTTCCCCTCTGTCCTTTGTCCTTGCGTGACGCGATGGGATGGGACAATGACCCACGCTTGGGCGGGGCCGAAACGAAAGGGAGATAGGCTGGCCCAGCTGCAAAAAGGAGAGAAGCCTGGCCCCGCTTCAATTTTTCTCCTTATTTATTTATTTATTTATTATTAGTTTTTATAAAAAAATAATTTAAAGATTTTTTAGATTTTTTTCTTTTTATTACAAATGCTCCTAATGTTTATATACTATGAAATTTAATAAAAATTAGTTATTTCGAGGTTATAAATTAATCCATAATTTTTTATATAATTAATACACGATTAAAAGGTCGCCAAAATTTAGGTGTCAATATTTGATAACGTATAATTTGACAAATATGAAAAATTAGGGGGCTAAATCTTCAATTTCTAGCGATTAATTTCCAAAATAGTAACAAGGTTGAGTTTTTAGAAATTATTGAGGCAACAACAGTAACAAATTATGTTCTCTGTTTTTGGCGAGGATGGAAGCAGCGACACACAGCGTCCGCGGCGTAATGACGACGAAGACCATGTACATGTCTGCTTTGGCAGCTCAGAAAAGAGAGCCATCATACTAAGAATAATAATATTACTGTCAACTTTTTTATTGTTCGATGTAAAGAGTTCATCTACCTAATTTTTTTTTTATCCTCGTGGAAACTCGGGTTTTAAGGCCATCAGAAAGTTCAAGGAATCTCCGGAAGGAAGAGCGGGTGGGTCACATTTTTTTTTTTTTTTTTTTTTTTTTTTTTTTTTTTTTTAATGATTGCAGCAAGTGTAGCTGGCTGGGGCGGAATGCAGACCCCATTTACATTTATGGAAGCAAAGGAAAGCACGGATGCTTTGCTCGAAAAACTCTTCTGCACAAACTGGTCCATGAAAACTATTACACGGCTGGCTTTTCAACACATGACCAATAATAATTTTTGTGTCAAAACTTAAAAATGTTAAAATACGAAATCCAGTTTATAGGTTAACAGTATCATGGGTTTATCCAATCCTTGAGTTCATCTAATTGGGCTGAGTTAATGTCCATGTCCTTCCCGATTAATTTGATGTGTATGTATTAACGAATCATTTATCCAAATACTGTTCTTACTTCTAAATATCAAGTAAGCATAGATATTGTGTGCTTTAACAGCTGCAAATAATATGCACAACTTCACTTGCCTCACTGTAATAATTAGAAAAAGGAAAAAGAAAAAGAGGAATGTATTAATCACTCATATCATTGTTTGAATCGCTGTCTTATGATGACCATTCTAACACTTTGATGGGTAAGCATTTCGCTAATTGGCTTTACATTTCTCTTATCTTGTATGCCATGTCTATGAATGTAAGCATTCTAATTGGGACACTTACACATGATATTTTGTTCGTGTATGCAAATATCATTTGCTCCAAAGTCTTTTTGTGAAATCGAATGTTCTTGCACATAGAAATGAAAATCGACAAGAATTGCTACCCTAACTAGTTGAAATCAACTTGCACCGTGCTTCGATCAGAGTCCTGCTTGGTGGGCTCCTTTAAATTAGAAAAAATAAATGAATCAAATCAAAAAGGAAATTTAGAAAATAGAAAAAATACTTACTAAAAATATCATTAATGTAAAATATCTTTTACATTCAATGTAAATAGGAAAGTTTAAATACCTTTATTACTATACAAACGAATGTAGGATCTCTATGAACTACATCTGCAGTATAGTACGTTTTTCACGCTTGCAGTCATGGAGAAAAAAAAGAAAAGAAAAAAGAAGGTATAAACATTTAACAAAACGAATTTTTGCTACAAATTTATACCAAAAGAAAAAAAAATTGAATTTTTATACTCATGAATGACACATTTTGGTGTCAGCTTCAATTATCAGGAGCAGAGTGATGGTAGAGCGCGCTCTCTCTCTCCCCTACCTTTTCATTTTCCCCTATAAATTATCAGGCGCCAAGCGAGAGGGACTTAGGGGCTTTGAAGCCCCTCTCCTGCCAGACGAAGACGAATCGATTTGCCTTCCCAGCTGTGGCGGCATTTGAAGAGGGGAATACATTGGCGGCGAACTACGTAGGAGACGAAGGGGAAGAGGATCAATTGCATAAGGGCCCCGACAAACTACGTCGACGCACTGAACATTGTGTCCCCCCTCTCTCACCAGGAAAGCCATCTCTTTTCTCACCACCCTTATCACCTGTGCCCTCCCCGACCTCCGTGCACGTCTCGTGCAACACCCTCCTCGAAAGCAAACTCCCGTAGTGCCCCGCCACTGAATCCTTTCTTCATTTGTCGCTGCACCTGGGACAGCGGTCCAGGCCTCTTGGCGGCGGGGACAAAAGGGAGAGATGACTTCATGACTGGTTTTTCATTTCTAACCTCGCTCAAGGTATTTTTAAATGGGAAAAAACTTCAAAACTTTCCTACTGAACTGAACCAGAAGAAGGGCGCAACAATCGCATGAACAATGAATTGAATTACTGTTGGAGAAAATGGCACTTGCCAACTTGCAATTTTGCATTGCAAAATGAGGAAAGTCATATCATAGCTGAGACACTAACGGCGGAAATTTCTGCTTTGGTGGTATGCAAGTACAGGGAACCATACTTGTCGGATGCTATAGACTCCCTCCAGCCTCCAACCAAGGACGTCTCGAAACCCCCCATCATGGCCCACACGTGATGTTCTTAAACCACCTTTGATGGGCGCCTCTGCTTGTGGGAAGTTGGGAGCTTGAGCTCTTCAAAGTGAAGGCGCACGACAGGATTTAAAAAGTTGACTTGAAAGCAGTACATTCGAAGCTTTAAATCATCTTTGTACGGGTGTAAACCTTGGGATCAGCTTGAGGTTTAGATCTTAAGTAGTTGATGCAGAAGTTTTTGATATGGGTCATGACTGCTAACATCATTTTGCTGCTCCATCTGAATATCGTTAGAGGTTGCAGTTAAGAATTCAATAAGAAAATCATGGTGTGAGTCGGTCAAGTTTCTAAGTTTGTGTCTCCTGCCATCCTACTCGCAGTCTCCGGTTACACCATCTGAAATTGTGAAGTCACTCTCATTTTCCCATTCCCTCTCCCTTTACTTCCTACATGCACACATGGAAACAGCTGGTTTTCATTGATGGGATGTCGGTGGAGAGTAAAAAACGATGGAAGAGGTGGAGAGTCTCACGTACGTTCACGCGTGCTTCTACTTCATCAACTTTGACGTTAACTTGTTGCAGCACTATTTGCCATTTCCAGTTCTTCAAAATTAAAAGGCATATCCTCCTTGATTAGCAAAACAGAGACATCAACGCTCATGTAAAGAAATCAGTCTTTATGGTCTCCACAATGCGATTTCCATTAGGTGAGGCGATGTTGGAGTTGTGTCTCAGTGCTACTGCTGATATTCTGTCGTTTTTTTTTATTTTATTCATTCAAGTTTATTTGTTAAGCTGTTGGTTTGTTAGCTATTTTCTAGGACGTGGGACAAGTCTGTTTTTGCACGTTTGTGTGCGGTTTTGTTTTGCACGTTTGTATGCGGTTCTGTTTTGCACGTTTGTGTGCAGTTCCAAAAGAGGTTCTTATATAACTTGTACTTGACAGCTTTTTGTTATGGCTGTATGAAGTTCAATGTTCTGTCTCATTCCTTCTCTCTCAACGTAATAGAGAAGTTTCTGCTATTAGTTGATTATATCAGCTATAACAGTGGTATCAGAGCCTCTGTGGGATCTTAAGGGACTGTGAAGTGAGGGTAAGTGAGTGAAGATTGCTTCCAATCTGCAAAGAAAAAGCTGATGGAGGCAGGATTAAGTGGATTCTCTGCAATAGCTACTCCAGTCTTTACTGGGGAAAACTATCAAGCTTGGGATGTCAAGATGACAGCATTCTTGGAGGGTCTTGATCTATGGGAGGCTGTGGAGAATGATTATGAGGTTGCTCCACTTCCAAACAATCTGACCTTGAATTAGATAAAGTGCCATAAAGAGAGAATCACAAGGAAGGCCAAGGAAAAATCTTACCTATATGCAGTTGTCTCGCCCCCTATCTTCACAAGATCATGAGATGCGATTCTGCGAAGGCAATATGGGATTTCTTGAAGGATGGATACGAGGGAGATGAGAAGATAAGGAGCATGAAGGTGCTGAATCTCTTAAGAGAGTTTGAGAGACAGCAGATGAAAGATTCAGAGTCAGTGAAGGAATATTCTAATAGGTTGATTGAGATAGTTGGAAAAATCATAGTCTTAGGGACTGACTTGAAGGATGAAAGGCTGGTTCAGAAGATCCCAGTGTCTCTTCCAGAGAAGTTTGAAGCCACCACAGCTTCTCTGGAAAATACAAGAGACTTAGCTCACATAAAGTGTGACATCCAGATTTTTGGGTTCTGATTTCGATTAGATAGATTGGGCATTTCATTGGCACGACTACAGTGTTTTTCTCTGAGTTGGCCACTCACGAGATAACTAGACTAGCTGGATAAGCTATTAAGGACTTTAAGGCAAATAGACTTGAGAATTCGACCGGGGATCGACTTCTCGACCGTGTTCATCTTTAGAGAACATTGCGGCACAGTATAAAACCGATTTGAAATCAGAGATAGGTCGGTTCGACTGAGATGAATGACCAATCGTGGGTGACTCCACTAAATTGGAAAATTCTCATCGACCGGCACTAATTTTATTTTACTTGTCGTTTTGGTACCTCAGGTCCGTATTTGAACCCTCGAGATTTTCACGACAATCGAGAATCGCCAATGTGTCGAGTGGGTTCATTGTGGTTCGAAGAAAATTGACCACGAGTCAATTGTCCTGAAAAATTCTGAAAACTACCTAGTAGCTTAGGTCACACTAAAAGCGCGTCCGAGTGAAATTAACCATCAATTTGAGTTCGATTTCAGAAATTGGAAGTACTGTGGTGTCACGAGCCATTCTAAGAACGTCGACTCACCTTTTGAGGAAATTCTGGCGAGTTTAGGATTTTTACGGAAAACCGGGTTGGAAATGCGGAAAATGAACGAAAACTCAGATTGACCTTTTTGAAGAGACTTTTGACATCTGGTGTACGTGATTCGACGAATAAAAGTTGTTTGGGCTTTTTCTGACTTCAATTTGGACTCCAACGGAATTTATTTATTCGGAAAATCGGATACAGAGGAAAAAAGGAATGAAATTCGGATGCCAAGTAAGAGCTGGAATTTTGGCTTCCATTTGGACAATTTGTGGGAAATTTCTTGATGGAAAGTAATTGGGAAACATTAAGATAATTATGTGGGCTTTAGAGGGGGCCAAGCATTTATTGAGAAGATATTTTATTTGACTTTGGGTCCATCCTCATCCATTCCTTTCCATCTTCTCACACAAGCTTCACTCGCCGACTCCCCCCTCCTTTCTCTCGAGCAACCATCCCATCTATCAATTTCTCCTGCAGTCTTGTTTTCTTTCCCTTTTCATTCGTTGCTCCCATTGTTTTTTTTTATCCACTTTCTTGGCAGCCCCATCTTCATTCAATTCCCCACCGAGAATTAGTTGTTCCCCGCTCACACGAATTCAGCCCCCATAATCCCACTAAAATTTAACGCCCCTTTCACCCGTGAATTCTCTCTCTCTCTCTCACCGAGGAAGCCGCGAATTTTCACTGAACTGTTTTGTACATTTAGTTAAGTTCTCTGCCCACGCTCGTGTCTTCTTCCCTCATCCTTGTCCTCTTGCCGATTTGCTGACACTCGGCCCACAATTCCAATCACCCAAGCACCACCGAAATTTTAGTCAACTGCAGCAAATTTTCTTCACTTGGTTGACCACCGAAGCCCCTCAGCTCCACGCGTCTCCACCGTTTGTTGCGGTTTGCCTCACGCATGGGTCAACAACCCACCGAAGCACCCCAAACATTGACCGCTCCACGCGTCCAAGCCAGCGTCTTCTGCCAAGCGTCTTCCGCGGTCGATGAATGAGCCAGCAAATTCGTCTCCTTCAGCTCGTGTCTCCATCAAGCAAGCGCCAGCAACGCCTTCAACCTCAACGTCCGTGAAGTCCTCGATTCAGCTGCTTCAACGCCACGGTTCCACCGAAATTTCACGGGCCCAAGAGCTTCGTGATTCTCAAGCGAACAGCCCAACAACAACCCGTGTCTTCAGCCTGGTGTCTTCAGATCTTCGGCCCAAGGGTGCATCAAAACAGCCCATTTCAGCCCGGTCCAAAGCAAGCCCAAATCAAGCTCAGTCCATTGAAGTGGCTTTTCGGCCCAGCTTGCAAGATCAGCCCAATTCACATTTCTTTTCAGCAAGTTTGGCCCAAGCCCAGCCCAAGTTGATTAAAGTTCAGTCCAGTTTTGAAGCCGGAGTCTCCTCGGGTTTGCGAAACTCTCGGCCCGGCCCAAGTTCGGCCGCCGTTGCGTCGTCGTCGCGGTGTTCCGGTCGTCGTGTTGTGCAAGTGAGTTTTACTCACCGATGCCTTCTTAGTTTGCTAATGATGCCTAAGGGTTGATTAGATTTATTTAATTGCAATTAGGTGGTTAGATTAGATTACGATAATTAAATTAGAGACTTCTTAGTGCATGTTAGTTAAATTGAAGGTGCATTTAGCAAATAGACTTGTCCAATTAATTATTGAATGCTTCTAGGGAATTTTCCCATCCCTTATCGGGTGTCAAATTAATAATTCGAGCCTAGGTGGAATTTTTAGGAATTAAATATTAATTTTAGAAATTAATTATTTAATTATTTATTTCCCGAAAATTCAACTTGGATGGCTAGCGACCGGAATATTATGCTGATGACCGTGGTGAAGTCCGTTTATTTAATCGGGCTTTATTTTGAGTTAAATTGAATTTTAATATTAATTATTTAATTTTCGAAATTAATTAATTAATTATTTATTTATTTTTCGGAAATTAAGATTGAGATGGCCGACGACCGAAATCTCGTGCTGATCGTCGTGGCACAGTCCATTTATTTATTTGAGCCCTACGTTGTGCTGAATTGATTTAATTATGTATTTTTAGGATTTATTCCTAAATGATTTGAATTGTGGTAATTGATTGGTAATTACCGGGCGTCGATTCACAGAGCCAAAAATATGTTTTATGGGCTGTTGAAAATGGTGGGATGTTCTAAAAGCAAAATATGATATTTTGGCTAAGGCCGGTCGTGTACCCACGCACGATATTTTATTGGGTATCTCTATTTCTAAGGAATTGGGCCAAGATATTATGAAATTGAGAAATTTATTTATGAAATGCAATATCATTGGCTGCAGTTGCAAGTGGTCGAGTGGGACCGTAAAGCCATTGAATCTTGAAAGGGTCGAGTGGGACTGTAAAGCCATTGAATCTTAAAAGGGTCGAGTGGGACCGTAAAGCCATTAAATCTTGCAAGTGGTCGAGTGGGACCGTAAAGTCATTGAATCTTGAAAGGGTTGAGTGGGACCGTAAAGCCATTAAATCTTGTAAGTGGTCGAGTGGGACGGTAAAGCCATTGAATCTTGAAAGGGTCGAGTGGGACCGTAAAGCCATTTAATCTCGGTGACAGAGTTTGGCATCGTAAAAAGGGCATGTGGGCTCGGTGACTTGATGCATCACTTTGGAGAAGGCACGTGGGCCTAGAGATTTAAGTATGGCATCATAAAAGAGACACGTGGGCTCGGTGATTTGATGCATCACTTTGGCGAACTAGTGCCTAAGAGAATGCACGTGTGCTCGACATCTTGATATGCGTTGTGGGAATTGCTTAGTCTCATGTTGGTTATGAAATCGACTGGTCGATTGATCATTGATTTGATCAGTTTGTCGTGATTTGATTGATTGATTGGGAATGACCACGAGTGGTCTTGTTGATGTGTGATCGACTTGAGTCGATTTGATCGATGCTTCGATCTGTGATGTGATTGCTTGGGTGCCTATTTGATCTGAGCTAACATGCAGGTGGAATCTGAGGCCAAGGTAAGTCCTCTGACTCATGTTGTGCATAGGCAGCCCTAAGGTGTATTAGTTTACTAATCGGGTCTTAGGGGGTAGAACTTGCTGAGACATAGTCTCATCCCGGTTGTGGGATTATATTTCAGGCCCCTAGATTTCCCGAAGGTTGGCCGGCATTTGAAGTTGAGGATGAGCGAGAAGAAGGAAGTGAAGAGTTTGAAGAAAATGAACTTAGTGGTGAAAGACCTGAGGAGGACTGGGATGATGATCCCGAGCATGGTCCTATCCTCTTTTGTAAACCCTGTATATGTGTAGTTGTGAATTTCAATAAGTAAATTTATGGCCTGCTTTTCTATCCCATTGTTTTATTGTTTGGGGATTTTTAACTACTTCCGCATGCGCATATATATATAAATGAAAGGGTCGACGATACATAGTCCTGGGATATCGCATTTTAAAATCGACCAAAGGTAAGGGATGTGCGCGTGCCTGAGGATCGGGACGTGACATAAAGCTTGCAGAATTGTTAAATGCCCTGCAAGCACAGGAGCATAGAAGACTGATGAGAAGAGAAGAGCCTGTAGAGGGTTCACTGCAAGCTAAAGTGAAGTCCAATGATGAAGGCAAAGCGAAGAAATGAAATCAGTTCAAAGGAAATGTAGGTGACCCCAAGTTTGTAGCAAAAGAAGGAAGTTCTAGTGGGTCTAGCAAATGGAAGAAGAACAAGAAGCCTTGTCAACACTATGGTGGAACTAATCATCAGTCCTTTAGATGTTGGAGGAAGCTTGATGCTAAGTGCAGAAGATGTCACAAGGTTGGTTACATGGAAGCGATCTGCAAAGAGAACAATTACTAGCAAACAGGAGAAGCATAGATAGCAGTGAATGAGACTAAGGAAGAACACTTGTTCGTAGCTTCCTATTTTGGCTCTTTTGTTGAGACTGATACATGGCTGGTGGATAGTGGTTGTACCAATCATATGACTGGCAATTTGAAGCTATTTAGGAGTCTAGACGGGTTAGTCAGGTCCAAAGTTAAAATTGGCAATGGACAGTAAATCGAAGTGCAAGGGAAGGATACAATGGCTATTGAAGGAAATCAGGAGGTGAGGTTGATCAGTGATGTTCTCTTTGTGCCAAAAGTTGACTAGAATATGTTAAGTGTTGGTCAATTAGTTGAGAAGGGCTATAAGGTGAAGTTTGAAGGGAAGGAATGTCTTATTGATAATGCATATAGCAAAGAAGTGCCAAGAATGCCAATGAGGGACAAGAGCTTCATGTTCAAGCCAAAAGAGATGCAACAAATGGCTTTAAAGTGCAAAGAAGAAAATGCAAAGCTATGGCATAAAAGGCTTGGGCATGTTCACAGGAAGAATATGTTGTTTATGCAGCGGAATAGCTTGGCAGATGATTTGCCAAGTTTGGAGGGGGAATTTCCACAGTGCGTAACTTGTCTTCTTGGTAAGCAAGCTAGACTTCCTTTCAAAGGAGGAGGCTGGAGAGCATTTGACAAGATGTAATTAGTCCACATAGATTTATGTGGACCTATGTCTGAGTCATTTCTCAGTGATAATAGGTATTTCATTACTTTCACAGATGACATGACTAGGATGAGTTGGATTTATTTTTTGCAAGCCAAATCTGAAGTTGCTGCTGTGTTTGTGAAGCTCAAAGCCTTAGTTGAGAATCAGAGTGGGAAGAAAATTAAAATGCTCAGGTTTGACAATGGTTCTGAGTATACTGCTCATAAGTTTAAGTTAGATTGTGAGCAAGCAGGCATTGGAGCAATGATTGTGAGCGAGCAGGCATTGTGTAGTAGTTCACTGCTCCATATTCACCTCAACGGAATGGGGTTAGTGAGAGGAAAAACAAAAACATTATGGAGATGGCCAAATGTATGATGCGGGAGAAGATGTTACCTAAGAAGTTTTGGGCTGAGGTAGCTAATACTGCAGTGTTCCTGTTGAACAAATTGCCCACAAAGGCCTTAGAGAGGTTAACACCTTTTGAAGTCTGGTGTGGTGTTAAACCTTCTGTGAAGAATTTGAAGGTTTTTGAGTGTTTGTGTTACACTCATGTTCCTCAAGTCAAAAGGGACAAGCTAGATAAAAGAGCTGAGCTTGGAGTCTTAATTGAGTATAGTCTCCAATCAAAGGCTCACAGGATTTTTCACCATATGACATGGAAGGTGACTGTGAGTAAAGATGTTGTTTTTCTAGAGGAAGATGAATGGAATTGAATGGAAGAAAAGAATGTAGGACAACAGCATTATGCAAAACAACAACCTGCAACAATTGTAGAGGTTGATGAAGTTGTGGATGGATTGGAAGATAGTATGGATGATCTTCCAGTAAGAGGCACAAGGTCACTTGCTGAAATCTATGAAAGAGGCAATGTGACACTGCTTGAACCATCTAACTTTATGGAAGCTAAGGAGGATCAGAGGTGGATTGCAGCAATGCAAGAGGAGTTTGCAATGATTTAGAAAAACCACACATGGGAGCTCGTTGACAGATCATCTGATAAGAATATGATTGGGGTTAAGTGGGTGTTCAGAACAAAACTTAAACCTAATGAATCTGTCAATAAACATAAAGCCAAACTGGTTGTGAAAGGCTATGCTCAAATATGGGGAGTAGACTATTCTGAAACATTTGCTCCTATTACAAGGCTAGATACAATCAAGCTACTATAAGCTGTTGCAGCAAAGAATGGGTGGCTTATATTTCAGTTAGATGTCAAGTCCGCATTTCTGAATGGAGAGCTCAAGGAGGAGATTTTTGTTGAACAACCTAAAGGCTTCAATATCAAAGGGCAAGAAGAGAAGGTATATAGATTGAGGAGAGCGCTATATGGACTTAAGTAGGCTCCAAGAGTTTGGTATGGGAAGATAGACCGATATTTGCAGGATTTTGGCTTTGTAAGAAGCTTGAGTGAGTTCACTCTTTATGTCAAGAGGGTGAATCAAAGTGTTGTAATTTTGTCACTCTATGTAGATGATTTATTGGTGACAGGGAATGATGTGGAACTGATAGAGAGGGTGAAGCAAGGTCTGTTTGCAGGTTTTGAAATGTCAGACTTGGGAAAGATGGCTTATTTCTTGGGTCTGGAAGTAAAACAAGTTTCACATGAGATCTTTATCTACCAGAAAAAAATACATGAAGGAAATTCTGAAGAAGTTTCAGATGGAAGTGTAAGTACTCCTATGGCTACTGAGGAGAAGCTGCAAAAGAATGATGGAACAGATGCAGTAGATGCTTCTATGTATAGAAGCTTGATTGGATGTCTCATGTATCTTATAGAAACCAAACCAGATATTCTATTTGCTGTGAGTGTTCTATCCAGGTTAATGAGTAACCCTAGTAAGTTACATTTGATTGCTGTAAAAAGGATCTTGAGATACCTTAAAGGAACATTATTCTTTGGTGTGAAGTTTATGAAAGGTCAGAAGTTTAAGTTGCAGGGCTTTTATGATGTGACTGGGCTGGCTCAGTGGATGATATGAAAAGTACATTTGGGTACTGCTTCACTCTTGGTTTTGCCTGTTTCTTTTGGTGTTTTAAAAAGTAGGAGATTGTAGCTCAGTCCACTGTAGAGGCAGAGTTTATAGCAGCTACTGCAGCTGTAAATCAAGCTTTGTGGCTGAAAAAGATAATGAAGGATTTGTGGTTGAATTCTGGTGATTGCATTGAAGTTAATGTGGACAATCAGGCTACATTAATGATATTACAAAATCCAATTTTCCATGGCAAAACCAAGCGTTTTAAAGTCAAATTCTTCTTTCTGCTTGAAGTGCAACAAAGTGGTGAAGTTTAAGTTGGTCTATTGCAGATCTGAAGATCAGCTTGCAAACATGTTCACAAAGCCACTTCAGGCTAGAAGATTTAAGCTGTTAAGAGAGAGAATAAGAGTTTCAGGCTAGAAGATTTAAGCTGTTAAGAGAGAAAATAGGAGTTTGCAGCAACAACTGATCCAAGGAGGAGTTTGTTGAAGCTGTCTCAGTGCTACTTCTGATGTTTTGTCGCGCGGTTGGTTTATTAGCTATTTTCTAGGAAGTGGAACAAGTCTGTTTTTGCATGTTTGTGTGCGATTCTATTTTGCATGTTTGTGTGCGATTCCAAAAGAGGTTCTTATTTAGCTTGTACTTGACAGTTTTCTATTTTGCACGTTTGTGTGCAATTCCAAAAGAGGTTCTTATTTAGCTTGTACTTGACAGTTTTTTATTATGGCTGTATGAAGTTCAATGTTCTGTCTCATTCCTTCTCTCTCACTGTAATAGAGAAGTTTCTGCTGTTAGTTGATTATATCAGCTATAACAGGTGGTCCTTGCTTGGCCATCAACAGTGCCCCGCGCCTTCCCTCTTTCTTCAGGTTGGCGGTCGCATCCCATCAACTCGTGGCATGCTTTGAGTCTTCTATCAAAGCAAGGAGGAGCTGTTTTCGAGTTTCCTCTCAACTTGCCAGTCTCTTGACCTTTGCCTGTAAAAACAGGATAAAACCTGGGTCATGCCCATGTACCATGACTACAAATTATAGCGAGCGGCACCATAATATATCCTTTTCCAAAATGCGGGGTTGCTGCTAATCTTAGCCACATTGTCCTTCGCAAGAACATTAAAGTTTTTGAGCCCTTTCCACCGGAAGACGCCATCGTTAAATAGAACCTGTAACACAAAGAAAACTTTCATGGGTAGCACCCTTGGTGCGAGTTTACAGTTTGTGAGTCATTCGCCAAGTGCTGATATGCATCACCAGTCAGTAGACAGCCGTCGTAGGAGCCTAACTTGGCCAAATGGACAGTGTTAAGGGGGAAAAAACGGCAGCGTGCCTTAGGTTTGCAGCTGAGATTCACAAGAGTGCTCATCTAAGAGAGGCAAGGTGAAGTTGCTTTCTGATAGACGCCTTGCAAAGGACAAGTGTATTCTGTTCCCAAGTGAACGACCAAATAAATAGCACTCTCAAAGAAGCACAAAGATCGTAACTGATTCACAATGCTTAAATGGATCGTTAAGATTTTGACTAATATATACTAAATGAAGTCACACGGCTTGCCCCATCATTGGAACTATGCTTTGCTTGGAGCCAGAAGCCTAGATCATTTAGAGTCAGTGTAGGACTTGCAAAACATTGGGGTACCATGAGATAGAAGTCGAAGGACACACTTCGTACGTATGTGCAGGGTCTACAATACAGGCATGCCAATATTATCTTTTATTTTTATTTTTATTTTTTGTCAAGAACTGCAACTTCAAAGAAAATGAAGATTCATGTCCCGACAAGATGATTACGTGGAATATGTATAATTGTAAGTATATAAAGCGCTTCCGTAGTGCAGCATTTGGTCTGTCAGAAGACGTTTTATCTTTTATGTATAGCAAAGCAAGAGAAAACATATTTGCATATCATTCGTTGAAAATTCATTGTTAACTAAAAAAGGCAATTATGCAGTTCTCTTTCTCTGTATAAGCAGTCTGTGCGACACGAAAGAGAAAAAGAGAATGAAGGAGCTAAAGCACAAGCTTTGAGAAATTGATACACTATTTAGATTTCTCCTAATAAAGTCCCTAGCAATCCATATAAATGAAGTGAGTCTAGACGATAACATTGCAGATGTTTTACACAAAATAGTCAACAAATCTATGGAAAAGGTTGAGGAATGTCAAAGTTCCAAGTTTGCTGCCCCTACACTAAGGCAGTAGTACAGGAAGCATGTTTTTTTTTTTTTTTTCCACTAAAGAGCACCAACATGCTCCCGAAATAAGGTCAGAAAAAGGAAAAGAGCTCATTAAGTTTTTCTAATTATATTGAAGCACAAGTAAGACAAAAATAAGATTGGAAAATCTCAAAATCACTTACACGCATTGACAATTAGAAGTTGACTATATTTAGCCATTATGAAGATAAAGTATCCTTTTGAATCATGGGTAAGCAAGGTAAATTGATGAGTCCTCCTAGCGGGCAAAAACCCAAAAAAAAAAAAAAAAAAAAAGAAAAGAGGAGGAGCATGCACTTAAGTTTCACCTCCGGAAATTCGAAGTGATATTTGGATAAAAAAATCTTAAACCCGAAAGAGCAGAGCCCAGCCGGCCACCCACTGGGCCTATCATACGCCAGACCAAATTTGGTATTCACCATGAGGACGTCTCAGTCAGATAGACCGACAAGCATGAATCAAGGACAGCACCATGGCAGGCAGTCGGTAAAAATTGGTGAGGGTTTCGTTGAAGATGTAACGAAATGGGTGAAGGGCTGGTTTCGTACCCACTTTCTACCGCCTTTGGAAGTCTCCCTTGGTCAACATTCCTTACCATGACCGCCTAAGGAGACGGCACTTGGGGCTAAACGTGGCCTTTGGAAGTCTTCCTTGGTCAACATTCATTACTCCACATGTAAGAAAATTCCAATCCGTTTTTCAAATCCGCTTAAGGACAAAGGTCCAGCCGCCTTATATTGACCGATTACTCCACATGTAAGAAAATTCCAATCCGTTTCACATGTAAGAAAATTCCAATCCGTTTTTCAAATCCGCTTAGGGACAAAGGTCCAGCCGCCTTGCATTGACCAACTTTTGGAGTATTGGCCAAGTGCTTTATGAGAAAAAGAAAAAATTAGTCTAGCATTTTGTTGGGATGAAAAGAGAAATTGAGTGACTGGGCCTACTTTCTTTTCCATCATCCTCATATTGCTTTTACATTAAGGAGACATTAATTTAGTCAAAGTCTTGCCACTTACTTTTAATAATGGACATCCCTTTCAAAAAAGGTAAGTGGAAACTAATGGGGTGCTTGAAAGGAGAGATGCTCTACTCGATAAATCATTACAAAGGAAGCTGAGAGGAGCAGAGGGATCGATAATGAGTTACCAAGGAGATATGTAGAGTTGCAGGTACTTCACAAGGGAAAGTTGTAATATCAACCACTGTCTTTGAGATGATCAAATATGATTTATCGAATGATATTTACCAATAAATTTAGCCTAGAAGGAAATTAGACGTGGATTTGATAAAAAGAAAAAAAAAAGCGGAAGGAAAAAGAACTGCCATCATATCTCTCCTTGGATCAATTCAATTTAGCCCTTAAAGTTAATAAGACGTGAATTTGCCAAAAAAAAAAAAAAAAAAAAAAAAAGAAATGGAAGGAAAGAAAGTTTCAATTAGTGACTGGTGAATAAATTGTAACACTCCATGAATAACTAAATTATGAAAACCCAACATTATTATAGAAAAATTGCTCTAATAGTAATTGCACATCATAGATACCTGACCACCATAAAGGTAACACTGATTGAGACCCAATATGAACATCCCGATAAATGCCCGTACAAAATGATCAAGTCCTTAGAATATTTTTGGGACTAAATCAACTATGTTGCCTGCCTTCTTCTCTATCATTTTTTTTTTTTCATGTCCTTAATTCTCAACAAAATCCAAATTGCTGGCATGCTTTTCCTATAAATATTTCTGGACCATGGCAACCTTCAATGGACATGCGGGAGGATAAGATCCGTCCCATGTTTAAGTCAAAGAGGTCCCCAGTAAAAAAAACATATCACCCTCAGGCCATGAACAAGTATACCATGAACCTAATATATATTCTAAATCGAATTTGGACTATCAGATCTCATGAGATCCCCTATCTTTAATGGTCCATATTTATATTAGCATATAACTATGATTATACAATAGTTTCTTATGACCCATAAAACGCCAGAAGAATTCAATTGTCCTTCATTGTACTGTACATGTACATGTGGAATTTTGGTGGTGTCGATATTGGAGGAAAGTGGAAGCTCATAGGGTAGTTCGAAAGAGAGAATAGAGAGGAATGCCCTGCTCGTGGTTGAATCCACCATAAACAACCCAATCGTTTTGCTTTTGTCTTGGCATGACGTTTAAAATATTTTTATTTAATACTAGTCAGATATTCGTGTGTTGCATGAACTTAAGACTTTGTTTTCTATAGACTGTTAATCAATTTTGATATTTCATGTTAATTATAATTTATATTGAATGTTGACCTATATTGTCTTGATCAATTTATCAAATGGATCAAAATTGCCTTATTTTTCCTTCAATGAGTCCAAACAAATACCAATTTATTTGATATTTTATGGCAAAACAACACTTGCACTGAAAATTAACTATATCAAGACTTGGTTATTTATCTCTAATTCTTTTTTTACGAAGTAATTCCTGGGCACATTTTTTTTTTTCTGGTCATTTTATAATATTGATCTCTCTTTTTGTGGGTCAAGTCAATGGTGATAATCACGTGTTCCATGGAATTGACCCTAGCAGACTTTGACTGTGGCCATGGTTTTTTAGTGTAGTTGGCCCAACCGTGATAATCATGGAAAGGGAAAGACTTTGTACATATAAAAGAAGAGTAGATGACCCTCATAAGTTTGCACACGGTGAAGCAGAAGAAACAGACAACGCACAAAAAAACCATACAAACATGAAGTTTCTTCTATTGTGTATGTGGACGTGGGTAACGTTGGTTTTGGTGGGGAGTCGAAGAAGCATCGGGTGCTTGGAAGAAGAGAGGAATGCACTTCTCACAATTAAGGCTGCCTTCAACCACCCAAATGGGTCTTCTCTCCCATCGTGGCGAGACAGCAATGGTGATTGTTGCAATTGGGAAGGCGTGGAGTGCGATAACACCACTTTTCGGGTGATTCAACTACACTTGGATTTTACACGTGATATGGAATTGCCTCTGCCTTGGGTTATTAACGCGTCTTTATTCCTTCCTCTGGGGGAACTTCAACTATTGGATTTAAGTGAAAATGATCTCTCAGGTGAATCACCCCCCTCTCTCTCTCTCTCTCTCTCTCTCTCTCTCTCTCTCTCTCTCTCTCTCTCTCTCTCAGTTATTTGTTTCATTTTACTCATTTCAATTATGATTCTAAGTCATCGTTTAATTTTGAACAATGAAAAATTGTCATACTATGCTGCTATGAACTATAAAAGTGAATTAAGTGAATTAATGAGAAATAGATGATTGCACAAATGATGCAATTTTTAAAGTAGTTGATTGCACATATCATAAATGAACAATGAGATTCATCTGCAAAACAATGATAAGTACGAAGGACAAAAATAGAATTAGCTCAATAAGTAATGATTTACCAAATTCTGACTTTTTTAATTATCATAAAAGGTGGATTTCTTTGAATTTTTTGCCCCAAAAATTTTGCACTTGTTTGGAAGTGGACCAAAATCTACTTATTGTGACTTCCTCTCAAGATTCAAAATAAGAAAAACAAAATCAAGTTTATTATTCTACAACATCCGTATTTACATTTTTGGAAAGGTTTTGAGCGTTTTATAAGAAATAGAAGTCAAATTGCAAGAGCCAAAAGGTTTACAAAAGAAAAAAATAATTGAAATTAAAAATCACGAAAAGTAGACAGAAAGGATCTAAAAGGCCGCATAATGTTGGGATAGAAGGAAAAAAGCGGACCGGAAAAAGAAAAGAACATATCAGGAGTTATGTATAGCTATGTCTTTTAAATCCATCGGAGTGTGGAGACTAATACTTTTGTCAAACAATTGTTTTTTCTTCCCCCCATTTACCTTCGATGTATTTTAAATTTAAATATATACATAAAAGTACAATAAAATGATAACGCGTCATTTATTTTCTTCTCTCTCCTTATCTTTCCTTTCTCTAGTGTCCAAATGATATTATCACTTATTTCCTTTATTTTCTTTTTCTTATTTTCTCCTATAATTATTTGAATTTCTTATTTTTTTTAATTACTTTACCAAACATCTTTATTTATCTGGATGCACAATGGGCTCGTGCCCAGTAAGAAGGTAAATGGTTCCAAAATCCCAGGCCAACCCATGCATCCAAACATGCAAGAAAATCATTATAACCGTGAGTGCTTTCTAGGCCAACCTTTAGTCCATTTAAGGGATAAAGACATCATAAGTGTTAGAATTTTTGTATAATACTTACTTCAGTGTTATAACTTTTTTTGACTACTTCAGTGTAATAACTTCTAAAAAAATATTTACTAAGTATCGTAAGTTTTAATCAATCACTTGATAACCTTGGTGCCGGAAATCCGACTTAACACAAGACTTGTATTAAAAAATTTTAAAAAGTCATGACATTCAAATAATTGATTGAAATGTTATATGGCACTCAAGTATTCGGAAAAAAAAAAAAAAAAAAACTATGGCACCAAAGTGAGCATTGTCCTAAGTTATGGTATTTAAGTGATCGAAAAGAAAGTTGTAGAACTCAAGTGAATATTGTATGAAAGTTGAGATACTTGTGTCCTTATCCCATCTCGTCACGGTAAGTGTTGTGCAAGTAAAGCAATTGAACACAAATAGACATGCATAGAAGAACAAAATGGATTACACATCGATTAGACTTACATGATTCTATCTATGTGACCTATGTACACTTAAGACGAGAAGGAAGGGATTCCATTACAAATAAAGAAATACAACATAGATATTTTTTTTTTAGTCAAAATATAACATAGATTTAAAAGGTGTGCTTTTTCCACTTTCTCTTTTGCTGACACTCCACATAATAGTATGTGGACCATTTATTTCTGGTGGGTCCCACTAGTTTATAGATTATCCACACCTAAATGATAAAAATGGGGCCTAATTTTTTCACTCACTCCGTGTCTCATGTAAGCCACAAAACAGCACCTCAAGACCTCCATAACTATAATCTAGAACAAAATAATCCAGAAAAGGGGATTTGTCTACCTGATTTGAAATCCATTATTCTTATCGTAGATTAGTGATGATTCTCAAGTGCTTCTCTTTTATTATTCTCTATATCACTAGCTCAATAAGACTACCCCTCACAATTAATGTTATGTAACTACTCCTTATGTGAGGTTATTTGTGCATTAGGGTTAAATGAGAGATTTAAACACTATTTATAGAGTTTCAACCATGTGATCTCCCATCACAAGCTTGGCTCTACTCAGCCTGCACAAACTAGTCCCATATAAGACAAATTAGGAATCTTTATAGCTTATATTATTAGAGTAATCCTGTAAAATGATAAATTTCAATCTCAATTAATGTAACCTATCTTAGAAAAACTCTTATATTCTTCCACTTAGACAGTATTAATTGAAACTATACTATATGTGTACACATTTATTTTGGTTTAGAAATTATTCTTAACAGTCAATTCAATCTTATAAAGTTTCAAACACCAATTCATGACGGTTACTATATAAATATACATAGAGCCTTCTATAATCACAAGTACTTTTAATTTTACTGATATGGATTCAATATAAAAATGACAAACGGATAACACTTCTTAGAGAGCAATACTCGATGTGTCATCACCTTTGTTAGTCCATATTCTCTTTCTTTAGGTGTCACAAAACCTGATGTGTTATTAGAGAATATTTATATGATTTCGTTGAATCCATAAGTGTCTTATTCTTATGGTTAACTTTACTTTATGTGTAACAAGCCATATCTTTAAGGCTAATTCTACAATACAAAATAATCACATGGTAGGGGAACCAACTATTTGAAACATTTAATTTACAACATACTATGGTTCACTAGCACGAGGTATTGTCTCATTATGGCCTCTTCTTTACGAAATTCATCTAAAAGCTCCTAGCAGAATTCCATGCCACTATGAATCCACGCATCTTAATCATCTTACTTTTCCTCACTTCAATCAAAGCGTTCCACTACCTGATCTTGAAAACAACATAAAATTTGTGCCTCCGCTCAAACAATCAAAGTCTTTCTCAAGAAGTCATCCACGATTATTAACACAAATTTGACACTCTTCGGAGTCTAGCCAGCCATGAAAATATCGAAGTGAACTAACTCTACATACTAGAAGTAACAACTTTGTCATAAATCACCTTATGAGGTAATTCACAACGTACTTTAACGAATAATGTATAAACATGATCCAACATTTAGAAATAGCATAATTTTTTTTTTTTGTTCCTCAATAATAGTATGTCGTGTTATGATTTCCGAGAAGTCTTAACATATAGTAAGTACTAACTTTTACAAGCACGGGATTTTATAGTTCACAAATTAGGACGAGATCACTCACTTGAAAATGAGAGCAAAGTCAAAAGTTATTCAACTCGAGCATCTTGACATTCTATAATTATTTGAATGGATGTCATACATCTACGAGGAATTGACTTTTTAACTGGAGATGTCAGGTTGGACTAGCTAGAATTCATAGTAAGAACTGGCTATTCGATTCGCACTTCACTCGGGCATGTCTTTATTCACAGTTATGAATCGTTAATTACGTCAGTCAAAGGAGTTATGACATAAAAGAGAAGCTGAGGGTTATTAAATTATAATATTTATAACTAAGTGAAACATCATTAATTAAAAGTTAAAAGATTGGTAAGAGGAAGAAAACATGTTGTGATGTAATGTAATGTTTCATAAGTCCGGGAAATATAGCAAAAGTTAAATTCCAAATGATTCGTTTTCCATAGATAATATCAAGCTAAGAACGCCATGAAAATAATGGTATAATAAATACATGAATTAAATTACATAGCATTTTTCAAGTACTTGTGAATTTTGTCTTGAATCTTTTGGCTCAAGTTCTGTCTCCCGAATCAATTGGATGCATCGGTCAGTAAGCAATACTGAGTGACCTGTGCGAAAATTGTATCAAAGAAGGGAGGATGAAGATAAAATGTCTTTTATTTTTTACTTTATACAGTATATATATAGACAAACGCGCACTCACCCACTAAAGCAGGGGCCTATTCCCGCGGCCTAAAAAGCTGGGAACACAGCCTTTTCCTTTGTGGACCAAGATCCCCTTGTCCTTCGCTTTAATTGGAAAGTGAGGAAAATGTGAGGAAAGAAAATTTTGGGGGAAAATGTCGGAAAGTTTAAAATTTATGTGAGATGGAAGAAGACGCAAATTTTAAATTTTAAGTAACTTTTCTTCTCAACTTTCCATTACCTATTTCTCCAAAATACTAAGTAGAGTATTACTGACTTTGGAATTGGAATGGGAAGCGATCCCTGAAGAAGAAAGCGACAAGCTGGATAGAGAAAGGTCTAAGAGGAAATTTAAACATATCCCCGCCACTTAGGCCGTGGAAGTATCTGCACCCTATACCAAAAGCTTCCACTTCCATCTTTAAAATTAGTGAAACTAAGAGAATAAATAAATTGTTCGAGTTATTTCTTTCAATTCTAAATAGAATGTAAATATGCTACATTTTAAATGAAATCGTGATTTTGAACAATTTATAATTTTAAAGACATATGGCAAGTTTAAAAGTTTCATTGTAATCGTTGAAGTTATAGGATTTTATATTTTGTTTAATGTCCTTCTAATTGAAAGTAAGAAACGGATTAACAAAATTGTACTGACTAAATAAAAAATTATACTGATTAACAAAATTGTACTGCCTAAATAAAAAATTATATTTTAAAATTATCAATGGCTCATTAAAGTAAAATTTATCACCAGGTTGTTTCAATTTCTTGAGATTTAAATGCAGTGGATTTCTTTGTTGGAAGGATTTTTTCTATATTTGAGGAGCATGATAATTTCTCTTTATGCAATTTTTGACTTCTAAAGTAAAAAGATTTCGTAGTTTGGGAATGGCAATATAAACTATATCTTCAAGAATATATCTGAAAACTTTTCTCTTGATTCATGTTTTGAAATTTGAACTCAAAAGAGATAGAAGTTTAGAGATGACATGAACTAATACTTGGTACTCGAAGGTGGGCCTCGTCACAAAACCTCCCATGTATTTTGCCACATGGAGATAAGTCAAATGTCACATGGTGAGCACGTAATGAAACATTCTCTTGGCAAAATAAACTATATTTTGAAGAATATATTTTGAAAATTATTTTCTCGTTCTTCATGTTTTAAAATTTAAATCTCAATAAGAGATGGAAGTTTAGAGATGGCAAATCAATAGATTGATGCCTGTTGATCAAATGCAATGTTCTTTCTTTCTTTTTTTTTTTTTTTTTTGGGTGCTAGGTCGAATGCAAGTTACATGGCAACATTATGCAATGTATGTTGTCACATAGCAATCATAGAAATAAAGTCAATTGTCACTGGGAGCAAATGAGGGAACATTTACTTAGAAATAAAGTCAATGTTTTCTACGTATGATAGACAAGGTTAAAGATATAAGTTACTCGTTTATGTAATTGGTTTACAAATTCATGTGACTAAGAGTTTTTTTATAATCGGATATGTTGGACCAATCGGTTTTTGCTTAAAAACCAATTCTCCTCATCATAAGCATATAGTTATTCTTGATAAATTTAAGAGAGTTAGACATCTGATATATGTAAATAATTAATTAACTATTGGGTATGCGTGGATCTTTCCATAATCAGAGTTCAACGGAAGGCTACACCTGAAGAGATTGAAGTGGCTGGATCTAACTTTTAATCGTCTTGAACGAATCCCCTCATTGTACAAGCAATCTTCAGTGGAGGCCCAAAATTTGTCTTCCAATCTTCTTGAAGGTACATGTGAAGGCCTTGTCTGCATATATAACAATCAATTTTGAGAACCTTTTGTCAATTACAGGTGTGAATCTAGAGGTGCTGCTTCTTGGAAATAACAATTTGGTCTATAATGATGCCCTCACGGACATTAAGAGGATAACATCTCTCAAGGCCTTAGACATGTGGGATTGTGAATTGAATGGATCTTCGAAGTTACTAGAAGGTACTTCTGTGAAATTACTTTCATTTATCACCTTTTTAAAATACAATAACGTAAGGTTGTCTTGAACATAGAAGGCATGACTGCATTATATTAGACGTCCTCCAGAGATCATATTTTGGTCGCACATTTGCTCCAAATAACTTGGCGCCAATGATTTGTATCTAGATAAGTGATATCATATAGTTGTTTGGCTTATGCTTGAAGTTGGACTGATTTAGTTAAATGCCCATGGAAACCATAAGGAAACGTAGGTCATGCTCGATGTCTTAATCTGTGGGATCATGATGTTGGTTATCCTTAAAAGTTTGATCATTTTTCAGTTTAATCCCTGATCTTTGAAGATTGAGGTTTAGTCCCCGTGCTTTTACTTCTATGCAACTTCTTTAACGGGTCAATCTGAAGAATAGTGTGATAACATAACAGATATAAGGAGTCATTACTTAGAAGATAAAAACAGTCTGAAATAACAATATACCAGAGGAGTTCAAATATTTTACATGAATTATAACAAAATTAAATGCTAAAGTTAATCGGGAATCAAAATCCCAAAAATCCTTGGAGTTCACATATTAAACCACAATGGTGGTCAAACTTGGGGGATTACAAGTGCTAATAAATTCAAGTAGGCCATGAAAATTATATAAGAAATTGAAAACTTATATCAGTAAACCAATGATGCAATAAAATCAAACAAAGAAAGCACATCTTATAATGGATAAATTAATTTATTTAAAAAATGTTTTATTCTCCATTAAGGTAAACAATGTATACAACCAATGATGTATAAAAAATTATGATATTAAAAACTCATTCGGCATCTTCAGCACTAATGTTCATTGCTGCCTCCGCCCACCTCGGCCCTCTGGCCCATCGCACCACGAAGTTCGGTAACCATTACCACCCCCTGAAGACCCGCGCGACCTTTGGTGTGAGCTACGACGACTTCAAATTTAAAGTATGGCCTCAATTTTGAGGCTGTGATGCTTAAAACTGAGGTCACGCGTCTCAAATCTAAGGCCCTGAGAGTGGAATGGACCATAATGTGGGCTGGACATTGGTGGAGGACGGGGGTTTGCTGTGGCGAGTTGCTGCGGAGGACATGGAAGAGCAAAGAAGATGAAGAAACGAAAATGGAAAAAAGAAAAGAAGAAAGCACAATAAAAAGAAAAGAAGAAAAAAAGTGACTCGCGAGTCCAAATGATTTTTTTTTTTTGGGGGTGGGGGCCCACTGCTGACTTGGCAGGCATGTCAGCCAAAAGAACACAGTGATTCGCGCTGCACCCGAGGGAGAATCTCATTGTATTGTTTTGGAAAAGTACAGAGTTAATTTGGAAAAAAAAAATTCAGAAATTATTATAAAATTCGAGCAAAGGTTTAGAAGTTGCCCATGCAATTAAGCCAAAAGCCTAGGAATAATATCAACTTTGGAGTGCATTTCCAATCCAATTCAAAATTTGTCGAACTCCGGAAGTAATTGATGTAATGTAGAATAGTGGAAATCAAGTGCTGTGGTGATGTGACTCCCCTCCAAAGCTCCATTTTACCAATGTTTCTGTTTGTATTTTTGGATATTAGATTGCACACTTTTTCTATCTTCCTTTCTCAAGACGAGCTGTGATCTTGAGTGTTTTAATGATACAATGTGCAATTTAGTGATGATACTCATAAGTTACAGTGTCCACTTGAATAGGTTTGTGTGAATTGAGGAACCTTGAAGAGTTGAATATCCCTGATAATGGATTTTGGGGTCCTCTTCCTCCATGCTTTTGCAATATGACCTCACTCCGTGCGCTTGATGTTCAAAATAACAATTTTAGTGGGGTCATTCCTTCATCTCTCCTCTCTAATCTCAAGTCACTGGAGTATATTGACTTTTCTGGAAATGCATTTGAAGGCTCACTTTCGCTTGCTTCCTTGGCTAATAATTCTACCCTTGAGGTATTCCGACTCATCGACAACAATAATCGTCTTGTAGTAAACACGGAAGAGCCCAATTGGCTTCCTTCATTTCAACTAAAGGTGTTTAGTCTATCAAACTGTGTGCTCAACAAAGACACAAATGGCATAATTCCTAGCTTTTTGAAAGAACAACATCACTTGATGGTTGTTCAACTCAACCACAATGGAATGACAGGAAATTTCCCAAATTGGCTATTGGACAGCAATCTAGATCTAAAACAGTTGGAACTCAAAGGCAACAATTTGTCAGGTTCATTTTATTTGCCTTCCAATGTGAATTTGGTCAACTTATCGATTTTCGATATGTCTGCTAATATTATTGAAGGAGAGCTTCCATCTCGGTTTGGTTATATCCTCCCGAAGTTGGAGTATTTGAACTTGTCAAACAACCATTTGAAAGGTGGAATCCCTTCCTCGATGGGTAGTATGCACCAACTATCTACGTTGGACTTATCGAATAATGGCTTCACAGGAGAAATACCAGAGGCACTGACTAAAGATTGCACATCACTTTATATATTGAAATTGTCAGGCAACAATTTGCAAGGCCAGATGCTACCAAGGAATTCTAACTTGACATATTTGGGATTTTTATATCTGGATAACAATTGTTTCACGGGGGAGATATCGCCTGGCATATTAAAAAGCTCCTTGCAAGTTTTGGATATAAGTAACAATTCCCTATCTGGAACACTTCCTAATTGGATTGGAGATATTAAATACTTGAGAATGCTTATGCTATCAAGTAATTTATTGGAAGGTCCTTTACCATTGAGCTTCTGCAACTTACATCATCTCGTTCTTTTAGACCTTTCAAGTAACAACCTTGGGCCAAATATACCCCACTGTGCCAATGTTACATCTATGAAGTTCTTGCATTTAGAAAATTACACACTTATTGGGAATTTTCCTCATCTTCTCTCTGGAGCTTCATCAATTGTCACAATGGATCTTAGACACAATGCACTATCAGGTGAGATTCCCAGTTGGATCGGTTCATTTCGGAACTTGAAGGCTCTTCTACTGCAAGGAAACAATTTTGAAGGTTCAATCCCTCTAGGTCTATGTTCATTGAAAAATATGAACATATTGGATCTCTCCAACAATAATTTTTCTGGACAAATTCCTTCATGTTTGAAAGATTCGACATTTGGAAACGGTGGGGTATCTGTGGATACATATTCTACCAGGGAGAGTGGAGATTTGTATGGGTCATTACACACCTATACGGGTAGATTCACTATATCATATTATTCTGTCATTCTCATACATGCCTATGAGTTTGAATTAGAAGAAGTAAACTTCATGACAAAAAGTAGATTGGAATCTTATAAGAGCAACATTCTAAAACTAATGTCTGGAATCGATCTCTCACAGAACAATTTGGCGGGCCTTATTCCTCAAGAGCTCGGCCTCTTGAGTGAACTTCGAGCCTTGAACCTGTCACACAATCGTTTGATAGGACCGATCCCAGAAATGTTTTCCAATTTGAAGGAAGTAGAGAGCTTAGACCTATCCTACAATAGCTTAACTGGTCCCATCCCTCCACAACTAACGGAGCTCTACTCCCTGTCAAATTTTAGAGTAGCTCACAACAACTTGTCAGGCAGGATACCAGACCAAAAAAATCAATTTGGAACTTTTGATCAAGCAAATTATGAAGGTAACCCTCTTCTTTGTGGAGCACCATTAACAAGCTGTGATGACTCAAATAAGGAACAGGGGACAACAACATCTTTAAATCATACCACGGTGGATGACTACTGGAGAGAAGCCTTCTTGTGGAGCTTTGTGGGATCATATGTTGTGGCATTCCTTGGGGTGGTTCTTTTTCTCTACCTAAACTCGTACTATCAATGTGTGTTGTTCAAGCTTGATTGTAAGCTTATCCCATCGTTTTCCCAATAGAGATCATTCTTCTAAGCATTTTGTGATGGAAAAATATAATGAAAGAGTTGAGAACCTTTATGTAATAGGTTGTAAGCATTTGAGTCTCCATTATGTATTTTGAAGGCTTGACTTTTAGGGTGTTCGTATTGTACTCCTTGTCTTGCTAATTTGAATATTTGCATATTTTGATATGATTGTGAATTGAGAGAAATAGTTTTGTTCACAACTCAAATGAATCTAGCATTGACTAGTTCATGTAAATGTTACCCAAGATGTGAATATATGATGGTTAAGGATAGCGACATTGAACCAACTGGGGATTAGCATATCAAGATAAGATCATCCTAACACAAAGGATTGGATGCGGAAAATTGCTCCAATTTGATGATAAAGGCACGCATTGCAAGACCATTGCTCTGCAACCTGAGCCCACCTTCGTGCTTCCTACTTGATGGAAAATAAATTCGACTCTACGGGTAGAATTTTAAGAGCGACTCTCTTTCACATATGTATTAGGGTCAATGATTGTGCCATTGTTTCTTTTCCCATCACTTTAATGTTGTGTTCAATGTCATGATGTGACGCCCCAAATTTCGCCCAACTTCAAGACGAATTTTATTAGTATAGATGATTTAATGTAATGGAAATATTTAGGACCCAAGGCAATTAAATTATGCCTTATATGATTATTATATGTACCTAAGTCTTACTATAGTACCTAATTCAATCTTTAATATGCATGAAATGACATGGTCAGCCACCTAGGCCTTATTTGCATGAAATTAGGACATATTTACTTATTAAATTTGATTTTGCCGACCCCTAGCCAATCCCAAGCCATGCAAAATGGCTAATATTGCCAAGAGAGAGAGAGAGAGAGAGAGAGAGAGAGAGAGAGTGTGTGTGTGTGTGTGTGTGTGTGTGTGTGTGTGTGTGTGTGTGTGTGTCACGCCCCGATCCTCAAGCACTCGCACATCCCTCACCTTTGGTCGATTTTAAAATGCGATATCCCATGACTAAGTATCACCGACTCTTTCTTTTATATATGTGCACATGCAGAAGTAGTTAAAAATCTCCAGACAATAAAACAATGGGATAGAGAAACAAGTCGTAATTTCACTTATTGAAATTCATAACTACACATGTACAGGGTTTACAAAAAATGATAGGACCATGCTCGGGATCATCATCCCAGTCCTTCTCAAGTCTTTCACCACTAGACTCATTTTCTTCAAACTCTTCATTTCTTTCTCTTCGTTCATCCTCGACTTCAAATGCCAGCTTGTCTTCGGGAATTCTAGGGGCCTGAAATATAATCCCACAACCGGGATGAGACTATGTCTCAGCAAGTTCTACCTCCCTAAGACCCGATTAGTAAACTAATACACCTTAGGGGCTGCCTAAGCACAACATGAGTCAGGGGACTTACCTTGGCCTCAGATTCCACTTGCATATTAGCACAGATCAAACAGGCACCCAAGCAATCACATATCAGATTGAAGCATCGATCGAATCGACTTAATCGATCACACGCCAACAAGACCACTCACGGTCGTTCCCAATCAATCAATCAATTCGCAAATATGAGTCGCGGTCCTTAGGACGCAACTTAAGTAAAGGTGGTAATCACGGCTCCACCCAATAACTTTCAAATATACAAAGGCTTTTCGGTTCCACTTGACCACTTTCAAGATTCAATGGCTTTACGGTCCCACTCGACCACTTTCAGTACTCAAATGGCTTTATGGTCCCACTCGACCTTTCCAAAATTCAATGGCTTTATGGTCCCACCCGACATTTTTCAACACTTAGTGGCTTTACGGTCCCGACCAATTTCAAGACTTAGTGGCTTTACGGTCCCACCCGACCCTTTCAAGACTTAGTGGTTTTACGGTCCCACCCGACCCTTTCAATATTCAAAACTCTGTCACCGAGCCACGTGTCCTTCCCAGGTGACACTCCAATTCACCGAGCCACATGCATCATCTAGGTGACTTACCAACTCTCTTTCAATACTGACAACCGATATCCAATCAATTCTCAAACACATAACCAAAATTCCTTTATTTAAGAATATAACTTCAAAATGCACCATTAAATCAATTCGACACAAATTAAAGCTCAAATAAATAAATAGACTGCACCATGAAAATCAGCACGAGATTTCGGTCGTCGGCCATCTCAACCTTAATTTCCGAAAAATAAATAAATAAACAATTAATTTCTAAAATTAAATAATTAATATTAAAATTCAATTTAACTCAAAATAAAGTCCGATTAATTAAACGGACTTCACCACGGTCATCAGCATAATATTCCGATCACTAGCCATCCCAATTAAATTTCCGGGAAATAGATAATTAATTAATTAATTTCTAGCATTAATTAAATAAACACAATAAATTCAATTTAGCACAATATAAAGCTCAATTAAATAAACGGTCTGCGCCACAATCATCAGCATAAAATCCTGGTCGCTAACCATCCAAGTTGAATTTCCGAGAAATAAATAAATAAATAAATAAATAATTAATTTCGAAAATTAATAATCAATTACTAAAAATCCAATTTAGGCCCGAAAAGCCTAATTGAAGCCCACTAAGGGTCGGGAAAAATCCCGAGATGCTTTCAATAAATAGAATACCACATCTACGTGCTAATTGTACCATCAAATTACCTAATTCGCATCACAATTGATTAATAACCACTAATCCATACTAATCTACCACCTAAACTTAATTAATTAAAACTAAACAACCACTAAGTGTAATTATCCCACTAAGCAAGGATTAGTGAGGTTACTCACCGGAATTGCGTGCAAAACGTATCAATCTGACGGGGACGATGCGAGGAACGATAAACTCCAAAGCACGGCTAGGGTTCGAGGCCCCAAAACGGCCCCAAAGCGGGCCCGAAGCCGTTGGAAACCCACTCGGCAACTTGCGGAGTTGCTGCAAAACAGAGGGGAAAATGAGATGGTTGGGGGTAGTAAGGGGTTGAGAGAGCGGGAAGAGCTCCAGTGAGGCCGGATGGTGGCCGGAGGGGGTCGGGCCACGGCCTGAGCTGGCCGAACAAGGCGGGGCAGAGGCGGAGCAGGGGCTGGAGTCGCACGGCAGGGATGGCAGGCACAGGTGGCGCACGGGCCGCGAACGGTGGACGCGCGGTGTGCGCGGGCGTGCGGTGCGGGCAGTGGTCTTCGGTGAGCTATTGCCGCCTGCTCTTCTTCAGCTTCTAGTTTGCTGGTTTACACGAAGAAGAAAGAAGAAGAAGAAGAAGAAGAAAGAAGAAGAAGAAGAAGAAGAAGGGTTCGGTCACAAGGGGAAGTGGGGGAGAAGAGAGAGGAGAGAGAAGAAGAGATAAGAGAGAGAAGAGATATAAAGGTTTGACTAGTCAAAAAGAGAGAGAAAGAGAAGCCAATTTAAAATTGGCAAGGGCATTCGGTCACGTGGGGGAGGGGCTGCGCACAAAAAGGGAGGGGAGAGGAGGAGCGAGAGAAAAGAGAGAGAGAAAAAGAAAGGGAGAGAAAGGAAATAAAAAGTAATCCAATTCCTTTTCTCTTTTTAATTTCTTCCGGTCTTCAATTGCACATCAATTCTCCCTTAATTTATTCTCAATCGGATCTCATAAAATCAATCGATGCTTCAATGCCTCAATTGCTATTTTTTCCTCGTCCAATAACCCACCTTGTACCTCACTCTCACAATTCCCGGCTTCAATTGAACGAAAACGGCTCTATTTACCCAATCAAAATTAAAACCCGAAAATCCGAATGTCACAACTCTTCCCCTCTTATAAAAATTTCGTCCTCGAAATTTAAACCTTTACCAATCCTTATACAAAAGGTGGGGGTATTGTCGTTTCATTGAGTCTCACTATTCCATGCGAATCCTTCGGTCTCATAGTATTGTCCGACCATTTTGACCAAGGAGACCATCTTGATATACAAAATATGCTTTCTGAACCAACAACTGGACTGAGCTTCTCACATATGACACTCTGTCGTTCATATCTGATTTCTTTTTCTCGACCCCCTAATGAACCTTTGAAGCTCAATGACTGAAAATTTCTGACAGATCTGTGCAGTTTTTACTCTGACACTGATCTGACCACTGCAATCCCTAATTACTGAGCTGACTCTATTATGTGATTTTTCTTCATTTCACTTTCTTTTCACCACTGAAAATCTGTACCCTTTGCTATGCACTGCTAAAAAAAAGAACCCTCTGAAAACTCTGCCAAACTTGTAATCTCTGATTTAGATTCGAAATATAATTCATCCTCGGCACTTTATGCTGGTAAATTATCTGATGCACACACACTTCAGTATACCCACTCTGTGATATGACAGAATTTTCAATTTCTGAAATCGAACTTAGATTGGCGGTTAATTTCACTACAACGCGCTTTTAGTGTAACTTAGGCTACCAGGTAGTTTTCAGAACTTTTTTTAGGACAAATGACCCGTGGTCGATTTTCTTCGAGCCATAATGAACCCACTCGACACATTGTCGATTCTTGATTGTCGTGAAAACCTCGAGGATTCAAATACAGACACAGGGCGCCAAAACGACAGTAAAATCAAATTAGTGCCAGTCAATGAGAGTTTTTCCAATTTAGTGAGGTCATCCACGATTGGTCATTCATCCCAGTCGAACCGACCTATCTCTGATCTTATTTAGATTTTTAACTATGCCGTAATGATCTCTAAAGATAAACATAGTCGAGAAATCGATTTCTGGTCGAATTCCCAAGTCTATTTGCCTTAAAGTCCTTAATAATTCACCCAACTAATCTAGTTATCTCGTGAGTGGCCAACTCAGAGAAAAGCACTAAAGTCGCGTCGATGAAATGCCCAATTTCTCCAATCAAGTCAGAATCCAAAAATCTGGATGTCACACACTCAAAACAAAATCTATTCGTACTGTACCAAAGTGGACCAACTCCATCTATCGATCGACCACTATCCTCAAGTGGTATTAGTAATTCCCTGAATCCTTGGTAAGCTCATCACAATGTTCCATTGTGATATTTTCATTCCCACTGGGGACTCTTAAGTGATGATAAAAGTCCTAGTTTGCATTATTGAACTTTCACTTACTGACAACTCTGGCACTCACAAACTGCTCGGCAGTATCTATCTTCATATGAGCTTACCAATCTAGCTGACGCCAATTCTGACTTACTTGCACCATCTGGTCAAAACTAGAATACTATAGTGAATTTCTAACAAGATCTTTTCCCTAAGTGTTACACCATCAAGTGCACTCAACCACTCATGGAACTTGTTCCATCCTTAAAAATCTTAAAGTCAGATTCTTTCTTACCAGTATCCTCTTATAAGATCTTCTGAACATCTCTGTCTGTCCACTAGGCGCCGATTCAAACTTGAGCATTTGATTCAATTTTGAGGGTGGCTATAAAATTAAAAAGGGTAGCCTACCTCAAATTTGAAAATCAAATTTCGAGCCCTTTTTAAGTAGAGACTATACTTTAGTCAGTATGGGCACAATTGTAGACTCTCAACTTAAAGCATCAGTGGCTTCTTTTGTTCTCCTAGGGTAATATCATATAACACCATCGTAGTCCTGCCAAAAATTATGATTCATGACACCATCTCATATTCAATTCCTTCTGAGAGAATAACACTTAAGACTTTAACAGTCGATGAGGATCTGGAATCTTTCTTCATCTCATTGATAACTTTAAATCTTTAAAGCAAATTTTTGATGCTACGAGTCGCAAGTCACGTGTTGGTAAATTAGCTCCTGAGATCTCAGTTGGCAGGATGGTTATGCAACAATCTTCTCATGTTGCATCAATACGTACCGAGTCCTTTAAGCTCCGGAAGCTATCCTCATACTTGTCTATGCCGACGAATTTCTCTTCTTTCTTAAGAGGTCAAGTCCATGATGATATTGATGCTGAAATTTCTTTCATGAACCTTCTGTAATAATCTGTCTAATCCTCATGGCTTCTGATCTCTGATATTGATGTCGATTTCGATCCATTAACAACCGATTCGATCTTGGCTAGGTCCATGAAGATTCTTTACCTGTAACCACATGACCATCCTTAGGGGCCCTCGTAACCCTTAGCACTTAATGAATATCCTAGAATATCGCTACACCACACGATCACCATTGATCTAGATATTCTTTGAACACTCGATTTGTCAAATATATGACAGCAGCTGGAGCGTTTGTCAAATCAAATGGCTTTACATTATTCTCTCAAGGGCTAAACCAAGTGTGAAATGTTGTCTTCCGTATAACCTCCTTCCTGGTTCTCAACTAGCGATAACTTGTCCTCAAGTCGATCCTTGAAGACATCAACACTCTTTATAACAAGTCACCCAATTCATTGATATTCGGTAATGAACACTTATCATTGATTATCACCTAATTGAGTTGACCATGGTTGATGCATAACTGCAACGAACCATCTTTCTTTCTCTGACGACAGTCTGACTATCCTTTTAGCAACACTTCCAAGAATTCTTGGACTACTGAGGAGTCCTCAATTTTCAATTCTTTAATATGTCTTATTTTTGACAATTGTCAAGTAACCTAAGCAACCTTTGTCTGACAAATGGATTGCCTCAAGTGACGAGATTAAAGAAATCGAAGATTCATTTCGACCCCCAATGAACTTGACACCTTCATGTGCTCCTGGACTAAGTTGAATTACTCCATGACCATGATTCATTACCACAAGATGCTCCATGAGCAATTCTTTCCACACTTGACGAATAAGTCGTACACCAATAGCCAATTAAGTACAACTCTAGTAAGTGGTTCTTTTCCTACGGCCTTAACAAACAACTGAAATTCCACAATTGTGTTCCCAACACTCTCTAGCATTATTCTGATGAAATTACCTCAAAACATTCTTCCATTGAATAACACATAGTCAACTTCGTTCCTATCCCTTTCTGCCATCCTAATGGCGTCTTATCTGCGGTATCGGTATCAATGCTCCCTTGGACTCACACTGATAGTTTTTCACCTGACAGCCGCACTAACTATCATCATAGCATGTTTTAGCCATTCTCAGGCACGGTCAATCCATGCATTCCTTTCATACTTTTGACACTTACCTAATGAGTCTTCTACCTCCTGCCAAGTGCTAGCATGCACTATTTCTTGTGCCGAAGAACTATCCCAACAATTTCACAGTGTGTTCTATGGCACACTTCTTCTGACTTGTCCTATCAGCGTTGACAGCAGTAACCGTTATCGAGATTCCATCTACTTATGCGGATACTCCATAAATCACTGTTTGAGCTGGCAGCACTTACCACAATTTCCTGTCCTCAAAATACACGAGCCTGATTCATACCATCTTCCATAGAACAACATGTTCTATTTCTCTGCATGCTGGCCTAACTATTCCATCCTTCCTATTGGGTGAAGTAAAATACTTTTCCCTTAACATCAGTCTTTTCCCTGACCAAATTCCAAGTCTGTCTGCGTTGAATCTTGATTCAAATATCGAAATCTGATCCCTGATCAACCTTCCAGGTTGGACCTCAATAAATGTAGCAACAACAACTTGATTTTGACCTTACTAACTCATCCAGATCCCAAAGAACACTTGCATCAAATCAATCTTATCAAACTTAGAATCAATCAACACTGCCACTCTAGTACCAACTTGCGATGGTACTGTTACGCTTGAGCTGGCCAGAGTCGACACTCTGCCTTCTGAAACCACACTAATTAAAAGCAAGCAATTCACACACAACAAACAATTCTACCAATTAGCTATCAATGACATGCGCCAGTCATGAATTTAAAGGCCTTTCCCACCACTATCCCATAGGTCATCGCACCTTATCACTTCAATACCTAACCATTGCTCTGATACCACAAAATGGGGATGTCACGCCCCGATCCTCAAGCACGCGCACATCCCTCACCTTTGGTCAATTTTAAAATGCGATATCCCAAGACTAAGTATCGCCGACCCTTTCTTTTATATATATGCACATGAGGAAGTAGTTAAAAATCCCCAGACAATAAAACAATGGGATAGAGAAACAAGTCGTAATTTCACTTATTGAAATTCATAACTACACATGTACAGGGTTTACAAAAGAGAATAGGACCATGCTCGGGATCATCATCCCAGTCCTTCTCAAGTCTTTCACCACTAGACTCATTTTCTTCAAACTCTTCATTTCTTTCTCTTCGTTCATCCTCGACTTCAAATGCCAGCTCGTCTTCGGGAATTCTAGGGGCTTGAAATATAATCCTGCAACTGGGATGAGACTATGTCTCAGCAAGTTCTACCTCCCTAAGACCCGATTAGTAAACTAATACACCTTAGGGCTGCTTAAGCACAACATGAGTCAGGGGACTTACCTTGGCCTCAGATTCCACCTGCATATTAGCACAGATCAAACAGGCACCCAAGCAATCACATCTCAGATCGAAGCATCGATCGAATCGACTTAATCAATCACACACCAACAAGACCACTCACAATCGTTCCTAATCAATCAATCAATTCGCAAATATGAGTCGCGGTCCTTAGGACGCAACTTAAGTAAAGGTGGTAATCACGGCTCCACCCAATAACTTTCAAATATACAAAGGCTTTTCGGTTCCACTCGACCACTTTCAAGATTCAGTGGCTTTACGATCCTACTCGACCACTTTCACTACTCAAATGGCCTTATGGTCCCACCCGACCTTTCCAAAATTCAATGGCTTTATGGTCCCACCCGACCTTTCCAAGAGTCAATGGCCTTATGGTCCCACCCGACCTTTTTCAACACTTAGTGGCTTTACGGTCCCACCCGACCAATTTCAAGACTTAGTGGCTTTACGGTCCCACCCGACCCTTTCAATATTCAAAACTCTGTCACTGAGCCACGTGCATTCTCCAAGAAGACATACCAAGTCTCCGAGCCACGTGCATTCTCTAAGGCTACCTTTTCGCCAAGGTGAAATATCCAATCACTGAGCCACGTGTCCTTCCCAGGTGACACTCCAATTCACCGGGCCACGTGCATCCTCTAGGTGATTTACCAACTCTATTTCAATACTGACAACCGATATCCAATCAATTCTCAAACACATAACCAAAATTCCTTTATTTAAGAATATTCCTTTATAATGCACCATTAAATCAATTCGACACGAATTAAAGCTCAAATAAATAAATGGACTGCGCCACGGCAATCAGCACGATATTTCGGTCGTTGGCCATCTCAACCTTAATTTTCGAAAAATAAATAAATCGGATCAATTCTCCCTTAATTTATTCTCAATCAGGAGGGGAGAGGAGGAGAAAGAGAAAAGAGAGAGAGAAAAAGAAAGGGAGAGAAAGGAAATAAAAAGTAATCCAATTCCTTTTCTCTTTTTAGTTTCTTCCAGTCTTCAATTGCACATCAATTCTCCCTTAATTTATTCTCAATCGGATCTCATAAAATCAATCGATGCTTCAATGCCTCAATTGCTATTTTTCCTCGTCCAATAACCCACCTCGTACCTCAATCTCACAATTCTCGGCTTCAATTGAACGAAAACAGCTCTATTTACCCAGTCAAAATTAAAACCCGAAAATCTGGATGTCACAGAGAGAGAGACTTAAGTAGCCTAAATTAGATGCCATGATGGAGGCCCTTTCTCTTGCCCACTAGAATTTCATGCAAGAGGAGTCTTGTGCAAGCCAAATCTCCTCCTCATTATTTCCCCCTAAGTTGGCAGCCCCCTTTTCCTCTTCTTCTTCATTTTTCTTCTCTTCTTCTATCATTTCTCTCGCTTTCTCTCTCGCCGAAGCAAGCTCCTTCTCCCTATCTCTTTTTCCTCTCATCCACGACCTTTCTCCCTCTCTTTCTTGTTCCTTTATTCTCACCAAGATTAACTAGCACACTGAAGACATCCTCAAGCTCACCATGGATCTAGAAGGAGAAACCAAAGCGTAGGATCATCAAGGCAAGGAGATTCTCCTCCTCCCTTTGATCTTTTGGGGCTTGGTTTTGTAGAATATGGAGGACCGTGGCTGTTCTTGGTGTTTGGTTGTGGTTAAAGCTTTGCATGTGTGCTATGATGATGAAAGATGGTTGTTAAGATGCTTTGATGGTGGGACTCAAAGGAAAGATGGACATGCATGTTGGTTTTGAAGCTCTCCCAAGCTCATACCTCGCGCGACATTGGGGTGTTTTTAAGAATTTCGCAAAAAGAAGTCACCACTAACCTATTGGGGTCAACTAGAAATCAAGTGAGGCATAAGAGTGTACCTCACTTCCTACGCAAATAAAGAATCTAAGGTCGGGAACTTGATTACACTAATTAATTAATTAGTGCACTTTCGATACCTAATCTTGTTCATTTAAAAAAAAGATTTTTTTGTTAGGCAATCTGGATTGATTTTATACCTATCCAATAACATGTGAGGTGATCATGTGGATACATAATCATTAAAATAACAATTATTAACCAAGATCTTAATTGTAGTAAAATTAGTGCATGCAACTAAACATTCGCAAACGTAATTAAATATATAAATTAAACCTACGACATAATCAATGTACGAGCAAATAAAGGCCTAATTACACTAAGAAGGCAAGACATGACAATTCCCAATCAAACCCTACATTTTTATTTTAAATTTTCGATAGTTTTAATTAATTTTTTTTGGCGAGCCGAGTCAGGTTTGGTCTGACTCAATCAGGGCGAGTTGGTCAAACCTGCCCAGGTCCGGCCTAGTTGGGAGCAGGCCAGTCAACTCGCCCGAACGGGTCAGGCCTAACCAACCCTGGTCGGGCCTTCGCGTGGCCAAGATTAGGCCCAACCGGTGGCCCAATCATCTTACATAAGGGCTCCCCTGCAAGCCCATGCGAAAAAGGCCGAGTGGACTAGATCTGTGATCTAGCCCAACTCGACCCACATCCTCTAGTCGCGACTGCTCAGTTGCAACCAAGGATGCCGCAACGGCGGGTAGGTGACTTTTCCGGCGGCGGTAGGGTGCTACCTTGGTTAGGCGAGGTAGCGACTTCCGACCAGTCAACAATGCCACTCTGGTGGCTAACTGACCTAGCTAAAGCTTCACGCAAAAGGGGGCGAAGATGGGGGTTTCGGCTAGATGTTTCAATAAATAGATGGAGGGCATCCAAGGAATAAGGGGCTTCGAGCTTGGCTAAGGCCCGAGCGCGAGTCCAGACCACTTGTGAGGCACGCCAGAGCAACAAGAAATGCAAGGGGAGACAAGTGGTGGCCGGAGCTCGCCCGAACTGGTCGAGATGAGCTCCAACCAGCTCGATTCCAGAGACGCACGCAAGGTGCTCGACAAAATGCCTACCTGTGTTTATGGAGAAATTGCAATGGTTAGTGTCAGTCGGCGGCTCACCAGCAATGCTAGGGCGTCCCTTGGAGTCCTCGGCTCCTTGGCTAGCCTCCACAAACCTCATTCCCTCCCTGTTCTCTTTCGTTTTCCTCTCGATTGCTCTTTGTTCCCCCCTTCTCTCTGTCGTGTTCTCTTTTTCTTCTGCTAGGTTGGTATGTGCAACCCCCTTGCGATGCCGGCTGCTGCTGCCGGCTTGCCCCTCGACCGAACGTCTCATGTGACGCTCCTATGTCCTCTCTCTGACCTGTTGTTCTCCTGCCTTTTTTTTTTTTTTTTTTATTGCAGGTCTTGCATGAAGGATGGCTGGAGGAAGAAGACAAGTTGGGGGGGTGAGGCCGGGCTACGCGAGAAACGGGAGAAAGAAAAGGGAAGGGGCTGAGCCTAGGCCCACACGGTGTGGAGGGAAAGAGGGGCGGTGTCATGCCTCGACCCTCGAGCAAGTGCCCATCCCTCAGTGGTCAATAAATATGCAACGTCCCAGAACGTGTCACCGACCCATGCAATATTAATGCGCATGCGGAAGCGAAACAATCCCCTGACAACCAAAAGCTTGGGATAGAAAAGCACGCCACAAATCACAACAAAAACAAACCTTTTTATAAACAAAGAAGGTTCATATATACAATACTGGTCTATCTACAAAAGGCCAGCTCAACAAAAAGGGAACTGTCCTATGACTAATTAGTCAGACACGTTCGCTAATGCTTCGATCTCCACCTCCCTAGACTCCGGGGTTTTGGGTCCTCCACGACCGTCACCTAAGGACGTGAAAATGTTGAACCCACGACAGGGTGAGACAATGTCTCAGCAAATTCATCCCTTAAACTCCGACTAGGAAGGAAATATATCTCGAGGGCTACCTAAGCATAAGCATGAGTCAAAGGATTTACCTTTGCCTCAGATCCATCTTGCACGTCAATATAATCAAATACTCGACCAAACAATTCAATTCAACCATCAAACAGTCGACTCATTCGGCTCCATGTCATCGATGCCATCTATAAATTCTATCGATTTGAACACTGTTCACCTAAGCTAAAATAGATATGATCATATATCATTGCTTCCCAAAGCTGATATCTAAATTTGCTCATCGAAGCTGCTAGATCAATTATTGCTCACCGAAGCTGCTAAATAACATTTGCTCACTGAAACTGCTAGAGATCTATAATGCTCACCGAAGCTGATATCCATAGTGCTCATCGAAGCTACTAAAGTATTATTGCTCACAGAAGCTGCTAGAGATCTATATTGGTGTTAATGCTCCCCGAAGTTGTTATAGATCTATATTGCTCAACTAAGCTGAATCACAATAAATTACTCCTAGCCAAGGATCTTGTGCTTTGTACATCAATACCTCAATTAAATACCCAACTTGGCCTAATTTCATCATATTAAAATATACATGATAAAAATAATCGTGTGTGGGAACACGGTTAGCCTGAGCCAAAAATATAATATTTTTATTTTAGAAAATCCCACTATTTGTACAGTGTATGAAAACATTTTTGGCGTTGTAAACTGACGCCCCGGTAATTTCTAATTAATTACTGAAATTATACAATTTTTGGATAATTTCCCAAAATTACAACTTAAATTCAAATTGCACAATATAGCACTCAATTAAATGAATTAATCACACCATTGCAATCAGCACAAAAGTCCGGTCACCGGCTATCCTGGTCTAATTTATGAAAAATAATAATTGATTAAATAAGTACCAAAATTAATTAATTAAATACCGATAAATGCTAAAAATACAAACCTAGGCCGAAAATGCTAAATTAAATACCGAAATAGGCGTGGAACATTTTCGAACCAATTTAGATAATTAATACAACCTATGTAATCTCTAATTAATCTAATTTAACAACCTAACATGCAAAATTGACTAATTAAATTACTAATCTTATCTAACTAACCACCTAAACCTCAATTAAGTTAAACTAATCACCCCTAAGCATAATTAACTCCCTAAGCAGACTTTAGTTAATAAACTCACTGGATTTGCAGGCCGATGAGTCCACGGCGATGGCGATGCGGAGACACGCGATAAACTCCGAAATGGCAACGCCAAACAAAGACCGGAATGAGCTGAAAACGGTCATGAAGCTAGCTGAATTTCTTGCAAGTTGACGGCTCGGCTTCGATTGGGGGAGGGGGCGACGCCCTTGACTCGACGGCTGGCTTTCGGTGGAGTCTTGTAGTCGACACTTGGGGCTTCAAGGAGAATTAGTTAACTTGATGGAGGGGAGACAACTGTTGGTGGAGGGTGTAGGCTTCGATGACACGCACGAAGGAAAGAAGAAGATGATGGGGCGTGCGTGGCTACAGGCATGAGGGAAGTTGCGTAGCAGAGGAAGCAGTCCGCTGGCGGGGGAAAAACACATGCGAGCTGGGGTTGACTTTGGCATGGCAGAGGGTCTTCGGTGGATGAAGGTTGACTTGCAGGGGACAAATGGTGGTGGAGAGGGCAGGTGTGGCTGATGCTGGAGGGGAAATCGATGGGGGCAGAGAACTTGCAGGGCAGAAGGCTTTGAAAAAACGGAAAACAAAAGAGAAAGGATGAGGGAGAGGGATCGTTCGAGCGAGGAGGGGAACCAAGGAGCATGCGGGAGAAGCCGGGGAAAAGGAGGGAAAAGTCAACAAGCTTAGCCAATTCATTGAATGCTTGGTCCCACCCAAAGCCCACACACATATCTCTAATGTCCCCAATTACTTTCTCAACATTTTAATCCCACAAATAAACCAAATTGAAGCCAAAATATGCAGCCCTCAACTTAGCTCTGAATTTCATTTATTAGGGCTTCAATTCTTCATAAATTCCCCAAATTTGATGTCCAATTTTGTTGAAGAAAAAGGCCATACCATTTCTGCAAGTGCCCATCGCCAAACAACTCGGCTTGGAAGTTGAAACTCCCCTCAATTCAACCAATCCAAATTTCCATTCGTTTTCCGAATCATACGTATCAATTTTCCGTAAAAATCCCGAACTCTCCGAAAATTCTTCAAAGGATGAGTCGACGTTCCTAAAATAAATCATGACATGATAGAACTTTCAATTTCTAAAATCGGGTTCAAATTCGCGGTTAATTTCAATCTAACACGATTTTAGTGTGATCTAACCTACTGATTAGACCCGTGATCGATTTACCTCGAGTCACAATGTACATCTTTGACTTATTGGCAGCTTTCAGTTGTCGTGAAAATCTCAAGGTTTCAATTATTGACACAAGGTACCAAAACGACAGAAAAATAGGTTTAGTGCCGATTGACGAGAATTTTGCAATCTGGTGAAATCACCCACACTTTGATCACACACCTCAGTTGAATCGGCCTATCTCCAGTCTCTAATAGATTTTCGACTGTGTTATAATGACCCTTGCAGATTAGCACGATCGAGCAGTCAATTTATGGTCGAATTCCCAAGTCTATTGCGTTAAAATTCGTTAATAACTTCCCTAGATAGTATAGTTATCTCGTGAGTGATCAGCTCAGAGAATGACACTATAGGTGCGTCGATGAAAAGCCCAACTTATTCAATTGAAAACATAATTGAATTTTCAGGATGTCACAAGCGAGCCGGGCCAAGGTCGGATTCGGCCTAACCCAGCCTCTCTCAGCCTTTTTTTTTAAATAATTTAATTTTAAAAAAATTTTGTATTTGAAAAGACAAATTATGTGCCAACAGCTACCCCTCTTTGAATATAGCCTCGAAGAGGTTGCATTCAAAGATAGAAGACACCTAAATTATTTCGGTGGGAGAGAAATCTCGGGTGCATAGGCACATGCCAAATCAACCAAAGGGACTCCGGGTTATGAAAACACATTATCTCAATAAGTGGAAGAAAGATAGACACTGGGCCACAAGAGACCCCAGGCTATAGAAGCACACCGTGACATAGGAAAATGGAAAGACCCCAGGCTACTGTGACACCCCTCGATAGCCCTCGACCCATTAGGGTCACCACACATTTTCCTTATCCTAGATGTGCTTTATTCCGATACCCTTGGATTTTAGCGAATCCACGAGTTTGGGGGTCTATCACATTTTTCACCGGTCCCTATGCAATTTTACTGCGGAAGTGGATCCATCAACTCCTTCCCTAAACTTTGAAATGATGTACATTAAATATATACATAGATATCAACCAAGCACTTTTATTTACATATATTTTGTTAGACAACGTTCGTCAGTACATCAAAAGCCAAACTTTTCTATATTGGCTATATCCAAAAATTGATCGACTTTTCCTTTAGCCATTTACAACGCCATCTATCTTCAAGTGCCTGTGTCCAAAAACTTCTTGTCATCTTCCCATCCTCTACTCTTCTACCTCGCTTGATCCCCCATCGTCATCCTCCAGCGGAGGTGGTAATGGCCCCATGGTGCATCCGTCTCTCTGGACATACAGGACCACGAACTCCTGGTACACTGGACCCAAGGGGAGTCCGGTGTCTAGGGTCAGAACCACCCGTATCTGGACGAAGATGAGTCTCGGTAGGTCAGGGTTGGGGTGCTCCATCTGTTCCCATTGCAGGTCGATGGGGATACCGTAAAATGTACTAAAGGACGCGGGCAACAACGGCATCTTTGTCACTCTGTAATATGTTATTCCCATAAGGGGTGAGTACAACTACTCAATAGTCAAAATTTTGCTAAACAATATTATGTACATCTAGCACTACCTGATTCTATGCAATCCAATTCAAAACATATGTCAGTAGTAACAAACATACGTCAATTCAAAAAGATATAATAATGAAATGGCATATTGGATACAATGAGAAGTCATAGATTCGTTTTATATTAGTTTACTAACACCATCTTCTGGAGGACCAGTGTTTGTGTCCTTCCAAGCATATCGCACCCTACCTGGCATCATGAAGTCCTCCAGTTTCATATTTTAGTCACCGGGCATCCGGAGTATGTTACGTTACACCTCCACACATTTCGCACTTGACCTGGCATCACGAGGAACCTCCAGGGCTCACAATGACAATGATGTCCCTAGGCATCCCGAACGTATTACGTCACACTTCCAGGCATCCTGACACCCGAGGAACCTCCAGGGCTCACCAATCCCTAAACTTCCAGAGGCATCGCCACTACGATCCTCTGGGCAACCCGACACCCAAGGCATCGTCGTCCCAGGGGTCCAATGGCATCAATAACGTTTCAACCATGGTGTAGCAGTCAAATCGATTTAATGCCAAAACATTATCGTATCACCGATAAGCAAGTTGCTTTAGTTTTTGAAATCTTAGCTCATGGTGTAAGGCAATATGCAATGAAAACTTTATAAACATACAAAATCAGTGGCGATAACTTCACATAAATCCCAGGTTCAAATACTCGAACAATTCGAAATAATTCTTTATCCTTCAATCCCAATCATAGTCCGAAATTTATAAGTGTGGACTTAAAACACATTCATACCTCAAACTTGTAAATTTTTCTTCAAAATAATACGTATTTTGAAATATTGAAGGCAGCACTCCGGTGGGTCAATAGATTCAGTCCTGACCATGCACATTTGAAATCAATATTTTGAGATACCAAAATCAACGCATCCAGGTTTTCGGACTTAAATCTAACGGTTCAAATATCAAAATTCTTCCTCAAGCGGTTCGGGATAAATCCAACAACCTTCGAATTCGCAAATCGACACATGCATCCTAAAATAATATTAGTCTATGGGCGCATTTCATCAGGTAGTCAATAGAGTCCGTGTTGATAAAGGCTAGTAAGTACACCTAGAGGGGGGTGAATAGGTGTTTATAAATTTCTTTTTAAACCTTTAACCCAAATTCCTCGACTTGAAATAAAATCAGAGTAAATTAAATCATGCAGCAATAAAGTAAAGAGAATAAGGTAAGAAGATTTGGACACCGAAGTTTATAGTGGTTCGACTTATTGTAAGCCTACTTCCACTCTCCACGCTGACAACCCACTGGCTGGATTCACTATGTAGCAAATGAGATTTGTATAGCTTATGATATAGACTTCTTCAGTAGAAAGTCTTGGCTATTGCTCACACAAATCCTCACTGTATGTATATCTCCTCTGTACACAACTATAGCTCAAGAAATTTTGAAAGCAAGGAGTTTCAGAGGTTCAGACTTCGAAATTGTCTATCAGCGCACACTCTTCGAACAATAATGACTCCACCTTAAATACTTCTTCGTGCCTTCATAGCCGTTAGCACTTTCCAAAAGAGTTCATCCAATCTACCCGTTGGAATGAATCAATTAAGGTGATCTTCAAGCTGTCGAATATATGTGGAAGATAGCTCGTCAATCATGTTCGCCCATACAATCATGATCTTGAGTTTCCATAAGTGGAACCTTCCAAATCTTGCTCGTTCTTCAACGAATTAATCGAGATAAATCCAAAATCTTCGAGCTTAGTTTCAGCCAGAGATCTTCCACGAAATAGAACGAATCATAGAAGATATTATCCAATCTTTAATTTCCTAAACTGTTGGATTAAAACGCTATCAGCTTGGGCAAACTCACAAAATTGAGTCTAATAGTCTTTAGACTTTGATAGAATCTGGAGATCTTCAGACTGAAATACCTGGGTCTTGAACTCTTCAGACTCAAGCAACTGAGTCGTGGATTCTTCAGACTTAGCTAACGAGGATGTTTTGTTAGCTTCAAAACACTTAAGATTTTTCTTGAACACGTGTTGTATAGGTCAGTAGATATCGACTTACCTTTGATTTGGTGGTGTCAACGGCAAGCGGACCATGGGCGGTAGCTGCAAGCATGGCTGAGGAGACCGATGGTGCTGTGGTGCGGTCGGCAGCAGTGATCAGTAGCCGGGCTTAGACAAAATAGCGCCTGGACTTGGACGAAGGAGACGGTCGCTGGTGGTGAAATGCCGGGCAAAAGAGAAGATCTCTCTCTCTCTCTCTCAATTTGCTAAATTAGTTTTGGTGATTGACGCTCAAAGAATGCATGGCTTCAATGGAGCACGCGTGGGCAGACGTGTCATCGAAGAAGGCCTCATTTAGTTGACCGATTAGTCAACCCTTTTTGCCTCCTCGTGGCAGGGTGAGGGAAAAACACACGGACAAGCCGTGTCCCTTAGCCAGCGTCTCCCTCCGCCACTTGCCCCTTCCCCCTTCATGCGCGTTACAGCTGTAGCGACGGTCAAGGCCTCCCTCCTTGCATGCATGGGCGGCAAACGTAGCTTCTCATTAGTTGACTATGTGAGTCAACTCATCTAGATCATCGGCTAACTATGGGATCATTCCATGCACGTATTCCTTAGTGGGTCGTATGGAGGAGACAAGGTTGACGTGATTGCATGGCCATTGGTGAGATCATTCACGTAGCCATCTAAGGAGAGGGACAGCGGTGATGGGGCGCACGAAATTAGGGTCTTGGACTCAATTAGTTGGCGAGACGACTCGGGGTTGACGTTTGTCTTCCTAGCCGATTGCGTTAAGTGAGAAACTTTAGACAAGATGACATTACAAAACGTGACAATACACAATGTCTCAGTTTGATGATAATAGTATCGAAACAGCGTTTATAAATGGCGTCAACAGCGTGGTCCGACTACAAATTCGTCGACCCGTCTCTGACCGTTACATATTCGAGGTCCGACAAAATTCCAAATATCACAGCTACAGAAGCACGCCGTGTCATAGGAAGACGGAGAGACCCCAGGCTATAAGAGCACACCGCGTCATAAGAAGAAAGAGAGATTCTAGGCTACAGAAGCACACTGTGTCATAAGAAGAAAGACAGACCCTAGGCAACAGAAGCACACCATGTCATAAAAAAGAGAGAAAAGACCTCAGGCTACAGAAGCACGTCGTGTCGTTGGAAGAAAGAGAGACCTTGGGCAACAGAAGCACGCCGTGTCATAGGAAGAAAGAGAGACCTCGAGCTACAGAAGCACACAGTGTCATAAGAAGAAAGAGAGACCTCGGGCTACACAATCACGCCGTGTCATAAGAAGAAAGAGAGACCGTAGGCTACAGAAGCATGTTGTGTCATAAGAAGAAAGAGAGACCCCGAGTTATAGAAGCATGTCGTGTCATAGGAAGAAAGAGAGACCCCAGGCTACAGAAGCACGTTATGTCATAGGAGGAAAAGGAGACCCCAGGCTACAAAACTACATCGTGTCATAGGAAAGAGAGACTTCGGGCTACTGTAGCACATTGTGTCATAGGAAGAAAGAGAGGCGCCAGGCTACAGAAGCACACCATGTCATAAGAGGAAAGGGAGACCCTAAGCTATAGAAGCATGCCATGTCATAGGAGGAAAGGGAGACTCTGGGCTATATAAGCATGCCGTGTCATAGGAAAGAGAGGCTCCAGGCTATAGAAGCACACTGTATCATAGGAAGAAAGAGAGACCTCGGGCTATAGAAGCACAGCATGTCATAAAAAGAAAAAAGAAATGAGGTCTCACTATGTAATAACAAGTCTTTACCAGGTTGAAAATACATGATTTAAGGAAAACCCATGAACCTTTATAGATGACATGGTTTAAGGTTGACCATGAACCTTTGAAGACGACATGGTTTAAGACGAACCATGAACCTTGTAAATGACATGGTTTAAGGCTGACCATGAACCTTGTGGTTTTTAAGGAAACACCTGCTAACCCCTTGAAAACTGCATGGCTTCACTGGGGAATCTTGTCATACTCAACTTGAGCAAATGTCATTAGGGATAGCATCAAGAGATATATTGGCAAGTTGCACTATTCATTGAACAAGCTAATCAAGCTAAGTCTAATTGCCTTGAGAAACATTCGATGTCAATTAGCATCATGTGGCACAGAATTATCATTTTGCTCGGGAATTTATCATTAATCATCAAATTCTCTAGGAGTCAAGTTCTTATCAAAATGACTTTTATTCACGAAAAAGGCTTATTAAGCATGCCAAACTAGAGCTTAGTCAGAAAGGGTTTCTTACATACTCTCGATAAAATGGTTGTTTGATCACATCCATTCGTGTGGGAAGTAACTGATTGTTGAGAGTATCTCGCATAACCTATGTCAAAGGCTTTTAGAAACATTCACGATAAGCACAATCTGATCGATCAAAAAAGTCTTTTGAAAGGATTGTAATATAGGTTTGGTCATGGGCTTACACAAAGGGATTATTGCTTTGAGGCCAATAAAGGAACATTCGTTGCTATCTTCATCAGGTTTACAAGTCGGGAACTTGAAAGATAAGACAAGATAAAATTGTTTCCACTCCTTCAAGCGGTAGCTTCTTTGTGGCATTCCCATTTCCACCCAAACCATCCCAATCAGAAGAGACTTCAGAAGAGGGTTGTAATGTTGAACTGGGAGAGGCGCGAAAGGCTTAAAACTTTCAAGAGGGTTTTTAAGAGTCGGTGATCATCATGGCATTGCGACCATGTCACTCGATCTTTCGAAATCTTGGCTTTCGAAACACAGCACATCTCGAAAGTCCCTTGGCTAATCATTTCCACATGGGAGCTTTGCTCATTTCTCTAATTTCTTTTACACTTGCAAGATTTTTTATTACAAAGCATTTGGACTTTGACAACTTTTCTTTCACATAAGATGTAGCATTTTTGACTCTTTTCTTGATGAGCATTAGTATTGCTTTTACCAAGCACACTGCTTTTCATGCCCCCTAATTTTTCTCAAACATTTTGCTCTTTGAACTTTTGGAGCACTTATGACTTTAGAGATGCTTTTAATATTTTCTTGCAAACGTCAATTGTATAAGGTCAATCCTTACACCTTGCCCCAGTGAAGGGAGATGAACACTGCTTGGGCTTCAGAAATGAACAATCAGGCTCGAATTGGTTTAAACAACGAGTATTAGTGTTTGGGTAGAGAATGAAATGCTCTTCTTTGCCTTGGGATGAGTCAAAGCGCTAATGAGAATTCCTCTGAAGCTGTCACCAAAAGATTGATGCAAATGAAAGTAATAAAATCTTTCTCAATCTTTCACTCTACATCTCAACTGTAACCTCCTATGCTGCCCCAGTGTAGGATTGTTCTCGACAGGAGTATTTTGAAGGATCATCTTTATTTGGCCGAAAGGGCTAGAAAGAGATTAGTGCGGTGCTTGGGATTGATGAAGGAAATGCCTTAATCATGTCGATCTTTGCGCTCAATGCGAATGAATCCTTCGTCCTAAGAGAATGTAACTTTTCACTCAACTCTCAAAAGTGTTTGAAGGATGTGTTTGGAAATGGCTTGCCTTTCTTCATCCTAAGCACTTCTTGTTTGGCATGGTTAACATTTCACCTTTTTGCCCAAATAAAATCATTTTTACGAGGCCCTTTTCTCAAGAGTCACCCACATGAAGCACGCACAATGACGCCGAAAATAGGTCATGTGAATGATGCTATGCATTGTTTTTTTGTTTTCGTCATCTTTTTAGGAAAAAGAAATATTAAACCGTTTGTGCGGAGACTCAATAAATCCTTAAATCGACTTTTTCCTCCGTCATTTTCTCTTTGAACGGTAGGGTGCTTGAAACACAAATAGATATGCATGTATATAACATATGCATGATATCTATGATGCTATGCATGACGTTATGCGACTCAGATTGCACATGAAGTGGCTTCACGGCCTTAATTTCATTCATGGAAAATATTTCTTGATTGCATAAGCGTTTAAAGGTCTAAGCAATTCACTGCCATCCATTTCAATCAAAATCATAGTGCCACTAGGAAGAATCTTCTTAATGACATACGGCCCTTCATAGTTCAGGGTGAATTTGCCACGAGGGTTTGGTATGATCGGAAACACTTTCCTCAACACCAGGTCGTTGACTTCGAAGTGTCTAAGACGCACCCTTTGATTGAAGGTTTTTGCGACTCGTCTCTGATAACATTGGCCATGACACATAGCTGCAACCTCTTCTCATTGATCATGTTTAGCTACTCATGTCTCTATTGTATCCACTCGATCTCATCAAGCTTTGACTGGGAAAGGACCCTTAAAGAAGGAACTTCAACTTCAATAGGCAAGACCGCCTCCATCTCATACACTTGTGAAAAGGGAGTTGCCCCCGTAAAGGTGCGGATAGAAGTTCGGTATGCCATTAGTGCATAAGGAAGTCTCTCGTGCCAATCCCAATAATTTTCGACAGTCTTTAACAGGATTTTCTTTATGTTCTTATTTGCTGCCTCCACCGCTCCATTCATCTAAGGACGGTACAGTGACGAGTTCAAATGCTTAATTCGAAACTCACTAAGCAAGCCATCCATGACTTTGTTGTTCAAAATAGAGCCGTCGTCAATAATGATCGCCCCCGGCACCCCATATCGAGCAATAATGTCACGACGAATGAACCTAGCCACATTCTTGGTGGTGACATTAACATATGAGTTGGCCTCGATCCATTTTGTAAAATAGTCTATGGCCACCAAGATAAACCAGTGCCCATTTGAAGCTTTGGGGTTAATGGGCCCAATTGCATCAATCCCCACATTCAGAAGGGCCAGGACTAGGACACTTAATGAAGCTCATTTGAAGGGGCACTTATCCTGTCTCCATAAATTTGGCATGCTGAATGCAGTCGAACTCCATGGTCAGCCAATAGTAATGGAGTCACATGATCCTTCTCACCAAAAAGTGTCCATTCATATGGGGGTCGCACTCCCCTTCATATATCTCTTTCATCAAACGGTCGGCTTCTTTAGCATCGACACACCTTAGTAATGTCGAGTCGAATCACCTTTTGTAGAGGACGTCTCCACAGGCGAAGAATTTTGATGCCAGCTTCATTAGATGCTTCCTGTCTGCTGCTCCACTTCCCTCGGGGAACTCGCCTTTCTGTAGGTACTTCAAGATGTCGTGATACCAAGGTAGTCCGTCAGGTTCTTCCTCGACCATCATGTAATAAACCGAACGCCTAAAGATCTCAATTCTCGATGGTTCGATGTCCATGCCTCCCATTACTTGTAACATCGAAGATAGGGTTGCCAAGACATCAGTGAATTGATTTTGAGACCTTGGTAAGTACTCGAATGATATTTCTTGGAATTCCTCCATTAACTCCCCGAGGAACTCATGATATGGAATCAATTTAGAATATCATGTTCGCCATTCGCCTTCAGTCTGTAAGATGATAAGCGTCGAATCACCATAGACTTGCAACTTACGGATTTTCATATCGATGGTAGCCTGGAGGTCGAGAGTGCATGCTTCATACTCCGCAATGTTATTCGTGCAAGGGAACGTCAATTTAGCGGCGACGGGATAGTGCTGTTTGTTTGAGGAGATAAGAATTGCCCTAGTACTCGACCCAACTAAGTTAATTGCACCATCAAAGTACATTGTCCATTTGTCGCTTGATACAAGTAAGATCTGCTCATCTGCATCACTATCCTTATCGAATGCTCTTGACCTCTCGAAATTCATTGCCAACATATCTGTTATGGCACGACCTTTAATGGACTTCTATCCCAAGCTCTGAACATCTAACTTTGAAATTAAGATTTGCCACTTGGCCAATTTGCCAACCAATGTCGGCTTCTCCAGGAGGTACATGATGGGATCATTTTCGGTCACCAACAAGATTCGGTGATGGAGTGTGTATTGCCACAGCCTATGCAAGACCCAAATCAAGGCCAAGCAAGTCCTCTCAACTTCTATATTGTTCATCTCAAAAATAGCGAACTTCTTACTTAAGTAGTATATCGCACATTCTCTCCCGTCATTTGGTCTTTTCGAGGCTAACATGGCTTCCAGTGACTCGTCATGTATGGTCATGTATAAAATCAAGGGAATTTTAGGGAGTGATGGCACTAGGACTGATGCATGAGTGAGATAGTGTTTTATCTTCTTGAAAGCGCCCTAGCACTTAGCATCCCACTCAATCTTTGCATTCTTTTTCAGGAGCTTGAAGAATGGCTTTGTTGTTTTAAACAACTAACATATAAACCTCGCCACGTTATTAAGTCGTCCCATTAGGCTGCAGACTTCCTTGGCGGTAGTCAGTGGTCGTAAATCACAGATGGCCTTAACCTTTGACGGATCAATCTCGATGCCCCTACTACTAACCATGAACCCTAACGGCTTGCCAAATTTCGCTCCAAAAATGCATTTTGCGGAATTGAGGTGTAGCTTGAACTTCCGAAGACATTTGAACAATTTCCGTAATACTTCAACATGGTCCTCACCTCGTCTTGATTTTGCAATCATGTCATCCATGTATACTTCGATTTCCTTCTGCATCGTGTCATGGAATAATGTGACAATAGCCCTTTGATGCATTGCCCAAGTGTTCTTTAGATCAAAATAGAGACACGGACCCTTGGAGTGCCATAACTTGACACAAAGGAACACTTAAGTGCCATAACTTACGAAAGGTACACTTAAGTGCCAAATTCGAGAAAAATGGATCACTTAAGTGCCACTCCAGCCAAAATACGGCCAAAACCCGACATGTCAATTTTCTAGCGAGGCGAGTGCAAAACGATGCCGTTTTGCACGCTAACGTGACAAATAATGCAAAAAAAAACAGCATCGTTTTATGTTGACGTGGTAAAAAAATATAAAAATTAATTAAATTAATTTTAAAATTAAATTTAGTTAAAATATTTAAAAATATTAATTTTAATATTTAAAAAATTAATGGCTTAACCACCTCCCCTTTTTATTTTTTTAATTTTTTAAATATTAAAATTATTATTTTTAAATATTTTAAGTAAATTTAATTTTAAAATTAATTTAATTAATTTTTTTAATTTTTTTTACCATATCAACCCAAAACGACGCCGGTTTTGTATTATTTGGCCACTTCAGCATGTAAAACGGCATTATTTTGCACTTACTTCGCTGGAAAATTGACACGTCAGCAATTTGGCCGGATTTTGGCCGGAGTAGCACTTAAGTGATCTGTTTTTCTCGAATTTGGCACTTAAGTGTACCTTTCGTAAGTTATGGCATTTAAGTGTCCCTTTGTGCCAAGTTATTGCACTTGAAGCATTCTTTTACCAATCGAAATACATCAATTTGTAGTAGAAAGTTTCCAAAGAGTTATGAATGATGTTTTGCTCATGTTTTCCTCCTTCATACGAATTTAGTTGTACCCAGAAAAACCGTCCATGAAGGACAATAACTCAAACCCTGCCGTACTGTCAACCAAGACATCGACAAGCAAGAGCGGAAAGTCATCCTTGGGACTAGCTTGGTTCAGGTCGCGATAGTCAACACACCTTGATTTACCCGTCTCTCTTCATTACAGGCATGATGTTTGCTACCCAATCAGAATAATGCGTCAGTTTGATAAAATCTACTTTCAACAGTTTCATCACGTACTCTTCGATTTTCTTGGACAACCCTGGTTTGGTTCTCCTAAGCCTTTGCTTCTTGGGCGGCACATTAGGATCAATTGGCAAAGCGTGTTCCATAATTTTGGGGTCCAGTCCTGACATGTCGACATATGTCTAAGTGAACACATCTTGATATTCTTTCAGGAGATTAGTCATCATTTCCACCTCTAACTCTAAAAGGCACGCCCCGATCTTTACTTCCCTCACATTCTCTGTATCACCCAAATTTAAGATGACCGTTTGTTCTTCTGTCAACGGCTTTGATTCTTCATGTCGATTCCATTCACGCTCAATCCCCTTCTAGTCATTGTTGGTGTCATCGGAACCTGGGAGACTTTCTTCATGCACATCCAGGTCACATAAGTCCTCACGTTAGGGACATAACCGATATCCTCGCTGCCAAACAAAAATTATTTTTGAACAAGATAGATTTAGGCCTAAGTCCCCTAAGGTTTAAACCAAGTCCCTAGTGGAGTTGCCAAGCTGTCGCAACCTACCCTTCGGAGAAAGGGAATAGGTTTAGAGGTATTACCTAAAGGACGGAACTAAAGCCCATGATTAGGCACAGACTCTCCCAAGCCCATACCTCACGCAACATTAGGGTATTCTTAAGAATTTCGCAAAAGGGAGTCACCGCTAGCCTATTGGGGTCGGTAGAAATGAAGTGAGGCACGAGAGTGTACCTCACTTCCTATGCAACCTGAGAATCTAGGGTCGTGGATTTGATTACACTAATTAATCAATTAGTGTCCTTTCAATATCTAATCTTTTTCATTTTAATAAAAGATTTTTTTGTCAGGCAATCTGGATTAATTTTATACCTATCCAATAACATGTGAGGTGATCATGCGGATGCACAATCATTAAAATAATAAGGGATAAGTGCATTACAAGTCCTAAAAACTTATCATTAAAATGCAATTAAGTCATAAAACTTTTAAAAAGTGCAATTAAGTCATAAAACTTTTCACAAAAATTCAATGAAGTCTTAAAACTTTCAAAAGATTCAATAAAGTCCTAAAACTTGTCTTAAAAGTGCAACCGAGTCATAAAACTTTTAAAAAGTGCAATGAATGGAAGGACTTAGATTGAACCACTTTGACAAGTTTAGGACTTGATTGCACTTTTTGAAAGTTTTAGGACTTAATTGCACTCTATGACAATTTTTAGGACTTAATTGTATTTTTTTTTTTTTAGAGCCTTAGGACCTAATTGCATTTTCATGACAAATTTTAGGACTTCCAATGCGCTTATCCCAAATAATAATTGGCAACTATCCTAATTACGGTAAAGTTAGCGCATGCAACTAAACATTTGCAAACGTAATTAAATATGTGAATTAAACCTGCGACATAATCAATGTGGGAGCAAATAAAGGCCTAATTACACTAAGAAGGCAAGACATGACAATTCTCAATCAAACCTTACTTTTTTTTTCGAAATTTTTAATTAATTTCTTTTAAATAAATTTTTTTTTTGCGAGCTGAGTTGGGTCCGGTCTGACCTGAACCCGGGGTTGAGCTGGTTGGGGCGGGTTGGTCAAACCCGCCTGGGTCCGACCTGGTTGGGAGCTGATAAAGGCTAGTAAGTACACCAAGAAGGGGTGAATAGGTATTTATAAATTTCTTTTGAAATCTTTAACCCAAATCCCTCGACTTGAAATAAAATTAGAGTAAATTAAATCACGTAGCAATAAAGTAAAGAGAATAAGGTAAAAAGATTTGGACACCCAAGTTTATAGTGGTTCGGCTTATTGTTAGCCTACGTCCACTCTTCACGTTGATAGCCCATTAGCTGGATTCACTATGTAGCAAATGAGATTTGTAAAGCTTATGAACTAGACTTCTTCAATAGAAAGTCTTTGCTATAACTCTCGCAAATCCTCACTGTATGTATATCTCCTTTGTACATAACCATAGCTCAAGAAATTTTGAAAACAAGGAGTTTCAGAGGTTCAGACTTCAAAATTGTCTATCAGCACACACTCTTCGAACAACAATGACTTCACCTTAAATACTCCTTCGTGCCTTCATAGCCGTTAGCACTTTCCAAAAGAGTTCATCCAATCTACCTGTTGGAATGAATCAATTAAGGTAATCTTCAAGCTGTCGAATATATGATGAAGATAGCTCGTCAATCCTGTTCGCCCATACAATCAGGATCTTGAGTTTCCATAAATTGAACCTTCCAAATCTTGCTTGTTCTTCAACGGATTAATCGAGATAACTCCAAAATCTTTGAGCTTAGTTTTAGCCAAAGATCTTCCACGAAATAGAACAAATCATAGAAGATATTATCCAATCTTTGAATTCCTAAACCGTTGGATTAAAATGTTGTCAGCTTGGCCAGACTCGTAAAACTGAGTCTAACAGTCTTCAGACTTTGATAGAGTCTAGAGATCTTCAGACCGAAACACCTAGGTCTTGAACTCTTCAGACTTAAGTGTTTGAGTCTTGGATTCTTCAAACTTAACTGACGAGAATGTTTTGTTAGCTTCAAAACACTTGAGGGATTTTTCAACATTCTCCCCCTTTTTGATGGTGACAAAACATCTCGGCAGATTTGTAAAACATTGAGGAGTATTTTATATTACTTCTGCAACCACAGAAACATGTTAGTCCAGAAACATAATTATCCTCACAAGTATAAATAATCCTGCAAGTTCACATATCACAAATCCAAACCCAATCATTAAAACAGCATCAGTCATAAGTTCAAACACCCAATAGTCCAAAGTCTTAACAAAACAGAACATAAGTTATCCAAAATATCCAAACTGAAAAACGAACAAGCGAAACGATCAAACGATCAAATCTGCATAACTCTCCCCCTGTTTGTCACATCAAAAGGAGGTAGAGGAATCAAAGAAAGAGATGATATCAAAAAGTCAAGGCTGTTTGAGGATGCGAACAAGCTGAAATTCACCTAGCGAATTAACTGTCTTCTCGAGGTTGGATAAGGCTTCCTTTAGAGATTCCAAATCAGTACCCTTCACGTTTGATTCAACTTGAAGTTTAAGAGCAGTGATTTGGTCCTGCATAGAAACAAAAATAGCCAATAGCACTTGCTTCAAATCTCGCAATTCATAATCCATCCCATAGACTTGCTTCTTAAGATCCACCATGATATCTAACAGCTTTGAAAAATTAGCTGAATTGACATTTTCAATGCCTGGACCTGTAGACTCTATTCTCTGAGTCTAGAAGCTGGGAGGTTCATTTTCAGTCCTTCGACCTTCTGTGGGAGAGGATACCTCAGCCTCTGGAAAGTGTGATGCAAAAATATCTTCTGCATCTGCACTAGACCGACTAACATCACTAGTATGAAATGGCGATGATGTACCATTTTTTGCAGCTACTCCCCCTGTTTTGTGATCAGTAGGTGGAGTGGAGTATTCTTCACCATATTCTGTCTCTTCTCTTCCAGAGTGATGCTGTGCAATCTCTTCTCCAGATTGAGGTACTGTAAAGGATAGTTCAAGGAATTCTTCAGATTCCTCTTGAACTTTTCTTTCCTCTTCTTCTCTCCTCATCCTTTCCTCTTCTTCTTCTCTTATCTTCTTTTCTTCTTCTTCTGCTCTTGCTTCCTCTCTCCTTGCTTGCTCTTCCCTGCTTTCTCTAAAGCTAACAAAGCTTTTCAATCCTCTAAGTGCGGCAAGTGTCATGGCATCATCAACTTCTTCATCATCCTCATCTTGTAGGATGATTTTTCTTCTTCTTTTCTCTGGAATAGCCATGGTTTCTTTGTCTTTTCTTTTAGCAACAGCAACTGTAGATTCTTTCGAGGGAGTCTTCTCCTTCAATCCCTCCAAAGCTTTGTTCAATTCCTTCAGCTTCATTTTCATTATCATCTTGTAACCCACAAGCATGATAGTAGAGTTGGTCAGGCAAAGGGCAGTAGGAATTTGGATTTTGAAGTGCCTGAACAACCTGGTGACTAGAGAGGAATAAGGCAATTGTCCTTTGTCTTTCACCACAGTCCTGTACATGTGGAACAGGATAGTGTGTGAAAGGGAGAAACTTCTTGATTCAGAGAAAACATGAGTTTGGCCTTTGTCTTTGAGACATCAGTCTTCGACGTTGCCTTGGGCCTGAGACAATTGATGACAATCTTATGTAGTAAAACATTTGAGGCATTCATCCTAGTGTAGGATATCTTGCCTTTCAAGCTTCTATCTCGAACAATCTCCAAAGTGGCATGTGCTACTGACACCCTAACCGGTTGGAAACTCGTTCTTTCCACCCCGATAATATTAGCAAGAGTGTCGACATCCACAGCATATTCTTTATCCATGAAAGTGAATGACAGTCTATTTGCATCTAAGAATGACAGATTTGAATAGAAGTAGGCCGTCAATTCAGGATGTCTAATTGTCGAATCGATGCAGAACCTCTCAAGCTATAAACGAGAAAACTTCTCTCAAAAATTTATCTTGATTGAATCAAGAAAATCAAAGTTTACACTTCTGGGGTTCATGACCCCTCTCTTCAACAATTTCGAGTAAACTCGCTCTTGTTCCTTAGAGTGAAAGAGACTTCCCTCAAGACAGATAGTGTTAACCGCAACCCCCATCCTTGGTTGGAACTGTGTAAACAGCCTCTCGTCATTGTCCATAGGCTGATTTGCGATTCCAAACTACGGATCACTCGGTATGTTTTCAAACATACTTTGTGCAAGTCCTTCCTTAACAACTCCCAGTTTCTCCATCTCATGCAAAAAGATGGTTTCATTTCGATAACCTCTCTCTCTCAGAAAACTATCAATCAAGTTTAACTCCGTTCCTCCATCCTTCAACTTTTTGTACAACGAGTAAGCAAGTTTCGGTCTAAGTGTTCTTATCGATTCAGCCTCTTCAATAACTTCTTCTTCGAACGGTTGTTGACTTGCTGTTTGTGGAGAGTCTTCTTCTTCTGTGAGGTCCACTCTGGTAGGACCCTCGAATCTCCTTTGTTGTCCTTTTCCGGCAAGCCTTGAAGATTTCCTCGACGACATGCTTAACTCAAGGGCGAATATGCAGGTGGTCCACAAAAATTTTGGATTTTTATGGAGTAAACAAATAGAACAGAACCGCAAGTGGAGGTTTTTAACTTTTAGGGTTTCGAAAGGAGTGAAAGAGGTGTCTTTTGAGAAAGTGAGAGGTGAAGACGACGATTCAGGGTTATAAATAGTAGGAATAAAAAGGATAATGAACCGTCGCAAAGGTAAGTTAAAACTGCCAAAATTAAAGAAAATAAACAACTGCCAATTTTTTGAAAAAGAAAACTGCCATAAATGTGTCAGAATTCGAAAAAAAGACAGATTTCGAAGTTTCAAAAGCAATTATAAATCTAATACAGCATAAAGGGAATTAATATAAATATTAAATAACACGCATTCAAACTTTACGTCAGAATTTGAGTGTTTCAAGACTTTACCTCAGAGTCTGAATACTTTTAGACCTTACCTTTGAGTCCGGACATCTCAAGACTTTACCTTAGAGTCTAAATATCTTCAGACTTTACGATGTTCAGTTTTGAGCGAATAGATTCAAAGTGACTTTTCTCTAATGGCTTTGTAAATATGTTCGCCAGTTGGTTCTTCGAATCAACGAACTGAATCATCACTTCACCATTTTGAACACGGTCTCTAATAAAATGATACTTGATTTCAATGTGCTTTACTCTTGAATGAAGTATTGGATTCTTTGTAAGGTTGATGGCACTAATGTTGTCACATTTGATTTCTGTGCAAGATTCTTCAACTCCAAAATCTTTCAATTGTTGTTGCATCCGCAATATTTGAGAACAGCAACTCCCAAGAGCTATATACTCAGCTTCAACTATTGAAAGAGCTACGATACTCTATTTTCGTGAGAACCAAGATACCAACCTGTTTCCCAACAATTGACATGTACCAAAAGTGATTTTCCTATCCACTTTACAACTAGCCAAGTCAGCGTCAGAATATCCAAGGAGAGTAAAGTCTCCTTCTTTGGAATACCATAGACCTAGCTTAGAAGTAATTGTAACATATTTGATCATGCGCTTCACAGCAGTCATGTGAGATTCTTTAGGATTAGATTGAAATCTAGCACAAATACAAACGCTAAACAGAATATCAGGTCTAGATGCAGTAAGGTGCTGACACCTAATTTAAAAAAAAAAAATGCATTTTGAACAAATAAATGAAAAAATGGAAAAAATGGGGAAATTGATTTGATTGTTCATGCATGGAAGTTTGAAATTCTGATGAGCATTCGGATTGTTGTTAAATGCGAGAAACAATAAAAATCAGGTGAATATTGGCAAGGATTTCAATAAAATGGAACAAATCAAGCAAAATCGAGTTGATTGCGAAATCACGCTACGATTTGCATGTTTGATTTAATGCAACAGAAAATGGAAATCCGAAAGTTGCTAGAAAAGTGGCCGTCTAAAAATCACTATAAAAGGGCCATAATTTTTCGTGAGTTTAGGGGCTTTTTCGAAAAAAAGAAAGAAAGAAAAAAGAAAAATCAGGCGAGAGAAAAGAGGGAGAGAGAGAGAGGGTCGGAAGTAGGTGAGGAGGGAGAGAGAGAGAGAGAGAGAGAGAGAGAGAGAGAGAGAGAAAAAAAAAAAAAAAAAAACAACAGCCGAAGCCCCTCCCCCCTCTCCTCGGCGTCCCTTCGTCTTCCCCGAGGGGGGGAATTCCTCGCCGGAGGCCGACGCCGTCGCCGTCGCCGACGCCGTCGCCGTCGCCGTCGCCGTCGACGCCCTCGCAAGACACCCCGGCCGCCCCTCGCCGTAGTCGCCGCCCCCGTTCCGTTCGCGAGACCGTCGCCGCTGCCGAGTCCAGTCGCCACCCCCCCGCTCCGTTCGCTAAGCCGCCGCCGCTGCCGAGTCTCGATCCGCCCCTGCACCGCGCCAGCCGCCAGACCACCTCCTCCTTTGATCTCGCCGGCGCTCCTCGCGGCCTCCGTCATCCGCGCGCCCGTCGCTCGCCCGCTACGCCCCGATCCGGTGCCCCGCGACCGCGCTGCCCCGCGCCCAGGAGCCCAGGAGCCGCCCGCGCTCAGCCCCGCCACCGAACCTCCTCGCCGCCTGAGCAGGTCCCGCGACGCCGCCCTAGCCCCCGTCGTGCCGTCGTCGCGCCTCCCCGAGGGACCCCGCCGCTCGAGATCCTCCACCTCCCCGCCGTCCCGATCTGCTCCCCGAGGCCGGATCCGGGCCGCCTCCACCGCGGCTCCCCCTGCCGTCGCGCCTCCATCGCCGACGTCTCGCCGTGACACTCCGCGACCCCGCGCTCCCCGACGATCCAGCCCGTGCCGCCGTCACGCCGCCGTCGCGCTGCTGCCGGGAACCCTAGCCGTTCCCCCTCGCCGGCCCTTTTTTTTTTTTTTTTTTTTTGAAAAAAAAAAAAAAAAAGAAAAAAAAAAAAAAAGGCAAAAAAATTAGGTAGATTTCTTTTCTTTTATTTACTTTATTTTATTTTTTATTGTTTTATTGTTACTTTATTGTTATTATTTTATTGTTATTCTATTTTTGTTAATAACATTAAGCCTTGGTATGTAATTTACCCCCTAATTCGCAACCGCACTGATTTTTTATTTCGTCTATAAGGCTTTAGACGAGGTAATTAATTATGTGGGAATAAAATTGATATTTTGATCTTTAAGGCTTAAGATCAATTTATCGATTTTACTAGTGAAATATTACCCATTGATTTGAATAATATGTGATATCTTTTTTGGGTAATTTTGAATGAATTTGATTGTTTCTATTTATCTTGTAAAATGTCTGAGTTAGAATATTGCTTGTTTAGAATTATTTGCATGTTTAGGTTAAGCATTCTAGTTATCATGAATTTAAAAAAAAAAACAAAAAAATTCAAAAATTCAAATTAACTAGTTTAGGTTGCATGTTTAGTTATTAGAAATTGTTAATTCCAAAACACAAAAAAAAGTAAAAAAATGAAACTCAAAAAAATCTTAAATTGGAACTAATTTTTTATTGTCTTGCATACTTAGATTAGGGATTTTATTTTAGGCCATAGAAAAGAGAAAAAAATAAAATAAAATTCACTTAGGATGCTAGTTGAACTGCATGTTAAATTTTAATTAAAAAAAAGCAAAAAGCAAAAAAAAAAATCATCAATTTTTTAGAATAGGATTGCATGTTTAATTTTAAGCTTAGATCATTTCTAAATAGATTGCATCTTTGGCTAGAAATTACTAAATTAAAATAATGTCTTGATTTAAATTAGGATAACCTAATTCCTAGTTTAAATAGGATAAAATTTTAATTTAGTTAGGAATTTCATTCAAATATCTTAGGATAGATTAATTCCACCTTTTTAGGATAAATTGCAATTTTTAGAAAAAAATAAAAAAAATCATAAAATCAAAAAAAAAAAAATCAAAAATCTTGCATGAGCATGTAGAATTAGGAATATAGATTTAGTAAATAAGACATTTAGGCTAGCAAATTAGGTTTTTTTATAGTCACATTTTTAGGATCACTTTTTTTAGAAATCTCTTTTTTTAAATAGATTAGGATTAGATTTAGATAATTTCATTCTTAGGAAACTTGGCACCTTTTTTTTAAAAAAAAAAAAAAAATAAAGAAATGGTTTTCTAAGTCAAAATAGGGTTAATTTAAATTAATCCAAAACATGAATTAGAAAATTATTCGTTTTAGGTAGTTTAATTAGGACTTTTATTAATTCAAAATTGCAGATAAAAAAAAAAATCCAAAATAGGTGCATGTTAATTAATTTGCATTCTAGGACCATTTAATTAAGATTTGCATATTAGGACATTAAGTTGCTATTATTGCATTTCATGTTATATAATTTAGATCATTTTGCCATTTCATATTAGGCTATTAGCATGCATTACATTTAGATTAAATTCTATTAAATAAAGTGAAAACAAAAAAGAGAAATTTGCGTGTTAATTAGAGACCATATCTAGGATTGTTGATGTGGAATTTAATCTAACGATGCAGATGCTTTCGTTGCTACAAGGTAAGTCCCTTAACCTTATTCATCGTTTTATTGGGTGTTAAATTGGTGGATTGCGCACCCGCATGATCACCTCACATGTTAGGGAGATAAATTAAAATCGATTCAAACCGCCCGCTAAACATTTTTCAAAATAAAAGAATGGTACCGAAAGGGCATTAGAGAAATCTAGTGTAACCAAGTCCCCGTACCCATAATCTCTGGTTCGTAGGAGTAAAGTAATCTCCCATTACTTTACTTGGGTTTCTAATCGACCCACCAAAAACTGATTAGTGGCGACTCCTTAATAAAAATCATTTGCATGTTAAGAATTCAAACCTAAGTCGCGAATTGGTATAGGCTTGGGAGAGCCCGAGTTAAGTCTAGGCTTAACAATCCATTAGCCAAACCCTAGGTGGTTCACACCCCGAAAAATTGGTCGCGACAGCTTGGCGACTCCGGGGGGACTTGCGTTAAAACACTTAGTGGACTTAGGCCAATTTTTCTTTTCTTTTGAAAAATGTTTTTGTTTGGCAGCGAGGATTCCAGGTATGTCCCTAACATTTAAGGTGTTAAATATTTTTGCAGATTGGGAGGTATAAGGGGAAGTGTTTGCTGACCTTTGTTTTGCAGGGAGGCGTAGGAATGAATGGTTTATTTTTATGTATGAAGTGTTGCTTGATATAAACTGTTGTGCATACCTTGCATTTAACACTACACTTTTCACACACAACCTGCCGCCGGACCTGGGCCGCACTAGGATATTTAGGATGGTATTGAGTTGGATACGACTTCGACCGCGAGGCCGCGTAGTAGAGGTTGCCCAACTCAATCCCGAAAGTTTCTTTCTTGGTGTCAAGAATGTTTACCTCTGCCCGCGAGGCTGCGTCGCATTGGGGTATCATTCTTGACTCGAGCCGGAGTTAGAAGGGCTTGACTTAGTATGCGAGGCTGCAACTAAGTCATCCCACCCTTTTAGCTCCACCTTGTTTAGCCTTCCTAGTTAGAAATCGAACCTCACGTTTCATGTGCTTGTCTATGTGGTTGCTTTAAATCTCCATGTGAAGTAAGTTTTCTACCCCTTACTCTTGCAATTTACTTATTGTATTTCGTCTTTCTTTTATCGGTCCATGACATTAGGTTGGTCGAATCCTGATTTATAAACAATGGGAAAATCCGACATTCGATTCGTGCCTACACCAAAGGTTGAACTTAAATCATGGTGGGATCGTCTGGGCCATGGTGGCCAAAGCTATGTTAAAGGAAAACTGGGTCGCCTTACTCCCCTTCTCGACATTAATGTTCAAAGTGGCGTCATGCAAGCACTCGCTTATTTCTGGTGTCCCCAAACATCAACATTTATATTCGGTAAGCATGAGCTCACCCCGACCTTGGAGGAATACGGCATCGCCATAGGAAAACCTTTGGAATTGGATCTAATAAACCCACCTCTTGGAATAAAACCTGCATCAATTTTGTCTAATTTTCTTAGGATGGATGAGGATCGAATTAAAAGAGTGCTGAAAGACAATTGTCTTGCATGTCCTTTTTCCTTCCTAGATCAAAGTTTTGCTAATGCAGACACTCTTTTGAAAAGCAAAATCTTCATCTTAGCCTTTTTCGGGTTTATTATTTTTCCTCTCCGCAAAGGAGCTATTAATCCTGCTATTATATGGGTTGTCAAACAAGTGTGTGCTTTGGGGTTGGTTTTGTCAATACCATTTTAGCTGAAACATTTTTGTCACTTACCCGATTCAAGGAAGATGAGGATAAAACTTTTCATGCACCAATTGAACTCTTACAAATCTGGTTCTTTTCTCACATGAGAAAGATCGACATTCACATGCATATTATTAATGTTACTGATTCTCATCATCCCATTGAGGTATTCAAAAGTATCGGGATCGAACTCCAAATCTTTCTTACTCAAAATGGATCAAATTATTGAAAAATTCCAATACCAAGAGTTTCCTATGGCATGCTAAATGGTTCCAAGTCTCCAAGGCACGCCTCACTCATGGCGATGATGAGCCAATTCCATTGTTGGGGATCACCGGTGCCACTTCTTACTATCCACTCCGAGTGGCCCGTCAATATCGAGTTGTGCAGGACCTGCCACCCGCTCTCAAGCTTGGTTTGTTTCATTCAATTCACTACCAAGGATGGTGATCACAAGAGGTGGCTCCACCGCATCGAACAAGCCCGGCTCGCGTGTCGCGAACAAAATTGAACTTGCCCGAGGACGAGCTTGAAGGGAAGGAAAAGGTTTACCATGCCACTACTCGATACATCCGTCGACACAAAATTCCAATCGAGTATCTCCCGAAGGTGCCGGATGTGACTGAGAAGCCCACTCGGCAAGCGGAGCTTAATCGTCACAAGAGGAAGATTGAGCAACTTGAGAAGCAAGCCAAGAAAGATGCCAAAAAGAAGAGGCAATTACGTCGAGCGTTGACTTCCCATTTGTTTATAGATCAGGCTAAATAAAGTGGCTTGAGTCAATTTAGTCTTTCTACTTTAGTTTAATGTCTAGGAAGTTGAGTCATTTACTTTATTTGTCAAGAACTTTTCAAATGTCATTTTCCATCAATTTCATTAATAAAAGTGGTTAGATTTTCGTCAGGGGCCAGCACATTTCATATCAAAGTGCTTATGTATGTTCATTCATGTTAAATCAATTAGGTGACAACGAACCCTCCACGCTCACCCATTATCACACGATCAAAGGCCAAAATGGCGGAACAAAATGAGATGCATGATCGTATGTCCAATATAGAAGATCGCTCCGCCGCTTAGCTGCCTCCATGGAGGTTATGATGACTCGCCGAGATCATTCCAAGTCAATCCGACTCCTCCACCCGTTCTTCCTCGAGCTGTTATCCCGAAGATAGCGAGATAAGCCCCGATCAAGTAATAATGGCATACCCGATTCGAAGAAGACTCAATCCCGATCAATGTGGAAAAGGGAAAGTTCGTTGACCTCCCCAAGACAGAGCCGGATGAACGCTTCGCGAAACTTGAAGAAAAGGTGAAGCAATTGCGGGAGTCACAAAACTCACTCCCCTTTGACTTGTCGGTCTACGAGAAGGTCAAGATGCCGAAGAAGTTCAGGGATGCCGGAATTTGAGAAGTACGATGGTACATCTTGCCCAAAGTCTCATTTGCGGATGTATCATGTACGCATGGCCCAGCATGTCAAAAATGAGCTCCTCATGATCCAATCATTCCATGCCAGTTTGATCGGACCTGCATTGAACTGGTATGTGATTAAAAATATCAATCTTCTTGATACCTGGAATGAAGTGGCTGATGCATTCCTCAAGCAGTACAAGTTCAACATGGACATTGCACCTTCCCGAGAAGATCTTGAGAGGATGGAGAAAAAGAGGAGCGAGTCGTTCAAGGAGTATGCCGTGAGATGGCGGAATCTAGCTGCTCAAATCACTCCTGAGCCTACCGACAAGGAGTTGATGAAGCTCTTTATAAAGACCCTCCCATCTGAATTTCGCAATCGGATGGCAAGCACTTATGTTAAGAGTTTCAACCAGCTGATTCCAGTGGGAGAACAAATTGAGATGGGAATAAGGGAAGGATGGTTCATCGAGTCATCAAGTAAGAGATTCTCCGCCAAGAAGGAGAAAGAAGCCGTTGTGGATGTGAATGTAGCCTATAGCCAAGAAAGTCCCGTTCGTGCCCCGATGAATGTAAGGCAACAACAAGCTCCTGGCCGTCAGTCATTTGCCCAAGCAAGAAGACAGTTCACTTCACTTCCTGGATCTCCATCCCAGGTTTTAGCAATTCTCCAGAAGAAATGTTTGCTTTCCACTGAGCCAAAGCGCCCTAACCGCGAAAGCATGCGTAGTTACGACTCGACAAAGAAGTGTGATTACCATAGTGGGGAATTGGGGCATTCAACTGACGAGTGTTTCACCCTCAAACACAAGATTCAAAACCTTTTTGACACGAAGGCCTTTTCATTCCAAACCGGTCGACCAAATGTTCAAAAGAATCCGCTACCGGAGCATGAGGGTACAGTGAACGCTATTCTGGAATCTGAAGTTGGTCGCATCAAGAATTCGAAGGTACATGTGGCGAATGCTTACAATGGCTTAGTAAGAGCTGGGTATTATTCGGACCATGAAGATATTCTCCTATCATTGATGAAGGAAAGAGTCGCTAAAATGGTGGATGATGGCATCATTGTGTATGCCGATCGTAACTGCACAGTTTCCACTATTTCCCACATCATCATCGATTGGGAAGAGGAGCAGGCTGCGCTTAAGGAAGAGGTTGATTCTTCACTCGCGGACATGCCCCAGTTAGAGGACGCGTCCGATGATGAGATTGTGATTGAAGTGCCACAGCCATATGAGTATGTCAGCAACAAGTCCGTCCCTTGGTCCTATGACTTGGATGTTGGCGTTGTCACAAGGTCCGGCCGGACTTATGCTCAAGCAAATGTTCAACCTGCAAAGCCTGTCACTGATGAAGAGGCCAAGAAATTTCTGGCTGTAATAAAAGCAAGTAAGTATAACGTGGTCGATCAATTGAGGAAAATGCCCTCCCAAGTCTCTTTGCTTGAGCTCCCGTGCAGACATCGCCCGTGCATCAAAAGGCACTAATGAAGGTGCTAAGTGAAATTCATGTGCCGAGACGATCGAGGCGGACAATTTAGAAGAGTTTGTAGGATCAGTCCTTCTCAAGGATTTGATCGCCTTTTTCGATGAGGAATTCCCTCTTGAGAGTAGAGGGCACAACAAGGCACTTTACATATCCGTCAAGCACAAGACTAACCATGTGTCCCGAGTGCTCATTGATAATGGGTCCGCTCTAAATATATGCCCGTTGGCTACTCTTCACCGCCTCAAAGTTGACCCATCCAAGATACATGGTGCAACGACCTCTGTGCGAGCTTTCGATGGCACGAAGAAGGACGTGATCGGGCAAATCCACCTTGATGTACAAATAGGGCCGGTCGTCTTCAACATTCCCTTTCAAGTGTTGGACATCCCTACTGCATTCAACTTCTTACTAGGACGTCCCTGGATACACACCGCGGGAGCGGTACCTTCAAGTTTGCATCAGGCTGTAAAGTTCGTGATTGAAAGGAAGTTAGTCACCATATATGGTGAGGAGGATCACCGGATCTATCAGGAGACGGCCATCCCCTATGTGGAGCCAGACTCTGAGTTCGAAGCGAGCTACCACTCGTTCGAGTTAGTATCCACCATACATGCTGCTCCTGACTTGACGCCCCTTACTCCCGAAGTTTCAAATGCTGCCCTTATGGTGGGAAGAGTGATGGTCGGGAATGGTTTCGTTCCTGGTGGTGGTCTTGGAAGAAATGGCCAAGGCATTTGAGACCCCATTGAAGCCCCTCAGAGGTCCCATTTCGCTGGATTAGGGTACCATGGAAGAGGTGAACAAAATTCTGGAGGAAGAAGACAAGAAGGACCAAACCCGACGCCTAACCGAAGGCAAGGGAGGCAAAACCCGTTGCCCCCAAGTATTCATGAAACATTCCCTGGTCCTCCGGTAATGATGCGGGATGAGGTGGAAGTGATAGACACCACAGGGCAGCCGAGCGGCAAGTTTGACTACCTGTGAAATATTCGGCCCCTCCAAGCTTCTACATAGATCCCCGGAGCATTGTCCCAGATGGATGGGGGGCATGGATGATCCGACACCCCCGAAGACCGAGGATCCTGAAGACATGCTGGAAGGAGTAATAAACTTGTTCGATGACATCGTCATAGGAGCCATTGACGGAGGATCCCCCGAAGAAATGGGCCCTAGCCCACAAGAGTAACTCGTTTATTGATTTCTCGCATTCCCCTGCGTGGGAATTTTTATTACTTTCTAGGAATAATTATCGCTATCTAGCGATTATCTTCGTTTTCTTTTTGGATTTGCATTTTCCATTCAATAAATGTAATTGATTGATGAATATCAATAAAATTACAAGTTTTATTTTGAGGGCATGATGAGGTACACCAAACCAGCCCGGTGATGATATCCAGCCGATAAAAAAAAAAAAAGAGAAAAATCCAAGGAGAATTCTGAGGCCTGGGCTTCATCATGCTTCCTCGTGTTAAAATGTTTATAAAAATCATTTTCAAAAGTCTTTCAAAAAGTCTTTCAAAAAAATCTTTGAAAAATACAGATTACTCTGTTTTTTTTTCTAATTTGTCTACTTCCTATTTCAGGGATAATCTTACAACATGCAAAGGCGTGGAAATGGCCCAATTCAATGCCACAAATGCTAGTGACGAAGTTCCTGGAGACTTGATTGAAGATTCCATTGAAGTGCAGCGTAGGCTGGGAGCAAAGCATGAAAAAGCCAAGGCTCTTACATCCGAGCAAACCGTCACTATCAATTTAAGTGACACTGAAGAAGCCAAGGAGGTCAAGATTGGGGCAAATCTCCCAAAAGACGAGGCCGAGCGCCTAATCCAGCTACTAAAAGAATATCAAGAAGTCTTCGCGTGGACCTATGCTGACATGCCCGGTTTAGACCCAGCAATCGTGGAGCATGCCTTGCCTACTAATCTGACGTGCCACCTAAAAAGCGAGAGGCTACGGAGGACCAAACCCGAGCTCTCAAAGAAGATTGAGGAGGAGGTGATGAAGCTTTTGAAAGTGGGATTTATTGAAGTCTCACAATATCCCGAATGGGTAGCTAATATTGTGCCGATAATGAAGAAAGATGGTCGAGTTCGAGTCTCGTGTCGACTATCGGGACTTGAATAAGGCTAGCCCGAAGGATGATTTCCCGCTACCCCACATAGACGTCCTTGTGGATAGCACCGCTGGATTTGAGTTATTCTCGTTCATGGATGGTTTCTCCGGGTACAATCGATAAGGATGAAGGAAGAAGATAAGGAGAAGACTGCATTTATTACCCCGTGGGGGACCTTCCATTATAAGGTCATGCCTTTCGGACTCAAGAATGCGGGGGCAACTTACCGCGAGCCATGGTTGCATTGTTTCATGATATGATGCATCAAGAGATCGAGGTTTATGTCGACGACATGATTGCGAAGACCCGACCTGGAAGAAGCCATGTTGAAACCCTGAAGAAGTTGTTTGATCGTCTTCGTGAATTCAAGCTTCGATTAAACCTTGCTAAATGCGTGTTTGGAGCAACATCCGGTAAATTACTCGGATTCATTGTGAGTAGTAAAGGAATTGAGATTGACCCATCTAAGGTTAAGGCCATATGTGAGTTACAGCCTCCATCGACGGTCAAAGAAGTCCGAAGCCTTTTGGGGAGGTTGAATTACATTGCCCGATTCATTTCCCAACTTTCTGAAACTGCCAAGCCGTTCTTCAAGCTCCTAAAGAAGAATGCACGAGTCAACTGGGATGTCGAATGTCATGAAGCATTTGACAAGATAAAGTAGTATTTGATGAAACCACCAGTTCTTGTCCCACCCTCACCAGGGCATACTTTGATTCTCTATTTCACTATCCATAGTGAATCATTGGGAGCGATGTTGGCCCAAGAAAGCCCTGTTGACAGAAGAGAATGGGCCATTTATTACTTGAACAAGAAATTCACTGTATCAGAGCTGAAATATTCTAATACTGAGAAAACTTGTGCTACATTAGTATGGGTGTTGCAGAGATTGCGGCAGTACACATTGCACTACCAGACGTTCCTCGTAACTGAGAATAATCCTATCAAGTATTTGCTTGATCGGCCAGCTTTGGTGGGTAAATTGGCTAAGTGGCAAATTTTAATATCAGAATTTGATGTGCAGTTCATGCCGCAAAAGTCAGTTAAAGGTCGGGTGATCGCTGATATCTTGGCTGAGAATCCAGGAGTCTCAAGTAATGATGACGGTTCCCCGGATGACCGTGTTTTGAGTGTAGATGAAGGCTCATGGATAATGTTCTTTGATGGAGCCGTGAACTTGTCCGGCTCTGTTACTGGGGCAGTCCTAATATCACCAGACAGACAACATCATCCGATAGCTGCAAAGTTGGTGTTCCCATGCACTAATAATATAGCTGAGTATGAAGCTTGCATCCTCGGACTCCAAGCTACCATCGAGATGGATGTGACCAAATTGAAAGTATTTGGGGATTCTCAGACCGATCATACTACGGACCGTAGGAGAATGGGAAACCAAGAACCCTAAACCGCTCCCATACCACAAGTATCTAGGAGACCCGGTAAAGGAGTTCAAGGAAATTTCGTTTGAATACTTGCCAAGGTGTCATAACCAATTTGCGGATGCACTCGCAACTTTGTCTTCTATGTTGCAAGTCACCAATGGATTGGAAGTTGAGCCATTGAAAATAGAAGTTTTGCCAAAGCCGGCTTATTGTATGATCGTGATCAAGAGCCGATGGAAAACCATGGTATTATGACATCATGAATTACATTCAAAAACGGGAATTTCCTGAGGAAAGCACTTCAGCTAATAGGAAGTACGTCATGAAGATGGCCTCAAAATTCTTTGTTAGTGGCGAAAATCTGTACAAAAGATCTTATGATTCAGTCTTGCTGCGGTGTGTGGATGCAGCTGAAGCCACTCAAATCATGCAAGAAGTGCACGAAGGAGTATGTGGCCCTCATATGAATGGACACATGTTAGCCAAGAAGATTATGAGATTGGGCTACTATTGGCTCACATTAGAAAGTGACTGCATAAAGCATGTACGGAGTTGTCACCAATGCCAGATCCATGGGGATAAGATAAATGTGCCCCCAACTAAGTTACATCAGTTTTCCGAGTCATGGCCCTTCTCAATGTGGGGTATTGATGTGATTGGCTCGATAAACCCCAAAGCTTCAAATGGGCATCGTTTTATCTTAGTGGCAATAGACTATTTCTCCAAGTGGATTGACGCTTCATCCTTTGTAAATGTCACCGCTCGCAATGTTGTGAAGTTCATCAAGCGTGAGATAATTGCTCGCTATGGCGTCCCTGAAGCAATCATCACTGATAATGGGACAAATTTGAACAACAAACTTGTGGATGAATTGTTCAACGAGTTCAAGATCAAGCATCTGAATTCGTCTCTTTATCGCCCTCAAATGAATGGGGCCGTTGAAGCAGCCAATAAGAACATCAAGAAGATCTTGGCTAAGATAGCTGAGAATTATCGAGATTGGCATGACAGGTTACCCTTCGCACTAATGGCATACCGGACATCGATCCGCACTTCTACTGGGGCAACTCCTTTTGCTCTGGTGTACGGCATGGAAGCTGTTTTGCCTCGTGGAAGTGGAGATTCCTTCTCTCGAGAGTTTTATCCCGAGTAGGGTTGTCTCGGCGAATGGTTGCAGCAAAGATTTGAGCAATTGAACCTAATTGATGAGAAAAGACTGCAGGCTCTTTGTCATGGCCAAATGTATCAACAGAGAGTAGCTAGATCTTTCAACCAGAAGGTGCGGCCGAGACATTTTGAGGTAGATGATCTTGTTCTAAGGAAGCTGTTGCCGATTTTTCCAGACCCTGGGGGCAAGTTCGCCCCAAACTACAGTGGCCCATATGTGGTGAAGAAGGTACTCCCTGGAGGTGCTTTGATCCTAGCAGAAATGGATGGTCGTGAGTTTTCCACCCCAGTTAATTTTGATGCTGTCAAGAAGTATTATAGATGATAGATTTTGACATCTCATGTTTTGAATTACAAACATTTCTGTGATGAATAAATTGCCTCAATAAGTTGAATTGTTCAAATGTTTTGCAAATCTTGCATGCTTTCCCTAATGAATTGTATGAGATAAATTGAATGTGTCAAATGGGATACTTTGGAATGACGAAAGGCGAGCATTATTTCATACACTGATCCCCGATGAGTTGTGTGGAAAAATTTTCATGTCTACAAGGTAAAGGGTAATCTCGCAAAGGGTACGACAACTGAAGTGACGAGAGGCGATTTTTTCTCTTATCCTAAATACTGCAGGTATACCCATTGTTTAGCCCTTTGAGCCCACACACATGAGGTGTTTTCGAAATTACCCCTGTCAAGGATCATCCCACACTGGGACCAAATTTGAAATGAATGGTAGGGATTCTCTTACTTACACTTGCGTCAATCTTCGGGTATTGCTTTCCTAGTGTAACTTGTACGATAATTGAAGTGACTTAAGATGATGAAGAGCAGTCATTTCTCTATCCTATACACTTTTATCCATTGCGTAGCCCACTTGAACTTATGAATTCATTTCATAATTAAATCCAGTTGGTGATCATCCCCCACACTGGGGCAAGACAAATTCAAGTGGCATGAATTAAGATGCCCACAAAAAATGAAGGTTCTGATCAAAAAAAAAAAAAAAAAAAAAAGAAGTGCAAAAATGGGGCATAAAAAAGCAGTGTGCCTGGTAAAAGCAAGGCCGATGCCCAAAAGAAAAGAAAAAGAAAAAAAAAAAGCTCAAATGCTGTTGCAATCAATGAGTGCAAAAGAAGATCTTCGACATTGAGGCAGAAAATCAGTGGAAGTGTCAAGATGATCACCAACTTTACCCTTTAAACACTTTTTGAGCTCAATGATCCTTTCATTTCTCAACCCATAAACCAAGCTTACGTTACGTCCCTTACAAAGTCTCTTCGGACTAGGGCACTTGAATTAACGTAAAGGTTCATATGTTCGAAAGCATCACTCGAAGAAGTGTGAGTAAGGCAATTTCTACTTCATTTCGCATGTCTCTTGACTTGTAAACCCAAAGATGATTTCAGCAATATCATTCTTCATTAAGCCTTGACTCAAAGAGTCCCCTTTGTTAAGCCATTGATCAAGCCCACATTACGTTCCATGTTAAAGACCTCTCAGATTGGTAAGGTCGTACCACTTGCGAGATTACTCGAACCCCTGTTCGGCATGATGATAGAAAGACAGAGTGATTGTCAAATTCCTACATCAAAGGTCAGGACAAATCAGCCTTTTCGTGAGAATGAGTGAAAAGTCCTTTCAGACCGGAAGATCTCTCATTTGACATATCCATGACACTCATGACTTCAGATTGGAATATTCTTTTGAAATATTTCCAAATGGGATTTGGTAATACAAGATTGATAGAAATCATCACACATGAACCTCATGTCTGTGAATGCACGTTGCCTCCCCTATAATTGTGTTTTGCAGGAGACATATCCCTTAAGGAACGAACATGTCATCAGGTAAGTACATCTCTATCCAAACCTTAAATACTTGTCATTGTGCAGGTATTCCTTTTCAAGCACCAGCACTCGATGGAGTTGCCCCCAAAGATTTTTCTCCATTCAATCGATTAAGGCGACCGAAGAATGGTTCGGGTCCTGGTCGGGTAATCTCGTTGCAAGACGGGCGACCGTAGAATGGTACGGGTCCTAGTCAAGCAAAACCTCGCTTAGGCGACCGTAGAATGGTACGGGTCCTGGAAAACCCTTTTCGTTTAGGCGACCGTAGAATAGTACGGGTCCTAGACAGCACTCAGGCGACCGTAGAATGGTACGGGTCCTAGAAAACCCTTTTTTCGTTTAGGCGACCGTAGAATGGTACGAGTCCTAGACACCACTCAGGCGACCGTAGAATGGTACGGGTCATGGAAAACCTTTTTTCGTTTAGGCGACCGTAGAATGGTACGGGTCCTAGACGCAACCAAACAATGCCACACTAGGCGACCGTAGAATGGTACGGGTCCTGGGAAAGCAGTCTCTTTGTAAAGTCATGTTATTATTCTGGGCGACCGTAGAATGGTACGGGTCCTGGACATGTAACACCAATTATCTTGAGTTACTCTACCCTCTTGAAGGTAAGTTATTCCAAGTAAGTTCCTTTATTATTTACATTAGTATTTTCATGCATCATATAGATTTCATTTCAAAATAGGATTTATTTTCAAAAAAAAAAAAAAAAAAAACAAAAACAAAAATGAAAAAGAAAAAAAAGCCATTTAGTGCATTTCAAAATAGGCTCATTTATTATTGCATTTAAGAAATGGAATTCATTTTCCGACCAAAAAGAGTCATTTAGTGCATGTGCATGATCTAAAATTAGGTCTCAATTTGTCTTTGAAGGCAATCTCTATGAGCTCACCATCAAAGAGGGGCAGCTGTTGACACCTAATTTAAAAAAAAAAAAATGCATTTTGAACAAATAAATGAAAAAATGGAAAAAAATGGGGAAATTGATTTGATTGTTCATGCATGGAAGTTTGAAATTCTGATGAGCATTCGGATTGTTGTCAAATGCAGAAACAATCAAAAATCAGGTGAATATTGGCAAGGATTTCAATAAAATGGAACAAATCAAGCAAAATCGAGTTAATTGCAAAATCACGCTACGATTTGCATGCTTGATTTAATGCAACAGAAAATGGAAATCCGAAAGTTGCTAGAAAAGTGGCCGTCTAAAAATCACTATAAAAGGGCCATAATTTTTTGTGAGCAGGGGGCTTTTTCGAAAAAAAGAAAGAAAGAAAAAAGAGAAAATCAGCTGAGAGAAAAGAGGGAGAGAGAGAGAGCGGTCGGAAGTAGGTGAGCTGAGAGAGAGAGAGAGAGAGAGAGAGAGAGAGAGAGAGAGAGAAAAAAAAAAAAAAAAAAAAACAACGGGCCGAAGCCCCTCCCCCTCTCCTCGGCGTCCCTTCGTCTTCCCGAGGGGGAATTCCTCGCCGGAGGCCGACGCCCCGACGCCGTCGCCGTCGCCGTCGCCGCGCGTCGACGCCTCGCAAGACACCCCCGGCCGCCCCTCGCCGCAGTTGCTGCCCCCCGCTCCGTTCGCGAGACCGCCGCCGCTGTCGAGTCCAATCGCCGCCCCCCACTCCGTTCGCGAAGCCGCCTCTGCTGCCGAGTCTCGATCCGCCCCTGCATCGCGCCAGCCGCCGTACCGCCTCCTCCTTTGATCTCGCCGGCGCTCCTTGCGGCCTCCGTCATCCGCGCGCCCGTCGCTCGCCCGCTGCGCCCCCCGATCCAGCGCCCCGCGCCCAGGATCCCAGGAGCCGCCCGCGCTCAGCCCCGCCGCCGAACCTCCTCGCCACCTGAGCAGGTCCTGCAACGCTGCCCTAGCCCCCGTCGTGCCGTCGTCGCGCCGCCCCGAGGGACCTTGCAGCCGCTGGAGATGCTCTGCCTCCCCGCCATCCCAGATCCGCTCCCCGAGGCCGATCCGGGCCGCCTCCGCCGCGGCTCCCCACTCGCCGTCACGCCTCCGTCGCCGACGTGTCGCCGTGACACCCCGCGACCACCGCGCTCCCCGACGATCCAGCCGCGCCGCCGGAACCCTAGCCGTTCCCCCTCGCCGGCCCTTTTTTTTTTTTTTTTTTTTTTGAAAAAAAAGAAAAAAAAGAGCAAAAAGGCAAAAAAAAAATTAGGTAGATTTCTTTTCTTTTATTTACTTTATTTTATTTTTTTATTGTTTTATTGTTACTTTATTGTTATTATTTTATTGTTATTCTATTTTTGTTAATAACATTAAGCCTTGATAAGCCTTGATATGTAATTTACCCCCTAATTCGCAACCGCACTGATTTTTTATTTCGTCTATAAGGCTTAGACGAGGTAATTAATTATGTGGGAATAAAATTGATATTTTGATCTTTAAGGCTTAAGATCAATTTATTGATTTTACCAGTGAAATATTACCCATTGATTTGAATAATATGTGATATCTTTTTTGGGTAATTTTGAATGAATTTGATTGTTTCTATTTATCTTGTAAAATGTCTGAGTTAGAATATTGCTTGTTTAGAATTATTTGCATGTTTAGGTTAAGCATTCTAGTTATCATAAATTTTCAAAAAAAAAACAAAAAAATCAAAAATTCAAATTAACTATTTTAGGTTGCATATTTAGTTATTAGAAATTGTTAATTCCAAAACACAAAAAAAGTAAAAAAAAAAAAAACTCAAAAAAAATCTTAAATTAGAACTAATTTTTTATTGTCTTGCATATTTAGATTAGGGATTTTATTTTAGGCCATAGAAAAGAGAAACAAAAAAAAAAATTCACTTAGGATGCTAGTTGAACTGCATGTTAAATTTTAATTAAAAAAAAAAAAAAGCAAACAAAAAATCATCAATTTTTTAGAATTGGATTGCATGTTTAATTTTAAGCTTAGATCATTTCTAAATAGATTGCATCTTTGGCTAGAAATTACTAAATTAAAATAATGTCTTAATTTAAATTAGGATAACCTAATTCCTAGTTTAAATAGGATAAAATTTTAATTTAGTTAGGAATTTCATTCAAATATCTTAGGATAGATTACTTCCACCTTTTTAGGATAAATTGCAATTTTTAGAAAAAAATAAAAAAAAAATCATAAAATCAAAAAGAAAAAATCAAAAATCTTGCATGAGCATGTAGAATTAGGAATACATATTTAGTAAATAAGACATTTATGCTAGCAAATTAGGTTTTTTTATAATCACATTTTTAGGATCATTTTTTTTAGAAATCTCTTTTTTTTTTTTTTAAATAGATTAGGATTAGATTTAGATAATTTCATTCTTAGGAAACTTGGCACCTTTTTTAAAAAAACAAAAAAAAAATAAAGAAATGGTTTTCTAAGTCAAAATAGGGTTAATTTAAATTAATCCAAAATATGAATTAGAAAATTATTCGTTTTAGGTAGTTTAATTAGGACTTTTATTAATTCAAAATTGCAGATAAAAAAAATCCAAAATAGGTGCATGTTAATTAATTTGCATTCTAGGACCATTTAATTAGGATTTGCATATTAGGACATTAAGTTGCTATTATTGCATTTCATGTTATATAATTTAGATCATTTTGCCATGTCATATTAGGCTATTAGCATGCATTACATTTAGATTAAATTCTATTAAATAAAGTGAAAACAAAAAAGAGAAATTTGCGTGTTAATTAGAGACCATATCTAGGATTGTTGATGTGGAATTTAATCTAACGATGCAGATGCTTTCGTTGCTACAAGGTAAGTCCCTTAACCTTATTCATCGTTTTATTGGGTGTTAAATTGGTGGATTGCGCACCCGCATGATCACCTCACATGTTAGGGAGATAAATTAAAATCGATTCAAGCTGCCCGCTAAACATTTTTCAAAATAAAAGAATGGTACCGAAAGGGCATTAGAGAAATCTAGTGTAACCAAGTCCCCGTACCCATAATCTCTGGTTCGTAGGAGTAAAGTAATCTCCCATTACTTTACTTGGGTTTCTAATCGACCCACCAAAAACTGATTAGTGGTGACTCCTTAATAAAAATCATTTGCATGTTAAGAATTCAAACCTAAGTCGCGAATTGGTATGGGCTTGGGAGAGCCCGAGTTAAGTCTAGGCTTAACAATCCATTAGCCAAACCCTAGGTGGTTCACACCCCGAAAAATTGGTCGCGACATAAGGTAAAGAAGTGAACCAATTATGCTCCTGTATAGCTTCTGGTCTACACTTTTTCCTTCTTCATCTTTGTCTAGATTTAATGAATTTGACATTGGGGTTTCTGTCTTCTTGCAATTCTCCATGCCATATTTCTTGATGAGATCTCTTGCATATTTTTCTTGGTGAATAAAGGTTCCTTCTTTTGATTATTTGACTTGAAGTCCCAAAAAGTAGTTTAACTCACCCATCATGCTCATTTCAAATTCATCCTGCATACATCTAGAAAATTTCTTGCAAAGATTTTCATTAGAAGAGCCAAATATTATATCATCAACATAAATTTGAACAAGCATGAAATTATTTCCTTCCCTTTTAATGAATAAAGTAATGTCTACTTTACCTTTAACAAAACCATTTTGAATTAAAAAATTACTTAACCTTTCATACCATGCTCGAGGTGCTTGCTTTAATCCATACAATGCCTTCTTTAGCTTGAAGACAAAGTTTGGTTTTTTTGGATCTTCAAATCCTGGTAGTTGTTCTACATAGACTTCTTCTTGGATAATTCCATTTATAAATCCACTCTTCACGTTCATTTGGAATAACCTGAAATTTTTAAAGCAAGGAAAAGCAAGAAGTAATCTTATTGCTTCTAACCTTGCCACTGGAGCATAGGTTTCATCATAGTCGATTCCTTCTTCTTGTGTGTAGCCTTTAGCCACGAGTTTTGCTTTGTTTCTCACCACCTTTCCTTGTTGATCTAGCTTGTTCCTGAAAATCCATTTAGTTCCAATGATTTACTTACTTTTTGGTTTAGGAACAAGTTCTCAAACATTATTGATTCTGAATTGATTCAATTCTTCTTACATAGCTTCAATCCAGCTTTCATCAATCAAAGCTTCTTCAATTGTCTTGGGCTCGATTTCATAAACAAGTGCTAGAGCACTAGACTCTTCACGCCTTTTGGATCTAGTACGAATTCCTTCATCAATGTTACCAATGATGAGATCTGTAGGGTGACTAGATTTATGCTTCAAATTACTAACTAGTTTATCACTTTGTTGAGCCTCTATTTCAGCTGGAGCTACTGATTTAGCTTGCTGTTGAACATCAGAGATTTGATTTTCTTCGGGGGAATTTGTAGACACTTGCACAGATTCATGATCTTCTGGTTAAGTCTAATTGGCATAATTTTGAATTGAGTCCTCAAACTTCACATTCAAGGATTCTTCCACAGTTTGAGTCCTTTTGTTAAATACTCTGAAGGCTTTACTTGACATTGAGTAACCAAGGACAATTCCTTTATCGGATTTTTCTTCAAACTTACCAGTTCGATCACTTGCATTCTTTAAAATAAAGCATTTGCAACCAAATACATGAAAATAAGAGACAATAGGTTTCTTACCTTTGAACAATTCATAAGGGGTTTTCTCCAAAATAGGTCTTAGAAATACTCTGTTAATAATATAACAAGCAGTTGAAGTTGCTTCAGCCCATAAACGAGGAGAAATATTACTTTCAATTAAAAGAGTTTTTGACATTTCTTGCAAAGAACGATTTTTCCTTTCTACAACTCTATTTATTTTTCCTTTCTACAACTCCATTTTGTTGTGGAGTATATGGAGATGAAAAATTATGCTGAATGCCAGAATCATCATAGAAATTAGCAAAATCTTGATTTTCAAATTCACCTCCATGATCAGTTCGAATACGTGTTATAACATAACCTTTTTCATTTTGAACTTTCTTAGTAAACTTAGTGAAATACGACAATGCTTCAGTTTTGGTTGAAAGAAAGAATACCCAAGTAAAACGAGAGTAATCACCTACTATTACCAAACAATACCTTTTTCCTCCAATGCTTTGTATTCTCGTTGGTCCGAATAAATCCATGTGCAATAGCTATAAAACACATTTAGTGAATACCTGATTTATTAATTTGAAAGAGTTTCTAACCTGTTTTCCTAGCACGTAGGGTGTGCATAGATCATGTTTTTGATACTTCAGGTTAGGTAATCCTCGGAATAACTTCTTGGATGAAACTTTTGCAATTTGCTTCATGTTAATATGTCCAAACTTTCTGTGCTAGAGAATAGCTTCATCTTGAATAGATATCAAGCATTGTAAACTATCAAACTTTATATCCAACAAGTAGATATTTCCATGTCTTCGTCCAGTGAATGATTGTGAGAGATCTTTGCTTGTTCCAGAACATGTATCTTCTTGAAAGTTGATCTTGTATCCAGTGTCACACAGCTGACTAATACTGAGAAGATTATAATTTAAACCTTCAACTAAAGAGACATTGTTGATTGTGAAATTTCCTATCTTCACAGTTCTACAACCAATAATTTTCCCTTTGTTGTTACCGAAGGAAACATTTCCTCCTTTCACTTGTAAGAGATTTGTGAAACAAGTTGAATCTCCTATCATGTGTCTTGAGCAACCACTATCCAAATACCACTTTATTTTCTTCTTGATAGTGACCTGTAGTTAAATGAAGAACTCAAGCTTTTTTTGGTACCCAGATTTTCTTGGGTCCAACATTGTTAGTACCATACAAAGTCTTTGCCCAATTTCTCTTGACAGGTTTCCAAACTTTGGGACAATCCTTCTCAAAATGTTCTAAGTTGTTACACTTTGAGCATTTGAGAGCACTTCTCCTAACAGGTTCTACAAAAACCTTTTGAAAATGATTCTTGTAAAAAGACTTTGTAGGTCTATTTTTAATTCTTTCCTTTATCGTTGGGAAAATCGATCAAAAGAATAGTTGCTGATGTCATTCCTAGGCCAAATTTATTAAAATAAGGTCTTTAGATTGAAAGAATTTTATCTAACTTTTCAGATCCCATTGAAAATTTTTTAGTAACTCTCAAAAGGCCTTCTTTCAAGCAAGTATTTTCTTTTGAAAGAGCAATTTCATTTTCTTTTGAATCGGTAAGAGATTTGTCTAAGTTTTCAACTTTTTCAATCAAAATCTTTTCCTGTTGTTTTAGTTTGGAATTCTCCTTTTTCAGTTTAGAAATCCTTTTAAGAGAAGCTTTAAGGCTAAGACAAAGTTCATTAATATAATTCGAGACTTTAGTAGGAACTTTTAGATTTCTAACCTTGATATCACTATCTGAGTCTGAGTCTGAGTCTGACTTCGCTATGAGACAGATGTTGGTGTACTCTTTATCACTCTCTTCACATTATGTGTAGCTCCATGTTTCAACTTTGAGTGCCTTTTTGAATCTTTCTAGTTTTCCTTTCTTTTTCTTCAACAAGGGACAGTTAGGTCTGATGTGTCCATTTCTCTTACATTCAAAGCAAACAACATCCTTATTGGTATCATCTTCTTCATTTGATTTCTTTTGAAATCTTTGATTGCTTTGTCTCTTCCCATTGAACCTTCTTCCCTTTCTATTTAATTTTCTGAACTTTCTTGTCAAGAGTGCTAACTCTTCGTCATCCAAGTCTTCTTCTGAATGTCATTCCATTCTTCGGAAAGTCCTCTCAATAACTTATTGACTTTCATTGGTCTTGAGATAGGCTGACCCTGATATGCTAAGCCATTTACAATTTATGTAAAACGACTAAACATGTCAATTATGGATTCTCCTGGCTTCATCTTGAAGGCTTCATACTGTCCAAGAAGGATATTAATCTTGGTTTCTTTGACTCAATCAGTTCCTTCATAAGTAATATGCAATCTATCCCAAACTTCTTTAGCTGTTTCACAAGATGAAATTCTGCTATACTCAGTAGGATATAAAGCACAATACAATGAATAAATAGCTTTAGCATCAAGAGCTTGTCTCTTTGTGATTTCAGGTTGTGACAGTCCCACTTCATGTGCTATTTCTCTCCTTGAGGATGATGTAACTTTAGGAATAATTCCTTTATCTACTACATCCCATTCCTGAGGATCTTTTGATCGTAGGATTGCCTTCATCTTGTTCTTCCATATGTTGTATTCCTTCCCATCGAAGTAAGATGATCTGGTGTTGCTTTGGCCTTCAATCAAACCTGGAGCCAAAATACTAGCTATAGATCTTTAGCTTAGGAAGTATAAACACTTCCAACAATTAAGCACACAAGCTCTGATATCAATTGATAAAGGCTAGTAAGTACACCTAGAGGGGGTGAATAGGTGTTTATAAATTTCTTTTCAAACCTTTAACCCAAATCCCTCGACTTGAAATAAAATCAGAGTAAATTAAATCAAGCAGCAATAAAGTAAAGAGAATAAGGTAAGAAGATTTGGACACCGAAATTTATAGTGGTTCGGCTTATTGTAAGCCTACGTCCACTCTCCACGCTGACAGCCCACTGGCTGGATTTACTATATAGCAAATGAGATTTGTACAGCTTATGATCTAGACTTCTTCAGTAGAAAGTCTTTGCTATAGCTCTCGCAAATCCTCACTATATGTATCTCTCCTTTGTACACAACTATAGCTCAAGAAATTTTGAGAACAATGAGTTTCAGAGGTTCAGACTTCAAAATTATCTATCAGCGCACACTCTATTTGAACAACAAAGACTCCACCTTAAATACTTCTCCGTGCCTTCATAGCCATTAGCACTTTCCAAAAGAGTTCATCCAATCTACCTATTGGAATAAATCAATTAAGGTGATCTTCAAGGTGTCGAATATATGAGGAAGATAGCTTGTCAGTCCTGCTCGCCCATACAATCAGGATCTTGAGTTTTCATAAGTGGAACCTTCCAAATCTTGCTTGTTCTTCAATAGATTAATCGAGATAAATCCAAAATCTTTGAGCTTAGTTTCAGACAGAGATCTTCCATGGAATAGAACGAATCATAGAAGATATTATCCAATCTTTGAATTCCTAAACCGTTGGATTAAAATGCTGTCAACTTGGCCAGACTCGTAAAACTGAGTCTAACAATCTTCAGACTTTGATAGAGTCTGGAGATCTTCAGACCGAAACACCTGGGTCTTGAACTCTTCAGACTTAAGTGTTTGAGTCTTGAATTCTTCAAACTTAACTGATGAGGATGTTTTGTTAGCTTCAAAACACTTGAGGGATTTTTCTTCAATAGGAGCAAGCCAATCAACCCACCTGAACAAGCCAAGCCCGACCAACTCGCACAGCCAAGATTGGGCCCAACTAGGGGGCCCAATCATCTTGCAAATGGGCTTCCTTGCAAGCCATGCAAAAAAGGCCGAGTGGGCCAGATCTGTGATATGGTCCAACTCAGCCCACACCCTCTAATCGCAACGAGAGGCAAGCGACTTCTCCGACGACGGTAGAGTGCCGCCTCAATCAGGCAAGGCAGCGACTTCTGACCAGTCAACGACACCACCCTAATGGCCAACTGACTTGGCCGAAGCTTCATGCAAAAGGGGGTGAATATGGGGCTTTTGGCTAAACGTTTCAACGAACAAATGGAGGGCGTTCATGGAAGCAAGGGCTTCAAGCTCGGCCGAGGCCCAAGCATGAGTCCAGACCACCGATGAGGAACGCTAGAGAAACAGAAAATGCAAGGGGGACAAGTGGTGGTTGAAGCATGCCCAAGCTGGTCGGGATGAGCTCCAGCCAGCTTGGTTCCAGAGACACATGCATGGTGCTCGACGAAATGCCTACCTACCTTTTGGGAGAAATTGCGGCAATCGGCATCGGTCGGAGGCTCACCGACGGTGGTTAGGTGTCCCTGGGCGTCCCTGGGAGTCCTTAACTCCTTGGTTGGCCTCCATGAACCTCCTTCCCTCCCCATTCTCTTTTGTTTTCCTCTCGGTTGCTCTTCATTGCCCTATCTTCTCTTTGTCGTGTTCTCCCTCTTTTTCTTCTGCTCGATTGGTACGCACGGCCCTCAGCGATGCTGGCTGCCATTGCTGGCCCGCCCCCGGCTGAATGTCTCTCGTGACGCTCCTATGTCCTCTCTCTGACCTGTTGTTCTCCTGCCTTTTTTTTTCTTTTTTGCAGGTCTTGCATGAAGGACGGCTGAAGGAAGAAGACAAGTTTGGGGGGTGAGGCCAGGCTACGCGAGAAATAGGAGAAGGAAAAGGGAAAGCGCTAGGCCTAGGCCCACGCGAGGGGAAGGGAAAGGGAAGCGAGCCGGGCCAAGGTCGGATTCTACTTGACCCAACCTCTCTCGGCTTTTATTTTTTTTAAAGTTAATTAATTTTTTAAATAATTTATTTTTTAAAAAAGAAATGTATATTTAAAAAGGAAAATTAGGTGTCAACATCCTTAATTTCACTTTTGTCATTTTTTTTTTCTGGTAAGGGACTTTTGTCAAGTTAATTTTTCAAAAATCCAAAGATTCAATCAAAACATCAACATTTTAGAAAAGTCAACTAAAAGATTAACTTTTGGTTAAACCTTTAACCAAAATTTTTTTTTAAAAAATCCTCAAAAAGCTTTGTTTTAGTGTCAATTTGACTGTTATGTCGAAAATTTCACAAAATTCAATTAACAACCTTGTCTTCCGAATTTTTCGATTTTAGATTCTAAATTGATCAAAAATAAAATTACTTTCGTTTTAATTATAATTAAGTGTAATTCCTTTTACAATATTTGGTCTAGCTACTATTCTCAATCCATTTCATTCATTCAATTTTGAGAATTTCCATATTGAAAGACGAATTGTTACTTTAAGTCCTAATTATGCGGCTAAAATCGATTCTTCATGATCTAAGAACAAATTATTGTTTTCCACTCATTTTCTTAAGATAAGTCCAAATATAGGGTTGTTTTAGAGGAATTCACATAAGAACTTCCCAATTTGAGAGATTTTACTATCTTAAACATAAGAAAATCGAGCCGTTGAGCTATAATTGGATAAATTTAAATTGAACCATACATGACTATGGTTCAATTTCACGAATCAAGGTTCAATTTTAATATTAGATCTCAAATCATTTTCCGTCCAAGTCTCGTGACCTCAATTCAAGGTCAATTTAAATGCACTAGGTGATCTTACGCATGGGTAATTAGTCTAATAGATCTATTGCAATATAATTGAATTTAATTTCAATCAATTTGTAATTTTGGACAAAGAATTGCAAAATTGCTCATGTTAGCCCTTAAGGCTCGATTTTATGTACATATAGTTTTGATTTCTTGTTTTTCATGGTAATCACTCAATTAAGTCAATAAAGAGTCCATATATTGCATTTACGAGATTCAATTGGCTTAATTAGGTTTAAATTGGACAATTCCTCTTTAAATTGTATAAATTTTTCTCTTTAATTTTGTCCGTGAGGACTAAATTGCATAAATTTTGAATCCACAAATACAACACAAACATGAACCGGCAAGAACCGACCAGAATGGTCTGATCGGCTGCCAATGTGGGAGGTCAGTTCGACCCCTTGTAGGTTGATTTTGGACCTCCACCGACCGGTGCCGAGACCCTTGCCTTGTCGTTTTATCTCTATATCCTTATTTTTTTCATGAATTTGCAAATTGACCCTCAGACTTCGTGAATTTACAATTTGACCCCTAATTAGGCCTTTAAGCACATTTCTCATCATAAACTTAAATTTTCGCAAATCGGACTCTTCCGATTGATTTCTCGACACTTCTCAATGATGATTACCCCTTTAAAAACCTAATTTGACCATTAGATCAATTTTTCGACCATTGAATTGAACCAATGGCCAAGATCGTCTGATTTGGGATTAGTATAAAAGCTTTTCCCTCCATTTTTTGAAAGGGGGCTCATTTTCTACAACTAATTCTCTCTCTAAACTCTCACAATCAGTCGCTTCATAAGTAAGATGCAATTTGTCCCAAACTTCTTTTGTTGTTTCACAATTAGATATTTAGTTATATTCAGTAGGAGGCAAGACACAATAAAGAAAGTAGATAGTTGTTGCATCCAATGCTTCTCTTTTGGACATCTCCATTTATGACAAAGGAGCAGGAGGTTCAGTTTCTTTGTATTTGCCATTCTTGTTTGATGTAAACGCAACAGTAGGATTAATTCACTTTTTCACAACATCCTATTCCAAGGGATCCTTGGATTTAAGGAATGTCTTCATGTTATTCTTCCATATATTGTATTCTTTCCCTTGGTGGTCTGGTGTTGCTCTATCCTTCAACAAGACTTGTTGCTAAAATACTAGCCATAGAAGATTTTTAGTTAAAAAATAATGTCATATCCTCAAAATTTGACCATATTCAGGATACGATAAAGGATTTACTTCTATCAATGGGCAATTAGCATAATTGAACTTTGAATTGGTCCATTAACCATTCAAGAGTATTAAACCTATTGGGAAAGGTAATTTAGGATTTCGATGCGCACAACTAGACAACTCGACTATGGATTGACGATTCGACCATAAGGATCGATGAGGAACAATCTTAAGTCATTTTAAGCCAATCCAAAAACGATTATAGATTGATTCGATAATAGTATATAATCGAATTGTGGATAATTCCACATTATTACTATATTAATTACGAACAACCTTAAACCAACTCTAAATGATAGTCTACTTTGGAACAAGCAATTGACCACTCACGATTACATGACAACCAAAGATCATTTATGAATTGAAAAATGCTCAAACGTGAATTGACATCAAATGAACCATGGGTTGAACTCACGAAATCCCTAAAGGCCGATCATTAGTTTTAATTATGCTAAAGTCGCATTTGATAGATTTCAACCACAAATTCTAGTCCAGTTAAGGATATCAAACTTTAGACGATTAAGTGACCACCATTAGACATTGCTTCATCAAATTCCTTAATTATCGATAAACTTCGAATTCTTGGATAAGTGAAATTGGGCTAGAAATTGAAAGCCCAATGGGCTACACGCCCGAGTTAAGCCCAATTGGCCTCACGCCCAATTAAAGGCCCATGAAGTTTGTTAAGGCTCAAATTGGATGAATTAATCCCAAGCCCAAACCCAAGCCCAATGTATGTGAATAGTGTGCATACTACTAGACCTTCACTATTTTTAGATTTTATAGGGCTTTCTGTATTTTGAATCTCACAAAACTTTCTTTAGGAAAGTTGTTCAAAACATCTTGACCTACAACATATTTTAATTTTATATTTTTTAAGGTGAAATGGTTGGTACGAAAGCCTATTCTTTTATCGTGTGAAAACTACCCAGTGCAGTAAAAACAGTGAACTATTTGTCTTCTTGATTTTTTATGAATTTTTTCCTTTGGAATATGAATATGTTTCCTTCACAAAAGTTGTAGAGAACATATATTTCTACAACATACTAAAATTTCAAAATATTTTATGAATATTTGAATGTCAAAAAGGGTTTTCTTCTACGATCGTTGAAATTGTTCAACAAATGAGATTTTAGGTTGTATTTGGTGATTTTCTACTCTTTATACAAAACAAATTAGGCTTTGATTCCTCATGAAAATTGTTATTTAAAGTCTTCTCTACAATATATTAAATTTTATAATTTTTCGTATCCTTTTGTTAAGGTAATAATATTTATTTCGAAAATTGCTCGAAATTGTTCTTCACATTGGAGGGAGAAGACCACATGCCCAAGGAGTGGGCGGCCCAAGGGAGGGCTATTGACCCTCTAATCCCATCAAGCCACCATTGCAAGATCTTAGCATTAATTGCATTCAAGTACGTGAATAGTGCGTGAATAGTGCTCAATCTTGGTAAAATGACCGAATTGCCATCTTATTCAACTAAGGACAAAGGAACAAGATGAGAAATGGCATCTAAGGGCGTAGCAATGAGCTTGGAAGAAGGTTGAGAAAAGACAACCCAGTTACTTTAAAGCCTACCCTAGACCTATTAATCCATGTGCATATCTATCTCTTTAATGGCTTTGATTTCTCTCATTATGAATGCTTCTGCTCCAAGTAAAAACACTAGGTTGAGAGGATTTGGGGGAATTTCAAGTACAATGCCATTAATGGCAAGATTTTTTTTCTCTTTCTCTCTCTCTCCTCTCATTCACTTTGGTTCCCACAACAATTTTCTCTCTCTCTTCCTTCATTTTCTCTCATTTTCTCTCACTTTCCCTCTCTCCCTACCCTTTGACGAATTTCCCTCATCCTCTTCCTCATTTCTTACCCATTTCTCTCTCATTTTTCTCTCTAGACTCATCGATGATTGACCACCACAACCGCTATCCTTAAACCGCCCTTTGTACCATCGTTCTCATTGCCGAGTCGGCTTTTTGGAGTCAAGGAAGCTACTATCCAGCCCCTTACACTTTCTCTCTTTGTTGGCGATTTGGACACCGCTGACCTAAGAGAGGCCGTTAGCCACCAAGCTGCCGCTGAGCCGCTGCTCAGGAAATCATCCAGCCTTCCCACATGTGCTGTGGAGGCATGACCAACAACCCACAGCTATTGTTCAGCCTTGCCACTTCTCCCCAATGTTTGTTAAAGCTTGGATTTGGGTGCGAGTGGCTTTCTAGCCCTTGATTAGGGTTGTTGCATTTTGAAAGTAATTTAGGGTGAGATTAAGGTTAGATGGTTCTTTGTTGATGTGATAAGTGGGTTTTATGTGATATGTGATCATTTGATTCCGACAAGTTATTGAGTTTCTACCGATAAGTTATCATGTTTAGAGCGATAATTATCAAGTTTCGGATGATAAGTTATCGAGAATTGGATGATAGGTGATCGAGCTTTTGATGATAAGTTATCGAGATTTTAGCGATAGGTTATCAAGCCTTTGACGATAAGTTATCAAGATTTGGCTTATATGTTATCGAATTTTACCAATAGGTTATCACTTTGGTTCATTAAGTTATCATGGCATGACAAGTAACTACTCGATCAGTTATTAGGATACGATAAGTGGATTTTGATAAGGTGTTATGATATGTTTAAATGAGGTGATGAATTATTTTGTGATGATACGTGATGTGTAATTTGTTGCAGTGATAAGCAAAGGCGATAACTAATATTCTATGATTGATAAGTACTTGCAAAATATGATTTTGAAAGGTTACGTGCTAAGGTTGTTCGATTTGATATTGTTATTGGATGTGCTTGTTCCATCTGAGGTTGTTTGATATTAATGGCAATGTATTATATGTGTTCATTGGAAATAGTTGTTACACATATACACATATGTTATGTTCAGTATCCATGGTCAATGCGTGAGATCACCCCGAGTCTCCGAGACGAGATATACAATGGTTCTCGGGCATGCAAGAAAGCATGTCGGGTGAAGTCTCTCTCTTGAAATCAGTGATATTGAAACATATCGTTCCTGAACCAAGTCTAGTACTAGATTGGTGATCATGTCACGATGGGCCAATCCTTTCTTAGTCTTGGTGCGATACTGAGGCGTATTGTTCTCGAGCTAAGTCTGGTACTAGGTCGGTAATCATGTCTCGGCAAATCAATCTTATCTTGGTCTCAGTGCAATATTGAAGCGTATCATTTCCGATCCAAATTGGACTAAGGTCAGTGCTCAACATAACATGTCAAACCACGAACTCTCGTTTCATGCTCGGCATATTTTATTGATGTACTTTCAATAGATCATGAGACACACTCCACTTGGCATGCCACTGAGGCATTCGTACTTAGCTAATGAGAAAGATAACAATGGGCATGAGTGATGATGTACTCATGTGATCATATAAATACCCTGATGCTTTTTACACGGCGTATGAACTCGTCCTAATGTGTTTTACGCGAGACAATACCCAAATAAGTCTGCATGCCCCTAGGTCAATGGGATGTCGTTCGCGGATGAATTTCGAAACGAAGCTCCTTACAGGAATGCCATCTTGATGCATTTATGTGGAACGATGCCGTGCTCGATGGAACGAGACACTGCCCGATTATGCCAAATGGCTACGAACCTTCGGGTTGGCCTTAGGCACTGAGCGACTATAATAATTTGAAAGCATGGTCTCGAGAGTTACATGGTAGTATGGGATGCCATGCGTTTCTCAAGACACCATGTGTATAAAGTGCATGAGTGCATGAATTCATATTTTGAGAAGTGATGCTAAAGTCGACATACATGTAACCTAAGATAAATATATGAGCAATAATGGATTATTGCATGGCATAGGTGCATGATTATAATATGTTGCATGCTCTTGTGTTTGACTCATGAATATGGAAGGTGTTGTAAGAATTATTTATGTGCTTTGTTATAATGGCTTAAGAAAGTAGGATGATCATTACTATTTATAGTTAGGGCGAAGCACGAGATGCCTTGCTATTAATGTGCCATCGATAGGTAACTTGCACGTTTAGGGCATTTCCGGAGGTGAATGGCTTCCCTATGCAAGGTTTAGGGAGTTCACTCGCTGAGTTTATCTCACTCCTCATTGTTTAAACTTTTCTCAGGCCCTGATCATGGCTATCTAAGTCCGAGCCAAGGTACTTTGAGTTGGACACATACTAGACTTGTAAGGAATACCACTTTTGAGGTTGCCTCATAAAATAGAGGTGTTAGGTTAACCCCAATCCCTTTTGCACAAGTACAAAGGAATCTGCTATGCGAATGTGTAAATGTGAACTTCCAATGCTTAAACCGAAGTATAATGTGTACATATATGAAAGTATATTTGGACGAGTGTTCTATACTATCCCTATTGTTTGTTAATGTTTAGGAGATGTTTAGTTTGCTTCCGCTTTTGTATAATCAAAATATAAAATGAATGGGTCAGCGACGCATTCTGAGACGTCACAAGCAAATGACCTATGTGAAAGACGATGGCGTGGGTTGTCTTGAGCCCGGAGTAGGTCGAGGGGTGACAAGTAAAAACATTTAAATAAAAATGAGCACCTTACTCTAATACCAATTGATATTGCAAGCCCAGATCATTTAAAGGGGCTGAATAGGTAATAATATAAAATCCTGACTAATTAAAGCGAAATAGAATTGATTAAGATCAATGTCTGCACGAGGTCCAGATTCTAGAACAAGATTTAGAATTTGTAATGCTATAGAATGAATTTTAAGAACATGTAAATGTACAATAGACTTTAACAATAAACAAAAAGAGATTAGGGATAAAGAAAATTGCACATGAAATTTATAGCAGTTTAGCTTAGATCAAGCTTATGTCTACTCTCCCCCGTTGACAACCTACTTGTTAGATTCCATTAGCTAATCAATGAAAGGTTATAGTCAAGTTGTGCTGCTTATACTCAAGTGCTTTTCCCCAAAGCTGGTGTTACTTATATCCAAGCCGATAAGACTTATGATCTTACACTAAAGCATACACTTATAACACTATCAACACCTCTCAATAGATTGTGCAATTTAAGCTCACGAAAGACAAATGTATGTAGTTGAAGTTCGCTCAAATTTTGGAATTTTAAATTCTACACTTCATCTCTTACTTGCTCCTCGATACTTCCAAACTAACCATTGGACAGTATCTAAATGATCATCTTCTAATCTACTCGTTGGACACAACTGTATCAAGAAGATTCGATAACCTTTGAGTGACGGAAGCAGAATCTCCACTTGATTATGGTCGCCAATACAAACAAAATCTTAGTTTTCATAAGTAGAACTTATTCATTTAGAAAGAACTTGTCTTCAAGATTCAATGGCCAATCACTTAGATTGAGTCAGTCTGAATGTATTTGTCCTTAAAGTCTGGACATAATATGAATTTATTCATCTTTAAAGTCCAAGTAATTTCAGCTCCAACATAGAATCTATCTTCTCGTTCTTTCAAGTATAGTTCTTGATAATATCAGTTACACATTCTATTATATACATATTATGTTATTCAATCATTAGACATGTTAGTAGCATTTGATTTGTTTTGTCATCTTCAAAACATTATAAGGGATTTCCCTAACAAACGTAACGCAACCACGAGTTGGAGATTATTCATCTTTAAACGTGTTAAGAATGCTTCAAGTGCCACAAGTTGGCACAAAGGGATACTTAAGTGCCAAAAGTTACGAAAGGTATACTTAAGTGCCACATTCGAGAAAAACGAATCACTTCAGAGCCACTCCGGCCAAAGTTCGGCCAAAACACTAACGTGTCAATTTTCTGGCGAATCGAGTGCAAAACAACCCCGTTTTGCGCGCTAACATGGCCAAATAATGCAAAAACGGCGTTATTTTGAGATGACGTAGTAAAAAATAAATATAAATTTTAATTTAATTTAATTTAAAACTAAATTTACTTAAAATATTTTAAAATACAAATACAAATATTAAAAAATGAAATTAAAAAAAAGGGGGAGTGGGCGGAGACGGCTGAGGGCTCAGCCCTCAGCTGCCGTCGCCGCCTCCCCGACGATGCCCTGGCCAGGGGGAAGGGTCGGCCGGGGTCATGGCCCTCGCCCAACCGAGCCAAGGGTCGTCGCCCACTAAGGGGTTGCCGGCGACCCTTGGCCCGGCTGAGCGAGGGCCGCCGACCCTTACAAGGGTCGCAGCCCTCGCCCGGATCTAACAAGGGCTCACGAGCCCTCGTCGCGCCTGGCCGAGGTCGCCAACCCCTAGCCACCCGGCGACCCCGGCCGACCCTTACCCCTGGCCAAGGGCCCACCGAGGAGGCGGCGGCGGTAGCCATCTCGCCTCCCCTTTTTTTAAATATTAAAAATTGTTATTTTTAAATGTTTTAAATAAATTTAATTTTAAATTAAATTTAATTAATTTTTATATTTTTTTCTACGTCAACACTAAAACGACGCCATTTTTCCTTTACCTCATCGGAAAATCGCCACGTCAGTGTTTTGACCGGATTTTAGTCGGATTGGCACTCAAGTGATCCATTTTGCTCCAATTTTAGCACTTAAGTGTACATTTCCTAACTTTTGGTATTTAAGTGTCCCTTTGTGCCAACTTATAGCACTCCCGGGGTCCGCGTGTCGTTATTTTGAAGTGTTTAAACAATTGATGTTATTGATATGACCAGGTGGTAGCTTCCATGGACTGGCCACATCTAACAAAATATTGAGCCCTTGTTTCAGCACAGGCTTGCTGAAAAGCAATCATTACAGATTTGTATACCCCCAAACAAACCCCAGAGGGGGAAGATGGCAAAATGATCTAGTAAGGTCCTGTTTGTTTTCTTCCGCATCTGTCATTAATATATTAAGTTGATGCTTTCCCCCAACTCACTTTCACGTTATCCTACAAGGAAATGCTTATTGCCTTCAATAGATATATTGAGCGTAAACTTGAAAGGATAATATTCTATAGGTTTCGTATTTTATTGTCGTGCTAAAGTAGATAGCTTTGTTTGTCATTGCCATTGAAGTTTGATTATCGCTGCAAGGAGGGGTCTTGGATAGTTAATTCTTTGAAGTTACTCTCGATGAAATACAAGCAATTCGCTGGGTACTTTAGTGGGGAATAGTTCGGTCATCATCTTTCCTGTTAAGTATACCTTAAAGTCGCTTTTCCAATTTTAACTTAAGCTCATTTTTCCATAGGCTTGTGAGTCACTTAATTATAGGCAAAAGAACAGCCCAAGTATCAAAACTTGGCATAGAAGAATACTTAAGTGTCAAAACTTAAGAAGTAACACTTGAGTGCCACTTTAAAAAAAAAAAAAAAATGGGATACCTAAGTGCCAAGTCTGGTGAACCCCGTCGGAAATCCTACGTGACAATTTTTTATTAATATTGCTCGCTTACATGGCTCACTGGAGAACTAACTCAGCAAAGAAACGTAAAAATGATGTCGAAAACAAGATCTGATTGCAGAACGACGAGCCAGTTCCTGGAAACAATGGAGAGACGAGGGTGAGGGCTAAGCCCTTGCCGCTACAATCTTCATTTGTTTAATTTAATTTAATTAATATGTATATTAATTATCTAGCCACATCAACAAAATGACGTTGTTTTTGCACTTGTTTCATCCCAAAATCGCCACGTCAGCATTTTTTGCTGGATTTTCTCGCCATTGGCACTTAACTAATCTATTCTGCTCCAATTTTAGCACATAAGTATCACTTTCCTAACTTTTGGCACTTAAGTGTCCTCCTGTGCCAACTTTTGGCACTCTAGGAGTCCGAATATCCTTAATTATAAGTCACAAATTACCTTCATTGTGGTGAAAAAGAGGCACCACACACTCCTCTTTCCTGAAAGGAGACAATTTAGGCAATATACTACCTAGTATGATACTTTTCTTGTTAATTTATTGAAGTGAGTCAGCTTTTCAAGTGCTTTAAATTTTTTAATACATTTTATCAGGTACCATTGTTGACACTAGCATCTACCACCCCATTGAATTTGATTTGTCCCTTAATAGCCATGTTGGGATGCAGGTGACACCCATCACGTTAGGCAAAATGCATCGATCCATAGATGTTTGACTCTAGCATGCGCTCATATGATGTAGGGTACAAATAGGCCATCGCATTATCATGTACTACTCGATGAGAATGGCTTCTTTGCTGATGCTCTCCAAACACTCACTAATAATTTGTGCTACACGTAAGTATTCTACGATTTCCCTCATTATCCATAGAAGAGTTTCTTTTTTGGATCATATCTTATTATTGTATTTGAACTCCACAGATAAATTCGATGCAGACGCTCGGTCTAATTAGATTAGGCCAATATCTATTATTTTTCATCATTGGCTTTTTCTTTTTATCTTTTTCAAATTTTTACCCATTAATTATGTGCATCCCTGGCCACTTTACTTCCCAGTTGATATTTTGTGCATCTTGCGGTGCACTAGTGGCCTCTCGAGCGAGGTATGTGATATGCAAATAACCCCATTTGAGAAAAAAGAAGTTTACAACTTCAATTCTTACTTGCTGACACTCACAAGGATGTACAGAGAGAAACCCTGCATATTATATGATTTGTGAGATAATACAAATGAGAAGAGATGACCCATTTATAAACAATTAGAAGCCTAACCATAGCCGTAAATTTCTTCTCGATCTAATGGTGGGCATATTTCCCTGTCTGCCAACTACCTGCTATATATTTACAGTATTGTCTGTCCTAAAAGTATTCTAGAATACACAAACAAAACCTAAGACTTGATGTTTTGGAGGATCACTCGTTCTTCATGGATCAGTCACAATCCATTGTAGAGAACCTCTAAGCCTTGACATAAGGATGTAAACCATAAGCCATGACATGACATTCCACAAAACTGACTCGCTAATACCCTTTCATCTAAGCAGGCAAGAGCATTATCACTGCTTTTTAAACTACAAAGACATATCGCGGTTTACATACAAAGAGGAGATAGCATTTGGGGTTTCATGGGGAAAAGTGCCAAAAAAGTCCTAAACCTTTTATCTTTGTGCCGATTTAGTCCTAAATATTTTTATATTGTGTCAATTCAGTCATTTCCGGCCAATTTTGGTCGGATTTTGCTGATTGGACGCCGGCCGGCTGACGTGGCTTGATCGGCGCTAACATGAACAAATTTTAATAATATTTTAATATTTTTGAGTTTTTTTTTTTTTTTTCTTCCCTCTTCTTCCTCCAGCCAATCGCCGGACCTCGGCGACCGGCTAGAGGCGACGATCGACGAGGTCAAGGTCGACCTCACCGGCCACCTTGCCAATGGCCACGAGGGCTGCCTCGCGCCGGGCGGTGAGGCTCACCCTTGTCGAATCGGCGAGGGTCGAGCCTCGCCCATGGCCGGTGAGGCTCAACCTCGCCAAATCGGACAAGGGCGAGCCTCGCCGGCTCAGCGCAAGGCCAGCTCTCCCCGCTCCGTTCCCCGATCCCAATCTCGCCCTCGAAATTTCCTCCCTCTGCTTGCCGTCGTCGTCTCTAAGGTATTACAGGAGCTTGGGGGTGTTCTCGGCCGCGCGGCTCCGTCCCCGGATTTTGCCTAGTTTCCCCACAACGGCGATCCATCGGCCGAGGCTCAACCCTCACCCAGATTCGGCGAGGGCAAGCCTCGCCGCCCAGCCTCAAGGGCGGCCTCGCTGCCCGGCGTGAGGCCGCCCTTGCGACCACCGGCGAGGTGGCCGACGAGGTCGACCTTAACCTTGCCAGCCGTCGCCTCTGGTCGATTGCTGAGGTCCGACGATTGGTTGGAGGAAGAAGAGGGAAGAAAAAATAATAATAAAAGGAAAAAAATATTAAAATATTATTAAAAATTGTCAACGTCAACACCGATCAGGCCATGTCAGCTGGTCGACGCCCAGTCAATAAAATCCAGCCAAAATTGACCAGAAATGACTGAATTGGCACAACATAAAAAGGTCTAGGACTAAATCGGCACAACAATAAAAGGTTTAAGACTTTTTTGGCACTTTTCCCGGGTTTCATAGTACCATCCAATTCTTTTTGGTTCTATTTTGTTTGTCCACGTTCTCTTTTTATCTCCACCAAGAATTTCAATGTCCAATTGCTCCTATCCAACGGAGATTTCCTTGAGAGAAAAGGGGTCTGCAGTGGAAGATTGGTTTTGCCAAATCGAAATCGAACCCTTACTGCTTCTTACTTCATGTTATGAAATTAACAAGAATAATATTTTATGACTAGCAATTCATTTATTTTCAAACCTATCCATTTATTATCGATTATTTAATTGACTAATCCTTTATATTAAAATGGGTGAAGGGTCAAATGTTTTGGATCTATCGAAATGAAGGACCAAAATCTCCTAAGACAATCTCCATTTCGAGCTGAAAAGTACACAAAAAGCAGAGTTTTGGACTGCACTCTAACTAGCAAATGATGCAAAGTACCACATTTTAGAACAAATTTAGCAGAATGTGTAGGCCGTCAAAACGGCTTCCCAAGATCAACATAGCTAGAAGCTCGAACATCCTAAGGTAGAAAATGAGGATTTGTATACCTGATTTTGAATTCATTGCTCTTGGATCAAAATAGCAGCAATCCGAGCCTTTGACACTGAAGATCTCCTCTATGACCCTCGATACCCTGGCTCGATGAGACCGCCTCTCACGAGTGTTCCTTATGTGAGAAAATGGGTGCGTACGTGTTTTATCGCAAAAGTGAGGGCTAGAGGAGGGACCTTAGCCTATTATAGAATTTTGGACGAGCCCTCTCATCACAGGTCGGGCCCAATTCAGCCCACACAAGCCAGGCCCATATTCGACTGTTAAGAAACTTTATATCCTACTTTATTAGATCAACTCCGTATAAACGATTAATTACAATCTCAATTAATGTAGCCCACATCAAGAAAATTCTTACATTCTCCCACTTGAGCTATATTAATTGAGACCGTATGGTATGTGCGCACCTTTATGTTGATTTAGAGATAATTCTCAACAGTTAATCTGATCCCATAAAGTCTACAACACCGGATCATGGCAGTAACTACATATACATACATAGAGCCTTCCATGGTCACAAGTGCTATCAACTTTACTGATATGGATTTAATATAGTTGTGTAGTAAATCGATAGCACCTCATAAAGAGTTTTACCTTATGTGTTATCATATTTGTCAGTCACTATTCTCTTACCTTTAAGTGTCATAGAAAACCGGATGTGGCACTAGAGAATATATTTATGGTTCTAAGGAACCTACATATGTCTTATTCTTATGGTTAACCTTTTCTTTATATGTAACTAAGACATATGTATAAAGCTAATAACCGGATGTCCCTAACCTTTACTTAAGATTTACATGGTACCTTGAAATTTTCATTAGATATATGTACACAACTCAATAACAACTTATACAAAAGGAGTTGACATATATCGGAATGTTACAAAAAGTAACAAAGTACAGACATAAACTTTATTAGAGCAAATCTGAAATAACTCCCACTAAACGATAGTATCCACCGATTCTCCCAAGCCCATGTTCATGATATGTCGCTCAAATACACAGGGGCGTAGGCTTTTAGTGAGCGGATCTGTCAACATATCGTCTATGGGAATATACTCTACTATAATGTCACTATTCTGTACCATTTCCTTTATGGTCAAAAACTTGACCTCCATATGTTTAAACCCTTTGAGACTTCTGTTGTTATTGACAAACAACACAACAAAATTGTTATCACAATATAACTGTATGGGTCTATTCACAAAATTAAATATGGTCAATTCCTTAATGAGGTTCCAAAGCCAAACAGCTTGAGTAGAAGCTAAAAAACATGCTATAAATTCCGCTTGCATCGTAGAGGAAGATATAAATTTCCGTTTCTCACTTTCCCATGATACTACACCTCCTACTAACATGAAGATATATACTGTCGTCGACTTCCTATCATCCTCACAACCAGCAAAATTTGCATCTATAATGCCAACAATTGCAAATCATGGACATATCCATACATCAACATATAACCTCTTATTCTTTTTAAGTATTTCAAGACCTTTTTGGTAGCAACCCAATGATCGTGTTCCGGATTCGATTGATATCTACCTAAAAGCCCTGTTACAAAGGTGAGGTATGGTCTGGTACAAACTTGAGCATACATGATACTTCCAAGTGCATTAGCATAAGGTATGTCCTTCATTTGGTCTTTTTGAAAATCTGATTGAGGAGATTGTGAAAGACTCAACTTGTCACCCTTAACGACAAGAACAGTTCCTGATTTGCAATCCTGCATGTCGAATCTCTCCAAAATACGATCAACATATGCCTTTTGAGATAAACCTAACATATGACAAGAACGATCCCTATGGATTTCAATGCCAAGAACGAAAGATATCTCACCCAAGTCTTTCATATCAAAATCCTTCGACAACATCTGTTTTGTTTCACGCAGCAATCTAATATCGCTACTTGCAAGCAAAATGTCATCCACATAAAGTATAAGAAAAATAAATTTTCTCCCATTGACCTTGCAGTATATGCACTGATCTACTTTGTTTTCAACGAAACCAAAAGAAGTAACAACATTATGAAACTTCAAATACCATTGTTTAGAAGCTTGTTTGAGACCATAAATAGCCTTCTTCAATTTACATACAAACTTACCCGAATCATTTGTTGCAAAACCTTCGGGTTGCACCATATAAACCTCCTCATTAAGGTCTCCATTTAGAAAAGCAGTTTTAACGTCCATCTAATGTAATTCCATGTCAAAATGAGCTACTAACGCCATGATCACTCTAAAGAAGTCTTTAGAAGAAACTGGAGAAAAGGCTGCTTCATAGTCTATCCCTTCTCTTTGAATGAAGCCCTTGGCCACAAGTCTGGCTTTAAATTTCTCAATTTTTCCTTTTGAATCTCTTTTAGTCTTATAAACCCACTTGCAACCAATGGGCTTACAACCTTCCGATAATTCAACAAGCTCCCAAACGCCATTATATTTCATAGACTGCATCTCATCTCTCATTACATCCAACCAAAAACTTGATTGAGGACAGGAAACGACGTCTATATAAGTCACTGGATCTATAATGCAATCTATATCATAATCATGTTCTCCTAAATAGACCATATAGTCCGGTGGTATAGTTAAACGTCATTCCCTAGTAGAAATCCTAAGTGGAGTCACTGTAAGCTCATTTTGAGTTTGAGGAACTTGAAGGACTTCATCTATGGCCGTTTCATCAATAGGATTCTCAGCATTAACAGGTTCATTTTGTGGCACAGTAAACTCCATAATTGTCTACATAGGTAAGGAGAAAGACATAACAGGTCTCATCATATTGTCATGTTCACTAATTTGTGAGCAATCATGCTCTTCGGCTACATCAAATTCCAGAAACTTGGCCGTTTGTGATTCTACAATCCTTGTTCCTCCACTTGGATTATAAAATCGATATCCCTTTGAATGTCCTGAGTAAGATATAAAGTAGCATCGAGTAGTTTTAGCCTCCAACTTACCTAATGTTGGATTATGCAATCTTACTTCCACAGGACATCCCCAAATCTTGAAATGATTCAAACTTGGTTTACGTCCAGTCCATAACTCAAAAGGAGTCAATGTAACAGCTTTGATAGGAACACGATTCAATATATAAAGGGCTGTCTTTAAAGCCTCACCCCATAAAAAGTCAAGCAAATTAGTCCTACTCATCATACACCTCACCATATCCATGAGAGTACGATTGCGCCTTTCAGTCACACCAATCTGTTCAGGACTTCTAGGCATAGTGAACTAAGCCACTATCCCAGAATCTTCTAAGTATTTAGGAAATGGCCCTTTAATTTGCCCAACATTGCCATGTCTACCATAATATTCTCCACCTCGATCAGATCTAACCACCTTTATTACCTTTTATAACTGTTTCTCAACTTCAGTCCGGTAGATCTTGAATTTGTCAAGAGATTCAGACTTTTCCTTAATCAGGAATAGGTAACCATACCGAGAATAATCATCGATAAATGTGATGAAATAAAAATTTCTACACAAAGTTGCAGTATAGGGTCCACTGATATCAGTATGAATGACTTCTAGTAAGTCAGAACTTCGAACTGTGATTTTCTTCTTTATCTTAGTCATCTTTCCTCTACAGCAGTCTATACAAGTCTTTAGGTCACCTTTAAGAGTAGGCAGGATGTGTGTCTTTATCAACCTTCCTACTATTTCTTTAGATATATGACCTAGTCGTTTATGCCATAACGCATAAGATTGTTCCTTAGGTAGAGGTCTTTTGGGAACAACATTTTTAACTGTATTAGTAACATATATATCATTAGGAGAAAAACATAATCTATACAATCCATTGAACATGTTGTAGCACCCAATCTTATTTGAACTAAAGAACATAGATACAGTATCATTCTTTATTTCAAAAAAGTAACCACACATGTCCAAACATGATACGGAAACTAAGTTCCATCTAAAGGAAGGTACATAAAAAGTGTTTCTTAATATCATATTAAAACCAATATCTAAAATCAAAATGGCATCTCCCACGAACTTAACGTCGATCTTATCGTTGTTTCCCACAATTTGCTTTGATTCATCCTAATTTGGCGTCCTTATGTTTGTGAATCCATGTATGGTAAATGCAACATGATTAGTCGCACCACTATCTAGCCACCAAGAACTGGATGGGGCTTCAGATAGGCTGGATTCATAGACAAGTGCCAAAGAATCATTACCTTTGTGCTCAATTTTAGACAACCAAGCTTTATATTTATCGTAGTGTTTCTTTATGTGTCCCATTGCCTACAAAAGTAGCAAAGGACACCCTCCCTTTTAAAAGGTGCCTTTCTAGGAGCCATAACGGGGGAGGGGCCAACAGCTTCAGGATTTCCCTTCTTAGGAGCTATATTATTAGCAGCGCCTATGGCTTTAGGATTTCCTCTATGATGTGCAATCCATTTACTCTTCCTGCTGGCAGAACTAGAGGTATACAAGGCAAGATGCGCTCTTTCTTTCTTCAGTTTCTCTTCCTTTGCCACCACTCTAACTATAAGGTCATTTATTGACCAAGTCTCATTTTGCGAACTATAGTTCGTCTTGATAATTCCAAAGTCAAGAGGAAGAGTATTTAATGCTTGATGCATAATGCAAGCTTCAGGGATATCAACCTAAAGAATTCGGAGTTTTGTCTAAAGATCTACCATCCTAAGCACATAATCTCTAACTCCAATCAAACCATCATACTTCATATTAAAGAGTGATTGCATAAGTGTACCTATCTCAGCATCGGAAGAGACATGATACCTAGCCTCCAAAGCTTCCATCATTTCCTTAACAGTACAGTTAGTTGGCAAGCCACTCATCAAATGTTCTTGAATTGACTGTTTCATAATAAACAAGCAAATTCTATTACTTTTTTCCCATGCAGCAAAACATATTTTCTAGATTCCTGTATTGGCATCAGTAAAGTTTGCCGGCCTGTCCTCAGTAAGAGCAATATGAACATTTGCCAATTTCATCCCAAATAGAAAATCCTCTTTCCATTTCTTGAAGTTTGATCCAATAAGAACCTCAATCACAATGGAATTGTCATTTATAGAGAAGGTGACTGATTATACAAGCAATACACATAATTAGCATCAAGTGAGTGCTAAACACACATCTCAAGAGCTACATACATCATCATGTAAGCACCTTTGGATAGAATGCATGATATGCAATTGTATACTCTTCACATGACAGCGGTCCATGAAATATATTCTAACCTTTTGTGAATTCACCACTTTTGGGTGTATGAACCACTAGAGTTAGTCACTTTTCAACCATATGTTGTACATGTATCCCTACATAAACTAACGCACAATCACCTCCTTTGGGAGTATAATCATGCATCAGATCAGGAGACATCCCATTACAATATGAGGCTGATGTTTCTCAAATTCAATCAAGTGTGCCACTTTGACGGTTACAACCCAACTGAATCATCAAAATTTTCTCATATCAAGGATATAACTTTATGACTCACATTCATCTTTCACATGTGATTTTAGACTTAATGACAGGGGCTATTTGTCACTAAAATCACAAGTCATGCTAATTGCATTGCTCCATCCACTAATACATACTACTAATAAATCAATACTACACATATTCCTCAAGTGATGATATAATCACAAGCATGCAATTGTATTTCCAAAAACATAGAGAAATACATGAAAATACGCCAAAAATACCCCCAAAATTACATACCTTAGGGTTTCACACGCATTTTCACATCCTTAAAGGCATCTGTCGCGACCTAGTTTTTCAGGGTGCACCACCTAGATTTTAGGTTAATGGACTACTAAGTCTTAAACTTAGCTCGGGCCCTCCCAGGCCCATACCAACTCGCGACTTTAGGTTCAAGTTTTTAAAACATGCAAATAGATTTTAATTAGGAGTCGCCACTAATCAATTTTTGATAAGTCGATTAGACATCTAAGTAAAATAATAGAAGGATTATTTTATTCCTACGAACCAGAGACTAAGAGTACGGGGACTTAGTTACATTAGACCTTTCTAATGACCTTTCGGTACCATTTCTTTTTATTTTTAAAAAAAAAAATATTTTCTGTAGGCAGCTTGGATTTATTTTAACTTAACTTACTATCATACAAATATGGTGACCACAGGGGTGCTCATCCACTATTAAACATTCAATAAAAATAAATGAACAAATAAATTGCATCACACAAAACAAATAATTATTTTTTGGGTTTTTCTTGAAATTAGGATTTTATCATATAACATGCATTTTAACTAAATGACTTAATTTTCTAATATGCAAATTCTAATTAAGTGACCCTAGAATGCAAATTAATTAACATGTACCTAATATTGCTAATGAACAAATTTTAAATAAATGAACCTATTATGCAAATTAATTAACATGCACCTAGTATTTTTGGGATTTTTTTAAACTGAAATTTTGAATTAATAAAAATCCTAATTGAACTATAAATGAATAATTTTCTAATTCATGTTTAGGATTAATTTGAATTAACCCTATTCTGACTTAGAAAATTATTTTTTATTTTTTTTAAATATGCCAACTTTTCTAAGACTCTATTTTCAGCAATAAAGTTATCTAGGTCTAACCCTAACATATTTCAAAAAGATTTCTAAAAATATAATCCTAAAAATGTAATTCTAAAAATTTATAATTTACTAACCTACATGTCTAATTTAAATCTACATATCTAATTTATTAATCCTACATGTCTAATTTAAATCTACATATCTAATTTAGTAAACCTATATGCTCATGCAAGATTTTAATTTTTAATTTTCTGATTTTTTTAGTTTTTTTAAATAAGTAATCATTAAATAAATATTAAATCTAAACTATCAACAAAATAAAGGATTAAAATAATCGAAAAAATAACATGTTGTCTCACAGGTCAAATTAACGATTATTCTAACTCTAATTATCATGACAACGAGTTCAAAATGATTAAAAATCTGATCCAAAGTCTTACGGACCAAATTAATAATTATAATGATTTAATGATTGAAATTCTACCAAAACGCCCAAAAATTAATATAATTAAAAAAATGATTCAATGGCTTACGGATCAAATTAGTAACTACAATAATTCCGGACAAAATCCCTACGGATAAGGCCTACAGGATTTATGAGATTAGCATCAACATACCATGCCCAATAATAACGAAAATTAAATAAAGTAAAATAAAATAACATAAACCAAACAAAAGATAAAAATAAAAAGAAAAAGAAAAGCAAACAACCTAAGGAAACAGTGCGGGACAGCAGTGCGATGGGGAGTGTATGCGGCGATGGGGAGGTCGGATGGCCGGCGTCAGAGGAGGCGTGGCGTGGTGGCGCAAGCAGCGCTCAGGCGGAGGTGTCACGGCAGTTCAGGCAGCGCTCCGTCACGGCTTGCTGAACGATGAGGGCACGGGATCGCGCCGATGTAGGCGTGGGTGAGGAGCAGACGCGCAATAGTGAGCAGCGTGGAGGTAGAGCGGGCTGTTGATGCAGAGCGATGGGGCTCGGGGTTACGGGGTACAGAGGAGTCGGGCGTTGACAGCGCAGGGGCGCGGCGGCGTGGGCTGCAACGGTGTGGCGGGGGGGCGGCTTGGCAGAGAAGAAATCCACGAAAGAGATGAGCAGTGCACGCCTTTTTCTTTTCTTTTCTTTTCTTTTTAGTTTTTCTCTCTCCTCACCTATCCACTCGCACGTTTCTCTGCTGCCTCTTTCTGCAGAAGCCAAAATCCACCACTTGTGAACTTTGACTAATACAAAAAGATAAAAGAAAATGACCTCCTTGCATGAATTCTCTCCAAATTCGCTTGATTTTTTTTTTTTAAATCTCTCTGAATTTTTTTGAAAATCCTCCAATAAAATTTCGAATCCCCCTTTGCCCACCGTACACGACTCCTTTTATACACCAAAAAAATGTATCTCCGTGATATATTTCATTGCCAATTTTACTTGTCCAAAATACCATTGAATGTGTCATTCCACCTCACGCAATATTTTTTGTATATTCGGTCAAAAAAATTTCCCCTTGTGCGCAAAAATGAATCTCCCAGTGTATATTACCTAAATATGAGAGAAATCTTAATAGAATATTACAAAAATAAAATTTACCTAAACTATATGTCATGTGATTATTTTTATTTTTATTTTTTTATTTAGTAAAAACTAACCCCAAAAATTTAGGTGTCAACAGCATCTAAAAATGCAAATAAGCACACCACAAGGTAGGAAATTCACATATGAGCATGCCCATACCAACCATGCCCCAACGGACATCACACGCACCCTCATGCACCGCTAGAGTGTGCGGTGCGTAAGTCGCACGCGTTGGCGTCCATAAACCAGCCCGAAGCTGGTCCAACCGATCTGACTAGTCAACGAGTCGAACCGGTCAACGGCCGGACAAGTCAACGGTCAACCTAGGTCAGGTCAACCCGATCAACCCGGGTTGGGTCAACAGTCAACCCGAGTTGGGTCAACCTATCAACTCGGATTGGGTCAACCTAGGTCGGGTCCATGGTGACGTCATCAATGACGTCACATGCCATGTGGCGATCGCACGTAAGGCAGCTTACGTGACGTCATCATGACATCATCATGGACACCTGTCCATGGCGGTGGTGAAGTCAGCGGGATGACGTCATCGGATAACATCATCACCACATGGCGGTCCACGCGTCAGCTCGCATGGACGCTCAAGCGCGCACGTGAGCCGCATGGCGATCCACACGTCAACGCGCATGCACGCGCATACGGGCGCGTGAGGCCGCACAGCAGCGCGTGTCGCGGACTCCCAACACCGCCTAGGCACATGGCGATGCGTGAGGCCGATTCCGGCGTCTTCTGGTGATTTTCTACCCACCAAATTGCTCGTATGAACGAGGAGAAGTCATATATCCGATCAAAAATTCACTTTCATTGGACCAAAATCATGAAAAACAAGCAAAAACACTTTGAGCCCAAGTCAAGTGCGAAATGGGTATAGGCAATATATTTCGCCTCTCTCAAAGGCATGCTAAGCACGAAAATAGTCAGTAATGAATCCGAATACACAATCAACGGCAAGTTTCGACAAATAAATTCTTCAATATGTTCGAGTTCTAGTTTATGCCGGCTCTGATACGAAATGTAGGCCGCCGAAACGGCTTCCCAAGATCGACATAGCTAGAAACTCGATTATCCTAAGGTAGAAGACGAGGATTTGTGTACCTGATTTTGAATTCATTGTTCTTGGATCAAAATAGCAATAATCCGAGCCTTTGACGCTAAAGATCTTCTCTTCTATGACCCTCGATACCCTGGCTCGATGAGACCGTCTCTCACGAGTGTTCCTTATGTGAGAAAATGGGTGCATGCGTGTTTTATCGCAAAAGTGAGGGCTAGAAGAGGGACATTAGCCTATTTATAGAATTTTGGACGGGCCCTCTCATCACAGGCCGGGCTCAGTTCGGCCCACACAAGCCAGGCCCATATTCGTCTGGTAAGAAATTTTATATCCTACTTTATTATATCAACTCCATACAAATGGTTAATTATAATCTCAATTAATGTAGCCCACATCAGGAAAATTCTTACAGAACGGTCGCATGAAATGTGAGAAGCAACACCTTCAAGAGATAGGAAACCTCTAAACAGTGGCGCAGAAAAAAGTGCAATGCAGACCAGATGCCAAAACGGAACTTGAAAGGGACAAACAGAGATATAACACCAACAAAATTAGCCTGAAAATTTGGTAGAAAATATAAGGCACAAAATCACAAAATGAAAATAGAGGAACACAAAAAGTATGACCATCGGGGGATTCTCCATTGATACAAAATGTACATACGGGACTAAGACCCAAAAAACCACAAGCTATTGAGCCACTATGCCGTATGCAAACCGTTCCTCTCACTCAACTTCTCTTTAATTTCAGCTCTACCAAGGCGTATCAAGAGCACTGCCGCGAACAAAACAGAAATAATAAGCATAAAAAATACACCGTTCCATCCTCTAGTAGAAATATACCCTGCCAAAAGTGGACCAAGAGCTGCTTCCACAGAACCTGTACCATCTATAATTGCGGTGACAGTTGCTAATGCCCGGGAATTTCCTCTAACCGTGCTGTGTACCAAGATCAGCAGTGACAGCCGTCATAATCAATGAGTACGGACCATTAAAGCCACGTATGGCAATATTTCTTAACTGGAGAACATTTGTTTTCAGAAATAGTTCTTTTTTATTTCTATTCTGGTAAACAATTTCTACGTAATTTATTGCCTTACCAAAAATAAAAATAAAAAACAATTTCTGCGTAAAAAAATCATTTGATAACTACACAAAATTTTTACTCTAGAAATAGAAAAAGAATATAAATGTGTTTAGTAAAAAACATTTTCTTTTTTATATTTATTTGTTTTTTATTTTTGCCGATCGACCGCCGCCGCCACCGAACGCCGCCGCCGCCGCCGAACGACCGCCGCCCGCTGCCACACGTCACCACCGGCCGATTGCTGCTGCATGGCCCATTGGCCGCCGTCGACCGACGACGATCGGCGGCCAGTGGCAGTGGCGAGCGATGACAGGCGGCGGTCAATGGCGATCAATGGTGGTCAGCAAGAGAAAAATAAAAGAAAAAAAAAATCACTTATTTCTTAAACTTGTTCCCGAGAATAAGAAGCAACTTTTTTACTTCTCATTTCTATTCCAAAACCATTCCTAGGCTAACTTTTTGTTCCCAGGAACAAAAAGATAACTTGCCGTTACCAAACAGGTTTCTGTTCATTTTGGGTTCCGGGGAACAAAAGAATAGAAATTTTTTGGTTAGGGAAGGTTACCATGCAGCACCTAACAAGCATTCCAGAAACAAAAATCAAGCTGACATTAGCCAACATAGATAAGGGAAGAAAGAGGCGGGAGATCCGCTTTAGTTTGAGAGACCCCGTAATGTCAATCCTGTATTTCCTTTCTATTAGGAAAACTAAAATAGACAGGAAATTAGGCGGCCTCACAGTGGTAAATGTAGACATCATATCAGGATTTCTATCCTAACTATCACCGGATAGGCAGGTATAGTTTTCCGTGTCTAGAGTAAATAAGGGTGGGTGAAATGCCTCCCGTATACCTAGTGTAAAACAAGGGCGGCATTGATAGGAACAAGAATCCAATTGAAGTAGCAGCTCGAGCTTCGATTTTACCAGAAACAAATCCCGCTAGAATTCCACCCAGAACTACCCCGATGTCAAATATTGTTGAAAGTATGCCCGCAGTTTTGTGTGACAAATGCACTCCAGCAAAAGCTGAATTGCCATCAAATTTCACAATGAGCAAATATCAAGTCAAGTGCACCAATTAAAGCAAAAATTCACACCAGTGCAACGCCTTAGCCATTCTTTCAAAACCGTGCAAGTTACAAGCCCAGCCTGCGGTTTTTAGAGTACCTGAACTCATACACACAAAATCACGCTCTTACATGAAAAACAATCCAAAGGCAAAGTTCCACAACACAGATTTTGAAGCACAATCCCCACAGAGTCAGTCCAAAGAGGCTGTTCAGTGTAGCATGGGCTGATGCATGTCCACATCAAATGATGTATGCACATGATTGAATGACTCATGAACTAGGCATGGGGAATCAATGCAAAACTATGCAAATTGTCATTCTTAAAAAATCTTTAGAACTACCTGTGTGCCCTATATAGAAGGGCAACCAATACAGAAACGTATAAGCAACAAGCTTGGAGAAGAAGAGGCAGAATGCAAATGGTACCATACCAGGCAATCTCTACGCCTCCAAGAAGCATATTGCATCTGAAGACTGGACGTCCTTCACATTACTCACGTGAAGCAAACCCGCCTCTTCAGATTCCAGTTTCTCTGAAAGTTTCAATGTCCCCCGCTCCCACATTCATCTCAAACTCCTTACCTGGTGACTCAAATCCAAGATCCTCAGGTGCCACCACTAGAGATAGAAAAATTAAGACACCAATCAAAATAACCAAAATTCAAGGCAATACAAAAGACCAACCCCAACCATACTCCAACACCCCAGATGCCACCAGCGATCCTCAGGTGCCACCACTAGAGATAGAAAAATTAAGACACCAATCAAAATAACTGTTAGAATTTAAATGTGCACTGAAACATGGTATAGTTTATATTTGATAGAGGATGGACAAGGATAAGATATTTTGAGAAGGTTTATGGGACAAAGATAGTTTCACTAGTTTATAAAGATGGTTATACAATAGTTGAAGGAGGTGTTGGTGAGGGAGCTACATGATGTGATTTTTATGGTAAGCTCCCATACAAAACATGGAGCACTTGCTGCTTTACATAAGCTACCAAAGTCGATAGAGGAAGTTTCCACAGTTCTCCACTACAAATAGCTACTACTATTTTATAGTAACATAAGATGGAGTGTTCACACATAAGAGATGACGTGGATGTCTTCATACAAGTTGGCAGCTTGTTGGTTGTCTTTTCATTGTTTGTTTCTCACGTCCACTAGAGTTGTCTAGATTGGACTGGAGAATTCCATGTCAGAAAATTGGATCACAAATTCCAACACTCCCCCTTGATCCAATTTAGGGATACTCCAGACTTGTGTTATACAGCCTCGGACGTACCTTGAAATTTCTCTTGTAATTTGTTACATGCCTTTTATTCCATCTTCGTTTCACGATCGCTTGTATCCTTTTGTTGGCACACTCACACCTGCTTTAAAATGTCCATGTCTTTTCTTTAATGATGTCCCATATGTCTCAAGGCATCAAAATGCTCTTAGTTGTAGTTGTTAGCTTGGGCTCGGGCTCTGGCTCTTGTAGGCTCTGGCTCTGGCTCCGGCTTTAGTTCTAGCTCTAGCTACGACTCTGGCTCTATTGGCTCTTGCTCGGGCTCTGGCCTTTTTAGTTTAGGATGGTGAGGACAAATGCCCATAACCATCCGATATGCCTAGCTCTGATACCATGTTAGAATTTAAATGTGCGCGAAAGCATGGTATAATTTATATTTGATAGAGGATGGATAAGGATAAGATATTTTGAGAAGGTTTATGGGACAAAGATAGTTTCACTAGCTTATAAAGATGGTTGTACAATAGTTGAAGGAGGTGTTGGTGAGGAAGCTACATGATGTGGTTTTTATGGTAAGCTCCCACACAAAACATGGAGCACTTGCTCCTTTATATAAGCTGCCAAAGTCGGTGGAGGAAGTCTCCACAGTTCTCCACTACAAATAGCTACTATTATTTTATAGTAACATAAGATGAAGTGTTCTAGAACACATAAGAGATGGCGTAGATGACTTCATACAAGTTGGCAGCTTGTTGGTTGTCTTTTCATTGTTTGTTTCTCACGTCCACTAGAGTTGTCCAGATTGGACCGGAGAATTCCATGTCAGAAAATTGGATCACAAATTCCAACAATAAATTCAAGGCTATACAAAAGACCAACCCCAACCATACTTCAACACCCCAGATGCCACCAGCGATCCAATAACGTTCCCAACAGTTGTATGTGAATTCCATACGCTCATAATTAACCCTCTCTTAGCTTGCTGCACCCACACAAATTTCATGGTATAGCTATATCTATTGAGGTTAAGAAACGGACCATAAATTCTTTATTCTGACAAAACAAAAAAAAAATAGATATTCCGTATGATGGTCTCTACTCCCGTGCCTATCCTCCCGTGCCTATCCTCACTGTGAACACTAGCACCACCATGAGCACTGCACTTTTACTAGGACCGCTGCCGACGCCGCTCTTTCTATCAAATGGAATCAATTCGAGTCTCTGATGAAAAAAATACATATCATAAGACCTTACAGAAGCAAAGTGGTCCATGAACTAGAGGGAGCCTCATCTCTAAAATCAAACAAATTCAAGCGACCTAGCACCACGCCTAGTCATGTACATTATCTCCTCGTGTAAAAGTGGGTCTCCGTCATTCAACAGAGAACGGAAGACCACTAGGGATTTGAGAGCCACAGCATATCCGCATGTCTTGCTCAGTCGGCGCCGGTGGCGCGGAAAGACATGCATGAACGTATCCGAGCGAGTATGGAGACAAAATCAAGATCCGACATATGTAATTATCATCCGCAGGATCACCACCGTGGCTCGCGGCTTCCACAATAGCTACTCGGAGCTCTGGAGCCATGTTTCTTGCGACCTTGGCGAGGCCGATGCCTGTCCGGTCCTTGACAGGCCCCCAAAGGGTTTTGCGGATCATGCTCTTGAGACATCTTCACCGTCTCCCCTTATCCCTTGGCCCCTTACCTACCTAAAACGCACAAATAAACTAAATTAGTGAAACTGGACCCAAAAGCAGCATCACTTGAGGAGGACCAAGTGACCAGCTTTCCGGTAATTTCGCAAGACTCGAATCATTTTCGCGGTCGAAGTCAAGTCACCATGCTTTTACTGCGATCAATCATGCGATGAACGAAGTAATCATCAATTATTTCACAACTACGGCCCATCATATGCTTCACTATGCTTAAATATGCTCCGGCGAAGTTAGACCCACCGGTGATCCGTCGCCGAGGCAGCGGGACGGCATCGTCGCCCCGCCGGGCTCAGCTTCTTCGCTTTGTGTTTCGGTCTGCGAAGGTTTACTTCCCTTGCCCTTGACGCGCTGTTTCTGTTCGTCGGATCAAAGCGTTTGTTGCCAGTGGACGGCGATCTGGGCTTCTCGAGGTGGGGTCCACGTCGGGCTTCGGTTCTTTCGGACCTAAAAATTAAAATGACCGGCGTAATTAGAGTAGATGTGTTCGAGAATTAGCAGCAACAACTGCTGTTAGTCTCTTTCGTTTTAATCTTCCAAAACCAAAACCAAAATCATCTACTCTCCATCTCCATGGAATTTCCTATAATAAACCTGCTTAAATTACAAAATACCACAATACGAGGAATTTACATATGAATCCATGAGCTCGGTAATTAAAAAAATAACTCAAGTCTAAAAGAATTATGTAGAAATTACACACACATCCATAAATTATTGAATGATTCCAAGCGTTTCGAATTATAAATGTTGCGAAATTTGCAAAATTTTAAAGTTGATAGCTAAATGTAAGTATCGATGAGCATATTAGTATAATTTATCAAATTTCATATAAATCATATATCTCGACTCCTCACTTAGGAGATTGCAATTTTCTTTTTTCCCTCTTTCCAATCTCGCCCCTAATCTAAGTTTCTACGTCTGCCTCTAACCCTCTCAGCGAAGCCCATTAATTGTCAATGGCCCGAGTATAATACTCTTGTAGAAAGCAAAAATGCGTTCAATCAATGCCAACAAAACTTGTAAACGGAGTTCGTGTTTATGAAAAAGAAAAGGTAAACGCCAACTCCTTAACGATCAACTTTCCTCAAATTCCAAATAAGAGTCTTTCGCGATCTAAAACTCCGTATTTATTTGCAAATCATTATTAGAATTGTCTTCATGGGCAGCCCTAAATAACTATATCCAACCCCATTTCTACTAAAAAGATAACACTGTCCTCAATCTTTCGATTGCAATTTATAATAACTGCCCCTTTCCTTTTCTATTTAGGATAATTACCATGATTAAATATTTCAGATGTCTCATCTTTTAGCATATTAAAGAAAAGTACATTATCAGATACTCCTATAACTATTTTATATGCTCCGTGTAAAATTATCTCGCTAATGGTAAAGACATTTCTTGATATAGTATAAAATTGAAAAGTCTATTTTTCCTTCGTTTGGCTTTTTGCCATCGTTAATATCTAATTGGGAGCACACGTCTTTGTCATGAAAAAAATGAATGAATTGCTCTTAGGACACTTATCTTTTCTTTTGTGTCGCTATACGGATGTTCAATGTATAATTTTAAAGTCTTTTCAATTTTTCCCCTAATAAGGATATCCAATCGGTAATTTTTACATTCAAAACAATAACCGTAATTTGGACAACATCACAATAATTAGAACATGTGAAAGTAACCACGATAAATCATTATGCAATTTTTCTTACGTGGATTGCTTTGTATATGTACCTCTCTATTTTTTGGTTTCGTTTTCTTTACAGTGATTTTCCACTTCTAAAACTTGAGCAACGAGAGGAAGTGCTACGTGTTTTTCTCGGACACATGAGAACTTACTTAGACCTCATCGAGAAGATCCGCTGGACCCGGGATTTTCTTTCTAGGCCGGACCGAATCATCCATTACCGTTGATTTTATAATGTCTTATGTGGGTCCCACAGGTGCCACGACAAAAGTAAAGATTGTGATTCACCTGGTTTGGTGTTTCTTGGTTGAGACAAGTATTTCCTATGGATCGACAAAAACTCGAAGGTATTATGGATGAGTTTAAACTAGAGAAATGCAAAGCCCAACCCTGGGCCCGAACTCAACGAATAAGCTTAGGACAATCTGAAAAAAAGTGTCACATTCGACAATTGGTAGCGAAGGCCCCACAGCAAGTTGGGTCCGACTTGAGCCCATTCAATCATCATCTCTAATCAAAATTTGAAAATAGAGGTGATCAATAGGTGGGTGCCCCGCCTATACACGAAAAATAAAGGGGGCAAGTTTGGGCGATGTGCTTACCTGCCCTACCACAACATTGTCCGGAAACTTTAGTTAAAGGCAGGCTTGGGCAATTCAATGGCGAGTCTAATCCTACTTGAAGCCACTCAATAATCACCTCTAAATGCAATCGAAGTTGGAACCCACGAGTTATCCATCCCTATAAATTCAAAGTCAACATGATTTGTGAGAAACACTAACTAGCAAATCATTATTATAAAGAGATTGGAAGTTGGAACCCACAAGTTATCCATCCATATAAATTCAAAATCAACATGATTTGTGAGAAACCCTAGTTAGCAAACATTAACTAGGGTTTGGTTAGGAATTGTTATATTTTGCATTCTTAGTGTAATTAGGCATTTATTTTATTACACCTTGATTATATCGCATAATTGATTACATTTGTGAATTTTTAATTACATGTGATCAATTTTACTACATTTAAGATTTTGGTAGTCATGATTGTTATTTTAATGATTGCACACTCGCATGATCACTTCACATATTAGTGGATATGTATAAAATCAATCCACACTGCCTGAAAAAAAATCTTTTTATTTCCTCTAAAATGAAGAAGATTAGGTACCAAAATGGCACTAATTGGTTAATTAGCGTAATTAAGTCACCAACTGTAGATTATCTGGTTACATATGAAGTGTATACTCCTATGTTTCACTTGGTTTCTAGCCGACCCCAATAGGTTAGTGGCAACTTCTTTTTACGAAATTCTTAAGAATGCCCCAATGTCACGCGAGGTATGGGTTTGGGAGAGCCCGCGCCTAATCATGAGTTTTAGGCCGTCTTTTAGACAATACCCCTAAACTTGTTCCCTCTCCCGAGAGTAGGTCGTGACCGATACCTACCATCCCTTTACTTGTACACGTATTGACCAATTGGTCAAGAATTTTACTGGCCAAAACTGGTTTCAAATTTGAGAAGTTTACACACATCCGAGTCTTCACTCTACCTCCCCTGAACATTTGGTGCAAAGAAATAGCAAAAAGAAGAATTGATCATGCTCAAAATGTTACGGTAATAAGAATTGATCGGCCCGTGACACTGAGATTAAACTTTATTTGTTGGGGTTTTAGCGATTTTTTACAAGTATCATTTTCAGTATTTTTAATTAGGCAAACTTAGCATGTTGAAGTTATTTATAAAAATAGCTCTATGAACCTGTGAATGCGTCTGCATTGTGTAGAGGGAAGAAAAAATCAAACGGAAGAAGTATATATCTATGAAATCTGCGAGAACTGAAATGTTATTTGTTTTATCTGTATTATTTCTGTATGTGTAGGTTTCCGTCTGTGAGCATGTGTGTTTCAATTGGTGGGAGATGGGTATTTCTGTTTAATTTCTCTTTGGATGGTTATTTGCCGCATGTTTTTGTTTTTTAAAATATATATTTTAGGTTTCCGTCTGGGAGATGGGTATTTCTGCAAATAATTTGTATTTCATAACATCACCTGAAAAGGAAATAAAGGAACATTCCATCACATGACAGTACTCTGTCAGGAGATACTATTGACACCTAGTTTTTCTTTTCCACAAATGCATAATTTTTAAATATATATAAATTTATTATTATTATTAATTTAAAAAATTTTGAGAGAGGCCGGGTCGGGCCGGATCGGACCTGCCTCTTTTCCTTTTCGTCTCTGCGCGGGCCCGGCCTTTTTCACCTTTGGCCCGGCCCGCACCAACTTTTCTCCCTCCTCCATGCCATCTTCGCGTCAAAACTTACAGGAAAAGAAAAGAAAAAAGGTAGCTGGCAGGGGGTCTCTTGGCAGGCGACCTGCAAGAAAAGCAGCAGAGCATAGAAAAGAAAAAAGCAGCAGAAGAGAGAACAGCACAAGGACAGGGGGACGAAGGAGGGGAAGTAAAAAGCAAAAACCAGAGAAAAAACCAGAGAGAGGACCGAGAAGGAGAGGTCAGGGGAAGAGGGAGAGAGAGGACCGGAGAGGAGAAGGGGAGTCTCCGGCACCGTCGCCGCCGCCGCCGACCCTTGCTGCCGCCTCCAAGACCTTCGGAACCCAGTCGCGGTGCAGGGGTCGTTCCACCGGCCTCGACCGATGTCCTAGCCACAGCAGCTGGCAATCCTTGACCTCAGAGGTCGAGGGTTGCGCCCGCTCACCCAGTCGAGGCGGCGCCGTCGCGGCCCTAGTCGGAGGGGCCGCCTATGCCGCCACCGACCACACCTCTCTAGCAATCGCCATCCCCGACGACTGCCGCCGTGCTGGGTCCCTGCCGTGCCAAGTCAGCCCCGTTGCAGCACCAGCCCCGAGCCACCGCGGGATCCTAACGCCATCGCTGCATCAAGTCGCTGTTGCCTCGCCAACGACGCCGCTTGAGCTTGAAAACCACGGCGCCGTCCCCGACGAAGAAGTCCCGACGCCGTTCCTGAGCGACCCACCACGAGATCCACCGCGCAGGGCTGTTGTTGCCTCACCGAGGCACGTCGTCGACCACCGCCGTCTTTGCTTCCCCCGCCGTCGCCTCGCTCTGCTGTTTCGTCACCGAGCCACGCCGCTTCACCGTCGCCCGCCGCCGCTGTTCCGCCACCAGACGCCGTCTCATGGCCGAGCCCCACGCCATCAAGCTTGACGCCCACCCCGGAGATCAACTTGCTGCCGCCGTTTGCTGCGTCGCCGCCACCTTCAACAGCAAGCCGCCGCTTCCCGGCACCGTCCCGACCACCTCCAGCGACCGCCGGTGCCGCTCGTCGCAGCTGCCTCCTTCGGCACCGCGAAGAAGAAGGGGAGAGAGGAGGCACGAACCGGGTCGCGCGAGCCGGGCCGAGTGCAATTCTCGGGTAAGGTTTTTGTCCGCTTGGGCCTATCACGGCGGGCCCTCTGATTGTTGGGCTTTAGTTGGGCCTTTTTTTACAAATCAATTTCTGCTGGGTTGGGCCAAAAATTAAAACGTTGGGTTGGATCTTCTTACCGGGCCGGGCTCGCGCCTCGGGCCCGTTCCGGCCCCCGATTTCGTGACCCGGGTTGGTCCCGACCCGAATCCGACCCGGGTAGTTTTTGTATTATTATATCATTATAATGATATTTTAGATAAAAAATTCCCTAAAAAATTAAAACAATTTCGAAAATCCAAAAAAATGTAGAAAAAAAGATTAAAAAATTAAAACAAAATTTAAAAATTTTGAAAATATATTAAAAATATTTAAAAAATCCAAAAAATGTAGACAAAATATTTTAAAAAATTAAAAAAATTAAAAATAGCTTAAAATATTTAAAAAATAATTTTTGAAAACCCAAAAGAATGTAGGGTTTGGTTAGGAATTGTTATATTTTGCATTCTTAGTGTAATGAGACATTTATTTTATTATACCTTGATTATATCGCACGTTTAATTCGCATATTTGATTATGTTTGTGAATATTTAATTATATATGATCAATTTTACTGCAATTAGGATTTTGGTAGCCATGATTGTTATTTTAATGATTACGCACTCGCATAATCATTTTACATGTTAGTGGATATGTATAAAATCAAAACAAACTACCTGAAAAAAAATCTTTTTTTCTTTAAAATGAACAAGATTAGATACCAAAAAGGCACTAATTGGTTAATTAGCGTAATTAAGTCACCGACTTTAGATTCTCTGATTGCATATGAAGTGTGGCATACTCCCGTGTCTCACTTGGTTTCTAGCCAACCCCAATAGATTAGTGGTAACTTCTTTTTACGAAATTCTTAAGAATGCCCCAATGTCACGCAAGGTATGGGTTTGGGAGAGCCCGCGTCTAATCATGAGTTTTAAGCTGGTCTTTTAGGCAATACCCTAAACTTATTTCCTCTCTTGAGAGTAGGTCGCGATCGATACCTACCATCCCTTTACTTGTACACGTATTGACCAATTGGTCAAAGAATTTTACAGGCCACAACTGGTTTCAAATTTGAGAAGTTTACACACATTCAAGTCTCCACTCTACCTCCCTTGAACATTTGGTGCAAAGAAATAGCAAAAAGAAAAATTGATCGTGCTCAAAATATTACGGTAATAAGAATTGATTGGCCCGTGACACTAAGATTAAACTTTATTTGTTGGGTTCTAGCGATTTTTTACAAGTATCATTTTTAGTATTCTTAATTAGGCAAACTTAATATGTTGAAGTCATTTATAAAAATAGCTCTGTGAACCTGTGAATGTGCATTGCGTAGAGGGATGAAAAAAGCAAACAGAAGAAATATATATTTGTGCAATCTGCGAGAACGGAAATGTTATTTGTTTTATCCGTATTATTTATGTACGTGTAGGTTTTCGTTTGTGAGCATGTGTTTTGGTTGGTGGGAGAGGGGTATTTCTGTTTAATTTCTCTTTCGCTACCATACTCTCATCTTTCCTACTGATAAAAGAGACAGTTTATTCAAAGGCAACATATTACTCGATATGATACTTTTCTTATTAGTTTACCAGAGTCAATCACCTTTTGAGTAGTCTAAAATTTTAGTATGTTTTATCAGGTATCATTGTTGATACCATCATCTGCCACCCTACTAAATTCAATTTTTACCTCACTCGCCATGCTGGGTTTAAGGTGACGTCCATCTCATTTACGTTTGGTGAAACGCACCGATCGAACTCTCTTTTTATGTAGGTCACTAATAAGCCTTTGCACTATGATGTATTACTCGATAAGAACGACTTCTTTGCCGATGCTCTTCAAACCCTCACCCACAATTTGTGCTACACGTAAGTATTTTGTTGCCTTTCTAATTGATTAACCTCATTACCAATATTTATTTTTTGGATCATAGCATATTATTATTTTTGAACTCCAAGACATGCCAGATGCACAACCTCGATCTCATTAAGTTAGGTCAAGATTTGTTATTTTTCTCTATGGACCTTTTCCTTTTTGAATTTTTTGAATTTTTTACTCTTCATTTGATGTTCTGTGCATCCGGCAATGCCCCCATTTATTATTCCCATTTAGCGGCCTTTCGAGCTAGGTATTACATATAGGACATAGAGCCTACTGCCAATTTTGGTTGGACTGAGGTTAAAGAGCAGGTGGAGAAAGTTATGTTTTATTGCTGAATGAAGCTGCTGAAATTAAGCTATAACATCATTCGATTCTTTTTTGTCCTTTTTTTTTTCCCCTCCAAGAATTCTGGTGTCCAACTTCTCCTGTCCAGCGTAAATTTCCTTAAGGAACAGGATCTATATTGGAAGAATTGATGAATGCATGCATGTGATTGAATGACTCAAACACTAGGCATGGGAAATCGATGCAAAACCATGCAAATTACCATCCTCAAATAAGTAGAGTAGAGTCATTTTTTTCCAATTACAACTTTAGCTGGTTTTGTCATAGGCTTGTGAGTCACTTAATTTTAAGCCAAAAATTACCTTCATTGTGATGCAAAAGAGGTACCATACTCTCTTTTTTCCTGCTCATAAAAGTCTATTCAAAGGTAACATACTACACGATATGATACTTTTCTTATTAATTTACCAGAGTTAATAAGCTTTTGAGTAGTCTAGAATTCTAGTATGTTTTATCAGGTACCACTGTTGATAATCTGCCAGCCTACTGAATTTAATTTTTACCTCACTCGCCATGCTGGGTTTAAAGTGACGCCCATCTCCTTTACATTTGGTGAAACGCACAGATTGAACTCTCTTTTTATATAGGTCACTAGTAGGCCTTTGCGGTATGACGTATTACTCAATGAGAACGACTTCTGCGCCGATGTTCTCCAAATCCTCACCAACAATTTGTGCTATATATAAGTATTTTGTTGCCTTTCTAATTGATTAACCTCATTACTAATATTTATTTTTTGGATCATAGCTTATTATTATCCTTAAACTCCACAGACATGCCAGATGCACAACCTCGATCTCATTAGATTAGGTCAAGATTTGTTATTTTTCTCCAAGGACCTTTTCCTCTTTGAATTGTTTAATTTTTTGCTCCTCATTTGATGTTTTGTGTATCCTACAATGCCCTCGTTTATTATCTCCATTTAGCGGCCTTTCGAGCGAGGTATTACATATAGGACATAGAGCCCATTGCCAATTTTGGTCAAATTGAGGTTAAGGAGTAAGTGGAGAACATTATGTTTTATTGTTGAATGAAGCTGCTGGAATTAAGCCATAACATCATTCGATTCCTTTTGGTCCTTTTTTTTTTCCTCCAAGAATTCTAGTGTCCAGCTTCTCCTGTCCAGCGTAGATTTCCTTAATGAACAAGATCTGTATCGGAAGAATTGATGAATGCATGCACGTGATTGAATGACTCAAACACTAGGCATGGGAAATCGATGCAAAACTATGCAAATTACCATCCTCAAATAAGTAGAGTAGAATCATTTTTTCCAATTACAACTTTAGTTGGTTTTGTCATAGGCTTGTGAGTCACTTAATTTTGAGCCAAAAATTACCTTCATTGTGGTACAACCTCTTTCCTGTTGATAAGAGAGACGGTCTATTTAAAGGTAACATACTACACGATATGATACTTTTCTTATTAATTTAAAAGAGTTAATAAGCTTTTGAGTAATCTAAAATTTTAGTATATTTTATCAGGTACCATTGTTGATACTATCATCTGCCACCCTACTGACTTTAACTTTTACCTCACTCACCATGCTGGGTTTAAGGTGACGTCCATCTCCTTTACGTTTGGTGAAACGCACCGATTGAACCCTCTTTTGAAGATTACTAGTAGGCCTTTGCACTATGACGTATTAGTCGATGAGAACGACTTCTTTACCAATGCTCTCCAAATCCTAACCAACAAGTTGTGCGACATATAAGTATTTTGTTGCCTTTCTAATTGATTAACCCCATTACCAATATTTATTTTTTGGGATCATAGCTTATTATTATCTTTGAGCTCCACAGACATGCCAGATGCACAACCTTGGTCTCATAAGGTTAGGTCAAGATTTGCTATTTTTCTTCATGGACCTTTTCCTTTTTGAACTTTTTAATTTTTTGCTCTACATTTGATGTTTTGTGCATCTTGCAATGCCCCAGTTTATTATCCCCATTTAGCAGCCTTTCGAGCAAGGTATAACATATAGGACATGGAGTCCATTGCCAATTTTGGTCGAATTGAGGTTAAGGAGCAGGTGGAGAACGTTATATTTTATTGCTGAATGAAACTACTGGAATTAAGCCATGACATCATTCGATTCCGTTTGGTCATATTTTTTTTTCCTTCAAGAATTCTAGTGTCCAACTTCTCCTGTCCAGCGTAGATTTACTTATGGAACAGGATCTGTACCGGAAGAATTGATGAATGCATGCACGTGATTGAATGACTCAAATACTAGGCATGGGAAATCGATGCAAAACTATGCAAATTATCATCCTCAATTAAGTAGAGTAGAGTCATTTTTCCAATTACAACTTAAGTTGGTTTTGTCATAGGCTTGTGAGTCACTTAATTTTGAGCCAAAAATTACCTTCATTGTGGTGCAAAAGAGGTACCATACTCTCCTCTTTCCTACTGATGAGAGAGACAGTCTATTCAAAGGCAATATACTACACAAGTCAATAAGCTTTTGAGTAGTCTAAAATTTTAATATGTTTTATTAGGTACTATTATTGATACTATCATCTGCCATCCTACTGAATTCAATTTTTACCTCACTTGCCATGTTGGGTTTAAGATGACGCCCACCTCCTTTATATTTGGTGAAACACACCAATTGAACTTTCTTTTTATGTACGTCACTAGTAGGCCTTCGCACTATAACGTATTACTTGATGAGAACGACTTCTTTGCCAATGCTCTCCAAACCCTCACCAACAATTTGTGCTACACATAAGTATTTTGTTGCTTTTATAATCGATTAACCTCATTACCAATATTTATTTTTTGGATCATAACTTATTATTATCTTTGAACTCCACAGGCATGCCAGATGCACAACCTTGGTCTCATTAGCTTAGGTCAAAATTTGTTATTTTTCTCCATAGATCTTTTCCTTTTTGAATTTTTGAATTTTTTACTCCTCATTTGATGTTTTGTGCATCCTGCAATGCCCCCATTTATTATCCCCATTTGGCGGCCTTTCTAGTGAGGTATTACATGTAGGACATGGAGCCTATTGTTAATTTTGGTCAGATTGAGGTTAAGGAGCAGGTGGAGAACATTATGTTTTATTGCTGAATGAAACTGCTGGAATTAAGCTATAACATCATTCGATTCCTTTTGGTCTTTTTTTTTTTTTTTTTTTTTGCTTCCAAGAATTTTAGTATCTAACTTCTCCTGTACAGCATAGATTTACTTAAGGAACAGGATCTGTACCAGAAGAATTGATGAATGCATGCACGTGATTGAATGACTCAACTACTAGGCATGGGAAATTGATGCAAAACTATGCAAATTGTCATCCTCAAATAAGCAGAGTAGATTCATTTTTTCCAATTACAACTTAAGTTGGTTTTGTCATAGGCTTTTGAGTCACTTAATTTTGAGCCAAAAATTACCTTCATTGTGGTGCAAAAGAGGTACTATACTCTCCTCTTTCCTACTGATGAGAGAGACAGTCTATTCAAAGGCAATATACTACACAAGTCAATCAGCTTTTGAGTAGTCTAGAATTTTAGTATGTTTTATTAGGTACTATTGTTGATACTATCATCTGCCATCCTACTGAATTCAATTTTTACCTCACTCGCCATGTTGGGTTTAAGGTGACACCCATCTCCTTTACGTTTGGTGAAACGCACCAATTGAACTCTCTTTTTATGTATGTCACTAGTAGGCCTTTGCACTATAACGTATTACACGATGAGAACGACTTCTTTGCCTATGCTCTCCAAACCCTCACCAACAATTTGTGCTACACATAAGTATTTTGTTGCTTTTATAATCGATTAACCTCATTACCAATATTTATTTTTTGGATCATAACTTATTATTATCTTTGAACTCCACAGGCATGCCAGATGCACAACCTCGGTCTGGTTAGGTCAAAATTTGTTATTTTTCTCCATAGACCTTTTCCTTTTTGAATTTTTTACTCCTTATTTGATGTTTTGTGCATCCTGCAATGCCCCCGTTTATTATCTTCATTTAGCGGCTTTTCGAGCAAGGTATTACATGTAGGACATGGAGCCTATTGCCAATTTTGGTCAGATTGAGGTTAAGGAGCAGGTGGAGAACGTTATGTTTTATTGCTGAATGAAGCTGCTGGAATTAAGCCATAACATCATTTGATTCCTTTTGGTCCTATTTTTTTTTTCTTCCAAGAATTTTAGTGTCCAACTTCTCCTGTCCAGCGTAAATTTACTTAAGGAACAGGATCTATACCGGAAGAATTGATGAATGCATGCACGTGATTGAATGACTCAAATACTAGGCATGGGAAATTGATGCAAAACTACGCAAATTATCATCCTCAAATAAGTAGGGTAGAGTCATTTTTTTCCAATTACAACTTAAGTTAATTTTGTCTAGGCTTGTGAGTCACTTAATTTTGAGCCAAAAATTACCTTCATTGTGGTGCAAAAGAGGTACCATACTCTCCTCTTTCCTACTGATGAGAGAGAGAGTCTATTCAAAAGCAATATACTACACAAGTCAATCAGCTTTTGAGTAGTCTAGAATTTTAGTATGTTTTATTAGGTACTATTGTGGATACTATCATCTGCCATCCTACTTAATTCAATTTTTACCTCACTAGCCATGTTGGGTTTAAGGTCACGCCCATCTCCTTTACGTTTGGTGAAACGCACCAATTGAACTCTCTTTTTATGTACCTCACTAGTAGGCCTTTGCACTATAACGTATTACTCGATGAGAACGACTTCTTTGCCCATGCTCTCCAAACCTTCACTAACAATTTGTGCTACACATAAGTATTTTGTTGCTTTTATAATCGATTAACCTCATTACCAATATTTATTTTTTGGATCATAACTTATTATTATCTTTGAATTCCACAGGCATGCCAGATGCACAACCTCGGTCTCATTAGGTTAGATCAAAATTTGTTATTTTTCTCTGTGGACCTTTTCCTTTTTGAATTTTTGAATTTTTTACTCCTCATTTGATGTTTTGTGCATCCTGCAATACCCCCGTTTATTATCCCCATTTAGCGGCCTTTCGAGCGAGGTATTACATGTAGGACATGGAGCCTATTGCTAATTTTGGTTGGATTGAGGTTAAGGAGCAAGTGGAGAACGTTATGTTTTATTGCTGAATGAAGCTGCTGGAATTAAGCCATGACATCATTCGATTCCTTTTGGTCCCATTTTCGCCAATGAACTAGAACATCATGACAAAAGATTAGCGATACAATTGTAACTACATGAGATAGATATTGAGGTTTGACAGGATAAAATAGCAGTTGCTACATTTTTTTTTTTTTTTTTTTTTTTTTGGCACCAAGCAGTTGCTACATTAAAAGAAACATAAGTCGCCGGAGAATCCATATAATCAATTAAAATGACACAAGTCAATCACGGAAGAAAAGAAATGACAGGATTATATGCAGCCCAAGGCTGAAATTCACACATTATGTATGTTCATGCTGTTAATGGTGCGAATAATAATCATTCTACCTAGAAATTGATTTCTAGAAGAGAAATATATTTTTCTTTTTCTATTTCTAGATGGGTTTTTAAACAAAAATCTATATTTGATAATGACGCAAAATTTCTGCTCCTAAATAAAATTTCGAATGCAAAATTTCTCCTTCCCAAGGGGCAACAGATGGTGATGGCGGCAACGGATAGTGGCGGCCAACAACCGGCGGCATCCTGTAGTCGGCAACTGACGATCGGTGACCAACGGCAGACAGTGGGCGGCGGTAGTGGGTGGGTGCCCAACTAGTAGAGAAGACAAGCAATGAAAAAAGTTTTTATACAAAAATGAAAAGTGAAATTTTCTTATAGGAAAATGAAATTGCATCACCAAATGGATTTATATCCTGAAAGAAGTCTGGAATAGAAAAATTGCTCCGGTTATCATGTGCATCCTAAGAGTGAACTAGTAGGGTTCTAGAAATTTTTACCGAAAAAGTGGGTGTGCAAGTCATTTGTAAGATAAACTTCTCGAGGGGCGGCGAACTTTTGCGTATTTTCGCTATCTAGGGAGCTCCCTCATGGTGCGCTGCGATAGGAACATCAGATGCAGACATTCCAAGGGCGGAAGAAACAATCCGCTCGCCTCTGTTAACGACAGCACCTAGGCATGTAAGTCGTAGTGGAAGAAGCAAAAACTAATCACTTTTAATTCTTCAAGCACTAAAGAAGTTCATTCATAAGACATGCCTGCAGTTCCAGCGATGTCTCACAATAGCCGACAGACTAGACAAATGAGCAAACATCCAGCAAATGCTTCTCAAGAAAAAAATTTCATGGCACTTCAGATTTTACTCTTATAAAAGTTTGAATGTATTGCTGGATCCACAATGACAATATCACGTTAAGATGTCCTACTACAAAAGGAAAAAAAAAAAAAAAAAAAAAGCCTCATCCAGCAAGAATTCATTTCTTTGAACTAACAATTTATGAGCATGGCATCACCAAACACAAATAAACACTATCACAATCTATTCTAAGCAAATGGCAGAATCTGTAACGAATGTCCACAACTTGAACTAGAAATAACAAAGCTCAAAATTAAATAAACTACCTGGCACCTGAAGGTCATTGGCTTCCCATCACCAAATTCATGACATGATACATACTCTAGGAAGCCCCTTGACAAGATCGCAATGAGCCTGTACTTGACCAATTGCATAAATTTTTACACCGAAATTTAAGTTAGCCTTAATCAAGGAAGAAACTTTATCTACTTTGAACTTTCCCTTCCCAGAATTGCCCAACATGTGCAACTTGGGAAGGTGAGGAGCTGAAATTTTCAGGATCAAATCTTGACCATAAACAAATTTGGGAGAATCGACCAACAACTCTCTCAAATCTCTTGATTCTAATGTGCTCGAAGCCCAGTAACCTTTTAACTCAAAGAATTCTAGAACAGAGAAGCCGTTCAAAACTCTCGTGATCGCATTATCCTCCAACCCCGCATCATCAGTGCTCAATCTCTTGAGTGAACACCAATTCACAGCGCCCATCATCGAAAAAATCATTAGTCTGGTACTAGATGTAGCCTTTCCTCTGGGTAAGATGCCTAATATTTATAACGCTATCTGGTAGTTAAAGGTCGAGAGCACACATGAAAATTCACCGTGGTGCAGCGGAAAAAGAATTGCGGCAGCGATAAATGTTATCGTTGCGCAGGGTGATCGACACCCCTTCGCCTCGTCTTCGACAGCAAAGCGGAGCCACCTATCATTCCTTGACTGGTGGAAGGATGCGAGACAGGGAGCGTAAAAGAGGAAGCTCTTCACCTTTATTGCAGCGCAGCGTAACAGCACCGCGTCCAAAATAGCCACGAAACACCTCAGTTAAATGCCAATTGATCACTCACTTCTAGCATGCCCTATGCATTCCCTTCTTTGTTTCAACAGACGTGATTGACTGACCAAAAAAAAAAAAACAGACGTGATTGCAATTGAGACGTTTCTAGTAAGTATCGTTTCTATTTTCTAAATTTCCTTTTTAATTTGATTCATTCATTTTCTTGTTTAATTTAAAGGATCCCAACAAGTGGGACTTTGACTGAAGCACGCTGCAAATTGATTTCAACAAGTGAGGGTAGCAATTCTTGTCGATTTTCATTTTTATGTCCAAGAACAAAAGACCTTGGAGCAGATGATGATTGCATGCATGAACTAAATATTACATGCAAATGTCCTAGTTACAATGCTTATATTCATAGATGTAGCGAACGAGATAAAATAAATATAACGTCGATTAGCGAAATGCTTGCTTCTCAACACGTTAGAATGATTGTCATAAAATATGGCGATTCAAATAGTGATATGAGTGATTAATGCATTCCCATTTTTCTTTTTTTCTTTTTTTATATTATAGTGAAGTGAGTGAAGTTGTGCATAACATTTGCAGCTATTAGAGTACATAATATCTGTGCTCACATGATATCTAGCAATAAAAACATTCCTTGTTGGATAAGCGATTCATTAATGCACACATATCAAATTAATTGGGAAGGACACGGGCCTTAACTCGGCCCAATTAGATCAACTCAAGCATCGGATAAACCCACGATGCTGGTAACCTGGAAACTGGATTTCTACAAACATTTTTAACTTTTGACACAAAAATTGTGATTGGTCACGTGTTGAAGCTAGACGTGAAATACTTTTCAAGGACTACTTTGTGCAGGAGAGTTTTTCGAGCAAAATATCTGTGCTTTCTAGTGCTTCCATAAATGTAAATGGGGTCGGCAATCCACCCCAGCTACACTTGCTGCAATCATCAAGAATATTGTGACCCACGCGCTCTTCCTCCCGAAGACCCTCTGAACTCTCTGATGGCCTCAAAACCCGAGTACCGCGAATATAAAAAAACAGGTAGGTGAACTCTTTACGTGGAACAATAAAAATGTTGACGGTTATTGTGGCTCTTTTTTCTGAGCTACCGAAGCATAGACATGTACATGGTCGTCGTCGTGATTACGCTGCGGACGCTAGTGTGTCGCCGCTTCCATCCTCGTCAAGAACAGAGAACATCATTTGTTGTTGTTGTTGCCTCGATAATTTCTAAAAACTCGATATGTTTACTATTTTGGAAATCAATTGCTAGAAATTGAAGATTTAGCCCCCTAAATTTTCATTTTTGTTAGGTAAATTTGTGTTACCAAGGCCAACCATTTTTTTCCTCCGAGATACATATGAGAGTGTGTTACCTTTTACACAATTCTTGATTCTAAATCATTCCTTCTCTTGAGATCCGGTCAAATTGAAAAAGGAAAAATCATCTATCAACGAATTCCAATCAATTGGAAAGTGAAGCAAGCAAAGCACTGCAAAGTCGCCGTTACGGTGGAGTTAAAGTTGCTTTCTGGCCATCCATAGATCGCGTCAATTATTAAGCTTGGTGTCATATTAACTTCACATTGCCAAGGCTTCGCTAACTTTGAATTCCCAACTCTTGAAATAATTGTCCCTCTCTTTCTCTCCCTATGTCTCTCTTTATTTACATTTTATATTTTCTTGACTATTTCTCTGTTTTTTTTTTGTCAGTCCTACTCTATACCTATTCTATACTCACTCTCAGACTTTTGCCCTGTCTCTTGCAGGGCATGGACGTCGAAACCCACTCCTGAAACTTGCGCGTCCCCACCCCATCCCTCCCTGAGAAGGTGAGGGTTTGAACCCCTCAACTCTGGTTGAGTTATGAGCATTTGAATGTTCATTAACATAAAAGAAGATATACAAAAGGAAACTCGATGGAACTCATCTCTTTCAAGAATACATTGGTGGTGCTCAACCAATTCAATTAGTTCAACTAGTCGATTGGTTAGACCGATTCAACTGTTGATCAGTCAATTAGGTTCGTTGTCGAGTCGGATTGAGTCGAGTTGCTGATCGAGTCGGATCTCTAATCGGATTGGCTGGTGACATCATTGGGTTGGGCTACCGATCCAGGTTGCTAACGTCATTGAGGACATCAGTGCCCTAGGCACCGATTCGCACGTGGCCGCTAACGCCACAGCTTCTAGCCGCATGTGGAGGCACGTCCTGCATCTTTTGACGACGTGCCATCTGCCGTTTTGATCGTCTCAACAAGTTCTTTCATCCCATGTGATCAAAATTGATTGGAAAATAAATCATAAATTAATCGGTTCGTAAGTTACCTTTCTGTTTGTAAGAATACTTTCTGTTGTTTCACGAATCATATGCCCTGTTTGTAAATCAGAGTTTCTATGTACTAATTTTTCCCTTTTGTGTCGTAATAGATAATTAAGGTCCGTATATTACCTTTCCTATTTGTAGAAGGCAGGTCCGTTTCTCGTTGTGGTAAGCAATTAATGATGTTTGTAGATTTTTCTTTCGACTTGTGAAGTACTGTCCATTCCGAATATAACATTTACTTCGTTAGTTACCGATAAATACCACGCGTAAATTACCATTCCATACTAAATTGCATGCACCTTTCGATGTAATAGAGGACCTTAGGCCCTGTTTGGTAACATGCCCAACAGTGACTGATTCTGATTTTTTGTTCTCAGAATTAGTTTGGGATGAGAATCGCGTTTGGTAAAATTTTTGTTCCCAGGAACAAATTTATTCCAGAATCAGTTTGGAACAAGATTCGAGAATTAAAAAAAAAAAAAAGTTGATTCTGTGTCCGAGAATCAAAAAAAAAATCAACACAATAAAATTTTTCTTCTTCCCTTTTGCCATCTCACGACCGCCGCCGCCCACCGCACACCGGTCCGGTGAGCTCACCGCCACCGGCGAGCTCGCCAGCCACCTAGCGAGGCCGAGCCTTGCCGGTGGACAGGCGAGCCTTGTCAAGGCTGGGCGAGTTATCTGCCAAGTAAAATAATCTTGAAACCCTCTTAAAGCACATGACAAAAAAGAAACGTAAATATTTTGCAGGAGTAGCGACGAAAACGAACAACCTTTTCCTATCAATGTAAAAATCCATAATCCAAACACAACTCAAAAAGAAACAAAATGACAATTTGGATTATTCATCACCCATCCTCTATCGCGAAAGAATAGAAAAAAGGTTAAAAGTATGGCAGTTGCTGCAACAACACCCACGATAGAAATGCATAATAGAGATAGGGATGTGACGCTTATGCTGGTCTCGGTGAAGCGTCACATCCCTATCTCTATTATGCATTTCTATCCTGGGTGTTGTTGCAGCAACTGCCATACTTTTAACCTTTTTCTATCCTTTCGCGATAGAGGATAGGTGATGAATAATCCAAATTGTCCTTTTGTTTCTTTTTGAGTTGTGTTTGGATTCTGGATTTTTACATTGATAAGAAAAGGTTGTCCGTTTTCGTCGCTACTCCTGCAAATTATTTTACGTTTCTTTTTTGTCATGTGCTTTAAGAGGGTTTCAAGATTATTTTACTTGGGAGATGACTCGGTTTTAAGCAGGTGATGATGTTTTTGCAGGGGAGGATGAACCATTGCTTGAAATTAATTTTTCCCTTTCACCCTTGTTGGAGCTCATGGCAACAATATCATATGAAGATTAGAAATTTTGGAAATAATGAATTCTAGCTTAATATGCAACATCACTTTTGAACTTTTAATTTGTTGTGGTTCGTAGAATTTTCATATAATTTATAGGTTAAATTGAATATATATAAAAAAAATTCGAGAATTGCATTGTACACAGTAGAATTCATTATTCATATGTGTTATTCTCCCTTTTGTTTCTCAGTGGGGACCAGTAATCGAGTTAAATAAGTATCTAGTAGTAGCCTAGAGCAGAGTCTATTTTTCTTTCTGGTCAAAAGAGCAAGGTCTTTTTGACTCGGCGTCTCTTCAAGCTGCTTTAATGTTCACCATAAATGCTCGCAGATAAATGATGAGATCATTTGCATGATACGAGGAGCGTCTGCAGCGTCAGCAGTCAATAGAACAGAGAAGGCTCGAACGTTGTCCCGTGCTCGTCTCATGGGACCGGGACCTTCAAAACTACGTTCGTCGCTAGAACTTACTATTTAGATGAGTTCAGATAGCCCGTAAACGATGCACACCATGTTCTGAGAGAAAATCACGTTAGTAACCAGCTGCTCGAAAGATCAACAGCTCTGGTAACTTCATCAGCTCTGTAATTTCTGCGAATGAAGGCCAAAGGATGAGGGCACTAAAGGCTTGTGAAAACCTGTAGTGCCCTCGTCCTTTCGCTTCCCATAACAGGTGTGCTTCTTTGCGTCTCTGTGTGTCACCAGCGTTTTCTCATGAATCTCCTGATCTCTCCACGAATGGGCTCTCATGAATATCATCCTCTCTGCATGCTTTTGTCTGTTCATCAACAATCTGTCTCTCGTCCTGCGTCTTTGTGTGCGTGTGCTTTGTGTGAAGAGTCGGAGTTGTGTACTGTAGATGCTGCTTTGTCAACTGTCTGTTCATCAACAATCTGTCTCTCGTCCTGCGTCTTTGTGTGCGTGTGCTTTGTGTGAAGAGTCGGAGTTGTGTACTGGAGGGAGTCCATAGCGTCCGGCAAGTATGGTCCCTACCTGCATACCAACAAACCTGAAATTTCCACCTGTCAGTATCTTGGCTTTGATATGACTTCAAATGGTTACCTCATTGTGCAATGCCAAATTGCAAGTGGGCAGGGCAAGTGCCATTTTCTCCAACTTTGTCTCCGCCGTCGAGAGGCCTCGAGAGGCCTTGACCGCCATTTCAGGTGCAATGGCAAAAGAAGAAGGACATACTCTAGCGGCATCCCTTTTTTCTTCCGTCGTTGCAGCTGAGAAGGCAGATGAGTGCGTTGGGTACGAGAGGGCCTCCCTGAGAGCCCTAAGCCCCTCATGCGCGGTGAATTTATAGGGGAAAAGGGAGAGAGAGTCAGCAGCTCGGACAATTCCAAGGGTAAAAGGGAGGAGAGCCGACAATTCCCAAAGCTAATTTGTACTAGGGGGTATGGGCGCAGGTACGGGAAAGGGGAGAGAGAGGAGCGTAGGGAGGGGAGGGAGAGAGAGTCAGCAGCTCCCCCTTGGACAATTCCAAGGGTAAAGGAGGGGAGTGAACAATTCCCAAAGCTAATTTTTACTAGGGATATGGGTTGAAGTATCGGGAAGGGAGAGAGAGGAGGGTGGGGGAAAGGGAGAGAGAGTCAGCGTCAGCAGCTCCCCGTTGTACAATTCCAAGGGTAAAAATTTGGGGGGCAAGGACTACATCGGAATCATCTCCCCCTTGGACACAAAAAAAAAAAATAATAATAAAGATCAGTCTTTTTGGATGGGGACCGGTCGTACGCATCCCTCCAAATTATTATGAACATTCTTCTTTTTCTTCCTGGGGTGTTTTGTGTGTGTATGTGTGTGGGGATCCTTCAGTTACAGGATTAGAAGGCTTCAAATCTAATCTATGGGGGCATGGGCGTTGTTATGTCTGCTACTCCCTCGGGAAGGAATGAGAGTGAATGGAGGTTTGTCATCATCTTTGCTGACGTCCGAAAGAAAGTGAGGGGCCTACAAAGCTAGGGATATGGGCGTATTGCATGCTTCTCTCTCTCTCTCTCTCTCTCTCTCTCTCTCTCCACAAATACTCAGCTCATGAACTTCTTGTTCTCTTGAAATCAGGCATACGATTGTGACAAAAAAGAAAAAAATATAGAGAGGATCGAAAAAAAAAAAAAAAAACACGTAGAAAGTTGCCTCATGCCTTCGAATCAATTATTGCACTTATAGAAATTTGACAGAAAAACTCCATCTTGCCACCCCAAGGATGATCAAACAAGGCAAAAATTTAGCAATAAAATCGAATATTAGCAAAAATATGATAAAGAATCCAAAAAGAAAAAAGCTCACAGATTAAATGTAACATTTGTGTAACTCTTGCTCTTTGGCGAACATGTGAAGGAAAAAAAAAAGAAGGAAAAGAAAAAAAAAAAAAAAAAAAAAAAAAAAAGCAAAAAGTAAACCTGCTCTCAGTGTCTTTTATCAGCTTTTTGGGTTGATGTTGAAGCTGTCTTTTGTTTTTCTCTCTTTTTCTACCTCATTTTAAGCAAATGCGACGACGTTATGGTAAAATTCCTTCACTATGGCGAAAGTAATTATTTATTTTAGGGATATGTGCAGCACAAGTCCTAAAACTTGCAAGGAAAGTGCAATTGAGTCCTAAAATTTACAAAAAGTGCAATTAAGTCCTAAAACTTGTCAACTTGGTTCAATTCAGTCCTAAAGTTAACACCGTTAGTTTTTCCGTTAAAAATTGCCGACGTGGCGCGACGTGACATTTTAAATTATTTTTTATTATACACATGGCTTTTAATATTATTTTTATTATTATTTAAATTAGATTTAAAAAAAAGAAAAGGAAAAATTAAATTTATTTAAAAAAGAAAACTGTGCAAAAAAAAAAAAAAAAAAAAGGAGCATCGATGGTGCTCCGCCGCCGCCCATCGCCGGCCCTCCGGCGTTGGGCGGCGGTGGAAACCACCCGTGCACGCACCGCCCTCTTTTTTTTTTTTTTTTGTTGATTTTCCTTTTAGTTTTTAATCTAATTTTTAAAGATTTTAAATATAATATTTTAATTTTTAAATCTATTTTTTTAAAAAATGAATAAAAATAATTAAAAAAAATCTACGTGGAAAATAAAAAACAATTTAAAATGCCACGTCAGCGCCACGTCAGCAATTTTTAACGGAAAATCTAACGGTGTTAACTTTAGGACTGAATTGAACCAAGTTGACAAGTTTTAGGACTTGATTGCACTTTTTGTAAGTTTTAGGACTCAATTGCACTTTCCTTGCAAGTTTTAGGACTTGTGTTGCACATATCCCATTATTTTACCAGCAAAAAGGTGCAGATGTCCGCAGACTTCATCATATTTTGACCTGCCTTGCTGCTTATTTAGAGAAAAAATACATCCGGTAAATGCCTTCTGACGGATCTTTTTACGCATTTCGCATCATCTCTCCCAAATTTCTACTAGTAATCTTCTGCTAATATTGTTGCAGAGAACTCCAACTACGGTCGAAACAAAAATCAAATTTAGGCAATAGAAAAGAAGAACTGAAAATCAGGTAGGCGAAAAGGGGCTGAAAAACAACCCACCTGTTTTTTTTTTTTTTTTTTTTTTTTTTGGTAAAGACAACCCACCTGTTTTTTTTTTTTTTTTTTTTTGGTAAAGACAACCCACCTGTTTTTTGTCGCATTAAAACCCAAAAAAGAACTCGTCTTCAAACAAGATAAGCAGATCTGGAAAAAAGGAGGAAAAGAAAAGAAAAGATAAGATATTAAGGACAAAAATTGTTGATAATACCGAGTGGAGGCTTCTATTACTCTCATGCCCCTTCCCGATGGTATCATTTGCTGGATTGCACGGGCCCATGGAATTTGGCCATGTCTGTAGGTGCTGCCAACTTCCAATCACCCTCGTTTTCATTCAATCAATAGATATAGAATCCTTCCGTATTTCCATTCTTTGGCTTGGTCATCTCCCTACGTAGTCTTTTTAAATTCGCAGGATGAACAGAAAGCTAACATTAAATAAAAATATCTCAACCTAAAACATGAATACAGTCCCAGACGTTCCATTTCGGGGAGAGAGACGCCAATAATCCACAGGAAGCACATGAAAGGAGGACCCGTCAGGAGAGGCACCATATACACATTCTGAAAGGCCACTTGCAACTGTACACAGGCTTGATCGGTTAATCATCATCCGAAGCAAGCTTTTGCTTCCTCCATCTGTAAGCAGCTTTCAAGATTTTTGAAATTTGCGGTCTGGGTCTCTCCCGGGAACAGGTAGTCTATGCATAATCCTCGTACCTGAAATTCAAGCATGTCAGACAAGATCGGTAACGAATAGAGACCGCAAAAATAGGTACGCCATGCATCAAACACGTCACGGCACAGCTAGGAGTAGCATTGGCTCGACAAGTTTCTACACCAGCGATTGGCCCGGGAATAGAAAATACATAGGCACTGGTGCACAAAGAACTGCACTGAATTGAAAAACGAGTCTATTATGTTCCCAGTGAACAATCAAATAAATACCTCTGCCAAAGAAGCACAAAGATAGTAACTGATTCGCAATGCTTCTTAAAAGATACATAAAATGGATTGTTGAGATTTTGACTAAAAAGGTGTTTGGTAATGCTTTTGTTTTCCATAACAATTTCTGATAAAAAATTATTCTTTTTATTCTATTACTATGAACAATTTCTAAGTATTTCTTTACCAAAAAAAAAAAAATAATTTCTAAGTATTTTAAGTCATTTGGTAACTGTCCAAAATTTCAATTTCCGAAATAGAATTGCGTTTGGTACCATACTCAAAATTTTTACTTCAAATCATTTTCTTTTAATTTTTAAATAATTTTATTACTTTTTTCCTTTTTTTCTTCTTTTCTTTTTTTCCTTCTTCTTCTTCAAGGTTGCTAGTCGCCAGCCTTGGAATGATTGGTGACTGGCTAGACAAGGGCCGCAACCTCATTGAAGAGTCGTCAACCCTCAGCAAGGCCGTGCCTCATTGGTCGAGCCTTGCTAGGGTTAGGCGAGCCTCGCCGGTGGTCAGGGGAGGCCCACTTCGCCACCGACGACCAGTAGCGAACCAGGGGGGGCGACGGTGGAGGGCGGCAGCAGCAATGGTGGTGGTTGAAGAAGAAGAGAGAGGGAAGAAGAACAAGAAGAAAGAAGAGAAAATTGAAAAAATATGTTGGCTTGATTCTGGAATTGTTCCAGAGAACAAATAATCGACTTTTTATTTTATTTTTCGATGCTACTTCAAATCTATTCCGGGGAATAAATTTGTTCCTAAAAATAAAAAATTTACCAAATGGGTTTCTGTTCCAAATTTACTCCCGGAAATATAAAAAAAAAAAAAAAAAAAAATCACTATTTGGCAAGTTGCTAAATAGACCATAATACTTAACTACGTATATGTTTTACAGCTAGACAATTTTTACGGATTAGGAAAGACTTAGCTAAGCACATAATCTTTGCATTTTGATTTGATTACAAGAAAATCCATTCTATATTAGGACAGCAGAAATACATATATATCATTAACTAGAGCTGAGACATGAAGTCACGCAGCTTGCCCCATCATTGGAACTATGCTTCCTTGGAGACAGAAGCCTAGATCATTTAGAGTCAGTGTAGGGCTTGCAAAACATTGGGATACCATGAGATAGAAGTTAAAGGACGCACTTCGTACGTATGTGTAGGGTCTACAATACAAGTATGGCAATATTATCTTATATTTTTTTTTTGGTCAAGAACTGCAACTTCAAAGAAAATGAAGATTCATGTCCGAACAAGATTGTTATGTGGAATATGCATGATTGTAACTATATTAGACACTTAAGTTGTGCAGGATTTGGTCTCTCAGAAGACGTTTTATCTTTTATGGATAGCAAAGCAAGAGAATAATTTTGCATATCATTACTCGAAAATTCATTGTTAACTGAAAAAGGCAATTATGCGGTTTTCTGTATAACAGTCTGTGCGACAAGAAAGTGTTGACTTCTTCAAAAAAACAAAAAAAATGTTAATCAATCACTTCGGTTGACATATAATAGAACTGGCCTCGTGTTTGTTCGTCTTGTGACATGTAGGGCTCTGCTTTTGATTGGAAAAAAGAAATGAAAACAAATCAGATTTTCCCTTCAAATATTGGATGATGATTTACGGTGATGCCGTGTTATCACGTTCATATGAATTGCGCACTTAAATGTTAGATAATAATTGAAGAACAAGGAAACTTTCCAAAATTAAACGCTCCTGATTAATATTCATCATTTTTTCTCTTTTCATTTCTTGTAATCTTTTGGTGTGCTTACAAAAAGTGAAAAATAATTTTGTCGTCTACAAAAATGTTTTAGACAAATTGTCAACGATAATAAAAATATTTTCAATTGATTAATAATTTCAAGCGATACAAACGATTGTTGTGAAGAGAATATTTGACAAATCATTTATTTATTTATTTTTACTAAAAAAAGAAAAAGAAAATAAGAGGACATTCCAGTCGTTATGCATAATCCAATGGCATTCAACAGTAACAACAGTAATAAGCCACACAAAAAGGGGTAATTCCATAGAGACAAATCCTCATCCACATCCACGCCGGTCCTCACTCCCGTGTCAGTCTCTCTCTCCCCCGCCCGTTATTGTGTTTACAATAAGGACATCTCAGTCGGATAGACCAACGAGCAAAGCATGAATCAAGGACAGCACTATGGCTGGCAGTGGGTAAGTGGATACCCAACAGACGACGGTCGAAAACCAATCAAAGACAAGATATGCTAAACATCACAATAAGGACATCTTGGTCGACAAGCATCGAATGCAGCGAAGAGAAGAAATGAGTGACAACAGAAGTCAGTTACCTACCCAGCTGGACCGTCCTCAGCCAAAATCTGTCTCCTTTTCTTCAGCTTCTTCGGCAAATTAGGCTGGACAATGCCAGCATCACCAAGCTCAACAAAACTGCTCTCCATGTTTAGCCACACTTCCGATATCATTGCCCTTTCTTCTTTAAGTCCGTAAGCTGATGTTCTGAAGTAATTGATGGCTCTTTGGAAGACTCCCGATGCATTTTCAAAGAGGATGTAAGTATTTGTCAATACTCGAACCACAAAGGGGAAACACCTCGGTCAATTGCCAATTGATCACTCACTTCTAGCATGCCGTATGCATTCCCTTCTTTGTTCCAACAAACGTGATTGCAATTGATCTTCCGACATATCCGAATTTAAGGCATCCATGGCTGATCCACACTTTCAGGTGGTTAGTCCAATCTAATAATCTCCCATAAAGCTCCCTCCCTCGTTTGTCGAAATTCACCCTCACATATCTCAAAATCAATGTATGCCTGTTATCAAAAGACAACTAAGTTACTGCTAGATATTATCCCAACTAGATAACACATATCGAATTCTGTGATTCATCATAATTGCCTCTACAGTCAATAACTTGGAACGTTAGGACCCTAAAATTTTAATATCATATCGAGGACAGGCCACGTAAAAGCTTTATTTAAAAAAGAAACCGTGCATCTCGAATATTGTACTGGCAATAAACTAATATAGAGAACATCAGAATAAAAGGGGATAAGAAGGGACTGAAACACCACCCTATGGGATCCATGTAAAGACACGTGCTTTTAAAGTGGTTGTAAGCCTTTAAGACGAGAAATGGAAAGATAAGGACAATGGTAAACATGCATTAAGATCTAGGTAGAATTGACACGGACACGCGACACGCGACACAACACGACACGACACGCCGACACGTCATTTTTTAAAAATAGAGAATTTCGACACGTTCCGACACGTTATATATTAAATATATTTTTATATATAAATACATAAATAAATAATAATAATAATAACCTAGAATTAATTTACACAAAAAATATTAAATAATATCATTCATTATTTTAATTTGTTACAATAATACACAAAACTCAGAGGAAAAAAACATTGTTTGAAAAAAATGCTGAAATGATATTTTTAAATTTATTTATTTATCATATATAGCATTTTTATTACTTCTTTCATAGTAAAAGACTTTTAAAAAAATAAAAAAATTCTAAAAGACAAAACTGAGAAAAAAAATATTGACCCCATGCGTGTATATTTATAGCAATTTTATTACTTCTTTTATTACTTCTTTTGTGTATATTTATATTTTGACCCCTCAAGTATTAGAAATTTTAAAAATTGACCCCGTGCGTGTCGGAGTCGCGTGTCGGAATTCTAGACTCGCGTGTCTGAGCGTGTCGGAGAGAGTTGACCACGTGTCGGATTTTTCGACACTCGTTGACTGTGTGTCAAAGCGTGTCGGGACGTGTCGGAACGTGTTGGACACGTGTCGGAGTGTCGGACACGACACGGAGGCTTCCGGAGAGTGTCCGTGCTACATAGATTAAGATCACGCTGAGGCAAAATCGATGGCATGCATCCATTACAAGATAACCAAAAGGCCACGAGTTTGAGAGAAGGACCCGAGGCTAACTCAATTGTATATCAGCGGGGGCTTCGAATGAATCAAAGAGACCCGCACATATTATTGTGAGTTCCTTCCAGCATTCGATCCATAGTTTTACGTTTGTTTTAAAATATGTTCAGCGAATATGTTGGAGTTATTGAATAGCATATTACATTTCACTTTCAAGGGTATCTCTCACATAAACTCAAACATGCTTTTACTATACGAGTTAAATATGAGTAGTTTCACAACAAATCGACTTGTAACTTGTTTTGTACTTTCTCAACTAAAACATTAGCCCACAAGAACTTTGCATAATTATTCATCAGTTGACTCAAATTAACAGCTATCACTCCTAGCCATATAGACCACGAGACCCTTCATTGTTTGTTTGTCTAATTAGGCCCTAAACCATTGTAATTTTAATTTCTCACCCTTCAATTTTATTTTAAAGACTTTTTTACCTCATCACATAACCAAAGAACAAAGAATTACCTCATTTTACAATGCCGATTTGCAAGTTTGAGAATTATTTTGAAGGTGCGGTTGGAAAGGATCACCGCTTTTCCATGACTTACTTTCGTAGATCTAAATTAGTCCAATCTTTTTCCAAGTGAAAATTGTCCAGGCAATCGACATTTGTGTCACGGGATGACTGCAACATCCTCGCATTAAAGCTGCGACACTTCGGGATTTGAGGTTTTGGAATTCTCGTTTCTAATGATGACTTCATTTGCCTCCGTGCAAGTGTCAAACCTCTCTAGCTGACCAGAGGCAGTTGCAGAATGTCATAACTTGGGAACAAAATACCATCCAGAAAGGAATCTGAAAGATCGACAGATGCAGATGACCCAAATTTTCTGTCTTGGCTTTAGAGAAGTGTCCATTTCTTTCCATGGCACGAGGCTCCTAAGGATAAGCCGTGACGAGTAACCTGGGAAAGAAAGACAAATGTCAGCATACTAATGAAAAATTGTATCTCTCAACGGGCTCTCTTATATTGAAAGCGGGGCATCAATACTTTGCCCTCGAGTCCCCGCTTACCAGGGTTGAGTGTTTTGCTGCCGTTTCACTCGTAAGAGATGTCGCGACCAAATTTTCGGGTGTGAACCACTTAGGGTTTGGCTAATGGATTGTTAAGCCTAGACTTAACTCGGACTCTCCCAAGCCCATACCAATTTGCGACTTAGGGTTTGGATTCTTAACATGCAAATGATTTTTATTTAGGAGTCGCCACTAATCAGTTTTTTGGTGGGTCGATTAGAAACCCAAGTAAAGTAATGGGAGTTTTACTTTACTCCTACGAACCAGAGATTCTAGACACGGGGACTTGATTACGCTAGATTTATCTAACGCCCTTTCGGTACCTTTTCTTTTTATTTTTTGAAAAATGTTTGGCAGGCAGCTTGAATTGATTTTAATTATCTCCCTAACATGTGAGGTGATCATGCGGGTACACAAACCACCAATTTAACACCCAATAAAAGTAATAAATAAATTGCAAGGCTTACCTCAAAGCATTGAAAGTATCTGCAATGTTAAAATAAAATCCACATCATCAATCCTAGATATGGTCTCTAATTAACATGCAGATTTCTCTTCTTCTTTTTTTCACTTTATTTAATGGAATTTAATCTAAATACAATGCATGCTAATGGCCTAATATGACATGACAAAATGATCTAAATTATGTAACATGAAATGCAATAATAGCAACTTAATGACCTAATGTGCAAATCTTAACTAAATGGCCCTTAGAATGCAAATTAATTGACATGCACCTAATTTTTGGATTTTTATTGTCTATAATTTTGAATTAATAAAAATCCTAACTAAACTACCTAAGACGAATAATTTTATAATTCATGTTTAGGATTAACTTAAATTAACCCTATTTTGACGTAGAAAATTATTTCGTTATTTTTTTTTTTTTTTTTTTAAGAAAAGGATGCCAAGTTTTCTAAGAATGAAATTGTCTAAATCTAATCATAACCTATTTAAAAAAGGTTTCTAAAAATATAACCCTAAAAATGTGATTCTAAAAAAATCCTAATTTACTAACCTAAATGTCTAATGCAAGATTTTATTATTATTTTTTTCATTTTATGATTTTATGATTTTTATTTTTTTAAAATTGCAATTTATGAAATTCCTAACTAAATTAAAATTCTATCTAATTTAAACTAGGGATTTGGTCATCCTAATTTAAACTAAGACATTATTTTAATTCAGTAATTTCTAGCCTAAGATGCAACCAATTTAAAAGATTAATCTAAGTTTAAAATTAAACATGCAATTCTATTCTAAAATGCCTAACGATTTTTATTTGTTTTTTCGCTTTTTAATTAAAATTTAACATGCAATTCAGCTATCATCCTAAGTGAATTTTGCTTTTCTTTTTTGTTTTGTTTTTTTTTTTTATGATCTAAATAAAATCCCTAATTCTAAATATGCGAGACAATAAAAAAATCCTAATCCTAATTTAACATTTTTTGAGTTTTTTTAACTTTTTTGGTGTTTTGAAACTAACAATTTCTAAACATGCAACCTAAACTAATTAATTTGGTTTTTTTGATTTTTTATTTTTTTTTTTTTTTTTTTTTAAAAGGAAACTTCTATCCTAAACATGCAAACCCTAAAACTACATTTTTTATTTTTTTTTTTTTTTTTAAAAAAATTAATTCAAACAACCCCATAAACCAAACAAAATCGATTCCCCAAATTGACGAACCGTATCTCGCGCATGAGATCGGGTTGGCTAATTTCGCGAAAATCACGAATCGCATCTCGGGCGGGAGATCGGATTGGCAATTTTTAAGTAATTGCGAATCGGATTTTCGGGCGCGAAAATCGGATTAGCAATCACTAATTTCAAGAAAATTTTGCAACATAAAATTTGGATTTAGCACTAAGGGGAAATAATTGCACTACAAAACAAAAAAATGCAAAATTAGTAATTGTGGATAAAAACAGAAAAATAAGTAACATAAAAGAAAAATAAAATAAAAACAAAATAAAATAAAATAAAACAGAATAAAATAGAGACTTTACCTATTTTTTTTTTTTTTTCCCTTTTATTTTATTTTCTATTTTTTGAAAAAAAAAGAAATAAAAAACAGGGGGCGCTCGGCTAGGGTTCCGCGGGGCCTGGGATGCGACGGTGGCGGGCGCGGCGGCACGGCGGCGTCGGCGGGGCGGCTCGGCAGCAGCGGGGCGCGAGATCGTCGCAGCCGGGGCTCCGGACGCGTGGGGGGTCACGGGCGCGTGGCGGGCGCGAACGGAGGCGGCGTCGGGGCTCCTAGGCGCGGCGGCGCGGTCGCGAGGGCCCCGGGATCTGCAGGTGACGACGGCACGACGGGCGGCTAGGGCGGCGTCGCGGGATTTGCTCGGGGCGGGAGGCTCGGCGAAGGGGCTGAGCACAAGCGGCTTCGGGCGGCGTCGCGTGCGGAGGAGCATCGACAAGGCTGCGAGGCGCGCGGCGGCTCGGGGGTGCGGTGAGATCGGGGGAGGGGCTCAGTGTCTCGCTGGCGTCGGGCGCACGGCTGGAGGGGGACGTCGGGCGCACAGCGAGGGGCGGCGCGAGCGACGGGATCGGCGGTGGCGGCGCGAGCGGCGATGTGGACGGGCGACGGCGTCGGCGGCGCGACGGGCGCGACAGCGACGGCGACGGGGGCCCGGCGGCGCAGCAGGCGTACGGAGGGGACCCCCCTTCGGGGAAGACGAACCGTCGACCGAGGGGGGGGACTTTTTTATTATTTTCTTAACAAAAGAAAAAAAGTGTTTCTCTCCGCTCACTCTCTCTCAGCTCCCTTTCTCCCTCAGCTCACACTCTTTCTTCTTTTTCTTTTTTTTGCCAAAAAAGAAGCCCCCTTTGAATTTTTTCTCAAAAAAATTTCGAATCCTCATTTGTTACGAAAAATGGACTTCTCTTTTATAATGATTCTGAACGGCCGCTTTGTATGGCATTTTATGAGTTTCCATATCCAGTCACATTAAATCAGAGCTATAAATCAGAGCATGATTTCGCAATCAGCTCGATTTTGTTCGGATTTCTTCCATTTTGCAAAAATTCTTGCCCCTTACTCACTTGATTTCAAAATTGTTTCTGCATTTAACGACGATCCGAATACTCATCGAATTTCAAACTTCCATGCATGAACAATCAAATCAATTTCCCCATTTTTTCCATCTTTTCATTTATTTGTTCAAAATGCAAATTTTTTTTTCTAAAATTAAGTGTCAACAGCTGCCCCTCTTTGAAGGTGAGCTCGTAAAGGTTGCCTTCAAAGACAAATTGAGACCTAATTTTAGATCATGCACATGCACTAAATGACTTTTTTTTGGTCGGAAAATGAATTCCATTTTTTGAATGCAATTTATAAGATGCAAATAATAAATGAGCCTATTTTAAAATGCAAATTTTTTTTCATTTTTGTTTTTGTTTTTGTTCGTTCGTTTTTTTTTTTTTTTTTTTGAAAATAAATCCTATTTTGAAATGAAATATATATGATGCATGAAAATACTAATGTAAATAATAAAGGAACTTACCCGGAATAACTTACCTTCAAGAGGGTAGAGTAACTCAAGATAACGGTGTTACATGTCCAGGGACCCGTACCATTCTACGGTCGCCTAGAATAGTAACATGACTTTACAAAAAGACTGCTTTCCCAGGACCCGTACCATTCTACAGTCGCCTAGTGGGGCATTGTTTGGTTGTGTTTAGGACCCGTACCATTCCACGGTCGCCTAAACGAAAAAAGATTTTCCAGGACCCGTACCATTCTACGGTCGCCTAAACGAAAAAAAAAAAGGTTTTCCAAGACCCGTACCATTCTACGGTCGCCTGAGTGGTGTCTAGGACCTGTACCATTCTACGGTCGCCTAGTCTTGCAACAGAGATTACCTGACCAGGACCCGAACCATTCTTCGGTCGCCTTAATCAGATTGAATTTGGAGAAAAAAAAATCTTTGGGGGGCAACTCCATCGAGTGCTGGTGCTTGAAAAGGAATACCTGCACAATGACAAATATTTAAGGTCTGGATAGAGATGTACTTACCTGATGACATGTTCGTTCCTTAAGGGATATGTCTCCTGCAAAACACAGTTATAGGGGAGGCAACGTGAATTCACAGACATGAGGTTCACGTGATGATTTCTATCAATCTTGTATTACCAAATCCCATTTGGAAATATTTCAAAAGAATATTCCAATCTGAAGTCATGAGTGTCATGGATATGTCAAATGAGAGATCTTCCATTCTAAAAGGACTTTTCACTCATTCTCACGAAAAGGCTGATTTGTCCTGACCTTTGATGCAGGAATTCGACAATCACTCTGTCTTTCTATCATCATGCCGAACAGGGGTTCGAGTAATCTCACAAGTGGTACGACTTTACCAATCTGAGAGGTCTTTAACATGGAACGTAATGTGGGCTTGATCAATGGCTTACAAAGGGGACTCTTGAGTCAAGGCTTAATGAAGAATGATATTGCTGAAATCATCTTTGGGTTTACAAGTCAAGAGACATGCGAAATGAAGTAGAAATTGCCTTACTCACACTTCTTCGAGTGATGCTTTCGAACATATGAACCTTTACGTTAATTCAAGTGCCCTAATCTGAAGAGACTTTGTAAGGGACGTAACGTAAGCTTGGTTTATGGGTTGAGAAATGAAAGGATCATTGAGCTCAAAAAGTGTTTAAAAGGTAAAGTTGGTGATCATCTTGACACTTCCACTGATTTTCTGCCTCAATGTCGAAGATCTTCTTTTGCACTCATTGATTGCAACAGCATTTGAGCTTTTTTTTTTTCTATTCTTTTGGGCATCGGCCTTGCTTTTACCAGGCACACTGCTTTTTTTATGCCCCATTTTTGCACTTTTTTTTTATTTATCAGAACCTCCATTTTTTTGCGGGCATCTTAATTCATGCCACTTGAATTTGTCTTGCCCCAGTGTCGGGGATGATCACCAACTGGGTTTAATTATGAAATGAATTCATAAGCTCAAGTGGGCTACGCAATGGATAAAAGTGTATAGGATAGAGAAATGACTGCTCTTCATCATCTTAAGGCACTTTAATTATCGTACAAGTTACACTGCGAAAGCAATACTCGAAGATTGATTCAAGTGTGAGTAAGAGAATCCCTATCATTCATTTCAAATTTGGTCCCAGTGTGGGATGATCCTTAGCAGGGGTAATTTCGAAAACACCTCATGTGTGTGGGCTCAAAAGAGCTAAACAATGGGTATACCTGCAGTGTTTAGGATAAGAGAAAAAAATGCCTCTCGTCACTTCAGTTGTCGTGCCCCTTGCGAGATTACCCTTTACCTTGTGGACATGAAAATTTTTCCACACAACTCACCGGGGATCAGTGTATTAGACAGTGTATGAAATAAGGCTCGCCTTTCGTCATTCCAAAGTATCCCATTTGACGCATTCAATTTATCTCATTCAATTCATCAGGGAGAACATGCAAAATTTGCAAAACATTTGAACAATTCAACTTATTGAGGCAATTTATTCATCACAGAAATGTTTGTAATTCAAAACATGACATGTCAAAATCTATCATGGATAATACTTCTTGATAGCATCAGAATTAACTGGGGTGGAAAACTCACGACCATCCATTTCTGCTAGGATCAAAGCACCTCCAGGGAGTACCTTCTTCACCACATATGGGCCACTGTAGTTCGGGGCGAACTTGCCCCCAGGGTCTGGAAAAATCGGCAACAGCTTCCTTAGAACAAGATCATCTACCTCAAAATGTCTCGGCCGCACCTTCCGGTTGAAAGATCTGGCTACTCTCTGTTGATACATTTGGCCATGACAAAGAGCCTTCAGTCTTTTCTCATCAATTAGGTTCAATTGCTCAAATCTTTGCTGCAACCATTCTGCTTCAAACAACCCTACTCGGGATAAAACTCTCAGAGAAGGAATCTCCACTTCCACAGGCAAAACAGCTTCCATGCCGTACACCAGAGCAAAAGGAGTTGCCCCAGTAGAAGTGCGGATCGATGTCCGGTATGCCATTAGTGCGAAGGGTAACCTGTCATGCCACTCTCGATAATTCTCGGCTGTCTTAGCCAAGATCTTCTTGATGTTCTTATTGGCTGCTTCAACGGCCCCGTTCATTTGAGGGCGATAAGGAGACGAATTCGGATGCTTGATCTTGAACTCGTTGAACAATTCATCCACAAGTTTGTTGTTCAAATTTGTCCCATTATCGATGATGATTGCTTCGGGGACGCCATAGCGAGCAATTATCTCACGCTTGATGAACTTCACAACATTGCGAGCGGTGACATTTACAAAGGATGAAGCTTCAATCCACTTGGAGAAATAGTCTATTGCCACTAAGATAAAACGATGCCCATTTGAAGCTTTGGGGTTTATCGGGCCAATCACATCAATACCCCACATTGAGAAGGGCCATGACTCGGAAAACCGATGTAACTCGGTTGGGGGCACATTTATCTTATCCCCATGGATCGGCATTGGTGACAACTCCGTACATGCTTAATGCAGTCACTTTCTAATGTGAGCCAATAGTAGCCTAATCTCATAATCTTCTTGGCTAACATGTGTCCATTCATATGAGGGCCACATACTCCTTCGTGCACTTCTTGCATGATTTGAGTGGCTTCAAACCGCATCCACACACCGCAGCAAGACTGAATCATAAGATCTTTTGTACAGATTTTCGCCACTAACAAAGAATTTTGAGGCCATCTTCATGACATACTTCCTATTAGCTGAAGTGCTTCCCTTAGGAAATTCCCGTTTTTGAATGTAATTCATGATGTCATAATACCATAGTTTTCCATCAGGCTCTTCAGTCACGATCATACAATAAGCCGGCCTTGGCAAAACTTCTATTTTCAATGGCTCAACTTCCAATCCATTGGTGACTTGCAACATAGAAGACAAAGTTGCGAGTGCATCCGCAAATTGGTTATGACACCTTGGCAAGTATTCAAACGAAATTTCCTTGAACTCTTTTACCAGTCTCCTAGATACTTGTGGTATGGGAGCAGTTTAGGGTTCTTGGTTTCCCATTCTCCTACGGTCAGTAGTATGATCGGTGCGAGAATCCCCGAATACTTTCAATTTGGTCACATCCATCTCGATGGCAGCTTGGAGTCCGAGGATGCAAGCTTCATACTCAGCTATATTATTAGTGCATGGGAACACCAACTTTGCAGGCTACCGAATGATGTTGTCCGTCCGGTGATATTAGGACTGCCCTTACATGCGAGCCGGACAAGTTCACGGCTCCATCAAAGAACATTGTCCATGAGCCTTCATCTACACTCAAAACACGGTCATCTGGGGAACCGTCATCATTACTTGAGACTCCTAGGTTCTCAGCCAAGATATCAGCGATCACCCGACCTTTAACTGACTTTTGCGGCATGAACTGCACATCAAATTCTGATATTAAAATTTGCCACTTAGCCAATTTACCTACCAAAGCTGGCCGATCAAGCAAATACTTGATAGGATTATTCTCAGTCACGAGGAATATCTGGTAGTGCAATGTGTACTACCGCAATCTCTGCAACACCCATACTAATGCAGCACAAGTTTTCTCAGTATTAGAATATTTCAGCTCTGATATAGTGAATTTCTTGCTCAAGTAATAAATGGCCCGTTCTCTTCTGTCAACAGGGCTTTCTTGGGCCAACATCGCTCCCAATGATTCACTATGGATAGTGAGATAGAGAATCAAAGGATGCCCTGGTGAGGGTGGGACAAGAACTGGTGGTTTCATCAAATACTGCTTTATCTTGTCAAATGCTTCATGACATTTGACATCCCAGTTGACTCGTGCATTCTTCTTTAGGAGCTTGAAGAACGGCTTGCGGTTTCAGAAAGTTGGGAAATGAATCGGGCAATGTAATTCAACCTCCCCAAAAGGCTTCGGACTTCTTTGACCGTCGATGGAGGCTGCAACTCACATATGGCCTTAACCTTAGATGGGTCAATCTCAATTCCTTTACTACTCACAATGAATCCGAGTAATTTACCGGATGTTGCTCCAAACACGCATTTAGTAGGGTTTAATCGAAGCTTGAATTCACGAAGACGATCAAACAACTTCTTCGGGGTTTCAACATGGCTTCTTCCGGTCGGGTCTTCGCAATCATGTCGTCGACATAAACCTCGATCTCTTGATGCATCATATCATGAAACAATGCAACCATGGCTCGCTGGTAAGTTGCCCCTGCATTCTTGAGTCCGAAAGGCATGACCTTATAATGGAAGGTCCCCCACGGGGTAATAAATGCAGTCTTCTCCTTATCTTCTTCCTTCATCCTTATCTGATTGTACCCGGAGAAACCATCCATGAATGAGAATAACTCAAATCCAGCGGTGCTATCCACAAGGACGTCTATGTGGGGTAGCGGGAAATCATTCTTCGGGCTAGCCTTATTCAAGTCCCGATAGTCGACACGGGACTCGAACTCGACCATCTTTCTTCATTACGGCACAATGTTAGCTACCCATTCGGGATATTATGAGACTTCAATAAATCCCACTTTCAAAAGCTTCATCACCTCCTCCTCAATCTTCTCTGAGAGCTCAGGTTTGGTCCTCCGTAGCCTCTGCTTTTTAGGTGGCACGTCCAGATTAATAGGCAAGGCATGCTCCACGATCGCTGGGTCTAAACCGGGGATGTCAGCATAGGTCCACGCGAAGACTTCTTGATATTCTTTTAGTAGCTAGATTAGGCGCTCGGCCTCGTCTTTTGGGAGATTTGCCCCAATATTGACCTCCTTGGCTTCTTCAGTGTCACTTAAATTGATAGTGACAGTTTGCTCGGATGTAAGAGCCTTGGCTTTTTCATGTTGCTCCCAGCTACGCTGCACTTCAATGGAATCTTCAATCAAGTCTCCAGGAACTTCGTCACTTGCATTTGTGGCATTGAATTGGACCATTTCCATGCCTTTGCGTGTTGTAAGATTATCCCCGAAATAGGAAGTAGACAAATTAGAAAAACAAACGAGTAATCTGTATTTTTCAAAGATTTTTTTGAAAGACTTTTTGAAAGACTTTTGAAAAGGATTTTTATAAACATTTTGACACGAGGAAGCATGATGAAGCCCGGGCCTCGGAATTCTCCTTGGATTTTTCTCTCTTTTTATCGGCTGGATATCATCACCGGGCTGGTTTGGTGTACCTCATCATGCCCTCAAAATAAAACTTGTAATTTTATTGATATTCATCAATCAATTACATTTATTGAATGGAAAATGCAAATCCAAAAAGAAAAGAAAACGAAGATGATCGCTAGATAGCGATAATTATTCCTGGAAAGCACATAAAAATTCCCTCGCAGGGGAATGCGAGAAATCAATAAACGAGTTACTCTTGTGGGCTAGGGCCCATCTCTTCGGGGGATCCTTCGCCAATGGCTCCTATGACGATGTCATCGAACAAGCTTGTTACTCCTTCCAGCATGTCTTCAGGATCCTCAGTCTTTGGGGGTGTCGGATCATCCATGCCACCGCATCCATCTGGGACAATGCTCCGGGGATCTATGTAGAAGCTTGGAGGGGCCGAATATTTCACCAGGTAGTCAAACTTGCCCCTCGGCTGCCCCAGGGTGTCTATCACTTCCACCTCATCCCGCATCATTACCGAGGACCGGGGAATGTTTCATGAATACTTGGGGGCAACGGGTTTTGCCTCCCCGCCTTCGGTTAGGCGTCGGGTTTGGTCCTTCTTGTCTTCTTCCTCCAGAATTTTGTCCACCTCTTCCATGGTACCCTAATCCAGCAAAATGGGACCTCGAGGGGCTTCAATGGGGTCTCGAATGCCTTGGCCATTTCTTCCAAGACCACCACCAGAACGAAACCATTCCCGACCATCACTCTTCCCACCATAAGGGCAGCATTTGAAACTTCGGGAGTAGGGGGCGTCAAGTCAGGAGTAGCATGTATGGTGGATACTAACTCGAACGAGTGGTAGCTCGCTTCGAATTCAGAGTCTGGCTCCACATAGGGGATGGCCGTCTCCTGGTAGATCCGATGATCCTCCTCACCATATATGGTGACCAACTTCCTTTCAATCACGAACTTTACAGCCTGATGCAAACTTGAAGGTACCGCTCCCGCGGTGTGTATCCAGGGCCGTCCCAATAAGAAGTTGAATGCAGTAGGGATGTCCAACACTTGAAAGGGAATGTTAAAGACGACGAGCCCTATTTGCACGTCAAGGTGGATATGCCCGATCACGTCCTTCTTTGTGCCATCGAAAGCTCGCACAGAGGTCGTTGCACCATGTATCCTGGATGGGTCAACTTTGAGGCGGTGAAGAGTAGCCAACGGGCATATATTTAGGGCGGACCCATTATCAATGAGCACTCGGGACACATGGGTAGTCTTGTGCTTGACGGATATGTAAAGTGCCTTGTTGTGCCCTCTACCCTCAAGAGGGAATTCCTCATCGGAAAAGGCGATCAAATCCTTGAGAAGGACCGATCCTACAAACTCTTCTAAATTGTCTCGCCCTCGATCGTCTCGGCACATGAATTTCATTTAGCACCTTCATTAGTGCCTTTTGATGCACAGGCGATGTCTGTAGGAGCTCAAGCAAAGAGACTTGGGAGGGCATTTTCCTCAATTGATCGACCACGTTATACTCACTTGCTTTTATTACAGCCAGAAATTTCTTGGCCTCTTCATCAGTGACGGGCTTTGCAGGCTGAACATTTGCTTGAGCATAAGTCCGGCCGGACCTTGTGACAACGCCAATATCCAAGTCATAGGACCAAGGGACGGACTTGTTGCTGACATACTCATATGGCTGTGGCACTTCAATCACAATCTCATCATCGGACGCATCCTCTAACTGGGGCATGTCCGCGAGTGAAAAATCAACCTCTTCCTTAAGCGTAGCCTGCTCCTCTTCCCAATCGATGATGATGTGGGAAATAGTGGAAACTGTGCAGTTACGATCGGCATACACAATGATGCCATCATCCATCATTTTGGCGACTCTTTCCTTCATCAATGATAGGGGAATATCTTCATGGTCCGGATAATACCCGGCTCTTACTAGGCCATTGTAAGCATCGCCACATGTACCTTCGAATTCGGATGCGACCAACTTCGATTCCGAATAGCGTTCACTTTGTACCCTCATGCTCCGGTAGCGGATTCTTTTGAACATTTGGTCGAGCGGTTTGGAACGAAAAGGCCTTCGTGTCCAAAAGGTTTTGAATCTTGTGTTTGAGGGTAAAACACTCGTCGGTTAAATGCCCCAATTCCCCACTATAGTAATCACACTTTTTTGTCGAGTCGTAATTACGCATGCTTTCGCGGTTAGGGCACTTTGGCTCAGTGGTAAGCAAACCTTTCTTCTGGAGAATTGCTAAAACCTGGGATGGAGATCCAGGGAGTGGAGTGAACTGTCTTCTTGCTTGGGCAAATGACTGATGGCCAGGAGCTTGTTGTTGCCTTACATTCATCGGGGTACGAACGGGACTTTCTTGGCTATAGGCTACATTCACATCCACAACGGCTTCTTTCTCCTTCTTGACGGAGAATCTCTTACTTGATGACTCGGTGAACCATCCTTCCCTTATTCCCATCTCAATTTGTTCTCCCACCTTTGGAATCGGCTGGTTGAAACTCTCAACATAAGTGCTTGCCATCCGATTGCGAAATTCAGATGGGAGGTCTTTATGAAGAGCTTCATCAACTCCTTGTCGGTAGGCTCAGGAGTGATTTGAGCAGCCAGATTCCGCCATCTCACGGCATACTCCTTGAACGACTCGCTCCTCTTTTTCTCCATCCTCTCAAGATCTTCTCGGGAAGGTGCAATGTCCATGTTGAACTTGTATGCTTGCTTGAGGAATGCGTCAGCCACTTCATTCCGTATCAAGAAGATTGATATTTTTCATCACATACCGTTCAATGCAGGTCCGGTCAAACGGCATGGAATGATTGGATCATGAGGGGCTCATTTTTGACATGCTGGGCCATGCGTACATGATACATCTGCAAATGAGACTTTGGGCAAGATGTACCATCGTACTTTTCAAATTCCGGCATCCTGAACTTCTTCGGCATCTTGACCTTCTCGTAGACCGACAAGTCAAAGGGGAGTGAGTTTTGTGACTCCTGCAATTGCTTCACCTTTTCTTCAAGTTTCGCGAAGCGTTCATCCGGCTCTGTCTTGGGGAGGTCAACGAACTTTCCCTTTTCCACATTGATCGGGATTGAGTCTTCTTCTGAATCAGGTATGCCATTATTACTTGATTGGGGCCTATCTCGCTATCTTCGGGATAACAGCCCGAGGAAGAACGGGTGGAGGAGTCGGATTGACTTGGAATGATCCGAACGAGTCATCATAACCTCCATGGAGGCAGCTAACGGCGGAGCTGATCTTCTATATTGGACATACGATCATGCATCTCATTTTGTTCCGCCATTTTGGCCTTTGATCGCGTGATAATGGGTGAGCGTGGAGGGTCCGTTGTCACCTAATTCGAAAGAAATGAACAAAAATAAGTATCTCGTATGAAAAATGAACGTCGATCCATGGCAACGATCTAGAGCTTTTATTAATGGAATTTTTGACAAGTCCAGCAAAATAGGAATTTGAAATACTCTAAACAAATGAACTAGGAAAGTAAAAGACTCGACTCCCTAAACATCAATCTAGAAATGAGAATGACGTGATTGATTCAAGCACTTCATTTAGCTTGATCAATATACACTCGAGACACCATCTCGGCGCAATCGCTTATTCTCCTCTCGAGCTTTCTCGGCAACCCTCTTGAGGCGTTTATTTTCGGCACGGTTGGTGATCTTCGGTGGCGCCTCGGGTATCTTCGAAGCAGCTCCTCCGAGATCTTGTGTTGTCGAATATAGTTGGTCGAGGCATAATACTTCCTTTCCTTACCCTCCAGCTCCTCTTCGGGCCACTTGAGTTTTCGTGGACGGCACATATCCCACATTGATTTGATTGTGAGAATGGAATCTTCATGGCCTTGGCTTCCATCAATGAAGTTGACTTGAAGCGGATCTGCTTGCAATGCCGGGGAAGCTCTTGCACGACTTGGTATTGACGAGTTACTCTGGTCGGATAGTACTCCAAAGCTCCAGTAAATCCCAATAAAGGGATTGGGCCAACACCTCCACACGTGAGTCTCGCCGCACGAACTTGAAACCACATAGCATGCCATAGAAAACCCTTGGAAGTTGATTTTTTATGAAAGCTAGCCACTCGAATAGTGGTAATCCGGTGCATGTTTTTGCTTATCCTCAAATTTCATAATGGGGTGATTAGAGTCATTGACATCATGTATAGTCATTAGACCACCAAATCCTTTCAAATGAGAAAGAAACCAAATTTGCAAAAGCTCAGGAGAGGAATGGAAAGTCTTATCACCATCTCCTTTAAATTGAGTGAGGGAAAGGAAAGTTTCAGTTAAAACAGTGTTTACAAAATTCTTTCCTTCCAACACTTGTTTGACCAAGTGAGCCATCAAAGGGTTAATAGCATTCTTATAATAAGGAAAAACTATAAACCCAAAGAAGGCTAAAAGAAAAACCCTTCGCATTTGAGATGAAGGGCCAATTTCAAAATGTTCTTTTAGAAAAGATAGGGGACATGTGTTGCGATGAGCCTTTAAAACCTTTCTCACATCATCCCCTTTAATTCTTAAAAATCAGATAAGGCCATAACGGGATCTATCCCGATAGGCGGACCAATTAACTCAGCTTTCAAAGGCTTTCCTATGGCAATGCTATATTCTTCCAAGGTGGGCGTGAGCTCATGCTTACCGCCAAGAATGAAGGTAGAAGTCTTGGGACACCAAGAGTGGGCGAGTGCTTGGATAAGGCCGCCATGGATGTTGATACGCAGCAATGGAAGCAGTCGGCCAATGTATGACTCCACAAATCGACGGCCATCTTGGTCTAACTTGTCCCACCATGTGCCGAGCTCTTGCTTCGGAGGGAGAATAATTCGAAGGTCCGGTATCCCCATTGTATATTGACCAAGACTCAATAAAATCCTAATGCCATGGACCGACAAAATAATATGACAAGGTAAGTAAATCGCAAGGGTGAAAGTTTAGAGAACTTACTTTACCAATGAGGGGTAATCACATAGACATGCGCATGATAAGTGGTTATATTTCTACTCTAGAAGGCTTAACAAGGTGGAGCCACAAGGATGATCGGACTAGCCACGGGCGCGTGGACTATGTCGGGTCCTCATGACTCCGGCTTGGTCAAAGATCCGTCCCGGAGTCGCGGGCATGCGGACCGAGGTGGGTACTCTTGACACCATGAATGAAATTTCGGGATTGAGATGGGCGACTCGTACCACGAGCTTGCGGTCGGAGTAGTATCCATCTCAATACCATCCTAGATGGTCCTATGGCGGCCCAGGTCCGGCGGCAGGTTGTGTGTACAATAGTGTAGTGCTAAATGCAAGGCATGCACAACAGTTTATATCAAGCAACACTCCATACTTAAAAATAAACCATTCATTCCTACACCTCCCTGCAAAACAAAGGTCAGCAAACACTTCCCCTTATACCTCCCAATCTGCAAAAACATTTAACACCTTAAATGTTAGGGACGTACACAGGATCCTCGTTGCTAAACAAAAACATTTTTCAAAAGAAAAGAAAAATTGGCCTAAGTCCACTAAGAGTTTTAACTCAAGTCCCCAGTGGAGTCGCCAAGCTGTCGCGACCAAATTTTCGGGTGTGAACCACTTAGGGTTTGGCTAATGGATTGTTAAGCCTAGACTTAACTCGGGCTCTCCCAAGCCCATACCAATTCGCGACTTAGGGTTTGGATTCTTAACATGCAAATGATTTTTATTTAGGAGTCGCCACTAATCGGTTTTTGGTGGGTCGATTAGAAACCCAAGTAAAGTAATGGGAGTTTTACTTTACTCCTACGAACCAGAGATTCTAGACACGGGGACTTGATTACGCTAGATTTATCTAACGCCCTTTCGGTACCTTTTCTTTTTATTTTTTGAAAAATGTTTGGCGGTGCGCTTGAATTGATTTTAATTATCTCCCTAACATGTGAGGTGATCATGCGGGTGCACAAACCACCAATTTAACACCCAATAAAAGCAATAAATAAATTGCAAGGCTTACCTCAAAGCATTGAAAGCATCTGCAATGTTAAATTAAAATCAACATCATCAATCCTAGATATGGTCTCTAATTAACATGCAGATTTCTCTTCTTCTTTTTTTTTTTTTTTCACTTTATTTAATGGAATTTAATCTAAATGCAATGCATGCTAATGGCCTAATATGACATGGCAAAATGATCTAAATTATGTAACATGAAATGCAATAATAGCAACTTAATGACCTAATGTGCAAATCTTAACTAAATGGCCCTTAGAATGCAAATTAATTGACATGCACCTAATTTTTGGATTTTTATTGTCTATAATTTTGAATTAATAAAAATCCTAACTAAACTACCTAAGACGAATAATTTTCTAATTCATGCTTAGGATTAACTTAAATTAACCCTATTTTCACTTAGAAAATTATTTCGTTATTTTTTTGTTTTTTTTTTTTTTTAAGAAAAGGATGCCAAGTTTTCTAAGAATGAAATTGTCTAAATCTAATCATAACCTATTTAAAAAAGGTTTCTAAAAATATAACCCTAAAAATGTGATTCTAAAAAAATCCTAATTTACTAACCTAAATGTCTAATGCAAGATTTTATTATTATTTTTTTCATTTTATGATTTTATGATTTTTATTTTTTTTTAAATTACAATTTATGAAATTCCTAACTAAATTAAAATTCTATCTAATTTAAACTAGGGATTTGGTCATCCTAATTTAAACTAAGACATTATTTTAATTCAGTAATTTCTAGCCTAAGATGCAACCTATTTAAAAGATTAATCTAAGTTTAAAATTAAACATGCAATTCTATTCTAAAATGCCTAATGATTTTTATTTGTTTTTTCGCTTTTTAATTAAAATTTAACATGCAATTCAGCTATCATCCTAAGTGAATTTTGCTTTTCTTTTTTGTTTTGTTTTTTTTTTTTATGATCTAAATAAAATCCCTAATTCTAAATATGCAAGACAATAAAAAAATCCTAATCCTAATTTAACATTTTTTGAGTTTTTTTAACTTTTTTGGTGTTTTGAAACTAACAATTTCTAAACATGCAACCTAAACTAATTAATTTGGTTTTTTTTTTTTTTTTTTTTTTTTTTTATTATTTTTTTAAAGGAAACTTCTATCCTAAACATGCAAACCTAAAACTACATTTTTTATTTTTATTTTTTTTTTTTAAAAATTAATTCAAACAACCCCATAAACCAAACAAAATCGATTCCCCAAATTGACGAACCGTATCTCGTGCATGAGATCGGGTTGGCCAATTTCGCGAAAAATCACGAATCGGATCTCGGGCGGGAGATCGGATTGGCAATTTTTAAGTAATTGCGAATCGGATTTTCGGGCGCGAAAATCGGATTAGCAATAACTAATTTCAAGACAATTTTGCAACATAAAATTTGGATTTAGCACTAAGGGGAAATAATTGCACTACAAAACAAAAAAATGCAAAATTAGTAATTGTGGATAAAACAGAAAAATAAGTAACATAAAAGAAAAATAAAATAAAAACAAAATAAAATAAAATAAAACAGAATAAAATAGAGACTTTACCTAATTTTTTTGTTTTTCCCTTTTATTTTATTTTCTTTTTTTGAAAAAAAAAACAAAAAACAAAAAGGGGCGCTCGGCTAGGGTTCCGCGGGGCATGGGGATGCGACGGCGGCGGGGCGCGGCGGCTCCGCAGCGGCGGGGGCGCGAGATCGTCGCGGCGCGGGGCTCCGGGACGCGTGGGGTTCGCGGGCGCGCGGCGGGCAGCGAACGGAGGCGGCGTCGGGGCTCTGGCGCGGCGGCGCGGTCGCGGGGCCCTGGATCTACAAGCGACGACGGCACGACGGGCGGCTAGGGCGGCGTCGCGGGATCTGCTCGGGCGGCGAGGAGGCTCGGCGGCGGGGCTGAGCACAAGCAACTTCGGGCGGCGTCGCAGGGCGGAGGAGTGTCGACAAGGCTGCGAGGCGTGCGGCGGCTCGGCGGCGCGGTGAGATCGGGGGAGGGGCTCGGTGTCTCGGCGGCGTCGGGCGCGCGGCTGGAGGGGGGACGTCGGGCGCGCAGCGAGGGCGGCGCGAGCAACGGGATCGGGCGGTGGCGGCGCGGCGGCGGCGTGGACGGGCGACGGCGTCGGCGGCGCGCGCGACGGCACGACAGCAACGGCGACGAGGGGCGCGGCGGCGCGGCGGCGTACGAGAGGGGACCCCTCTTCGGGAAGACGAACCGTCGACCAAGGGGGGGGACTTTTTTATTATTTTCTTAAAAAAAAAAAAATGTGTTTCTCTCCGCTCACTCTCTCTCAGCTCCCTTTCTCCCTCAGCTCACACTCTTTCTTCTTTTTCTTTTTTTTTTTTTTTTGCCAAAAAAGAAGCCCCCTTTGAATTTTTCTCAAAAAAATTTCGAATCCTCATTTGTTACGAAAAATGGACTTCTCTTTTATAATGATTCCGAACGGCCGCTTTGTATGGCATTTTATGAGTTTCCATCTCCAAATCACATTAAATCGAGCTATAAATCAGAGCATGATTTCGCAATCAGCTCGATTTTGTTCGGATTTCTTCCATTTTGCAAAAATTCTTGCCCCTTACTCACTTGATTTCAAAATTGTTTCTGCATTTAACGACGATCTGAATACTCATCAGAATTTCAAACTTCCATGCATGAACAATCAAATCAATTTCCCCATTTTTTCCATCTTTTCATTTATTTTTTCAAAATGCAAATTTTATTTTTCTAAAATTAAGTGTCAACAAGAGAAAACATCGTTGAGAGCTTCTTCCGTGATCTGTCAATTGAATGCCCATAGGTTTACAAACCAAATAAGTTCCACCTGTCAAAGTTCGAGGAATTTTCCTTCAAAGTTGCGACTTCAATTCTGAAAATTTTACTCATTAAAATAAGAATCTACTTTCAAAAAACTCTTCCATTTTGAGAGCTTTAGGCATACGATGTACTTTCAATTCAATGTTTCAAAATGTAACACTAACTTTGAAAACTTACCTAACAAAAAATGATTTTAGACCCATAATTGAAAATTCCGACAAACCATTTGTTCTAGAGATATTTGCTTAAGAGACCATTCTAATAATCATTGAAAGGACAACTTGAATGCATTATCTTTTCAACCATCAAAAGATTCATCAGCAAGAGCACGGGCTCTCTCAGCCCATACCTCACGTGGCACAAGATTTTTTTTTTTATATTCTTAACAATTTAAGTATTTCTAGAAATTGCCACTGGCTGTTTGAGATCAGCAAAAAAAACTAATTGAGACGTGGGAGCGACGTCTCAATTCTTGCCGAACCAAAGATTCCAGTATTGGAAACTTGATTACACGAGTTATCCAACTATTGTCATTTCGATACTTAAATTTGATTATTTGTCAACTAAAGTATTCATGTAGCCTTTTTTCCAATTATGAGTCCAAAGGTTTTTATCATGTCCATGCAATCTTTTCATTGAGATCCAAGATTTATCCTAAACATGTTAAAAAGAAAAATAACAATATATTGAAAGTGCGCAATCAAGCAAAATCGAAATCGGAATGCACAAATATCATTCTAATAATTGTCTATAAGAACATCCAAAACTCCTTTTATAAAGCCCTTAGAGCTTGATCAATTTTGAGTTCAGTTTTTTATCCAAAGATTTTCAAATTTTTTAAAATGTTAATCGAAACCTAAACTGTGAATTTTAATTTTACCGAATTTTAATTTTAGTTTTTTAAATTTTGAAAAATGAGGACTCGGATCGGGTCGGGGAACCCCGTCAGAATGTGCGGGTCTGAAATTTGGACCGCCCCTTGGGCTCTATCCGAAAAGTCCAAATCTAAACCTATTTCGCTTAACCCTAAAACTTTCAGCCCCATGAACTCCACCCAGCCCGGTCCTTTAACTCCCCGCCCGGCCTCCTTTTTTTTTTTTTTTTAATTTTTTTCTCTATTTTCTATTTTGTTTTCTATTTCTATTTTTTTATTATTTCCTTTTTTATTTTCTGTTTTCTTCTTCGGCGAGAGCTTCATCGAAACCAGCACAAGCGTCCCATCCCTATCTCCATTATGCATTTCTATCCCGGGTGTTGTTGTAGTTATTGCCATACTTTTAATCTTTTTCTATTCTTTCGCGATAGGGGATGGGTGATGATTAATCCAAGTTGTCATTTTGTTTCTTTTTGAGTTATGTTTGAGTTCTGGATTTTTACATCGATAAGAAAAGGTTGCCCATTTTCGTCGCTACTCCTGCAGAATATTTACATTTCTTTTTTGTAATGTGCTTTAAGAGGATTTCAAGATTATTTTACTTGGCAGATGACTCGGTTTTAAGCAGGCGATGATGTTTTTGTAGGGGAGGGTGAACCATTGCCTGAAATTAATTTTTCTTTTTCACCCTTGTTGGAGCTCATGGTAACTAGGGGTGAGTAGCGATCTAGGGTCGACCCTAGACCGACCCTGGATCGGCCCAACCCTGCCGGTCCTGGTCCGGTTCTCAAGGGACTGGGTCGGTTCTTGGTCTTGAAATTCCAGGACCAACACTGTACGGGTTGATCCTCGGTCCTAAGAGTTTTGGATCAGTCCAACCCTGGACCAACCTTGTTTATTATATATTATATTATATTATATATCATTCTTTTATATATTCAAACCTAAGGAAAATGTATATTATATTATATTATATTGAGATGTTCTATCAATAGTACTAATAGTAATTTAAATTTAAAACTTTTGTTGAGTATTAATTATGTGTCATTTGTTTTGTTTTCAGGAATTTAGACATTCAAGTGAATTAACAAGATGTGAAGTTATATATTCATGGTTTATATTAAGTATTTTGAATTTTTTATGGTTTAATTGTATTTTACTAATGATTTTCAGCTGCACTTTGCTTTTCAATTTGTGTCAAATGGTAGAAGTTTTTGAAGAGTAGAGTAGTACTGCAGTTACTACGATAATTTACTAGTCAAGTGATGTGAAGCTCATTTTTTGATTAAGTGGACTCTACATGATCAAATGCTAGTCAAGTGGTGTGAAACTCATTTTTTAATTGAGTGGACTATACATTATCAAATACAAGAAAACGCTTTTGCATATGGTGTTATGAATATTAAAGATAGATGATTACAAGAACTTTCCATCTTGCCCCATATCTCGATGAGCAATTAGCAGGTACGAAATTTCTATTATTGTGTCATCTTAAATTTGTTAAATATGTATTAGTATTTATAGTTTAGTTGCATAATGCCGCATTGTCGATGAATGTGTAATTGGAATGTGTAGGTTTGCTTTTTTAGGGAGTACAAAAAATAAAACGAAAAAAATTATCGATCGGTTCCGAGTTGACTCTAGAACCAGACCGAATCCATTGGGTCGGTCCGGTCCTTGGTCCCAAGCTCAATAGGGTCGGTCCTCGGTTCTAAAAATTGAGGACCGACACTGTACAGGTTGGTCCTAGGGTTAGGGGTGTCCCGGATCAATTCGGACCATACTCACCCCTAATGGCAACAATATTATATGAAGATTAGAAATTTTGAAAATAATGAATTCTAGCTCAATATGCAACACCACTTTTGAACTTTTAATTTGTTTCGGTTCGTAAAATTTTCATATAATTTATTGGTTAAACTAAATATATATAAAAAAATTCGAGAATTGCATTGTACAGAGTAGAATTCATTATTCATATGTGTTATTCTCCCTTTTCTTTTTCAGTGGGGACCAGTAATCGAGTTAAACAAGTATCTAGTGGTAGCCTAGAGCAGGGTCTGTTTTTCTGTCTGGTCAAAAGAGCAAGGTCTTTTTGACTCGTCGTCTCTTCAAGCTGCTTTAATGTTCACCATAAATGCTCGCAGATAAATGATGAGATCATTTGCATGACACAAGGAGCGTCTGCAGCGTCAGCAGTCAATAGAACAGAGAAGGCTCGAACGTTGTCCCGTACTCGTCTCATGGGGCCGGGACCTTCAAAACTACGTTCGTCGCTAGAACTTACTATTTAGATGAGTTCAGATAGCCCATAAACGATGCGCACTATGTTCTGAGAGAAAATCACGCTAGTGAGCAGCTGCTCGAAAGATCAACAGCTCTGGTAACTCCATCAGCTCTGTAATTTCTGCGAATGAAGGCCAAAGGACGAGGACACTAAAGGCTTGTGAAAACCTGTAGTGCCCTCGTCCTTTCGCTTCTCATAACAGGTCTGCTTCTTTGCGTCTCTGTGTGCCACCAGCTTTTTCTCATGAATCTCCTGATCTCTCCATGAATGGGTTCTCATGAATATCATCCTCTCTGCATGCTTTTGTCTGTTCATCAACAATCTGTCTCTCGTCCTGCGTCTTTGTGTGCGTGTGCTTTGTGTGAAGAGTCGGAGTTGTGTACTATAGATGCTGCTTTGTCGACCGTTCTGTTGCAAGCATTATGCTTTCTCTCTCTGTGAACGCTGACCGATTTGATATCTTCTGCTAAGTAAGTACTCCCCCTCTTTTCTACGTATCTCATTCTTCTATGCAGGTTCCTGTAGCTGAGGTCCTCTCATTTACACCAAAGACTTTGTCCACTACGGTGTCTGCTTCACGGCAGCCCCTTTCATCGAAGGAGATGAAATTTGCGCAGAGGCCGAAAAAAGTTTGTGGTTCGAGCGAACCATTTCCTTGTTAAAGCAGCCGACAAAGAGATTTACCACTATGACGTAACGCCTCTCCTTCTCCATTTTGCATAAAACTTTTACCTGTAAAATTCGCGCTCAAATCATTACTGTTTTGGTTGCCGAGGCCTTGTGATGTTCCCGCGGCTTATTGTTGTTTCCATTTGATTGATGAAAGGTCCCTTTTTGTCTCATTGGTTTCTATATTATATTATTCCTCATGACTTTGCTGTGTCCACTACTTAAAATTATTTTAATTGTGAGTCCCTTGCCTAGGAGTTTTGTTGTGCCATATTCAATTTTCGTTGAAGTTAGGATGCTTTGAATTTGCTGACATCATTTTTGGCATTGGTGTGTTGATCCTGCGGTTACCTCCGGGAAAACCAATAGGGAGAAATTAGGCAATTTTGACAAACATTATGGCGAGTCTTATTTGGGTGGGAAGATGCCATCCGACGATGGTCGAAAGAATCTCTACACAGGAGGAACACTCCCCTTCAAGACCAAGGTGTTTTCTATTAAACTGGTAAAAAATGAGAAAGCTGCCGGTAGTTCTTCTCAACCAATAAGGCGTACTTCCTTGTTGTTTTTGGCACTAAATAAGCACTTTAGTTTCTAATTCAGAGGCATCATGCAGGAAGGAGCATGAATTCAAGGTGATTGTATCGCTGGTTGCCAAGATTCATCTTCATCATCTTCAGCAATTTATTCAGGGTGGACAATTGGATTGCCCACCAGAGATAATAGAAGTTCTTGTTGATCCTTAGAGCTTCTGCATTTGAAAAGTAATTTTCCATGCAACTTGTATACATTACTTTCTTTAGGGGTAACTTGTGTGTATTTTTGCTTCCTCTATCCATCCATCTGTTGATTGCTGAATTCATCACCATAGGTACACTGTTGGACGATCATTTTTCTAACCTCATTTAGGACTCAAAGGTGATCACGGTGACGGTTTATAATACTGGAAAAAGTACTACTACCAATTTGTAAGACCAGCACAGTTTGGGCTCCCGCTCAATATAGGTACTTCGCTTGAGCAGCTAATTATCTTTGCATGTGTACATCAGTCAATCTTGCAAATCTGTCTCAATGGTACTGATTCACCCTATGGCATTTTCCCAAGCTGTAGACATGTCGGCTAGAGCTTTCTAGGAGCTGTAGATGTGTCGGCTAGAGCTTTCTATGAGCCTATTCTTTTTACCCAGTGTGTTGCAAAACACTTAAACCATCGAGATTTTTCGAGGCCATTGTCTGATCAAGACCATATTAAGGTATGAGCTTTTATATTTGCAAATAAAGCCCATGTTGATTTAATTGATAGTAATGCCTTGATTCTGCAGTTCGACAGAAGGATCATAATTTAATTTCGGAGAGCAGAGATTATCAAGATCTTCTCCTCTACTTTATGGTTTGCAGAAGAGATTTCTAGTCTATTTAGGCAAAAGTCCATCTATAATGCACTTCAAGTATGAAATTTATGCAGCTAATTCAGTTGACTAAGACATTTGATGCTTGGATTGAATTATGTCTGATAAGGTTCGAGCAATTTGTTACGAGTATCATTTTTGGTATTTGTAAGTAAACAAGAACAGCTTTGAGAACCTGTTAATGCACGGTATTTGTTTTATCCATGTTATCCTTGTTGCGTGCGTGTCCGTCGGTGAGCACGTGTGTTTCGGGTGGTGCGGGAGAGGGGTATTTCTGTTTAACTTCTCTTCGGATGATTATTTGGTTTTGGTGGTTCTTCTTTTTTATTTTTTATTTTGTTACGAAAATCTCACGTTTTTCACATTGCCCTTTCCCTTTTTGGAATCTTAGATGAAGAAGGCTATGAGAGGAATTAGGGTGGAAGCCACTCATCTACGATATCAAAGAAATTAGATGTGTTTTGATATGAGATGGGTTAATGAAATAGATTACTGACAGGTGATTTAATGATAGTAAACTTGCTATTCGCTCCTACAAAAACTGCACAAAAGCGACATAGCGCCTAGTGATAAGATGATCAAATTTCTCCCTTGGCAAAGTATCTACCTACAAAACAAGTAGCTCGTCCTAGAACGATAGCTTAAACCAATATTCATACTTACAAAACCCTCAATGGGCTCACAGTGATATTAAGCACTAAACCCACACCCTCCAATAACCACAAAGTCAATCTAGAATATTTATCACGAGTAGATTTCATAAACTAAAACATATAATCCTTCACAACTTAGTTCATCTAATAAAATACACTGCACAAGACATTAATCACATAATCAAGCACGAATTGATCAAGCACGAATTTGATCAAGGCGACTAAAACTTGAGGAAATCAACCTCGATATATGGAATTAACCTACGTAGCATAAACAGGGCAAGTGTTCGTTCTGGCGAGGTCTCGGAAGCCCTATTTCAGTTGTTTGTTAGTCGATGGGGCGGCTTGAGGGCGGTGGGGCGGCGCGAGTGTAGGCTGAATGAGGGGCGCATCACTGGCAAAGGTGGCGGCGAGGAAGCCACGGTTGTTGCGCGGAAACAGAGAAGAAACGAGGGAGGGTGAGGGTCATGCGGCGTCGAGCAGCAAGGAGGGATGATGCGCGGATGAAGAAAAGGATGAACGGAAGGGAACGGTGAGGTAGTGGAGTGGCAGAAGATATGGAAATGAATGGAGTTTGCGGAATTTATATTTTTGTTTCCCCCTTCACCACCGCCTACATGGTCTTGATAGTTGATTAAATGCCACATTACCACAAATTGTGGCAACACAAGAAGACGCCAGCCGGAGGAAACTAAGGAAGAAAAATGGTGGTTTGGCTTATTTTTAGTCTTCAATTTCTTCTCTCCCACCTGCTGCATTGTAAGTCCGGTCTTCTTGCGGTCTATTTGTTGACGACCATGTTAGCACCGCATGGTGCTTAGCAACCGGGGGGAACGCCAGCTGTTGAAGTTGTGGCGTTGCTGGGGTTGATTCAGCAGAGGTGTAGCTCGATGTTGATTGGCTCGGTGACCGATATGAGTGCGGCAAAAGAATCGAAATGGATCAAATCAAATGCAGTCTCCAACAGTTGCTACTGTTCTCTGTGCACGATTTTCCTCGAGCGTGAGAAGAAATGAAGTGGACGATTGGATTTTAAGGAGCGAAATGATAATACACTATGACGTAAATGTACGTTGGTGTATTCAGCAGCAACAATGTGTCCATCGTCCAACAATATTACATTACGTCCATAACATGAAAAGAATGAGCTGAATCGGAAACCTTTTGGCCCCATTGATATGCTCCTCTTACCAGACCGTGTAAGTTCGCTTCATGCTAGTTGATGGCTATATTCCATGATCATCTGCATCTCTCTCTCTCTCCTTCCACCTCATCCTCTGGCACTGCGGAACCTAAAAGTAGAGCCACATTTTAAGATTGACTAACAATTACAAGTGTACGACTACCACAGAAATTCAATGCACCTCAGAATCAAAACTCATGGAAATTATTGTCTTTCCTATTTCGAGACATGTTAGCCAAGAGAAAGTTTATCTAAAGGGCAGAGACTAATCCTCACATAAAGGTCAAGAAAAACATTTGTTGTCAATCAGATGAAGGACAACTATCAAACAGAAATTTTCAGACAATTCATTCAACGTATGGAACTATACATCATGATAGACAACCTACCAGCACCTACCCCCAGAGTCTCCACTTCTTTTCCGAATCAACCAATATGTGCACTTTGAAATGACACATATCAGCCACATCAAAAAAAAAAAAAAAAAAAAAAAAATTCCGACATTGAAGGAATTAAGATTGCAGAATAGATGGCGAAATCATTCTCAAATTTAGTCTTGATAGTGTGGCAAAATGCAAAAATAATCTTAAAAGCAAGAAGGCCACATGGCAAATTTAACATTGGTCTCCAACGTTTTTTTATCAGATTGCTCTCTCACATTGCCACACATTTGGCATATTTACCACATTGCCTGCATACAAAATTCAATGGCTTGAAAATCTAAGATTGAAAAAAGGGGACGATAATATTAGAGTATGCTATGCTACCATCAATGGGTAGATGTAACAGAGAAATAGCATGCAACATCCAATAATCAAGTGAGAACAATATAGAACTACATATGCATTCGGCACACTAGCTCTATCGTTCAATAAATCTCAAACTTTCTTCCGCCAAAATTTGCACCTTAAAGTATAATAAAAAAATATATATATATATATATGTAGGTCAGGCTACTGCCTGAATGGCATAATATCAGTATTTGGTATCGCAAGAAAACAGGAACTAGATGTTAGCATCTTTGAGGTAACGAATCCTCAACATCACTCATACTTAGCACTCAGAGTACTTGAACTAACATATACAGCCGCGTCAATAAAATATAGCAATGACAGCAGCAAGAACAATAAGACAAAATGCAACCTTTGCTTTCTCTCTCCCCTCCCCTCCCCACCACCCCCCAAAAAAAAAAAAAAAGACAGAGAAAATGCAGACTTACCTTTTATCATACATCTTTCGTTATGATACTTTAACTCCAGAGAAGGCTCAAACTATCATCCAACCGCTAACTACTTTTCCACCGATTGCCCGCCATTTTTGCTCAAAGATGACGAAATACCTTTTCCAATACACCGCAAATGGGAATTGAAATGAGCAGAGAGGAGGCCCTCAGAATAATCTTATTTTGAAGCAAAAGTCACCAATAATAGCAATTCGCAAGAAGACAAGCAGGGGGCCGGGCTTTGGGGAAAAAGGCCGGGCCCTGGGCTCTAGGGGGCCCGTGCAAGGAAGGACTTTTTTCTTTTGCATTGCTCTATCTGGTCCTACCCCGGTTTATAATGCATGTATTGTAGCACAAAGTTCATATTGTATTTGGGAAAGAAGATTAGATGTTGAAGACCCTAACGTTTAATTTTGTATGGCATCGATATATCAGGAGCAAAACGCAATAACCTGAGATATTCCTGTACCTCTCTTGTGGCAAAAATTGTGTTTAGGAATGCTTCATATGTATTGAAAAAATGGACTCCATTTTGGATGGGTTACCATTAAGTTATATGTTTCCACCTGCTACTCTGGCAAAGTAAATGTTCTTTGAACAACTTCCCCATTTCCATATTGTCGACAGTCCCTTTTATGAAAGTTTCTTTTCAGGAAAACTATGATGTGACTCATCAAGTAAACAAAAAAACGAAGGAAACATTGATGTGAGATGATGCTCGTAAGAGCTGTTTTGACTTGTTTGACTTTTGAGATATCAAGGACTTGTTGCCTATGATGCGTGCTTCTTTTCATTCTAGTAAGGTGTAACTAAAGTGCCATCACTTGGTAACCTTAGACATGATTGTTTTAGATGTAACGTAATCCTCACTGAATTTAGTACCCGTTCTTGTACTTCCGTTATAATTGTGACCTAGAGGAACTGTGTAACCTAAATTTTGAATTCTCACAGTAAGCTTTGCGTTTTACGAAATGTTCACAATGGATATGTGGTCAATCAGGTTAAACGATAGAAGCAAAGGAGGGTGATCCATTTTGGATTATTTTAAGGAGCGCTACAACATCTTTTTGAATCATCAGTCCTTGCCCACTCTGCAAGCCAGAAATGATACGAGACCTACTCATTGGCCCCAGAGGTTTTGTTTGAAATAATTAGAATATTTATTTCTTCAAATTCTCTTTTAAGGAGTGGCGTTTTTAACTCTGGTCTTAAAAGGTCTAAATTCTCTATTTACAGCTTTGTAGGATTGTTGGTAGGCAGAGGTACATTGAGAGATTGAATGAACGGCAAGTAACTAGTCTGTTAAATACTGCCAATGCCCTCATGACAGAGAAAAGAGTATCGGGCAAGTAGGAAATGTTAGCTGGCTTCATATGTACATCCTTTAGATAAGGTTTTTCCAGGAGGTGCGGTTTCCAGGCTAAGCCACCGCATGCTTGTGCAGATAGCTAATGAGAATAAGTACGATGAAGAACTCCTTGTAGCTGAACATTTTGGAATATTGGTGGAAAAAAGAACTCACTTCCATTGAGGCTCGTGTCTTGCCACCACCAATGGTGAGCTGTCATACATCTTTGTTGTGAGAAACTGAATGCTTCAAGTAGTTGCATTCTATCTCTAGTTTCGCCAGCTCACGTTTTCCATTGTTGCAGCTTAAATATCATGGAAGTGATTAAGATGCACTTGTTCGTCCGTTGATGGGACAGTAGAATATGATTAACAAGGTGAGCTACTTCCATCTATTCTGAATTGACAATCATCATTTGATGTGCACTCAATACATAGCTACAGTGATGGTCGGTGCAGAAAAATTCCATAGATAAACATTCCAGTTTGTCTTTAGTTGATTACTATAACATTTTGAGCATGATCAATTCTTCTTTTTGCTATTTCTTGGCAGAAAATGATCGATGGAGGTAGAGTGGATACCTGGATGTGTGTTAAGCTTCTCAAGAGTGTATGGAAATATGACTCATCACTTTTGTGATGAATTGGTCAAGATGTGTATAAGTATAGGGATGGTAGTTATCTACTGACAGAGCACTGTCATGTGATGTTATGTTTATTTGCACCTTGACAAATTCTAATCTCCTCTCAGGATTTTAACCGACGACCAGTACTCCTTATACAGGATGGTCAACCTAACCAGATTGAAGGAGCCCTTGCGAATATCAACAGAGAATCTCGGGCAAGAGTTGCAAACACGGATCTACCTTGAAAAGAACTTCAGCTGTCGGTAATTATTTTACCAGACATGACTGGATCTTGTGGTAAGTTATCCTTTAGTTGTCCTCTTTAGATCCCTTTTCTAATGACCATTTCCTTGCAGGGAAGATTGAAAGAATATGCGAAACTGAACTGGGAATTGTCTCTCAGTGTTGCCAACCTAAGCAAGCTGCAGAGGTCAAGAGACTGGCAAGTTGGTAGGAAACTCGAAAACAGCTCCTTCTTGCTTTGACAGAAGACTCAAAGCATGCGATATTCAATGGGATGCGACTGCCAACCCGGTATTATTATAATCCTCACTGATGTTGCTTGCTTATCACCATATGACTCTCTTTATTCTTTTCTTTTTTTCTCATTTCATCTAGTTATGTATTTTTTATTTTATTTTTTGGGTTGAAATCCAGTTATGTATTTAGTTATGATATGGTCCTTTTTGTATTTGGGAAGAGGGAAGAGTGAACCAATGGAGATTCTTTTCGGGAAGATACTTGGATGGTTAAACGTTGCATCCTACACCTGCTCGTGTTTCTTGTAATATCAAAATTCCCATGAACTCCTCAGCCTCTTGTGCCGTCTTAGTATAGACAGAACTGAATCTGTTGTTGTCCATTAGCTCTGTGCTTGGTTGCTTCATGTGTAAAAGTAGACTGACCGTCAAACCAAGCACTGTTATAAAAGGCAGAATTGCTTACGTTGTCGTATGAACAATAGAATTCAATTTCTTCAATCTAGAATTTTGTATTTGCTCCTGCCCTTTCTGTTTCTTGTGTCACTTGGAATCATCTGGAGCTTATCGCTTGTGTTGGATAATTCCTAACCGATATGATAATGCTCTTGATTATAAAAAATCTCGGATAAAATCCCTCCGTGAAAGATGACGCTGAAGAACGTTTTCTAATCATCAGGAAAAGACATGGCATGAGTTCGGGGTAAAGCAGACATAAGATGTACAACTATATCTCCCTAAAAGTCGAATCTAATTTTCCCATTTCGACCGTTTGATTAACAAACTACAGGTTGAAAACTGAAAAAGAAATATAATATCAATAATTAGTTTTCATTGCTTTTTTTGTTTGGAGAACTTGACCGTAATATGATCTGAAGTATTTCTCGACTTCTTGTGGCATGTCGAACGGAAATTGTAACGTATCCCTGATTACCAATAATGAATTTAACCTCTTTTTTTTCATAAAAGGAAAGATGATCAATACCATAAATATATTTGGAAACAACACAGTCAAACAATAGTTGGATGAAGAGATGAATCGTGAACAATTATACTAAATTGCAAAATTTCCATAAGTACATTCTTCGAATTCTTCCACCTAGATTCATGAAAATCAAGGATTATTATCTTCCTTGAATACAAATCTCTCATCAATCCTAACGCACCAACCATCAAAGACTCTATCCACTGACGATGCCTCGAAAACTCTCCCGACCCGAAAAAAAACGAACGACTCCAAACAAGCATACTCGATTTGACAATCCGTGAGCATCCTGTTGTCCCACTTGCTCATTGTAATCTCCGTGGGCTTTTCAAGCTCTCTATCGAGGATTGTCCTGGAGAGGTATTTGAGATCATGGTATTGCCAATAGTAGTTCACCAATCTCCTTACTGCAAGTGCACGGACATCGATGGTGCACGACACGTTGAGTCCATAATTTTTGGCGAGCTTTCTTGCGACTTCGTCCACGCCAAATCCAACAAAAGTGTACTTCACGTTGGCAAGGAACGTGAACAGCAATGTGGGAATGTATGTCGCATGCAGGGACTGAAAGATGAGGCACTTACGGCCAACACAGAGCTGGAGGATGGCAACTAGATGAGCATCTTTATTGGGCTTAGAGCTAGGAGACCACTCGGCATGGAGACCGACAATCAGCCGACTTAGCCTGCGACGGTGGAAGCGCTCAATGTTGCGAATCCAGCGGCTAACGACGTGGGGCTCGTCAGTAACCCATGTTGTGATCTTCTCCTCGTGAAAGAGAATGGTGTGAACAGAAAACATATTGCAAAGATTGAGAAAAAAGAGTGATTGAGAGTATTAACACGAAAAAATCATCAAATATACATGTATATATATAATATGGAGTGATAGCCAAAGTTGAGTTAACTTAGGAAATAATATCAAAGTATCGAATTAGGAAACATTCACATACGCATTTATTCACGAAAAAATCATGAAATATTCACTTAGGAAATATTCATAGTTGTCGTTTTTCTGTCCTCCCAAAATTGCAATACCGATTTCGAGATCAAGGAAGGAAGGAACAAACCGTCGATTCTGTATTCTGAAAAAGGAAAAAAGAAGAAGAAGATGATATTCGACGGGAACAGTGAGTAGTTTTTGATAAGTCCTGGAACAACTGTCACTATCTAATCGGGAGTAGACTGATAATTTGATAACCCATCTGTCATCTCGGGCTTCGGGGTGACACGAAGTGGAACAGGGAGGGAATCCATTCCTGTTGGGGTGTTTAGAAACTCCTTGGCGGCGAGTGAGAACCATAGACGGTGCTGGGTAAAATTGGGACTGGAGATGGAAAAACAAGACGAATGGATTTCTGGGTCCCGGCCGCATGGCCGTGCTCTTGATCAGATCACGCAGCGGAATGCGCGAAGGGGTGGAGCCAAAATTGGCTTCGATGTTGGATGCCCTTTATAATATTCCTCAGGTGAGAGTGGATCGCATGCGTGGCGTCTGATTTGATGAAGAAGCCAATCGGACTATGGATCGATGGATGCAGAATTGCTAAGAGTTGTGCTACGCTCAGGGGGAAAAAGGAAAGAGGAATTTCTAACCAAAGGGTGGGCTTTTTTTTTTTCTTTTTTTTTTTTTCCTTTTCTCTCTCTGCCTTGCCTACGCAAGGCCAGGCATGAAGCTTCTTTCGTTGGCTGCATACCGAGCCGACGAAGGTGGCGCACGAGATCACTGGGTTGGTTCTGTAACATGAAGTTGAAGAAACGCGACATGGATGAGGACCGCCGAAAGCCTGAGGCGGCTCATTGTCAAACTCATTTATGATGAGCGGTGCAATAGATATCGAGGATTTTCGTGCAGGGGGGTATGGATGCTGTGGAAGAAGCCATAGCTGTTTGTGAAGCACTGAAGCTACCGTCGGCACTAAAAGGAGGTCAACTTGGATTCCTCAGAGGCAAGACTCAGGGCGAGAGAAAATTTGTTAAACGCTCGGATGAAGGGTGCATCTTTTGTAATTTCGCGCATTCCTAATATGTGCGCAGTTCCATCTAGACCTAGACTTCTTCTTGTACATCGGTTAAATGATTAGCCATCCTCAAACCATTGATTCATAAAAATTGAATCGTCTTGCAAGGTATTAAAGCATTAGCAAAAGGTCCAAACACCAATGCTCTCTCTTCTTGTCATTTTATTTGCCCGTCACTCTCTGTTTCGACATAATTTCATTTAGGATATCGCGCATTTCGAGCTTGATACCTGGCTTATACGCGAGGTGGGGCGCCAAAGATAGGTTGCGGTACAAATTAATTACAAGTTAACCAAGTTTTTCGATAGCTTCCTTGACGTTTCAAAGCATAATATCTTCAAATGACGAATGAGCAAAGAACCGCTTTCATCTACTGCGTTATTGGCGCTGAAAGCTTGCGTGCATGGCAATACTACGGCTCTGCATTGAGGCGTGGATCGGACCAAATTTTTCGGGTCCATTTGCAGAAGAAGAGAAGATGTTCGACGGTCTCTGGATATTTTGAGCATAGAGGGCATAAAAATTTGGGTAATATTCTCCGCTTGTACAGATTTTCCTTTGTCAGTATAGCATCCATAAGAAGTTGTTGCATTGTTGAAATCTTGTTTTATGGCCTTAGAGCAAATGCCATTATAGCCACTTTTCACCATATAGTTCCCCATCTTGTTTCCGATTCAAATCAATTTACCCTCCTATGGGTGTATGCCAATGGGGATGGATAGGATTTCGTTCACAAGTCTCTCTTCAAAAAGGTTATGGAGCTTGGGCTCATTCCATTCTCTCATTTCTTTGTTGATTAATTCAACCACCATTATGGGATCATCCTTGTTTGCAAGGCCTCCTAAAAAGCCCATTGGTAGCCATTTGTCTTGAGGGGTGTTAAATGATTTCCCATCTCCCATCACCCATTGTACTTCTGGTCTATGTAGCATCGATACGGACACGCGAAATGCGACACGCGACACGACACGATACGACACACGTCGACACGTTATATATTAAATAAAATTTTTTATATGTACATGATTAATTATTAAATTCATAAATAAATAAATAATAAAAAAAGAGCCTATAATAGATCTATACTAATAACATTAATAAATTTATTCATAAAAAATTGGAAAGACATTTTTTGACTTTAACAAAAGTTATCAATGAAATAAATAACTAACGGGAGATTAGAGTCAAAATAAATTTATATTTTCCTACGATGATCAAAATTTATCATTATTTAACATCCAGTGCTTTTATTTTTCGAAATAACTTTTTAACCCGTCTATTTATTTATTTTTTAGCCTTACCATAATAAAGTTACTTAACGTTCATTTTTTTTTTTTAGGGCTAAATGGGTCCCATCGATTTATTTCAGCCTCCGTTTTCTCCCCCACCCCACCCACCGCCTGCGCCTGTCACTTCCCAAAGTCACGCTGCACGAGGCTTTCTTTCTTCCCTAGAAGCCGTCGTCTCTCTCCTTTCTCTTCTTCCTAAAATTGAAAAAACCCCAGCAATCGCCTTCTTTCTCCTCTCCCTTGCTCGGTCTCCACCTCTCTCGCCGCTGCTTCGCCTCCGTTCCCTCCTTTGCCGTCGTAGCCTCACAACCAGCCCTCCATCACGGCATTGCAATTTTTCATCTTGGCTTTGCAGTCGGCGGTCGTAGCGACCAAGACAATTGAGAAGGCTTCTCAGCATTGCAATCGATGGTCACAACCTTCTCCACGTTGCAGTCGGCATTGCAATCGGCGGTCGCAGCCCTCCCTCACCATCGCTCGCAATGTCGCCTCAACTCCCTCACCCTTGCCTCCACCTTCCATCAACTTCTTCCCTTCACACCTACAAATCCGCCCACAAACCTACCTCCGGACACGCTCCAATGCGGATGTGGGAAAGAGTTGACCACGTGTTGGAAACTCCGACACGTGTTGACCGCGTGTCTAAGTGTGTTCGACACATGTCAGAGTGTCCAACACGACACGAAGACCCTCTGAACGTGTCCATGCTTCCTTGCTTCTAGTTCTATGGCCTCCCATCCCATTAGAATGCTCTACCAGCCTCAAGATGGTCGCTGCCCTCTTTTTCCCTTCCACAAGTCCTCATTTGGGTAGTAGACTCCTTTAAAATTCTTGCCTATAAGGCTAAGGGCGATTGAGATAGTCGTCAAGCCTGCTTTCCTAACATGGCTTTGTTAAAACTTATCAAATCTTTGCAGCCAAGATCCCCCTCGTGACTTCAACACCTCCCACCTCTTTTAGTGCATGCCTTTTTTGGACTCATTTCGTTTCCACCAAAATATTGCAATTCTATATTCAATGGCTTTATAAATTGAAAGAGGGATCTTGAAGATGGACATTGCATATTGGGGTAGAGCTTGCGTGATGGTTTTTGTCAAAAAAATATTTTGGCTTTTGACAAAAAAGTTTCTAGCACTCAAGCTTCATGTTCACTCTTGCCAAAATCCACGCAAACGTCTCTTTCTTTGTTCGACCCCATTTAGATGGTAATCCGAGGTATTTCCTTGTTTTGTCAATATCCAGTACTCGCAATTCTTGTGTCATATTCCTCTTTAGGTTCGGTAGACAACCATTGCTAAAGAACACACCTAATAGCTTGGCCCGTTGCATAGCAATATTGGTTCGAGAATGGCTGCCAAGTTTTGGCATTCTCTCGACCGTGCCATCCATAAAAGATATAGCATCATCAACAAACAATAAGAGGGATAGGGCAAGACAATACCTATTTAGCATTATTCCTTTGATACTTCCATCCTCAATAGCTTTGTGCATTATCCAAGAAAGGACATTGGCCATCAAAATGAATAGGTAAGGTGATAATGGATCTCCTTATCTAATCTCTTGGGTAGGCAGGAAATACTGTGTTGGCTCTCCCTTTACTTTCACACCAAAGAAGACAATCGAGACACATTACATGATTAAATCAACCCATTGATTGCAAAATCCCATCTTTAGCATGTTCATTTTAAGGAAGTCATGCTCCACCCTATCATATGACCTTCTACATGTCTAGTTTTAGAATGGTCTGAAACTTCTTCTTTCTCTTTTTTGTCCTTAGTTAGTGCAATACTTCCTAAACAATTAGGATTTGTCTTGGATTTGTTGACCTTTGACAAAGGCACTTTGTTCAGTAGCAATACTCTCAAGAAGTCAAGGTTTCCATCTATTGGCTAGCACCTTCAACGTGATTTTGTAACTGAAGTTACATAGACTAATTGGTCTAAATTGGCTGATGCTCATAAGGGAGATATGCGTCTTGTTGAGGAGGGGGTCCAGATTACTTGACTCAAAGAAGTTCTGAATCAATTGCATCACATCCATTTTCACATCTTCCTCGAAATGCTGATAAAACTATCCATTTAGTCAGTTTGAGCTGAGAGCTTTTAGGGAGCCTAACTTGATATAGCTTCTTTCATTCCTCTAATGAGACGGTGGCCATCACATTCTCATTCATTTCCGTACCGACTAGGCTTGGGCACTGATTTAAGATGGTTGAAAATCTCTCGGTCCAATCGATTTGTAAAGTAATTGGTAGTAGTCCTCTATGTGTTGCTTAAGCACCTTAGGATCCTTGCTCTACTTGTGTTCATCCATCTTTAGCGTTATTATTCTATTTTGTTGTCTCCTCTATACCATTGTGGCATGGAAGTACTTTGTATTTCTATCAACCCAGTGGAACCAATTGATTCATGATCTTAAGCCCCAATACATCTCTTACTATCTCCATAATTGATCAATATTCTCCTTGATTCTTTGGACGTCTTCCTTGGTGGACATTCCAGCATTATTACTGGTTATGTTTGTTAGTTTCTTTTTGAGGCCCTTGCTTTGGTGTGATACATTAGATAACTTCCTCTTACTCCATGATGCTAAATCCATTGTGAATTGTTGGATTTTCTTAGAGAAACATTTGTGACACTATTGATTTCTAGCCCATATACTTGTGATAAGGTAACCACATTATTGTCCTTCTAGCAATATGCTTCAAACTTGAATATTTTCTTCTCCTCTCATAAACGGGGTTTAATGAAGTAAGAGCGGGTTGTGATCCGAGCCTACCGCTGGTAAAGCCAAGATTTCTGCATTTGAAAAAGTGACTCACCATTCCATGGTACATATTACTCTATCCAGTCTCTTTTTCACTAGGGCTTCTCTTTCTCTATTATTGGCCTAGGTGTATGCCCAACCTTTACTATCAATATCCATTAAAGGATAGTCATTAAGGAGTTTTTGGAAAGCGACTATTCCATGGTGATTAGCCTCCCTTTTTCCTACCTTCTCCTAATTTTACAAAATATCATTGAAGTCACCCATATATATCCATGGGAGTTGATTATTTGTGTGAAAGCACCATAACTGTTGCCATAGTTGAAGCCTTTCTCAAAAATTTGTCGAAGCATGAAGAAATGTGATGCTTATTTGAGTGCCGCTAGTAGAGTCTTTACATTCCAAATCAATGAATTCCTTTGAGCTCGAGTTCACTTTTACTTCAACATCTTCATTCCACATAAACACCAAAGCCTTGACAATTACTATTGGTTGCTCTAAGAACAAGTCTTGGAATTTGAGCCTCCTTATAACCCTTTCCACCATCATCTCTTTGTTTTTAGTTTCCATGAGGAAGACCAAATCAAGCCTTTCAAAACTATTAACGCTTGCATTTCCTATAACGTCAAGGAATTGCCTAGCCCCTTAAAATTCTAGCCCTCATAATATTTCCGGTGGCTTGTTAGGCCTAACCATCAAAGCCCATTCATTCCCCTTTTCCAGTAGCTGGACATGAGTCTCTAAAAGCTCCATCTCGTCAAGCACTGCAAAGCTCGGCCCATCTGCCTTCTTGTTTTTTTGTCCTTTCATTCTTCACCCCTTTCTCGTTGGTACCTTATGCTTCCTTCAGCTCTCTAGCATTTGAGGCTAGTAAATACAGCGGTTGTTGCCCACTCCTTACCTTTGCTACTGAGATTGTCATTCCTCCATCCCTAAACTCCTTTGAAGAAGGGTTTTTTACCCGTTTTTTGCTTCGAACAGGGGCAACATTGAGCATCTTTCCACCCTACGATGTCCATGTTAGATGATGGAATAGGGGTTTCAGGGACACATACCTTCTCCTCCTAAGTAGGAGCTATCTTTCCATAAAAGGCTTCCCAACAAGGGCTCCATTCTAGCATCTCCACTTTGAGCCAAGGGCCATATTTCCCAGCCTATTCTCTGCCCATTTTGTTTTTTCATATGGGATCTCTTCGCAATACGAAACATAGTGTCCTATTCTTATGCATGAGTAGCAAAAGTGTGGGAGGTGTTTATATTAAAATTTCACCCATAATTTCTTTTTCCCAATCTTCACTAATGGCCCTGTTTTTAGAGGAGCTGAGAGTTCGAGCTCAATACTCACTTTTCCTATTCTATATGGGCCATTTCCTCTGTTTTCCAGCTATATTTCCTTATTCTTCTCCACTTTTCCAGCAACATCATTGTAGACCTCTTCTAACATCCATCTAGGAGGTAAGCCCACTATGTGGACCCAAAGATCATACTAAAAAAAGTCATAACAATGTTTTGGAATATCAGGTTCACATTACTTTAGCACCAATAGATTACTATCGAATGACTAAGAACTTGTTTTCAGCACTCTTTCTTTGTCATCTTTGGATTCAGAGACAAATGGGAAAAAGCCCAGCTCTTTTCCAGCTATATTTCTGTTTTCACTAGAATTTAGGGTTTTGTTTTGCTATCACCCATAAGGATAGGAGAAAGCTCTACCCATGAGAAGGGAAGCTCTACCAGCGTAGAGAGATTGCCAGAACAATAATAGTTGAGTGGCACAAATTCTTATTTGATAGAGCTTTTACGTGGCCTGTCCTTGATATGACATTAACAAATTTTTTAGGTTCTAACGTTCCGAGTTGTTGAGTGCAGAGGCAATTATGATATTTTGGGAAAGAAGATTGCCGTATTGCTTTGCTTGCTTCTTATCCAACGATGGTTAATCTATTGGTTTATACTAACTTTCATATAGCATGTTTAGGTAGAGTGGATGCTACAGAGGGATTGTGCTAGCTAAACTATTGGCATGTGATTTTCTCTTGTCCCGACCTTCATGACTCGCTAGTAGCTAATGGTTAATCAATTGGAAATATTTTCATTATTGAAGACGATTTATGTCTAAATATTTTTGTGGACGGTGAAATTATTTTCCGTTGAATCATTTGTGGAAGCACACCAAAATATTACAAGAAATGAAAGAGGAAAAATTGACGAAATTTAATCATGAGCGTTTGATTTTGGGAAGTTTCCTCGTTCTTCAATTATTGTTTGGGGAAATATACATCGATTAGATATGAGCAAGTCAACCAATAAATACACACGAATTGTCTGGCATTTAAGTGCGCCATTCATATGAGTGTGACAACACGGCATCACCGTTAATCATCATCCTATATTAGAAGGGAAACTCTTACGTATTGTGCATGTCATAAGACGAACAAACGTTAGGCCAGTTCTATTATATGTCAACCAAAGTGACCGACTAACACTTTCATTTTTTGGAAAATTAAAACGAAATCGACTAAAGAAATTGGGCATAGAAGAAAGAGGAACTTGGGCGGGAGGGGATAGAAAATTACTTTGCCATCGTTTATTATTTATTATTATTTCTTTTATTATTGTTGCGATACTTAGCCATTGAAAGAATATTTTGAGATATCTCAAGATAGGAATATCTTGTCAAAGATTGTTGTTGCATCCGCTTCTTTTATATATATAATGTTTTCGTATATCTATCATCTACCCATAAATAATACATCAAAAAGAATATTGTAAAAAAACAAACTGTATCATATGTTACCCTCATCAGCCTCTCTCCTCTCACAAACCCTAAAGATCCATTTCAATTCCAATTCCGTCCAATTTCTCCTTAATGAACATGTTGCTTAAAGTAATAGTGCAATCACGAGAAGACAACATCTGGGCTGATGTAAAAATCACCTTTAAGCACGCTTGCAGAAGGGCATGCTTGGGAAGGATAATTAAGAATGACTTTCAAACTGGGAGAACGATCTGGGTGTGATAGAATTATCCGAGCCACTTCGAGCAGCACCCACGGATTAACCGCATCGAACACCATGGAATCGTTACTATTGATCTCTATTTTGTCCAGCGAGGGTGCCTTCTGGAGGAGAAACTTGAGCATGGAAAGAACGGGTTCCCACGCCAGCCAATTGGCACCGGGATCAACAATCTCGACATTCTTGAGATGCACCAGACACGGGTAGATCCTCCACTTTGTCGAATTCCAAAATTCTTCTGCCTCAAGGTTGCCACGGCCAACATTCTCGCCAACGAACTAGAACACCATGACAAATGATGAGCGATATATTTGGAACTACATGAGATAAATATCGAGATTTGAAGGGATAGAATAGCAGTTGTTACATTAAATGAAACATAAATCGCTGGAGAATCCAGAGAATCAATCAAAATGACAGAGGTATAAAGACATTTGTCAATCACGGGAAGAAAAGAAATGAGAGGATTATATGCGGCCCAAGGCTGAAATCCACACGTTATGTATGTTCATGCAAGTCTGCTGTTACAAGTGAACTGGTAGGGTTCTAGTAATTGTTTACCGGAAAACTGGGCGTGCAGGTCATTTGTAACAATAACTTCTCCAGGCGCGGCAAACTTTCGAGTATTTTTGCTATCCCAGGAGCTCCCCTATGGCCCGCTGCGTTGGGGAACATCAGATGCGCACATTCTAAGGACGGAAAAAACAGTCCTCTTGCCTCCGTTAACGATAGCACCTAGGCATGTACGTCGTATTGGAAGAAGCAATAATTAATCACTTTTACGTCTTCAAGGTTCTCTCACAATAGCCGACAGACCAGATAAATGAGCAAACAACCAGTTAATGCTTCTCAAGAAATTCTTTTATTACACATCAGATTTTAGTCTTATAAAGGTTTGAATGATTAGCTGCATCCATCAGGTTATGATGTGTGTAAGTCCTATCCAGCAAGAATTGGTTTTTTTTTAACAAAGAATTTATGAGCATGATACCATCAAACACCCATAAACAATATCACAATCTATCTTAAGCAAATGGCACAATCTGTAATGAATGTCCACAACAACAGAGCTCATAATTAAATGAATTAGCTCGTACCTGAAGACACCAGCTCCCCATTACCAATTTCGTGACATGATACATACTCTGGAGAAGTCCCTTGACAAGATTGCAGTGAGCCTGAAGTTGACTGGTTGCATGAGGTTCTATATTGAAATTTAACTCGGCCTCAATCAAGGAAGAAAGTTTATCTACTTCAAACTTTCCCTTCACGGAATTACCCAGTATGCGCAACTTGAGAAGATGAGGAGCAGAAATTTTCAAGATGGAATCTTCTGGTAAGGTGTCAATGTATCCTGCGGGAAGGCTCAAGCTGGAATCTTGACGATGAACAAACTTGGGAAAATGAATCACCAATTCTCTCAAACCTCTTGATTCAATTTCAATGTGCTCGAAACCCCGGCAGCCTTTCAACTCAAAGAACTCTAGAACAGGACAGCCTTTCAAAATTCTCATTATCCCATTGTCCTCCAATTTCGCATCATCAATGCGCAGTCTCTTCAACGAAGACCAATTCACAGCGCCCATAGTTGAAAAACGGCAACGGGATACGTGAAAACTCACCAGCGTGGTGCAGCGGAAAAAGAATTTCGGTATCCCATAAATATTGTCGTTGCGCAAGGTCATTGATACCTCTTTGACGTCGTGTTCCACGGCGAAGCGAAGCCACCTATCAATGGTTGGCCCCACGACAGAGCGGAGCCAGCCAGTATGACTTGACTCGATAAAGCAGTTGAGACGAGGAGCATAAAAGAGGAAGCTCTTCACCTTAATTGCAGTGCAGCGTAACAGCACCGCGTCCACAATAGCCATGAAACTCCGGAACATCCTTCTATCATCGCAGGAGGGCATGGAGAAAGATATATGCGGATTAGCGGTCCAAATGGAACGCCATTGCTTGGACAAGACACTGGTTTTGATGGCGTCTTTTGTGGTCAAGAAGGAGAAGATATGAAAGATTATGGCGACCGGCAATTTGCTGATGTAATCGACTGATGAGTTTTGGGTTTCATCTTGATCGGAAGGAGGTGGTCGTTGTGGATGTGGAAGTTTCAGTGGGTGAGTTGGATTGACGGAGAACTCGATCCGGGCCATGGATGGAGGATTTTCAAGCTTTTGCCTTTGGCTGTTGACGCCGATGAAGCCTTCAGGTTGGCAAAACAATATACATATATACATATATTTATATATATAGCCCAGATCGGCGTAGAGAGATTAAACCCCAAAAGGCGCTTATCTTCAAAATTCAAAGAAGGAAATTGCTTTGGATAAAGATGGAAATAAATCTAAATAGTTTCCGATAATGATTCCCAAAAAGCTACAAAATATTATTGCCCTAGCTTCCCTACGATGGTGGGATAGTGGCAACACAATTTCCCCCTCTTTTTTTTTTTTTTTTTTTGGTTAAACTATCTATCAACTTTTCTTAAATATTTCTTTACAAAAAAAAAAAAAAAAAACTTTTCTTAAATATCGATGTCAATAGTTAGATTTTGGCCACCTCATTAAATCATTCATTGTATAAGAAAATTAGGAGCTAATCCCAACCCCTAAAAATATATATTATATTATTAATTTGCATATTAGGAGCATCATTATTCAGTAGTGATGAACCCATTATAAATTACATTATCATTGGATAGATTTAAGCAGTTAGGCTCTAAGCTTAATTAAATTAATTGGACTAAGCCAAAGCACAAAATCTAGCCAAAGTAGAAGAGGTTTGTGTTCTTGGGTCATAACTTGAAAAATAGGTGGGCATATTCTTTGAGAATTTGGTTAGTCGCATACAAAAGGCGAAGAGATTCTAATTTCTCAAATAGAAAAGTCTTATCAGGCAAGGAATGGATTATTACCATCTTATAAAGGTGGAAGCTAAGGTACTTACTTGTTAGGTGATTTGTCAATAACCTTTTAGGCACATGTGGTATGCCTTGGCCTTAGCATGAGATAACCTACCCAACCGAAATATTGTAAGACTTGGAAGAAAAGCAACAAATAAAATTCATGTCCGGGTAAAATCACTATAATGACTATAAAATTGGAACTTTACGTAGCATTTGTAATTTTTGAATTGATTCGCCACAAGGAATAAGAGAAAGTTTAGAATTTTCAATTTTTATAATTGGAAAGAAGGGATAGAAAATCACTTACTTTAAGCCTTTAGAAGAATATTTCGAGAAAGATTTTTATAACCTTTCCCCGTGATGGATTTTTATTTTAATGAATGGGCCTATTTTGTCCTAATGGGCCTAGAGGCCCGGCCCATGATAGGGAGAGGTATAAAAGGAAAAATGAAAACTGAAAAGTGACGTTTTTTCCATTTTTCAGTTTTTCCTTTTTCCCTTTTTTTTTTTTTTTTTTTTCTCCGAAGCGTATTACGACGTTCCTCCCGTATCGTCGTTTCTCCCCTCCTTGAAGAACAGTGCCCGTCTCCTCCTCAATTTGCAACGCCGGGTTTAGTCTGTGGATTTAAGGTGTGTTCGACATTGTGATGCACCTTCGTGATCGGTGATTCGTGATTGGGTATTATGAAATCTTCTTCCGCTGTGTTTCTCCTCTTTTTGGGATCGTTTTTGTGTCGAAACGATCGTTTTGGGAATCCTGTTTCCCGAATCCAAACCCTTCATTGGCATCAGAGCCAGGTTAATCACGTTTCCCTTTCCATGTTTGTGTTTCAAAACCAATTTTTAAAGGACTGTTTGAAGCCTGTTTTAATGTTCCCCCCGACGCCGATACTGTTCATCCCTTTTTTCTCTGCTTTCGGAACGTCGAACTGCCTTTTTTATTGCTTGAGATTGTAGTGCTCGTCCGATACGAGCGTTTTGAGTGGTCGCACGTCGCCGGAGACCGCCGCACGTGCCGCCACGCGCAGCCGATACGTTCGGCCCCCGTCGGCGCGTGCAACGCACGCGCCAAAGACGGTTCCCAGGCGCGTGCGCCGCACGCGCGCGGTTGAAACCGCAGGCGCGTGCGCCGCACGCGCGGTAACCGCTCCCGCGCGCGGGAACTGCCCGCGCGTGCAAGGCACGCGCCGGCTGACGTCACCGTGACGTCGGCCGGCGGTTGCCCGCGCACGTGCCGCCCGACCGCCCGACCGGTCCGACCAATCCGACCCGGTCTGACCGGCTAGACCCGGTCCGACCGACCCGATCCGGTCCGACCGGACCCGTAGACTTGCGTTGACCGTTGACCGATTCGTTGACCGTTGACTTGACCGTTGACCGTTGACTTGACCGTTGACCGTTGACTCGACCGTTGACCGTTGACCCAAAAAAAAAAGGAATGTGTTTCTTTTTCAATTATGCCATTGTGGATTATAAGTAATCTATTTTTTATTGTGCATTTGTTGCATGAAACGTGGAAAATTATGTATTTTCCCTTATGTTCATTATGGATTATAAGTAATCCAATTATTACAAGTCTGCATTCGTTGCAGGAACTATAATGCGCTATGCACGGATACCTGCATTCCCGAGAACGGACGAAGGACGTGCAAGACTTAAAGGGCTGATGACGGAATTGGCTAATTATCGATGGCATGATGGTGATTTAGTATCACATGTGGTTAGGGTCAATTAGATGATACAGGAAATCATCTGGAATGGTTATCTTATGCCGGATTTTGAGAAGGTGTCGACCTTCAAGAACACTCTTCCACCTGAATGGCAAGCAGTGTTAGATCGGCTATGGGAGGTCAACGTGGTCCCGGATAATAGGAGGCTGGTAGAAGCTTTTTGTGAGAGAGTACTATAGGATTGAGCTTATCAAAACTTCAACCCTTAGTATTAGTGCCACATGGCGCAAAGTGAATGCGCCTTGGAGGCGACATAAGAGCTCTCCAAAAGTCTTTCCATGGTTGGCAAATGTGCCTACAAAATTCTCAAATTTTTTGACTGATAGATTAGAAAGGACATTCCCTAATTATTTCTTAGATTAGTTTGAGATGTTTTATTCGTGTAAATATATCTCTTTCTAGGTTGATATTCCCCTCTGCATATATTACTTAGTGTAATGAATATGCTATATTTTGTGAAAGCATTATTATTGTAATGGATGTCATATATTATTTGCTTTCTCGTTATTGCTGATTGATGTGGGTAGCTCTTAGAAGTTTTTGTAGCTTCATAGAATTTAGTTTGCATAAGACAATTATATTAATGACAGTTTTAAGTTAGGATTTTTGGAGGATGATTGGAAACATAGTGACCTTTTGATTCTGAAACCTTACTTGAAATTGTTTATTAATATGATGAGTCTATGCAAAGTGGATGCATAAATGATAGGCATTAATTATTCGTGCATATATGTCCGATGTGTTCGGATCGATGGCTTCAAAGAACTAAGAAAGTAATTGCTGATTTGAACGGCAACAATTGTGAAATATTGAATATGAAGATTCAATATGTGCTGGAAAAGCAACAAGCACTAGAAGCTCTTGACCATGTTATGGAAGATCTTGAGAATGTTGTGCGCCGCCTTGAGCTAGTAGAGGACCACCTAACGGCATTGGAGCCGAGAGTAAATATTTGTTATGCTGGTTCTAGCTCAGAAAGGGCTTTGAGCTCTAAGCGCAAGCGTATTGATTCGTTCAATATGTGGTCAAGCAAAGGATCAAGTCCTCCTTGCAAGAAACTAAGAGTTAACCAACACAAGAAAGGAAAACGTCCTCAAGTGAAGAAAATGTCAAGGGTAAGGTGTTACAATTGTGACAAGAAGGGTCACTATGCTCGCAACTGTCGTGAGCCTAAAAAGGTAAATACCTCTTGTACATTTGAGAACTTTGCTTATGTGTCAAGTTCTTTATTGTTGGCTGAATCCAATCCTTTGTGGACTGTAGATTCAGGAGCAACGGACCATGTAGCAAAGGATAGAGGATCCTTTGTGGAATTCCGACGAGTCCCAACTGGAACTAAGTGGATCTATGTGGGAAACAACTCCGAGCTGAAGTGAAAGGAATTGGCACTGCCAACCGAACATGCGTGGTGGACGCACTTTGTTCCTACATGATGTGTTGTATGCTCCGGAGATTCGTCGGAATCTAGTGTCTGTTTTAGTGTTGGTCAAACTAGGTTTCAATATAAACTTCCATAATAGAGGTGTGGATTTGTTTTTGAAACAAATTTCTATGGTCATGATTATTTTCTGGATGGTTTCATTGTATTAGATGTTGATTATGTTAATGTGAATGTTTGTTATTCCCTTCTCACATCTCCTAATTCATATGACAATGATGTGAATGTTTGGCATGCAAGACTTGGTCATATTGGCCAACAACGTATGAATAGACTAGCCAAAGAGGGCTTGTTGGGCAATATTGAAAAAGTCAATTTGCCCACATGTGAGCATTGCCTAGCAGGGAAAACAACAAGGAAACCATTTGGAAAAGGTAAAAGAGCTGAATTTCCTCTGCATTTAATCCATTCGACATCTCGTGGTCCAATGAATGTGAGAGGAAGGCATGGGGCTGTTTATTTCATCACTTTTATAGATGATTATACTCGATTCGGATATGTCTATTTGATTTCTCATAAATATGAAGCATTAAGTTGTTTCAAAAGGTTTATGGCCTTGGTAGAGAATCAATTAGACAGGAAAATAAAAGCATTGAGATCCGATCGAGGTCGAGAATATTTATCTGATGAGTTCATAAAATTATGTGATGAAAAAGGAATAGAAAGACAGTTGTCTATTCCATATACTCCTCAACAAAATGGTGTTGCGAGAGAGAAGAAACGAACCCTACTTGAAATGGTTAGGTCTATGATGGCACATGCTAACTTACCCATCACCTTTTGGAGTGATGCCTTATTAACTGCTGCCTATGTACTTAACCGGGTGCCTTCCAAATCGTTACTTCCACTCCATATGAGTTATGGACGGGTAGAAAACCGGACTTGGGTTTTCTTAAGCCATGGGGTTGTGCTGCCTATACCCATGAGCCCTCTCACAAATTTGGGAAATTAGGTCCCAGAGGAAAGAAGAGTATTTTCATAAGATACTCTGAACACTCAAAGGGATATGTGTTCATAGGTGAGCAGGAAAGTGGGAGTGTAACTGAATTTGAATCACGGGATGTCACATTCTTAGAGGATGAGTTTCCTAAGAAGGGCGAAATAGGTGAAGATTACTCCCTATTTGAAACCATGGATCCGTAGATAATGATATTAGTGGGGTTCGCCCAAGTGGGAGTAATGTGAGAAGTGATGAATTGCATACAACTAATTCGCAATTACAACCACATGATGAGACGACATCATCATTATCGATCCTAGTGGGAGCATAATGGGAAATGATGTGCTAAGTGTACAATCTCCTATACGGCGAACAAGTCGCAAAAGTATTCCCCGCCGACGTTTTGACATTGAAGGGGAAACTTTTATGATTGCCCCACAAGATGAGGATGAGCCAAGAAATATACATGAGGCTCTAAGTTGCCCTAGTAAAGAAAAATGGATGGATGCAATGGGAGAGGAAATGGAGTCAATGAAGTCAAACCATGTTTGGGAACTGGTTGATCTTCCAAAGGGACGCAAAGCTATTGGGAACAAGTAGGTTCTCAAAATAAAGCGTAAAGCTGATGGCTCAATAGAAAGATATAAAGCTCGCCTTGTGGCGAAAGGGTATAATCAACAGGAAGGAATTGATTATGAGGAAACTTTTCCCCCGTTGTGAGATTTACCTCAATTCGCATTATTCTGGCAATAGTGGCTAGTATGGATCTTGAATTACATCAAATGGATGTAAAGACTGCTTTTCTCAATGGAGAATTAGATGAGGAAATATATATGGAACAACCTGTTGGTTTCATTACAAAAGGCCAAGAAGGAAAGGTATGTCGACTTTTGAAATCGATATATGGCCTTAAGCGATCGTCAAGACAATGGTATATACGATTTCATAATGCTATGATGGCATATGATTTTACAATGATTGATGAGGATCATTGTGTATATATCAAAAGATCCAAAGATCAATTTGTGATCATATCATTATATGTTGATGATATACTAATTGCCGGAAGTAATATGGAGTTAGTAAATACCATAAAGAGTTGGTTATCTTCAAATTTTGAGATGAAAGATATGGGTGAGGCTGCATACATACTTGGAGTTAAGATTTCAAGAGATTGTTCGAAGAGGTCGTTATCTCTTTCGCAAGAAACATATATAAATAAAGTTCTTGAACGATTTCGTATGCAAGATTGTAAACCCATAGACACTCCTATTGCAAAAGGTGAAGGATTGAGCCATAGACTGTGTCCAAGGACTCCACAAGAGGAGGAACAAATGAAGCATGTTCCTTATGCTAGTGCTGTTGGGAGCTTGATGTACGCGATGATGTGTACAAGACCTGACATATGCTTTGCAGTTGGAATGGTGAGTAGATACCAATCCAATCCAGGTCAAGCACATTGGAAAGCCGTTAAGAGAATACTAAGGTATCTAAAGGGAACTGCTGATTATATACTGGATTATCAAGGAAAGGATCTGCGACTTGAAGGTTATTTAGACACAAGTTGAGGAGGAGATTTAGATGAAAGGAAATCTACCTCTATTTTTGTTTTTGTTTCTGAATAATGGCGCCATGTGTTGGTGCGGCAAGAAACAAACGTGTATAGCCTTGTCCACGATGAAAGCTAAGTTCGTGGCATTATCAGCAGTGGTACAAGAAGCAGTTTGGCTTAAGAGATTTTTGGATCATTTAGGTGTTATTGAGAAAGCTGCAAATCCATTATTGATTAATTGTGATAGCCAAGCAGCTATAGAGTACACCAAAGATCCAAAGTATCATGGCAAGGCCAAACATATAGATACCAAGTATAACTTTGTCAAAGATATAGTTGCACGAAAGGATGTGAACTTACAGTACATATCTACGCATAAGATGGTAGCAGATCCTATGACAAAGCCAATACCTAGAGATGTGTTTTGTGGCCATGTGAAATCTCTAGGATTGCGTAGAGTCGATGTACTTGGATATTGTATTTTTCCCCGAGTTGTTCACATATATGAAATTGTGTTTTTTCATCATTAATGCCTATGAATCTTTATGTGATCTTTATGCATCTTAATGCTCGGTGCATTATATTGAGTTGAGAAAGTATGTCGGACAGATAAGAGATTAGCCCACTCACACGGGTAATCGCCTCTATTTACTGTGTGATAAATAGAGATGAGACGATTTTAAGCTTATTATCTAGGTGATAATCGAGAGCTCAAGCTTAAAATATATATGTCGCCCTAACTAAGTGTTAAGATGAGGACATGATAAGTACAATGTCCGAAAGTAAAATACCCCACATATTTTACGTTATCCGTCTAAAATGCCGATGTGAGTTCGATGAATTATGTGAATGAGTAGATACGTGAACTCAAGTTAGACATTAAGTATGTCTGAACTATCATCTGTACGGTATTGATTGTGTAGACATACGCTCCATGGGAAAGGAGTTAATACCGTAATACGTATTTCATACTACGTATGCATGAGACGACCAATAAGAGTGGCAAAAGTTTGATCTCAACTTTTATGCTGTGTGAGACTCTTGAGGGAAATGAATTCCTCAATTTAAAGTCCCCTCAGGACTCTTACTTATTCTCAAGATTTCTATTTAGTGTTTGCTATCTTAGGATGTTGCCAATGGTCATGAGTTGATTCGATCTAATGGGGCATTTCTAGAAAAGCAAGCTGGACTGAAATTGAGAGTTTGAAGGAAAGAGGAAAATCGATTTTGGAGAATCACATTGTTTTTGTATTCACTGGTCGACCAATTATGACTGTCTTTGGGATAATCATAATTGTGAATGCAATATATATCGTTGTTGAAAAGAGATCAAGAGAGATATAAATGTGATTGATCGATCTAGGGAACTGCATACTAAATCTACTCAAAGTGTGATACCCATTATGAGCTGCTATATATTCCTAACGGATGTATGGCAACGAGCTCTCGAAGTATGCTGGTCGCACGGACTACTCACCAAGTATGAATGTTGCAATGAGGAAAGTGGGACTGCGTAAGGGCCACCATGTCGAGTGGGAGATGTATATAGATGGATTCTTCTTTGATGAGCCAAAGTAAGACTTGTCCGCCCATGTTGGTTTTAGTCCACCATGTGCGAGTGGGAGATGATGGATTTTTATTTTAATGAATGGGCCTATTTTGGCCTAATGGGCCTAGAGGCCCGGCCCATGATAGGGAGAGGTATAAAAGGAAAAATGAAAACTGAAAAGTGACGTTTTTCCATTTTTCAGTTTTTCCTTTTTCCCTTTTTTTTTTTTCTCCAGAAGCGTATTACGACGTTCCTCCCGTATCGTCGTTTCTCCCTCCTTGAAGAACAAAGTGCCCGTCTCCTCCTCAATTTGCAATGCCGGGGTTTAGTCTGTGGATTTAAGGTGTGTTCGACATTGTGATGCACCTTCGTGATCGGTGATTCGTGATTGGGTATTATGAAATCTTCTTCCGCTGCGTTTCTCCTCTTTTTGGGATCGTTTTTGTGTCGAAACGATCGTTTTGGGAATCCTGTTTCCCGAATCCAAACCCTTCACCCCGAATAGACCTCCTCTCACTCCTAAAAACTTAACATCCTTTCCATTCGATATCCATCCAATTTCACGGATGTCGAGCATCAAGGCCGCTGCTAAGAAGAACTAAGATGCCCCATCTCAGTGCCTGACGAGCTCATTGACATTAAACCCCAGCAAAGCAATAGGTATTTCGATCGGACTCTTTGTCGTCTGAAGAGTCCCACCAGGGTCAAACAAAAGGATGCCGGCACGGATTCAGGTGATGATGAGGTAGCAGAGATGTTGTTTGTGGCATTCGCGGAATTTGAGGAGCTTCGTAAGGTGACCCAGAGGGAGAGATGCATATTCCTAATGGAAGGGCAGAGGATTTGTACAGAAAGTTGGTAGCTTTTGAAAAGCAGCATGTGGATGAGGTCAGAAAAAATCCGTTGAATTATGATTCATGGTTTGATTCCATTCGCTTGAAAGAGTGTTAATTTGGGCAATAAAGAGAGGGCTAGGGCGGTTTTATGAGTTTGCAATCACCCATGTGTCCATGTGCCACCAGCTGAGGAGAAGCCGTACTGGCAACGCTATATCTATTTGTGGTGGGTATATACTTTTGAAATGGTATGCTCATATTTGCTTTTGAGATGAAATATGCCTCGCGGTGTTTCCACTGATGTTTCAGGATCAATTATGCATTGTATGAGGAGCTTGATGCTGAAGATGTGGAGCCTTCTCGGGACAAATGTGACATCCCGATTTTTCCAATTCTATTTTCAGTCAATTGAGTTGGGCATTTCATCTATGCATTTAGTTCGACTCTCTGAGTTAGCTACTCATGAGGGAACTAGCCTATTGGGCGAAGCAATTAAGGGATTTTAACACGTTAGACTTGGGAACTAATCACCTTCAGGTCGGATGCAAGAAAATTTCCCTGAAAGTTATCCGGTAGGTTACGACGTGCTGGAATTGCACCAGATCGAAATTAACCATGAAAATTGAGATTGAATCTAGAAATTGGAAGTCATGGTATGTCACGAATCATTTTAGGATCATTGACTCATCCTCGGAAGATTTTTCATGCAATCAGAGTTTTTCAGCGAATTAAATCAGAGAATGGCTAATTTGGCTCGAGAAATTAGTAGATCCGTCTTTGGTCATGCTTTTTGGATTTAAGTTGGTTCTATAGATAAGTCAAGATGTGAATTAAAGTATGGTGACATTGGATTATTTTTATGGACTTTAATTGGACCCAATTGAAAGAGAATTGAAGGGAATTGAAGCATTTAGTGTACAAGATTTTAGGCCACGGCGGAGAAGGAGATTGCACCCATTGAAGAGGTTGTGGGGGATAGTGGACCATGACATCATCAAGTGATGTCATGGTGGGCCACCTTAGTTGGATCAAAGGAAAAAGTTAAAAAGGAAAAGAAAGGAAGAGAGAAAAAAGGAGATGGGGCCTTCTTCTCCTTGGTGGAGCTGAACCATGCGACCCCTCCCCCCCTCTTCATCTTCTTCTTCTTCTTCGGACGCCCAGCAGCCGTGCAGCCGCAGCCGGAGTCGTCGCTACCTCACGCCGTCGCTCATCCGCACGCCCCTCCGCCGCGCCGCCGTTGTTGTCGCGCGCACGTGCGCCCGTCGCGCGCCGTCTCCCCCTCCTCGCGTGGCCCGAGCTCCCAGCTGCCCCATTCCCCCACTGCAGCCGACGCTAGGGTCGCTGGAGCCGCTACCTTGCCGCCGTGAGCCGCCGTCGTCAGCCGCCGCCCCTTCCCTGTCGTCTCCACGTCTGAGCCGCCGCCATAGCCCCTCCATCGCACCCTCCCTCGGCCTAGTTCAGCAGAAAAAAAAATGGGTATGGCAGCCTGGTTTTGACCCGTTTTGGCCGGCTTCCCAACCCCGGATGCTAGGCCCACTTTGGAGAAAGTCGATCCCCTCGTCGTCCTCGTCGTTTTGTTCTATTCAGTTCGTTAATCGAGTGAGTTTATCTCACTAATCCTTGATTAGAGTGTTAATGATGCCCTAAGTGTGTTTAGTTTGAATTAAGCATATTTAGGTGGATAGATTAGAATATTTTATTCTAAGTTGGATTAGGAGATTGGATTAAGTTAAAATGGGTTTAATTAAGGTTAAAAGTGGTTTATTTAATGTTAAGTGGTGATGGGACATGATTGGATTTTAATTTAGAATTATTTAAATGCTTTGAAATTCTAAGTATTAAAATAGTAATATAATATTCTTAAATTAATTTAAAAAAAAGGAAAATTTTATTTTTAGCCCCGGTTGTTCGAATGCGTGCCGATCGCTGCTGTGGTTTTAGAATTTAAATTTGATGCTTGGTTATGGCAAATTGAGTGTGATTGCATAAATAGTGGTTATGTGTAAAAATTCTAAGTGTGGAAATTGATGGGGATTTGGCCGTAATTGAACCACCTATTAAAGGTCGTGCCGAGTGAGGCCGTGATGCCACTAGTCGATTGAATCACCTATTAGAGGTCGTGCCGAGTGGGGCCGTAATGCCACTAGTCGATTGAACCACCTATTAGAGGTCGTGCTGAGTGGAGCCGTGATGCCACTAGTTGATTGATCACCTTTTTAGAGGTCGTGCCAAGTGGGCCTTGATGCCACTAGTTGATTAACCACCTTATTAAAGGTCGTGCCGAGTGGGGCCGTGATTACCACCGATGGTTAAGTCTATCCTTAGGGTCGTGGTTGGGAGCATTGATTGATTTGATAGAATGACATGTAATCGGCCGAGCCGATTGATCGCTGAGACGATCCAAATAGTTGAATGGTTGATGATGTGATTATGCCTCGATTATTTAATTGTCATGTTTGTATCTGATTGAATTATATGAATTGTACTAACCTGCAAGCGCGGACTATTGCGAGGTAAGTCTTCTTGATATTGTGGCTACGTCACTCTGGGGCATATTTTCTTTTTAATATGGGTTTAGGGGGTTGAACTTGTTGAGACAATGTCTCACCCCATTGTGGGCCAACGTTTTCAAGTCTCGTGTGGACGGAGCGGCCAGTTCGCCTGGTTGGCCTAATGGAGTTGCAGAGGTGAAGTTGAAGGATTTGAATTTGTGTTCAACTTGTAGGTCGTAGGATGGTTCCTGTTCAAGGGCCAGTCTTTTGTAGACTGTTGGCCGTAGACCTTTGTTGTAAATTTCATTGTTTTATGAAAATGTAATGATGTAAATTTGCTTCCTTCTGCGTTATTCCGTATTTTATTGTCAGGGGTTTTATAATATGCTTTCGCATGTGCATTAAAGAATAGAATGGGTCGGCGACTTAACCTGGGAATGTCACATTTGTTTGACCATGGTGGGATGTTGGCGTGCCTGAGGTTCGGTGCGTGACAACAAATACAGGTATGTATGCCCTTGTGTTGTAGAAGTTGCATTTTTCGCCTTTTCAACTGGGATGGGATCTATCTCGCATCCTTCCTGTTTGTGTTCTCAAAAAGGATCAGAGTGATTCATCTGTTGGCTTATAATAACTTTCCTGTATATGTTAAGGAATGATGAAGTGGTTCATCGAATTATGCTAACCTACGGATGTCTAGGGAGATTTGATGCTACTTAGGGGGGCTTGTATTGGCTAAACTGATGACGTGTCATATTCTCTTCTCCTGAGCTTCATGGCTCGCTTAGTGGTTGGAGATTGTGTTTGTGGAGGCTTTACCATGGTTGAAAGTTTTGGTCCGGGATTTGAGTTTGGGCAGATGTCGTCTTCGCAGGATTAAGATTTTAGCGGTACTTTCATGTGTTTTGATGTGTAGTTGTAGTTCCTGGGGAAAGAGTTTATGCCCTTTTTCTTTTTCTTTTCATTTTTGGTTGGCTCGATTTATTTTTCTTGCCAGATGTGTTTTGTGTGTCACAGCATTGTCCTTTTTTATGATAAATATAAGCTGTCAACTCAACGTGAGACTGGTCCTAGCTGATACATCTTTCAATTATTTAACTTGATTATGCACACTCTACGTTGCATTTTGAGTGATTTTAGTCTTTGTTGCTTTGTTGCAAGATACACATTAGAATTGTTCTCAAATCAATTCACGTGCATACAGATAGAAGAAACCCATGTTTCAATTCCAATATATAGGAGTTGGAAGCTTTTATTTGTGGAGATTATTCTAGCCGGACTTGGAATATGGATGAGCATGCGTCGGTGAAGAGTGAGGGTGACCGCTAATGCGTAATTGTGAGGGAGAGCGATGGATTAGATGCATTTCTTCACACATGCGGTCCTTAAATTGATTTGCGTTTTCAGCCCCAACTGGACACAATATATATGATTTATTTAAGAATATTTCTTGGAAGCTACTAAATGCGAGACGAATCCCACTTTTGGCTTAAATCTACATAGATATGATGTAATGATTATGAGGGGTTGAATGCATGTACCCCCAAGTATTCATCGCATCTTTTTGTTCCCTCTCTTTCCAGCATTAAAGATCTTAGTGTAAAAAGCATCGATACTCTCGAAAAGCTCCCATACTCTTCGACGCTCAGTCCACACGTGTCAGAAAATTTGACACCTGATTAACTTTCTCAACACTTTTCGACACTCTAATGGGAATTCCAATATGTAAGTTTCCGACACCTAATTCCAACATGCGAGGTTAATTTCAAAAATTTTAATAAATGAATGTTTAAAATGTATATACGTGAAAAAATAAAAAATAATAATAAAAATAACAAATTGGGAAAGAAGAAAACCCTAATATTCATTTATCTTTTGATTCTCATTTTTTTGTGAGACACAATTCACTCCCTAATTTCTTTTCTTTTCTCTTACGACTTGTCTCCAATTTTTATGGATTATTGGAATAGAGTTGAATTTATCAAATTGAAACAATGAATAATATTAATAAATTATGGATCACTGTAATTATTTATTTATTTATTTATTTGTTTGTTTGTTTGTTTGTTTTAATCAAATTAGTTTGATTGAAAAATGATAATTTATTATGTATATATATAAAAATATACATTTAATATATAATGTGTCACAATGTCTCGGAATTCTTTATTTTTTGAGAAATGATGTGTCGACTTGTTGTATCGTATGTCGCGTGTCGCATGTCGGTGCTATTTAGGTCTTAGTCATGGTGAAGCTTTCTCATTCAATTTTAAATCCTCGCAAAGAGTTTCTCAAGTTGATTCCTCACCAGAAATTCTCATTTGCCTAAGTTTGGCTACTAGCGGTTCAATTTGAGATAATGAATCTTACAGCAAGGCAGATCCTAGGCAATGCAATCCGCAAAGCTCCTAAAGGTAGGGTAATATGAATTGGACAAAGTTTTTACTGAGAGAGAATAGTCTCTAAATCGGTCTCTTTTCATTCTTGTCGTTTAATTTTTCCTCCCTAACCTGTTCTAAACAAGTTTTTTGCTTGGTTATTAACAGATATGTAAAAAAGACATCGAGATAGAGCTGCAACTTGGCAACATAGATCGATCCCGCAAACTATATGAAATATACTTGGAGTGGTCACCAGAGAACTGTTAAGCTTGGAGCATGTATGCTGAATTGGAGATATCCTTGGGTGAAACCGACCAAGCTAGAGCCATATTTGAATTAGCGATAGCACAGCGTGCACTTGGCATGCCTGAGTTGTTCTGGAAGGTAAAGGCCTGCTTTTATTTTACTTACCTTAAAAATGTACCACTGGAAGGTGAAAGGGAAAAAATTTGTTGTAATTTGAAAGAATCATGAAAGCTCACAGATTCAAATGCTTTCTAATGTACACATCCTCGTACTTTTAAAATTTGATGTGTCCAATGTTGGGCAAAACAAATGCAAAATGCAACACGATACCTAAACAAGTGAAACCCAAGTCATTCGAAGCCCACACTAATACACAATTAAGTTAGACTACGGTTCTACTCTCAAACTTGTTGCCTTTACTTTATCTTGTAAGGGAGGCATGCCATCGATTTTGCTCCATGTGATCTTGACGCATGTTTACCATTGCAGTCATTATTTTTCTGTTTTTCGTTTTAAAGGCTTGCATCCACTTTAAAAGCATGTCTTTACATGGATCCACAGGGTGGTGTTTCAATCTCATCTTATCCCCTTTTATTCTGATGTTCTCTGAATTAGTTGATTGCCAGTACAATATTTGAGAGGCACAATTTCTTTTTTAATAGAGCTTTTGCGTGGCCTGTCTTTGATATGATATTAAAAATTTTAGGGTCCTAATTTTCCAAGTTGTTGACTGCAGCGGCAATTATGATGACTTACAGAATTGTATTATTTTGAAGTAATTGTTGATGCGTGCTGTCTAATTGGGAGAATATCCGGTAATAACTTTAGTTATCTTTTGATAACAAGCATATATTGATTTTGAGATATGTGAAGGCGAATTTCGACAAACGAGGGAGGGAGCTTTATGAGAGATTACTAGATCGGACTAAGCACCTGAAAGTGTGGATCAGCTATGTCAGCAGATCGATTGCAATCATGTCTGCTGGAAGAAAGAAGGGAATGTATACGGCATGCTAGAAGTGAGTGATCAATTGGCATTGACTGAGGTGTTTCCCCTTTGTGGTTCGAGTATTGATATATTCTTATTTCCTCTTTGGAAATGCAGGAGTCTTCAAAAGAGCCATTAATTACTTCAGAACATCAGCTTATGGATTTAAAGAAGAAATGGCAATGCTATTGAAAGAGTGGTTAAACATGGAGAGTAGTTTTGGTGAGCCGGATGATGTGGGCATTGTCCAGCCTAAGCTGCCAAAGAAGCTGAAGGAAAGGAGGCAGATTTTGAATGAGGACAATCCAGCGGGGTATGTAACTTACTTCTGTTGTCACTCATTTCTTCTCTTTGCTACATTCGATGCTTGTCAACAAAGATGTCCTTATAGTGATATTTAGCATATCTTGTCTTTGGTTTTCGATCGTCATCTGTTGGGTATCAACTTACCCACTGCCTGCCCCACTGCCGTCCTTGATTCATGTTTGTTGGTCTATCCGACTGAGATGTCTTCGTAGTGAATACAAGATTTGGTAAGTCTGGTGTTGCCCATCGATGATAGGTCCAGTGGGTGGCCGGTTGGGTTTTGCTCTTTTGGGTTTCAGTTTTCTTTTCCCCCAGTTGTAGTGCAGTAGTTCTTTGTGCACCTATGCCTATGTATTTTCTATTCTCGGGCCAAACGCCGTTGTCTATGTTGATGGAAACTTGTCGAGCCAATGCTACTGCAAGCCGTGGCGTGATGTGTCTGATGCATGGTGTACCTATTTTTGCAGTCTCCGTTTTTAACCGTCCACTTCGATCGACCCTTTGGAGCTTGTCTGACATGCTTGAATTTCATGTACGAGGAATGCATAGACTACCTGTTCCAAGAAGAGACCCAGACCCGAAATTTCAAAAATCTTGGAAGCTGCTTACCGATGGAGGAAGCAAGAGCTTACTTCGGATGACGATTAACCGATCAAGCCTCTGTGCAGTTGGAATTGGTCTTCCGGAAGGTGTATATGGTGCCCTCCCAGACGGATTCTTCTTTCATGTGCTTCCTGTGGATTATTGGTGTTTCTCTCCCCGGAACGGAATATCGGGGACTGTATTCATGTTTAAAGGTCAAGATCTTTTTATTGAATGTTAGCTTTCTTTTCATCCTGCTGACAAGGGATTTACCTGGTCGTTAATTCCATAATTAATCTTAAATATAAGCCAAAATTTGTGATAGAAATCACTCAAATGTTTAAATGGGTAACCAATAGCGGGTATAAGCCAAAATCTGTGATATATCCCCCCCTCTCCTTCTCATGTTCTAAAGATCCGGCAAGTTATTGTCTCTGGGAAAAATATCAATTGTATTCATTTTACCTTAAATAAGGAAATCTGGTTGGGAAGTTTTGGTGGCAGATTATGATCGACGTGTTTTGCAAGATCTCTACTCCAATTAAAAGAAGGGGGCTTAAAAGATTTTCAACTGAGATGATGGGAAGCATTATGAAATACCATAAGAGGCTATAGAAAATGAATCAAGATGCAAATGAGAACCCACTTCAACGTATGCCGAAGGAGGAAAGCAGACCCAGGTCGGTCTTGGAAACCCTGCTCACAACCTGCCTGCTTATCTAATTTCCAAAATGAGCTCCAATGGTCCTGCATTTCTTAGTTTGATGTGTATTTTGATGTGTTAGTATCCAAACGTCCATTTTCCTTGTTCTCCTTATAAGTTTTTCTTCCTCAAGAGAGGAACGGAATATCCTCTAAGGCTCATTTGGTTTGGCTTTAGGAGAATGTCTTTGGAAAAATGCAAATACCTTAAGGTTAAAGGGGTTTTCAAAATACAAATAGCGTTTAGTGAATTGTAATTTTAAAGTGCATTGAGAAACAACTTAGGCTAAAATGCTATTTGGTAAAAATTGCATTTGTAAAGGACTTTTACAAAATTTTTAAAAAAAATTGTAATTTTTTTTTTTTTTTTTGGAGTCTAGCCATCGACCGGCTATATCTGGCTGCCGGACCGCCAAATCTAGCCATCGAACAACCAGATTTGCCCCTCGAATGGCCTCGCTTGAGGTCGCCTACCTCAGGCGGACATCGTCTATAACATCCTCAATTCTGACCTTGTGAGGATTGACCATAAGGTTCTGAATGAATTGATCATGGGTCATTAGCCATAGGATCGATCGATAAGGAATAAGGATCGGTCATAGTTCGACCGACCGACCAGCCACAAATTGGCCAAGGTGTCGGCTATGAATTGTCTATCGATCATACCGATAGGATAGGATCACCAGCTTATAAGATGACTTTTTAATTACGAGGATTAATCACGAGATGATTTTGAATCAGTAAATAGTCATGGGTCGATCTGACCCGTCATAGTGCTCGGTCATGGGTGATTCCACCCAGTTATGCACCGATACACGGACGATCCAACTCAATCAAATGTGATCTTCTTTCGACCAAAAATGCATTATTCTCTATTTAATTCTTAGTGATCGGAAAAGAATCTTGATTTGATAATGTCCAATCGTGGATTGGCAATGCACTAACCATGAACCATACGAATGGAACGGGTGCAAATCGGAATGAGCCTTGGGATAGGCTCGGCTATTCCTGTAACAATCCTGGTCTCATTGTGTAATATTGTCCGCTTTGGACACTGAGTCCTCACGGCTTTAAAATGCGTTACTTAGGTTAAAGGGACCCCAAGCCTTTATAAATTAGCCCATGACTCCGCCCTAAGCGATGTGGGACAGGAGACATGCCCTTAACCTCACCTGCATACTGCCAAGGCGATCTCATCCATCCATCCGTATTACCCCGGGTCTAGGTCGTCACATTCTCTCCCCCTTAAGGCACAGTGCCCTCGCCGTGGCCCCACATGCGGTCGGGAATCGGCTCTGATACCATTTGTAACGACCCGGGTCCCACTATATAATATTGTCCACTTTGGACACTGAGTCCTCACAGCTTTAAAATGCGTTATACAAATTAAAGGAACCCAAGCCTATATAAACTAGCCCCAGGACTCCCCCCTAAGCGATGTGAGACTAGAGAGACATGTCTTTAACCTCACTCGTATACTGCCAAGGCGATCTCAGTCCATCCCTCCGTACTGCCCCGGGTCTGGATCGTCACATTCTTCCCCTAATACCATTTGTAACAACCCGAGTCCCACTGTATAATATTGTCCACTCTGGACACTAAGTTCTCACGGCTTTAAAACGCGTTATACAGATTAAAGGAACCCAAGCCTTTATAAACTAGCTCGGGACTCCCCCCTAAGCGATGTGGGACTAGAGAGACATGCCTTTAACCTCACCCGCATGCTACCAAGGCGATCTCAATCCATCCTTCCGTACTACCCCAGGTTTGGGTCATCACATTCTCCCCCCTTAAGGCATAGCGCCCTCACTGTGGCCCCACATGCAGTCGGGAGTCGGCTCTGATACCATTTGTAACGACCCGGACCCCATTATGTAATATTGTCCGCTTTGGACACTAAGTCCTCACGGCTTTAAAACGCGTTACTCAGGTTAAAGGGACCCCAAGCCTTTATAAACTAACCTAAGACTCCCCCCAAAGCGATGTGGGATAGGAGACATGCCCTTAACTTCACTCGCGTACTGCCAAGATGATCTCAGTCCATCCCTCCGTACTGCCCCAGGTCTAGGTCGTCACAATTCCATCATTAATTATAAGGTTTATGAGTGTCTTGGCTTAGTGATAAGCCATGGATAACTTTAGGATTGGTCTTGAACTGACTAAAGGACAACTGACCCTCTAGGCCAACCGACTGTCCAAAGGAGCCATTTGGCCAAGTATGAGGTACAACAGCCGAACCTTAAGTATATGTGATTCGATTTTTCGAGGTGTACCTAATGATCCATTTTTCAGCCCCATAACTATCTTAGACGATAGAATTTTTCGAACCGCTTTCTTGAGGAAGAAAATGACAATTTAGAGAAAACTCTATAATACCCTCATTAAATGAAGGGGATGATGTGTCATTTGACTTCTCAAAAGCTATGATAAGACCAAAAAAATCTATGATGGTCAAAAATAATGATGGCACACATTTGGCCCAATCGAAAAGCGATTCCTAAAGCCCTCATTAATGACCTAAGAATCTAGATGTCGAATGGGCAACCTTGATGCCATCATGTTCAAACTTCATTAAATGTTTATTAAATGCGAGATACAAGTGGCCCAATGAAAGGGCAACAAGCAGACCATAATCAATGACGCCTATAAGCTAGATTGCGAAACAAGATCTTTTAGCCATCGAACTCATTCTTTAGACATAATTATTGGATAAGTAGGCTTGCCACCTAAGTACCAACGGAGAAATTGGACATGGAATGGAATGATACGAACAAGGTAATAAAAATCTTTCTCAATATATTCTTTTATTGGCTAAGTAAGTGATTTTCTATCTCTTCTTTACAATTATAAAGATTAAAATTACTAAACTTTCTCTTCTTCTCCTTCCTGAATCAATCCGAATATCAAAATTCCATTTAGAGTTCAAATTTTATAGTCGCTGTAGTGCTTTTACCCGAATATGGGTTCTTTTTGTTGCTTTTCTTTAAAATCTTATCATGTTCCCATGCTAAGTCTAAGGCGTACCACATGCCTTGAATGTTATTTACAAATCGCCTATCAAACCGAACTATTCTCAATTTATACAAGTGAACACTTTACCATCATTATATTAGCAACCTCTCCTTTCCTAATATGACTTTTCCATTTGAGAAATTGTAATCTCTTTCGTCTCTTGTATCCGACTGACAAAATTCTCAAAGAATATATCCACCTGCTTTCCAAGTTATGATATAAGAACACAAATCTTTCATGATTTGGCTAGATTTTGTGTTTTGGCTTAGTCCAGTCAATTTAATTTAAGCTCAAAACCTACCTGCTTAAATCAATCCTATCCATCTTTTAACGGGTTCATTACCTCTAAATAATGATGCTCCCAATATACAAATTAATAGTATATATGTTTAGAGGTTGGGTTTAGCTCCTAATTTTCTTATATGACAAATGACTGAATTGGGTGGTCAAAATTTTAGCGTGGATATCGATATATAATAAAGGTGGATTGATAGTTATAAAAAGGGGGGAGGATGATCAAATGCTACGGCGTGTTGCCACTACCCCACTATCTTTGAGAAGTCGGAGCAATATAATATTTAGTTACCTTCTGGGAATTATTATCAGAAACTATTTAGATTTATTTCCATTTTTAACCATAGTAACTTTCTTTTTGGAATTTTGAAGATAAGTGTTTTTAGGGTTTGATCTCTCTTTGCCCATCGGAGCTTGTATATAGTTATATACGGTCCTCTTTTATTTTTGCCAAACCCGAAGGCTTCATCGGCGTCAACAGCCAGTGGCAAAAAGCTTGCAAATCCTCCATCCATGGCCAAGATCGAGTTCTCCGCCAATCCAACTCACCTGCCGAAACATCCACATCCACAAACATCACCGCCACCTCCTTCCGATCGAGATGAAACCCGAAACTCGGTGGATTACATCAGCGAATTGCCCATTGCCATAATTCTTCATATCTTCTCCTTCTTGACCTCAAAAGACGCCATCAAAACCAGTGTCTTGTCCAAGCAGTGGCGTTACATTTGGACCGCTAATCCACTTATATCTTTCTCCATGCCCTCCTGCCATAATAGGAGGATGCTTCGGAGTTTCACAGCTATCGTCGACGCGGTGCTATTACGCTGCACTGCAATTAAGGTGAAGAGCTTCCACTTTGATGCTACTTGTCTCGTCTATAATAGTTGGCTCCGCTTTGCCGTCAGGCCAACCTTTCATAGGTGGCTCCGCTTTGCTGTCGAACACGATGTCGAAGAGGTGTCGATGTTTTTCAGACGCGAAATTTATACGTTGCCGAAGTTCTTTTTCCGCTGCACCACAATGGTGAGTTTTCACGTGTCCCGTTGCTGTTTTTCGATGATGGGTGCCGTGAATTGGTCTTCGCTGAAGAGATTGCGCATTGATCGTGCAAAGTTGGAGGATAATGCAATCACGAGAGTTTTGAAAGGCTGCCCTGTTCTAGAGTTCTTTGAGTTGAAAGGTTGCTGGGGCTACGAGCACATTAAAATTGAATCAAGAGGATTGAGAGAGTTGGTGATCGATTCTCCCTATGATTTTGTTCATGGTCAGATACTGAAAATTTCAGCTCCTCATCTTCTCAAGTTGCGCTTATTGGGTGATGGTGTGGGGGGAGAGTTCAAAATAGATAAAGTTTCTTCCTTGGTTGAGGTCGAGTTAAATTTCCAGATGGATTATTATGTATCTGTCCACTTACAAGCTCAAGCTCAAGGCGATCGTGTCAGGAGGCTCATCCAGAGTTTGCATCATGTCACGAAATTGGTGATGGGGAACTTGTGTCTTCAGGTGCGAGCTGATTTATTTAATTTTGAGTCCGGATATTCGTTATAAATTCTATCAATAGATTTGTGTTATTGTTTATGGGTGCTTGATGTTCATAAAATTCTTAGTTCAAAGAAACACGGTCATCTTATAAGCTTTAATGGAAATTTTGGAAGACAGACGTTTTTTTTCGTTCTTTTTGTAATAGGATTTACACTCGGCTTAACCCCATATGGCGATTCAGCAATACAATCGAACCATGAAAGAATTTTCTTGAGAAGCATTTGCTGGTTGTTTGCTCATTAGTCTAGTCTCTCAGCTATTGTGAGAGATCGTTGGAATTGCAAGCATGTCTTATGAAAGATCTTTTTTAGTGCTTGAAGAAGTAAAACTGATAAGCTTTTGCTTCTTCCATCACCACTGACGTGCTTAGGTACTGTCGTCCATGGAGGCGAGAGGAGCGTTTCTTCCATCCTTAGAATGTCGACATTTGATGTTGCGTGTTGCAGAGAACCATAAGGGGGTTCCTGGGATAGTGAAAATACTCGAAAGTTCGCCGCATCTAGAGAAGTTATTCTTACAAATGGCTTGCAGTCCCACTTTTGGGGTAAACAATTGCTAAAACCCTCAGTTCACTTTTAACAGCATATTTGACCATACATAGTTTGTGAATTTCAGCCTTAGGCCACACATAGACCTGTCGTTTCTTTTTTTTCTCGTGATTGACTATGTCATTTTAATCGACATTATGGATTCTTCAGCGATTTATGTCTCTCTTAATGTAGCAACTGCTATTTTATTTTGTCAAACTTCGATATTTGTCTCATGTGGTTCGAATTGGATTGCTCATCATTTGTCATGATGTTCTAGAACGTTGACGCGAAAGAATTTTGGGATTCTGCCAATCAGAGGATCTACCCGTGTCTGGTGCATCTCAAGAATGTCGAGATTGTTGATCCCGGTGCCCATTGGCTGGCGTGGGAACCTGTTCTTTTCCTGCTCAAGTTTCTCCTTCAGAATGCACCCTTGCTGGACAAAATAAAGATTAGTAGTAGTAACAATTCCAGTATCTACCCCAAAGTTAATCCATGGGTGCTACTCGAAGTGGTTCGGATTATTCTGTCGCACCCAAATCGTTCTCCCTGCTTGAAGGTCATTCTTAGCTATCCCTCCCAAGGATGTCCTTCGACGAGAGTGCTCCTCTCCTCCTCTTTGTACACCTGAACTTTAGCCTAGCATTTATAGGAGTTCTGTCGCATGCGTTTAGGGTACAACGGTCCGGCGCCGAAATTTGAAGCATCGTCTCTTTGTATTTGCTCAACTTTGACTTTTGGCTCAGCTTAATATTTGTCCTATGAGGTTACAACGTATTTTTTTCTCATAAAGCTGCCAATAAGTTTGTTTACCACACAGCTTTTGATTAATTAACGTTCGTTTTAATGATGTCCGCTCTTCTTTAATCGAAAGGAGGTCAAATTAGGCTGGGTGTTCCTCACATTGCACCATCTCAGCCCGATGCAACCCTCGCGTCAAGCAATCTTCTCACTCGCTCTTCAATCCAATTTTACTATCTACCACTCAACAAGTCGGATTGATGTTCTGTGTTTTGGGTTTATATAGAGTGCTTTATCCTTCACTTTTCTTCTTTTATCATTGTGGCGAAGAATTTTCTGTCTAAATTATTGTGCTTCGAGTTCTTTATGCATGCATGAAATTGGTTTACTTCATGAGGCATAGACGGGCTAACTAAAGAATCTGATAATGAAAACTAATTAGAAAAAAATTGGTGTATGCGATACGGTAAGCCACCTGATATATATATCCTTCCACTTTCGAAAATTTTCAATCTGAAAAGACCCAGATTTGACAAGATAAACAACCCCTACACCACTTCCCAAACTCCAATTTTTCTCACCATCTCCGTCTTCCGCCACACCGATGTCTATCTCTCTCCCTCCCTCCCTCTCTCTACGCTCTGGCCATGGCCATTAGAGCTCCAAAAGTCGAACTCAAGGCCATGGCCACAAGCTCAAAGGTCGCGCTTGCACCCATTGCCTTTGAGTATGACATGTAAGGACTAGGGGTAAGTCCCAAGGACATTGAAGTAAGCATCTCCGTTACTGGGGATAAAAAATAAAAAAATAAAAAAGATCAAGGTCAGATAGATAAGGTTGAACTCCATAAGCGATACCAAATAACCATGAAGCCCTTCTCAGTTGTCTGAGTATTTTCTGCTTTATTCCAATTTGCAGGATGCATTGGAAGTACCCTGTAACTTTTCTAAACTCTATTAATCAATTTCGGCGGTGCTTTCAATTCCACTATACAATCAATTTGTTAGAGGTGTAAATGGTTTGATTCGATTCAATTTTTTTGGAAAATTGAACCGAAATCCAACCTGAATAGAAACCGAAACGAACCTAAACGAATAGTTTTTCAGGTTTTACTTTTGCTTTTGCATTGATTTATTTTTTTGGCTTTTATATATTATAAAATTAATTTTCAAAAGAATTTCATTTTTTTAATTAGGCAAAAAAATAAATTCAATATACTGTTATTACTTTTCCAAATGAAAATAATTTTGCGATTGCTACTACGTGAAAACAAATAAAATGCAATATTAACAATTAAATTTCTATATACGCATTGATTATCTCACTAAAACAAATTGACACACGAATTATCTGACATAATCTGGTTTGAATATGAGAATATGGAGAGGGTGAATAATTACCTCAGCCATGGACAAAATGTCAGGTTCTATTATTTAATATATAAAAGGATCTGAAGGGAAAAACTAGGCCATTAATGATCAGATTGTAGCTATACCCATCTTTACCTACACAGGTATTAGCTCATAACATCTTCTAAACAGTTTTCCACTTACATTGCTTGAAATTAAGTAAAGACCAGAAGACAAAACCGATCCAACAAATCTCTTTCTCCAACAAAACTCCAGCTGAACTAAATTGTATAGTGCAAGTATCTTAGCAATACATCATTGTTCACTCTAAAAAAATCCATTTAGACAAAAATTCGACCATCTCCGTGATGATCCCATGCTTGGATGATTGTAGAACTGCGGTGTGCCTCAGAAAGAGGTAGACTAGCATGAATATGACAAGGAAGGGAGAAAGCAAGAGCATTATGGCTGAATCAAAGACAGCACTATGGCTGGCAGGGGGTAAGTTGATACCCAGCAGACGACAGTCGAAAACCAATCAAAGACAAGATATGCTAAATATCACTACAAGGACATCTTTGTTGAAAAGCATCGAATGTAGCAAAGAGAAGAAATGAGTGCTAACAGAAGTTAGTTACATACCCAGTTGGACTGTCCTCGGCCAAAATCTGGCTCCTTTCCTTTGGCTTCTTTGGCAGCTTGGGCTGGACAATGCCAACATCACCAACCTCACCAAAACTGCTCTCCATGATTAACCACTCTTCCAATAGCAATGCCCTTCCTTCTTTAAGTGGATAGGCTGATGTCCTGAAGTAATTAATGGCTCTTTTGAAGACTCCTGATGAATTTCCAAAGAGGAACTAAGAATATATCGATACTCGAACCACAAAGGGGAAACACCTCAATTAAATGCCAATTGATCACTCACTTCTAGTATGGCGTATGCATTCCCTTCTTTGTTCCAACAGACGTGGTTGCAATTGATCTTCTGACGTATCTGAATTTAAGGCATCCATGGCTGATGCCTCAAAATTAGCATAGCTGATCCACACTTTCAGGTGCTTAGTCTGATCTAGTAATCTATCATAACGCTCCCTCCCTCATTTGTCAAAATTTGTCCTCAAATATCTCAAAATCGATGTGTGCCTATTATTGAAAGACAACTAAATTACAACTGGATATTCTCACGATTAGACAACATGCATCAACAGTAACTTCAAAATAATACAATTCTGTGAGTCATCATAATTGCCTCTGCAGTCAACAACTTGGAACGTTAGGATCCTAAAAATTTCAATATCATATCAAGGACAGGCCACGTAAAATCTCTATTAAAAAAGAAATTGTGCATCTCAAATATTGTACTGGCAATCAACTAATAGAGAGAACATCAGAATAAAAAGGGATAAGATGGGACTGAAATACCACTCTATGGATCCACGTAAGGACATATGTTTTTAAAGTGGTTGTGAGCCTTTAAAACGAAAAACAGAAAAATAATGACAATGGTAAACATGCATTAAGATCACATGGGCCAAAATTGATCGCATGCATCCATTACAAGATAACCAAAAGGCCACAAGTTTGAGAGTAGGACCCTAGGCTAACCCAATTGTATATTAACGTGGGCTTTGAATGACTTTTGTTTTACTTGTTTAGGTATCATGTTGCATTTTGCATTTGTTTTGCCCAACATTGAACGCATCATATTTCCGACCAAAAAAAAGAAAAAAAGAAAAAGAGCACATCAAACTTTAAAAGTATTCGGATATGTACATTAGAAAGCATTTGAAGCTGTATGCTTTCATGATTCTTTCAAAACGTAACAATTTTTTTCCCTTTCACCTTCCAGCGGTATATAATTTAGGTAAGTAAAATAAAAGCAGGTCTTTACCTTCCAAAACAGCTCAGGCATGTCGAGTGCAGGCTGTGCGAGTTCAGGCTGTGCAATTGCTAATTCAAATATGGCTCTAGCTCGGTCAGTTTTACCCAAGGATATCCCCGATTCAGCATACATGCTCCAAGCTTAACAATTCTCTAGTGACCACACCAAGTATATTTCACATAGTTTTCGGCATCGATCTATGTTTCCAAGTTGCAGCTCTATCTCGATGTATTTTTTACATATCTGCTAATAATCAAGCAAGAAACTTGTTTAAAACAGGACAGGGAGGAAAAATTAAATGACAATAACTAAAAGCAACCGGCTTAGAGACTATTCTCTCTCAGTGAAAACTTTATCCAATCCATATTACCTTCTATTTAGAAGCTTTGCCAATTGCATTGCCTAGGATCAACCTTGCACTTCAGGATGCTCATATGATCTTTCTACCTTGTATCCTTACACCAATTGTGTAGAATGCAATCAACTCGTGAATTTGCTTAGCGGCACTAGCATAAGCATCAAAAGCCATGACCGAATCATGGTACTTCATATTGAAAAACTTATCGAGTAAAATAGCCGAAACCTCTAAGATATCGGCATATACCTGAAAGCTCTCCTTCACAATGGGGTATAGTGCGACCGAGATCGACCGGGTACTCTTTGCCAGACCAGTGGGCCTACACAACAAGAACCTGCCCAATAGCCCATGCAAGTGGCCCATTTTGCCAAAAATCCTTTCCGGCTTCATTTCCCTCGGGGGAGCCACTACCTTTCTCTCTTGTTTCCGTCCCTTCACAGTCACAACATAGTTCATATCCCCACATGGCCTCAACCTTCTCATACCCCCATAGTCTCCATAGTCTCCTCTCTATAAGCACTATATAATCTTGATGATACCCTCTGCAGCAGGGACCGAAGATGGTCTTTACTCCCGTACCTATCCTCACTGTGAACACTAGCACCACCATAAGCACCGCACTTTTACTAGGAACGCTGCTGACGCCACTCTTTCTATCAAACGGAATCAACTCTAGTCTCTAATAAAAAAAATTCATATCATAAGACCTTACAGAAGCTGAGTGGTCCCATGAACTAGAGGGAGCCTCATCTCTAAAATCAAACAAATTCAAGTGACCTAGCACCACGCCTAGTCGTGTACATTATCTCCTCGTGTAAAGGTGGGTCTCCGTCATCCAACAGAGAACGGATGACCACTAGGGATTTGAGAGCCACGGCATATCCGCATGTCTTGCTCAGTTGGCTGCGATGGCGCGGAAAGACATGCATGAACGTCTCCGACCGAGTATGGAGACAAAATCAAGATCCAACGTATGTAATTATCATCCGCAGGATCATCACCGTGGCTCGTGGCTTCCACAATAGCTACTCGGAGCTCTGGAGCCACGTTTCTTGCGACCTTGGCGAGGCCGATTTCCGTCCGGTCCTTGACAGGGCCCCAAGCGGCTTCGCAGATCGTGCTCTTGAGACATCTTCACCGTCCCCCCTTAGCCCTTGGCCCCTTACCTACCTAAAACGCACAAATAAACTAAATTAGTGACACTGGACCCAAAAGCAGCATCACTTGAGGAGGACCAAGTGACCAGCTTTCCGGTGATTTCACAAGACTCGAATCATTTTCGCGGTCGAAGTCAAGTCACCATGCTTTTACTGCGATCAATCATGCAATGAACGAAGTAATCATCAATTATTTCACAACTACGGCCCATCATATGCTTCACTATGCTTAAATATGCTCCGGCGAAGTTAGACCCACCGGTGATCCGTTGCCGAGGCAGCGGGACGGCATCGTCGCCCCGCCGGGCTCAGCTTCTTCGCTTTGTGTTTCGGTCTGCGAAGGTTTACTTCCCTTGCCCTTGACGCGCTGTTTCTGTTCGTCGGATCATAGCGTTTGTAGCCAGTGGACGGCGATCTGGGCTTCTCGAGGTGGGGTCCACGTCGGGCTTCGGTTCTTTCGGACCTAAAAATTAAAATGACCGGCGTAATTAGAGTAGATGTGTTCGAGAATTAGCAGCAACAACTGCTGTTAGTCTCTTTCGTTTCTACTCTCCATCTCCATGGAATTTCCTATAATAAACCTGCTTAAATTACAAAATACCCCAATATGAGGAATTTACATATGAATCCATGAGCTTGGTAATTAAAAAAATAACTTAAATCTAAAAGAATTATGTAGAAATTACACACGCATCCATAAATTATTGAATGGTTCCAAGCGTTTCACATTGTGAATGTCGCGAAATTTGCAAAAATTTTAAGTTGATAGCTAAATGTAAGTATCGATGAGCATATTAATATAATTTATCAAATTTCATATAAATTATTTATCTTGACTCCTCAGTTAGGAAATTACAATTTTCTTTTTCCCTCTTTTTTTTTTTTTTTTTTTTTTTCCCAATCTCGCCCCTAATCTAAGTTTCTACATCTGCCTCTAACCCTCCCAGCGAAGCCCATTAATTGTCAATGGCCCGAGTATAAAACTCCTGTCTAAAGCAAAATACATTCAATAAATGCCAATAAAACTTGTGAACGGAGTTTGTGTTTATGAAAAAGAAAAGGTAAACGCCAACTCCTTAACGGTCAACTTTCCTTAAATTCCAAATAAGAGTCTTTCGCAATCTAAAACTCCGTATTTATTTTGCAAATCATCATTAGGATTTTCTTCATGGGCGGCCCTAAATAACCATATCCAACCCCATTTCTACTACAAAGATAACATTGTCCTCAATCTTTCGAATGCAGTTTATAATGACGGCCCCTTTCCTTTCCATTTCTATTTATGATAATTACCATGATTAAACATTTCACATGTCTCATCTTTTAGCATATTAAAGAAAAGTACATTATCAAATACTTCTGCAACTGTTTTATATACTCCATGTAAAATTATTATGCTGATAGTAAAGACATTTCTTGATATAATATATGAAAAGTCTATTTTTCCTTCGTATGGCTTTTTGCCATCGTTAATATCTAATTGGGAGCACACGTCTTTGTCATGAAAAAAATAAATGAATTGCTCTTAGGACGTTTTTCTTTTCTTCTATGTCGCTATACGGATGTTCAATGTATAATTTTAAAGTCTTTCTAATTTTTCCCCAAATAAGGATATCCATTCGGTAATTTTTACATTTAAAACAATCACCGTAATTTGGACAACATCACAATAATTAGAACATGTGAAACTAACGACGATAAGTCATTATGCAATCTTTCTTACGTGGATTGGATTGCTTTGTATATGTACCTCTCTATTTTTTGGTTTCTTTTTCTTTACGGTGATCTTCCACTTCTAAAACTCGAACGACGAGAGGAATTGCCACGTGTTTTTCTCGGATACATGAGAACTTCCTTAGACCTCATCAAGAAGATCCACTGGACCCGGGATTTTTTTTCTCGGCCAGACGGAAGTATACACTACCGTTGATTTTATAATGTCTTATATGGGCCGGACAGGTTCCACGACAAGAGTAAAGATTGTGAGTCACCTGGTTCGGTGCTTCTGGGTTTAGACAAGTATTTCCTATGGATCGACAAAAGCTCGAAGGTATCATGGATGAGTTTGAATTAGAGAGATGCAAAGCCCAGCCCTGGGCCCGAGCTCAACAAATAAGCTTACAAATAAGCTTAGGACAATCTGACAAAAAAAAAAAAAAATGTCACATTAGACAATGGGTAGCGAAGGCCCAACAACAAGTTGGGTCCGACATGAGCCCATTCAATCACCATCTTTAATCAAAATTTGGAAGGAGAGGTGATGAATGGGAGGGTGGCCCCGCCTATACACGAAAAATAAAGGGGGGCAAGTTTGGGTGTATGTGTCACAACATTGTCTGGAAACTTTAGTTAAAGACAGGCTTGGGCAATTCAATGGCGAGTCTGATCCTACCTGAAGCCACTCGATAATCACCTCTAAATGCAATCGAAGTTGGAACCCAAGAGTTATCCATCCCTATAAATTTAAAGTCAACGTGGTTGGTGAGAAACACTAATTAGCAAATCATTATTATAAAGAGATTCAGCACGTGACTTCTTTCCCGCAAGAAATCTCTTGTAACTTGGTGACGTACATTGCCGAAAGTAGCAAGAATCCATTAATCCATACACATAATGTTCAAACTAGCAAAGAAAATAATGGGAACGAGTATCTCGAGACAAAACAGAAGGTTCAATTGATAAGCAAACAATCTTCGTGTTTACATTTACAATTACAGAAAGAAATCCCTTACAAGACAGCATACACATAAGCAATTTCATGAATATCCGCTGTATAGAGAACATTCTTCACGTGAACTTTTCTTTAGCTATATGATGATCGGATTGTTCGGTCACGTGGCCCAATAAGCTTAGCAAATAGCGATGGTGCCAATAGTTGCCTTTTTCGGAAAATGATGTGTCCTATGATTTAATTTTAGTAGAATAAAATATGAAAATGAATGTCTTTTCATTACGTAAGTCTTTATAGATTCCCACTTTTGGGTTAGAAAGCAAGGAATTATTTTGCATTGTCGGGCACCTAGAGGAAGGTTTCGTGTCTCTGTTTTGGATTTAAAACAATAGTTGCCTTTTTCGTAATCCATTGTATTTTGCTAAAAGTCATTTTTGTATTCGCCGAGAGCATGGGTTCATGTACACTGATACTTCTGCAAATCATAAAAACTCAATTTCGCACCACAATGAGCAATAAACATCAAAATGATTCAAATCTCGTCGACCATGATAGTGAAAAATCAAGTGGGTGAGCAACAGCATAATCTCCACATAGATTTATTTCGTAGATATTATAAGAAATTCCCACCATTTCTTAATTAAAGTCCCAAAAAGAGAAAAAGAAAACTCCCACGGCAAACATGCGAGTTGCATGCAGAGATAATGTGACACGTCGTGTTCATTTCAAAAAGTAAAATGAGCGATCCACAAAATATTTGACTGAGAAAGATGACTTGTATATGTTCATGGAAATATTCAGACAATAAAATCATTTTTATGTACTAATTAATTCAAGCAATTATTTTGAAGAAAATGTATATATTACACATGAAACATTTACTGCCCTTCAACCGTCAACGATGTGAACATTCGCGTGGAATCGAAAGCACCAAGTAAGAACAGGCGAAGGATGCCCTATCAAACCACTGTCATTCACGGGGAACCGAACTAATCCAGTGGGATTATGTCAATCAAGAAGTCTAAATCATGTCAATCAATCATGACGCAAATATCTTAAGCTTTATATGAATATTACTTGACTCTAGGGGATCAGCGACACAAAAAAGAAAAAAAAAAATTGAGCCACTGATACAAATCTAGGATGATCGTGACTAAAAAAAAGGAAAATGGATTAGGATATTAGTGTCAAAGTGATTAAATTTAACGTCTCTAATTTAGACGAATGGCGTTTATGCCGTAAGGATACATATTCGAGCATTGATGACCCGAAATAAAAATAATAAAAAAAATGAGAAGAAGAAGAAAAAGAGTTTGGATGTTGACGTCACATCATGCAAAATTTAGAGTTTTTTTCTTACATGTCGTGCGAAGAGTAATTTTTTTTTTTTTTGTGACAACAGGACAAATTCGAGGATTATAGTTAAAAGAAGTATTGGTAGTTTGTAATTTGCAGCTTTAATTTCATATCTCACCTTAGTTATAATTTATTTATGTAGCCGGACGCTCGAGGAGCATGTCGAGCACTCAAGACAAGTTTTTCAAGTCTTGCATGAGAATGACTTGTATGTCGAGCATGAGAGATGTGCATTTGCCCAAAAGGAAATTCCATTTTTGAGGCAAATTGTTGAGGGTGGATGAGTATGGATGGACAAGGCGAAAATCTTAGCTATCGTTGAATGGGAGTTGCCAATGAAAGTGACAAAGTTGAGGTTGTTTCTTGGCCTCACCAACTACTATCGGTGCCTTGTTTAGCACTATTTGACAATCATCATGCCGCTCATGGAGACACTAAAGACGGAGAAGCCGTAGGAGTACACGGACCGATGCCAAACTGCGTTTGATCGGTGGAAGCAAGTCATGACTAAAGAGTTAGTGCTAATGTTGCTTGATCATACCAAACCTTACAAGGTAGAGACTGACATATCATATTATGCTATTGATAATTTTCTTATGCAGGATGGACACCCAATAGCGTTTGAATCTTGGAAGTTGAACGATACCAAACGATGGTATACTATTCAAGAGAAGGAGATGACTGTGGTGATCCATTGCCTTCAGACATGGAGGCATTATCTCCTAGGATCCAAGTTCATCATGAAGACAGACAACGTGACCACAAGCTATTTTTAGACCCAAAAGAAGCTAAGTTTGAAGTAAGCTCGATGACAAATATTTTGGTAGAGTTTGACTATATGTTGGAATACAAGCTGAGGAAGGCTAATTTCATGGCCGACGTATTTAGTCGGAAGATGGAGCTAGCAAACACTATGAGTTGACTGAATTGCCCATGGATCGACTATATCAAGGAGGGGATCAAGCAAAATCAAAGGGCTCAAGATCTCTTTGGGTACTCGCGGGAGGGCAAGACCTAACAATTCTAGTATAAGAATGATCTTCACACCAAGGGGTGGTGATTGTACGTGCCACTCCATGGGAAGCTGAGGAAAGAAGTGTTGCGTGAGTACCGCGATTCCAAGCAGGCGGGCCATCCAAGGATTCACCACACCTTGGCCCTCGTCGAAGACCAATACTATTGGCCTCAGATGTGGGATGACGTTGAAACTTATGTTAAACTTGTCTTGCATGCCAACAAGACAAGCTCAAATAACGATTGTAGCCGAGGCTCCTAGAGCCACTTCCCATCCCAACGCATCCATAAGAGTGTCTCCATAGACTTCATTGTGAATTTGCTAAAGTTCGAAGGGTGTCGGACTCTTATGGTCGTGGTGGACCGGTTGTCTAAGTATGCAACATTTGTGCCCATGACGAAAGATTGTCTGACCGAGGAGGCGGCCAAGTTATTCTTGAAGCACTTCGTCGAGTATTGGGAAGTCTCACAAATGATCGTGAGCAATCGTGATCCTCGATTCACAAGGCATTTTTTATCTAAGCTTTTCAAGCTGCTAGGGTCAGAGTTGAACTTTTTTCACTAGTCTATATCCCCAGACCGACGATTAGACAGAGAGGATATGCACTCTTTGAGATTTATCTTTGACACTACGTGAGCACAACGCAAGTGAATTGGGCGAAGTTGATCGACATAGCCAATTCTCGTACAACTTGCAGCAAAGTGAGTCCACCAGCCATAGTCAATTCAAGATTGTGACCGGGTAACAACCGCAAACTCTGAGCATTGTTGCATCGGGCTATCAGGGGAATAGTCCACCTGCATACGAATTTGATAATGATTAGCAAGAGCAAGCGAACTTAGTGCAGGCGTGTCTATACAAGGCCTCAAAGCGTATGAAGAAGTGGGCCGACAAGAAGTGATGGTATGTGGAGTTCTGGATCACGGACTTAGTGTTGGCCAAGCTACATGCGATCCTTCGATACGAGGATGTGAACAAGGGGTTGATCCGTCGTTACAAGGGGCCGTTTCATGTGCTATAATGGGTCGGAAAGGTTGCATACAAGCTGGAGTTGCCACCAAAACTAAAGGTGCATCCAATTTTCCATGTGAGTATGCTTAAGCCTTTCCATGTAGACCAGAAAGATTTGGATCTAGATGAATTGCGACGAGCATGACTTAAAGTGAAAACCTTGTATGACTGAGAAGTCGAATGCATAATGATGGATCAAGTCATACGGAATTGATATTGTGTGCCGACATGAGAGTATTTGGTCCAATAGAAAGGGCTTCTAGAGAGTGAAGCTAGTTGGGAACCTGTGGATGCTCTTTGATAATTCAAGAAGCAAATTGATGCCTTCCATGCCGAAGACACGACAAGGACATCACCCGATTAGGTGGGGAAAAATGTCACAGCTCGAAGAAAGGAACAATCCAAGAGGGTTCTGTACAACGACTGTGACTGATCTTTGGAACGGGCAGCCCTCAACCAGTATTCCTAAGTCTTAGGATTTTACAAGTAATCTAGAGTACTCCTAGGGGCAGGCGATATGATAAATGTACGAACATGTAATAAATGCAGGTAGTTGGTAGTTGGGGAGATACCATTTTCACCATATGATTAAGGAGAGATCTACAGATATGGCTTATCCCGTACTTATATATAGGGGTCTCCTCCCTTCATTGTATCAACTCATTCATAAGCGAAATACAAATTTAAAACTTATCTCTCTAAAGTTTCTCTCTCTAAGATTCTTGTGAGCCAAGTGTAAGTAAGGCTACTTGGGAGAAATCCTAAGGCTGTACGGGTTAGGAAGCGCTAAATCAATTGGCTCGTGACACTTGGATTAAACTTTGTTTGATGAGGTTCTAGCGATTTTTTACAAGTATCATTTTCAGTATTCTTAATTAGACAAAATTAATATGTTGAAGTCATTTATAAAAATAGCTCTATGAACCTGGGAATGCATCTGCATTGTGTAGAGGGAAGAAAAATGCAAACAGAAGAAGTATATATCTGTGAAATCTGCAAGAATTGAAATGTTATTTGTTTTGTCCATACTATCTCTATATGTGTGGGTTTTTGTCTTTGAGCATGTGTGTTTCGGTTGATGGGAGATGAGTATTTTTGTTTAATTTCTCTTTGGATGGTTATTTGGTGTTTGTTTTTGTTTTTGTTTTTTATGCAAGTGGGTTACGAAAATCTCTCATTTTAGACATTGCCCTTGCCCTTTTTGGGATTTTAGGTGAAGAAGGCTTTGAGTGGAATTAAGGTGATTACATATCATTTGGGATATGCAGGAAGTTGGAGGATAACTGGATTGTCAAACGAGCCACCGAACCATTTAAAGTGAGGACTCTTTCTCTTTAGTATTGCTCTGTCTGGTTGTACCCTAATTTATAATGCATGTGTTGTGGGGCACAGTTTATTTTGTATTTAGGAAAGATGATTTGATGTTGAAGACCCTATCGTTTAATTTTGTGTGGCATCAATATATCAGGAACAAAACGATGACCTGAGATATTCCTATGCCTCTCTTGTGGCAAAAATATATGTGCCGGAATGCTTCATATGTATTGAAAAAGTAGTCTCCACGTTGGAAGGCTTACCATTAAGTTATATGCTTCCACATTCTATTCTGGCAAAGCAAATGTTCTTTGAACAACTCCCCCATTTCCATGTCGATGGCCTTTTTTTTTTTTTTTTTTTTGTATGAAAGTTATTTTCAGGAAACTTTGACGTGGCTTGTTAAGTGAAAAAAATAAATAAAACGAGGGAGAAGAAGGAAACTTTGATGTGAGATGATGGCTTGTAAGAGCTGTTTTGACTTGTTTTACTTTTGAGATATTGAGGACTTGTTGCCTATCATGGGAAAAAGTGCCAAAAAGTCCTACACCTTTTACCTTTGTGCCGATTTAGTTCTAAACATTTTTTTGGTGCCGATTCAGTCCTAAACCTTTTTTACGTTGTGCCAATTCAGTCATTTCCGGCCAATTTTGGCCGGATTTTGCTTACTGGATGCCGGACGGCTGATGTGGCATGATCGGCGCTGATAATATTCTAATATTTTTTATTTATTTTTATTTTTGTCATTTTCCTCAAGTCGGTCGCCGGACCGACAACCAGCTAGAGGCGATGGACGGCGTGGGGGAGGCCATCACAAGGCCGACCTCGCCGGCTACCTCGCCGGATTTGGCGAGGCGAGCCTCGCCCATGGCCGACGAGGCTCGACCTCGCCCGAGATCTGGCGAGGACAAGCCTCATCGAGGCTCTCCCTTGCCGGGTCTGGCTAGGCTCCCCTCGCCAAATCAAGCGAGGTGGCCGGTGAGGTTGGCCTTGCCCTCGTCGGCCATCACCTCTAGCTGGTCGCCGGAGCGGTGACCGGCGAGAGGAAAAAGACAAAAATAAAAATAATAAAAATAATTTTAAAAATATTGAAATATTATTAAAAGTTATCCATGTCAGCGCCGATTAGGTCACGTCAGCTGATCGGTGTCCAGTCAGCAAAATCCAGCTAAAATTGACCGTAAAGGATTGAATTGGCACAACGTAAAAAGATTTAGAACTAAAGCGGCACCAAAAAAAGGTTTAGAACTAAATTGGCACAAAGGCAAAAGGTTTAGGACTTTTTTGGCACTTTTCCGGCCTATGATGCATCCTCCTTTTCATTCTGGTGAGCTGTAAGCTGCCGTTGCTTGGTTCCTTTGACATATGATCGTTTTAGCATTAAATTAATCCTCCTTGAATTTAACACCCGTTCTTGTACTATTCTATTAAAATTGTGACCTAGAGGAACTATGTAACCTACATTTCAATTCTCATAGTAAGCTTTGTGTTTTACAAAATGTTAACGATAGGTCTTTGGTTAATCAGGTTAAATGATAAAAGCGAAAGAGACATTTTTATTGTGCAATATGTTAAGGAGAATATAAGTCATTGCCCGCTAGTAAACATGGATCCCATACCAGACCTACTCATCTGCCTCCAAAGGTTTTGTTTGACATAAAGAAATTGTCTATTTTTTTAAGATTTTTTGTTAAAAAATGTGGCGTATTTAGCTCTGGTCTTGAAATGTCTAGATTCTTTGTTTACAAGTTTGTAGGATTGCTAGTGGGTAGAGGTACACTTAGAGATTGAATGAACATGTAAGAGCTCTGTCAAAGCGGTCCTACCAACTCCCTTGAGATAGAGAATGGAGTATCAGGCAGGTAGAAAATGTTAGCCGGCTTCATGTGTACATCCTTTTGATAAGGTTCTTCTAGGCAATACAATTCCTGGGTTAAGCCACTGTATGTTTGTGCAAATAGTTGATAAAAATAAGTATGATGAAGAACTCCTTGTAGTTAGGGAATTTGGGATGCGGGTGAAAAAGGAACTTGCTTTTATTGAGGCTTGTGTTTTGCCGCCACCAATGGTAAGCTGTTGTACATCTTTGTCATGAGAAACTGATGGCCTCGAGTAGTTGCGTTCTGTTTCTTCTAGTTTCATCAGCTGATGTCTGCCATTGTTGCTGCTCAAATATTATGGATGTCACGACCCGAACTCCGAGCACATGCACATCCCTCCGTGGTCGATATAAAATTTTGCGACGTCCCAAGGAGTGTCGCCAACCCATTCATTATTATTCGCATGCGGAAACGTAAAACAATCTCCATACAACATAACAGTGGGATAGAAACGTAGGATAGTATTTTCACAACCACACATACAATACAGTAGTACTTAAATACAAACCAGTTTAACACCCCAAGGTTTAATACAAAAGTGAAGCTGTTTGATTTCCTATAAGTTAAGCTTCTATTTACAAGACCGGAGTTCGTTAATATATTATCATACTTCTCAACCCTTCTAGGGTGAACTGTCACCCATTCCCAACCTCGACGGAAGACCCGTCATCACCTGGGTGAAGGTAGAGAGAGACTTTTATTTTTCCTTCCATGCAAACCACTGTACACAACCTGGCCTTCCTTCGTCTAGGGACCTGAAAATGTTAGCCCACTAAGGGGTGAGATCACATCTCAGCAAGTCAATCTACTAAACCCAGATTAGGAGAAGGGCACATATACATGCAATCTAATCACCCTTCTTACCCTTTTCTCATCACTTGCACTTTCCTACACGTTAGTGGCATTCAATCATACAATATCACATTAACATCACTTAGCAGTTGAATACTTGGTGCGATACGATAGGGATGCGAGATGTCGATCATTGATCGTGGCCAATTTTTAACGAGATAACAGTCATCCGGTATAACCGGGCTTCGCCTCACACCATTGAGCGCGGCAACGTCTACATCTAGACGGCATTCCAATTAAGGAGCATCGGCCCGCCTCCCACTGCGACCGGCATCCGTTGACTTGGGGCATTCCCGAAGGAGCATCGTCCGGCCCCAAAGGCACGTGACGGAATCATGCCGTGAATGCATATGATCAATGTCACATTTCAATAATCAAATATGCACAGCATCCACAGCATCAATTGAGCAATTTCATAGCAAGAATTCTTCAAAACAAACATATACTCTTATTCATCCAAATTTACAGAAAACTTCCCAATAACGCTCTCTCAATTTCGAAGTCAGACACTCACCCATATGATCTCATAAAATTCTCAAATTTGGACATGTGCTAGAAAACATATAACCAAACATTTTTTATGAAGACACCGAGATCCAGATCCCACTGGATTCGGCCCAGAAATTATTTCTATCCAGTACAAAAATCGGGTCCAGTCCCAGAGAGTCTAGCCCATCGAAATCAGTTCGGTTTTGGGTTGAAATCTTGTTCATTTGATTTGAAATTCGAGTATGTTATATTAGAAGTTGTGAGGAACAACTTTCATGAAGGAACCAATTGGAAATTCGACCTCTAAAGGTAGGTAACAACCCTTGGAATCATGGCAAGTCACGGGTTACAGAACTGTCCGAAATACTGTTCCGAGGATGACGTCATTAAAATCGTCACCTTTTTAATTTCTAAAAATTCTGATAAAAATATATGTTATTATTTAGGATGTCCACAACATTTCTTCAGAAGTAAATTTCTTCAAAATCGCATCACAGTGTTGTCCACGAAATTAGCAAAGCATACATGTCCTGGAAACTGTTTCAGAAAACAGCCTCTGTTCTATTCCGAATCTACCTCCACGAGATTTATCTTGCTCTATAAACCCCATCTAAACCTTTCTATAGTCATAATAACATCCCTAAGTAACATTAATCCACCTATAACTTCATCTAGATGGTTCATCTACATAAAAATCCCTAAAGAATGTACTCAGCCCCTAATCTACGTTTAGGAGACGACTTACCTATTCACAGCTAACGGCGGCTCTCGTTGGTGGTTGAGGAGCCACACAGAGACTAGCCTTGAGTCTCTCGGTGATGGTGTTGAGCCGAAACTGCAGAGGAATGCGCTGTGGTGAGACAGCAACAGCAACACACAGATTTATAAATTTTTCGGTAGAGAGAACTAAATCTGGATTTTGGTCGGTTTCACGCCTTGTTCTGTTTTGCTTCAGTTTCTGGTTTTTCGTTCAAGAGGGAGCAGAAATGGAAGTAGCATGTTCAAGGGAAAAGAAAGTGACAGCTTGTACATTGTAAGAGACAAGGGAGGAGAATAAAATAAGAGGAAGAAGGGAAAAACTGGAAGCTGCCCTCTGAAATACAGCAGACACATGCGTGGGTGAGGATGGGAAGGAGAGAGGAAAGTGCTTGGAAGTTACTCAGCATTTACTCAGCATTTACCTCCTGCTTTTGGCCTAATTTTCCATGGAAAAATGGCTCTCCATTAATACCTTAGGTCCCCCTATCTTTTCCAAGTCTATCTCCATTAAATACCAAAGAAATTGAGGTGAAATTGTAGGAGAGAGGGATTCCTACGAATTTCATTTTGAGGAAGCTTCTCTCTCTTTTTTTTTTTTTTTAATTACCAATCTACCACTTAAATCAATAGGGTCAAGTCCCTTAGTAATAACTTATAATACCTCTTTTAAACTTCTATAACTCTTTTTCCAATTGTTTCATAATAAATGCCCAAAACCTATTTAAAAAGTGGCATTTCCTTTTTATTCTTTTAATTTGTTATTCTTGCCTCTTTTCCGTTAATAATTCCCGTCGTCCATAAAATTTGGAAAGATGCAACAACATTCCTCGGGATTAATTGTGACACGTGAAAATTCTTAATTTCCGTAATCGACATCATTTCCTCGGTTAATTTCAGTCAAATGTGATCTTAGCGCAACTTAAACTATCAGTTAGTTTTTTTGGGAATTTTTGGTGCACTGACCTGTGGTCGATTATTCCCGAGCCACAATGTACATCTTCGACGCATTGGCGACTCTCGATTGTCGTGAAAAATCTCGAGGTTTCAATTACGAGCACAGGGTACCAAAACAACAGAAAAATCGATTTAGTGTCGATCGACGAGAATTCTATAATTAGATGGAATCACCCAAGCCTAATTTTATCTCTATCGAATCGACCTATTTCCGATTTCTGATAGAATTTCGACTGTGCCGAAATGATCCTTGTAGACTAACACGGTCGAGTAGTCGATTCCTGGTCGAATTCTCAAGTCTGTTGCATCAAAATTCTTTAACAACTTTCCCGATTAGTCTAGTTAGCTCATGAGTGATCAGCTCAGAGAATAGCGCTATAGGCACGTCGATGAAAAGCCCGATTCATTTAATTGAAAACGGAAGCAGAAAATCAGACTGTCACAATGGAAGTGGTTAAGTGCGTCCATGAAGGCGAAAGAGGAGGATGAATGACGAGGTGAGCTACTTCCATCTATTATCAATTGACAATCATCATTGGGTGCTTGCTCAATACATCGTTGTAGTGATGGTGCAGAAAAATTCAATAAACAAACATCACTATCCCTTGTTGATTACCGTAACATTTTGAGCATGATCAGTTCTTCTTTTTGCTATTTCTTTACATCAAATGTTCGAGGGAGGTAGAGTGGAGACCTGGATGTGTGTAAACTTCTCAAATTTGAAACTAGATGTGGCCTGTAAAATTCGTGACCAATTGGTCAATACGTGTACAAGTAAAGGGATGGTAGGTATCCCCTGACGGAGCACTGTCATGTGATGATATGTTCCTTTGTTTCCTTTTATGGTGATGTTATGAGTTACAAATTATTTGTGCCTTAACATATTCTAATCTCCTCGTAACATTTTGAGCGCAAACCAGTACTCCCTATTTGGAAGGGTCAAGCTGACCAGATTAAAGAAGTCCCTGAGGAAATTGATGCAAAGTGTCGGGAAAAACTTGCAAAGAAACAACCTCGAGAACTTCAGCTGCTGATAATTATCTTACCAGAGAAGCTCGAATCTTATGGTAAGTCGTACTTTAATTGTTGTATTGCCCTACCATCCTTCGGCTTTCCAAGCTCTTTTATGAAGGATCCCTCGGACAACTTTTGGAAACCATGTATCACCACAAGTGGTTAATCAAACTCTCCATTGCCAGTGCATCGCACGATGCCTCAAGTCCACAATCTTTGGTGAGCTTCCTCATGTCTTTGTTCACATCAACTCTAATGAAAGTGTACTTCACGTGGGCGAGAACACGAACATACCTCACATGTAGGACTGGAAGATAAGGCACTTATGGCTGACGCAAAACTAGAGGGTCACAAATCAGTAAGCAGTTTCACCCACATTCCTAGCCTCGGCTCCTCCTTCGCAATTGCAGCCTGGTATGCCTACTTGCTCAAGCCTGGTACTAATAATAGTTTGGATGATGGCAAGCTTGAGCCACTCCCCGAGGATGTGGTCCTACTTACATGCCCGTCCTTGGTAGAAGGTGGCATCTACCACATCTATATGGTGGGCGTGACGTAGCAGAGGCGTGTTGTGATTTTCGTCATGGAAGAGAATCATGTGAACAAAAAACATATTGCCTAGATAGAGTAAAAGAGTGATGGAAAGAGTTGACACGAAAAAATCATCATCATATATATATATATATATATATATATATATATATATATATATATATATTATATACTTAGGTTATCATAAAAATAGGAAATATTATCAATCTAAGCTTTGTCGAGTTAGGAAATATTTGCGTTATTATTTTTTTAGAGGGGTTTGTCCATATTTTTCAATCAAGAGATGAAGGAAAAAGAGCAATTTGAATTTTTTCCTCCAGTTGGTGGGGTTAATTTGGGCCTCACGTTTCCAAGTGATAGGTGGTAAATATTAATTTATGATGAGATATATAATAATGGACCTTGCTCACTCGCCTATCCATAACGTAAAGAAGTTCTAGAGAGAGAATTTCTAAAGAAAATAGGATTCTATCATTGAATATCTGGATGAATACAATGAGGGGGGAGCGCCCCTTCTTATACTAGAGGCCCTCGGGTTATAACTATTGATAGATTTTCAATCTGGTGGACAAGATCGTATCTCAACCTGCCAACTATCGGCATTTATGCCTAGAGAATTCTAGAGCTCAACGCAATTACCATCTCGCTCATCCCTAAAAACATTCCAGAAACTTGAGGGGAAAACCCTAGGCTATCTTGGGCAGTCTTCATCCATCCAACAAGTCCTTTAATCACGGCAGCCCAAGGTCATGACACAAGAATTAGGATGAGAGAAGATTTGTTAAATTCTTATATGAATGGTGCATCTTTTGTAATTTTATGCATCCCTAATACGAGGTTCCATCTAAACCTAGACTTCTTTTTGTACGTCAATTAAATAATTAGCCACTCTCTTCTACTCATTCTATCTACCGATCACCGTTTGTTTTGTTAGCTGGGTTCACTCCTATGTGGAGGAGACCCAATGAGTTGCAAGCCCAAAAAGGGCTTGAGCCCATATAATAAGTTATATGAGGAAACATGGTTTCTCACTATCTATATAAAATGATAGTCGCAAAAGGAAATAGTAACAAGAGAAAAGCAGAAAGCAGAAAATCTGGGGGTTGAGGCAATATCTGATTTACATCAAGCTGATGTCGGAGGTCGATTCGTGGTCCGATTGAGCTGAAATTTTGTCAACATGTTCATGGCGCAATCTTCTCGAATCTGAACGGTTTGATTTTCGTTTGAAGCTGCCTACATCAGGTTTTTCGTGGATTGATTAAAACCTGCGTTTTTGGTCAGATTTATCCTTGATCTCTTGTGAAGTTTATGTGTATTGCCAAGAATTATGTTCTTGAGGTCTTTGCTGCTATGTACCTCTAGTATTTGCTAGAGAAGAACAATTTTATTGATAGTGAAGAATTTTGGGTGGACTCTGGTCCCGTGGTTTTTTATCTTCTCACATCGAGGAGGTTTTCCACGTAAAAAATCGTCTTGTGTTCGCGTGCTTCGTATTTATTTTATTCTACTATATCGATTCCTACTAGGTTTACACAAGAGGGGAGATTATTTTATTCCGCTGCGTTGATTCGATATTGTTCGAATTGTTATCATTCTCCCATCAGAGTGGTATCAGAGCTACTGGTTATTGCTTGATTTTTCTGCCTTGTGTTAAACAATGGAAACGAATATGAGTAGAATGGTTACACTGAATGGTTTGAATTATCATATTTGGAAAGGGAAGATGGAAGACCTTTTATATGTGAAAGATTTTTATTTGCCCGTATTTGCTGAGGAGAAACCAGAGAATAAAACTGATGCTGAATGGTCTATATTTCATCGTCAAGTGTGTGGTTATATTAGGCAAAGGGGTGGATGATAATGTTTTGAACCATATTATTGAGGAAACACATGCACGCAGTTTATGGGACAAGCTCGAACAGTGATATGCTCGAAAGACTGGGAATAATAAGTTATTTTTGATAAAACAGATGATGGCTCTGAGATATCAAGATGGTACTCGTTTGACTGATCATTTAAATTCTTTTCAAGGAATTATAAATCAGTTGGCTGCAATGGGAATCAAGTTTGATGATGAGATACAAGCACTATGGCTGCTTGGTACCTTGCCGGACTCATGGGAGACGTTCCGAACATCTTTGTCTAACTTTGCCCCAGATGGTACGATTACGATGGATTTGGCCAAGAGTAGTATTTTGAATGAAGAGATGAGAAGGAAGACACAAGGATCATCCTCTTCACATTCTGATGCCTTGGTTGTTGAGAAAAGGGGTAGAAGTGAGTCTTGAGGTCCGAGAAATAGAGATAAAAGTCGAGATAAAAGCATAGGTAAGTATAATAAATTTGCTAATGTTGAGTGCCATTATTGTCATCAGAAAGGACATATTCAGAGATTTTGTTGCCAGTTAAAAAGGGATAAACAAAAGGAGAAAGGTAAAGAGAAGAAAAGTGATAGTGACAGTGATGACAATCGTGTTGCTGCACTTAAAGAAGACTTTCTCATTATTTTTTATGCTGATATGGTGAATTTTGTATCTCATGAGACTAGTTGGGTAATTGATAGTGGTGCATCCGTTCATGCTACGTCTCGTAGGGATTTCTTTACATCATACAGTCGGTGATTTCGGATCTGTGAAGATGGGAAACAATGGGCTAGCTCAAGCTGTAGGCATCGGTGATGTGTGCCTAGAAACCAGCAATGGCACAAGGTTAGTATTGAATAATGTTAAACATATACCTGATATCCGCTTGAATTTGATTTTTACAGGCAAGTTGGATGATGAGGGGTATTGCAGCACCTTTAGTAATGGTCGATGGAAACTCACTAAAGGTTCTCTTGTTGTGGCTAGAGGTGAAAAATATTCTTCGTTGTACATTATGCAGGCAAAGTTGTCCACAGACAAAATTAATGCAGTAGACAATAAAGATGCAGCTGAGTTATGGCATGAGAGGCTCAGTCACATCAGTGAGAAGGGTTTGTCAATATTGGCCAAGAAGAAACTCCTTTCAAGATTGAAAAGTTCGGTGCTAAAGAAGTGTGCTCATTGTTTAGCAGGAAAACAGAACAGAGTTGCATTTAAAAGCTCCTCTCCTTCAAGAAAGTCAGGTATTCTAGATTTAGTACATTCTGATGTTTGCGGTCCTATGAAAACAAAATCACTTGGTGGATCTCTTTATTTTGTTACCTTCATAAATGATTTGTCAAGGAAAATTTGGATTCATATCTTGAAAACTAAAGATCAAGTGTTAGATGCTTTTAGGCAATTTCAGGCTTCAGCTAAGAGACAGACTGGAAAGAAATTGAAATGCATCCGAACTGATAACGGGGGAGAGTATATTGGACCTTTTGATGAATATTGCAGACAACAAGGTATTCGACATCAAAAGACACCTCCTAAGACGCCTCAGTTAAATGGCTTAGCTGAGAGAACGAACAGAACACTGGTTGAAAGGGTAAGATGTTTGCTTTCATAGTCAAAGCTACCTGGATCCTTTTGAGGTGAGGCTTTAAGTACAGTTGTGCATGTATTAAATCTTACTCCATGCGTTCCTTTAGAGTTTGATGTTCCTAACAGAGTTTGAACAGGCAAAGATGTTTCTTATGATTATTTGCGTGTCTTTGGGTGCAAAGCATTTGTGCATATTCCCAAAGATGAGAGGTCTAAACTTGATGTGAAAACATGACAGTGCATATTCATTGGTTATGGACAGGATATGCTTGGCTACAAATTTTATGATCCGGTTGAAAAGAAAATTATAAGAAGTAGAGACGTTGTGTTTATGGAAGATCAAACAATAGAGGATATTGAGAAAACAGAGATGACTTCAGCACCACAGGTTAGTGATAATTTGGTTGATTTGGATCCGGTTCGTCTTACAAATATTCCTATACAAGTTGATGAAGAGCAGCAGGAAGTCAATGTTCCAAATAACGCACATGTTCCTGAACATGTTGAAACGGATAACAATATTCCTGAATCAGAGGCTCAATTAGATGTTCCACTGGATGTTCCAGTCCGAGATCCGTTAGAGACCGACGACCTTCCACCAGGTATTCTCAAGATGAGTATGTATTATTGACTCGATGCAGGTGAACCGAGTGCTATGCGAAAGCAATAGAAGATGAGTACAAAAGCAACTAGTTTGATGCTATGCGAGATGAGATGCAGTCACTTTATGATAATCATACTTTTGAGTTGGTGAAGTTACCTAAAGGTAAAATAGCTTTGAAGAACAAGTGGGTATATAGGTTGAAGCAAGATGAACATTCTTCACAACCACGGTACAAAGCTAGATTGGTTGTTAAGGGATTCGGTCAGAGAAAGGGTATTGATTTTGATGATATATTTTCTCTGGTAGTGAAAATGTCTTCTATCAGTGTGGTACTAGGCTTGGCAGCTTCCCTAGATTTGGAGATTGAGCAAATAGATGTCAAAACAGCCTTCCTACATGGTGACTTGGAGGAAGAGATATACATGGAACAACCTGAGGGTTTTAAAGTAAAAGGGAAAGATGATTATGTATGCAAATTGAAGAAAAGTCTCTATGGCCTAAAACAAGCACCGAGACAGTGGTATAAAAAGTTTGCGTCAGTTATGACAGAACAAGGCTATAAGAAGACTTCCTCGGATAATTGTGTGTTCTTCCAAAAATTTTCTGATGATGTCTTTATTATACTCTTGCTTTATGTTGATGATATGTTGATTATTGGCAGAAATGCTTCAAGAATTAAGTTATTGAAGAAACAATTGAGCAAGTCTTTTGCCATGAAAGACTTGGGCTCGGTGAAGGAGATTCTTGGCATTAGAATTACCCGAGACTGAGATGCTAAGAAGTTGTTTTTGTCGCAAGAGAAATATATCGAGAAGATCCTTCAGAAATTTTACATGGACAAGGCTAAAGTGGTTAGTACTCCTCTTGCTGCCCACTTTAAGTTAAATATGAAGCAAAGTCCTACGACTGATAAAGAGAAGAAAGATATGAAAAGTGTTCCATATGCCTCAGCTGTAGGAAGCTTAATGTATGCGATGGTATGTACACGCCCAGACTTGGCGCACACAGTTGGCGTTGTTAGTCGCTATTTGTCAAATCCAGGCAGAGAGCACTGGAATGCAGTGACGTGGATTATGAGGTATCTTCGGGGAACTTCAAATTTGAAACCCAATTTTGAGACCGGGAAACTTGAGTTAGTTGGATACACAGATTCTGACTTGGCAGGAGATATTGATACTCGTAAATCTACTTCTGGTTATTTGATTTCTTTTGCGGGTGGAGCTGTGTCTTGGAAGTCAAGATTGCAGAAGTGTGTTGCACTTTCTACAACCAAAGCTAAATTTATTGCAGCGACTGAAGCTAGTAAAGAGATGCTATGGATAAAGAAGTTCTTAGAAGAACTTGGGTTCAAGCAAAAGAGGTATGTGCTATTTTGTAATAATCAAAGTGCAATTCATCTCGGTAAGAATTCATCTTTTCATTCTAGATCGAAACATATTGATGTTAGATATCATTGGATAAGGGATCTTGGAACTTGAGAAAATTCATACAGATCATAATGGCTCTGATATGATGACGAAGACTCTACCAAGAGAGAAGCTTGAACATTGCCGGTTGATAGCAGGGATGGTGAATCCCTCCACATTGTCGTGAGGGGGAGATTTGTTAGCTGAGTTCACTCCTATGTGAAGGAGACCCAATGAGTTGCAAGCCCAAAAAGGGCTTGAGCTCATATAATAAGTTATATGAGGAAACATGGTTTCTCGCTATCTATATAAAATGATAGTCGCAAAAGGAAATAGTAACAAGAGAAAAGCAGAAAGCAGAAAATCTGGTGGTTGAGGCAATATCTGATTTACATCAAGCTCGGCGTCGGAAGTCGATTCGTGGTCCGATTGAGCTGAAATTTTGTCAGCATGTTCATGGCGCAATCTTCTCGAATCCGAACGGTTTGATTTTCGTTTGAAGCTGCCTACATCAGGTTTTTCGTGGATTGATCAAAACCTGTGTTTTTGGTCAGATTTATCCTTGATCTCTTGTGAAGTTTATATGTATTGCCAAGAATTATGTTCTTGAGGTCTTTGCTGCTATTTACCTCTAGTATTTGCTAGAGAAGAACAATTTTATTGATAGTGAAGAATTTTGGGTGGACTCTGGTCCCGTGGTTTTTTATCTCCTCACATCGAGGAGGTTTTCCACGTAAAAAATCGTCTTGTGTTTGCGTGTTTCGTATTTATTTTATTCTACTATATCGATTCCTACTAGGTTTACACAAGAGGGAAGATTATTTTATTCCGCTGCATTGATTCGATATTGTTCGAATTGTTATCGTTCTCCCATCATGTTTGACATAATCGATATCGCACATTTCGAACTTGATGCCTGATTTATATGCGAGGTGGGGCGCCGGGCGATAAGTTGTGGTACACATCGATTACAACTTAACCAAGTTTCCCGATAGCTCACCTGACATTTCAAAGCATAATATCTTCACACGGCAGATGAGCAAATAAGCATTTTTTTTTTTTTAATTTGCTTTCATCTACTGCATTACCGGTCCTAAAAGCTTGCGTACATCGGACTCCTTTGGCTCTCCATTGACTTACTCGAGGATATGGCTCAATAAAGAAGATGATAATGATAATAAAAATAAAACAAATGATAATTCATTTATTTAGTTGATTTTACCCTCCTATGGATTTGTAGTCGTTTTTTTTTTTTTTCTGTTTTTCCTTCTTTTTTTTTTTCTTTTTTTGAAGGCTTATGACCACTTAAAAAGCATACATCTCCATGTGGATCCATAGGGTGGTATTTTTGTCTTATTTTTATCCCCTTTTATTCTGATGCTCTCTGTGTTGGTTGATTGTTGGTACGATAGTTGAGTGGCACAATTTCTTATCTAATAGAGCTTTTACTTGGCTTGTCCTTGATATGATATTAAATTTTTTTAGGGTTCTAACGTTCCAAGTTGTTGACTGCAAAGACAATTATGATATTTTGGGAAAGAAGATTATTGTATTACTTGCTTTTTATCCAACGGTTGACTCATACTAACTTTCCTATACACGTTAGGGAATGATGACGTGGTTCGTCGAATTATGCTACCCTATGGGATGTCTAGGGAGAGTTGATGCTACATAGGGCTTGTGCTAGCTAAATTGATGGCATGTGATTTTCTCTCGTCCAAAGCTTCACGACTCGCTTAGCAGTTGGAGATTGCGTTTGCGGAGGTTTTAGTGGTTTTTCTGCATGGTTGAAAGTTTTGGGGCCGGGATTTAAGTTTGAGCAGATATCAGTCTTTGCAGGATTTTAGCGGTGCTTTGACGTGTAGTTGTGGTTCTTGACGACGCTGGAGGAGCGGTGCCACCACGGGGTGAGATTGGTGGGAGAGAGAGAGAGAGAGAGAGAGACTGACACGGGAGAGAGGGAGTAAGGATGGGCGCGGGGATGGATTCGTCTATGTGAAATTACCCCTTTTTGTGTGACTTATCATTGTTGAATGCCATTGGATTATGCGCAACGACGGGAATGTCCTCTTATTTTCTTTATTTCACCGAAAATAAATTATTTGTAAACTATTTCCTAAAAAAGATTATTTGTATCACTTAAATTAATTAATCAATTTAAAATGTTTTCATTGTCGTTGCGATTCATATCTAAATATTTTTATGGACAATGAATTATTTTCTCTTCAATAATTTTTTAAGCATACTAGAGATTACGAGAAATGAAAGAGGAAAAATGATGAAATTCAATCAAGGGCGTTTGATTTTGGAAAATTTCCTTGATCTTCAATTATTATTTGGGGAAATGCACATCAATTAGATCTTAGCATTTCAACCAATATATACACACAAATTATCTGACATTCAAACGCTCGATTCATATGAACATAACAACACGGCATCACCGCGAATTATTATCCTATATTAGAGGGGGAAATTGGATTTGTTTTCATTTTTTTCTTTAAAAGTAGAGCCATACATGTCATAAGACGAACAAATAAGAGGCCAGTTCTATTATATGTCAACCAAGGTGACCAACCAACACTTTTTTAGAAAAATAAAATGAAAATGACTAACGTGGAAAATCAAGAAATTGGGCACCAAGCAGTTGCTACGCAACCAAAAAATCTAAGGTTGAAGACTTGTTAATCAATCAATTAGTGCTAGCTAATCTTGTTCATCTTAAAAAGATTTTTGTCAAGCAATTTGGTTTGATTTTAAATATTTCAACTAAAATGTGAGGTGATCATATAAGTACACAATTATTAGAATAACAATAAAAAATCAAAGGAAGCGTTAAATAAATTGCAAGGAAAAACAGACATCTAATACTAAGAGATAAATAAATGTCAATCATAACTAAGCTAAAAGGAAGCCATAATCATTGTATTGAAAGGGCAATTGTCTTTAAAAATAGGTTTTAGGTCAAAAAGACTTCCAATTTTAAGAGAAATTATCTAAAACCTATTTTTAAGATTTTCGAGGAATTATAATTATTGAATTTTTAAAATTTTTCTGAATTTCTTTATACTTTTATATTTTTATGATTTTTATCTTTTTTTAATCTATTTGCTGAATTTTCTGAATTTCCTAAATTTTTTATGATTTATTTTTTTAAAAAAATTATAATATACAATACAATATAATGTACTGACCCGGGTGGGATTTCTGCATCCGACCTGGGTGTGACCAATCCGAGCACGCCAGCCTGTGCTCACCGTGGGACAGGGCTCCCCAAAACAAAATAAATATAAAAATTAAATAAATAAGTCCAGCCCGCAAACTAAGTTTGACCTAAACCAAAAACCAAGCCAAGCCGGCCCATTAAAATAAAACAAAACAATAGCCCAGAAATAAGGAAAAAGGCCGGCCCAGTATCCTTATTTAGGCCCAGACGTTGCCGGCCCGAAAGGAACCAAACAACACGGGTCCGGGCTGGCCAATCCGGATCCCGCCCGACCCGGCCAACCCGGCTCGCGTTCTGCCCCCAGACTCCCACACGCGATGTTGACGGCAATGGCGGCGACGAGCCACACTGGTCGTCCCCGCGGAGCCGTGCACACCCAGCCCAGCATCCCGGGGTCCTTGATGGCGGCCCGCGATGGGCTCCACGGTTCGCGTTCTCAGGCTCCTAACGGGCTTGCAATATTCAACCCCAAGATTAAAGTGCGGCTAAGCCACCACGACCATGGGCTCATACTGAAAACACTGGCAACTCCACTCCAGCCACCAACCCCAGTATCCCCATTCTCAAAGCTCAAAGATCTAGACTTCCATCCGTTCCTCATTATTAGAGAAAACACTTTTTTCACCGAAGGCAAACCCTGGGCTCACCTTGAGAGTAGTGCGCAAGGTCCCCATTTCCACGCCTCCGGAGCCGGTCTCTGGACATTCCCACGGAGCCGCAGGAGAGCTTTTTGCTCTTTGCTTGGTGTGTGGGCGTTGAAGTAGGTGGAGGAGGGGAGGGATGGCGGGGGAAGAGAGAAAAAAGACAGAGGAGACGCCATCCCCAAAAGAATGCCCCCCCTCTTCAAATCTTCTCCTCACCTCCTTTCATCAGAAGAAGAAGAACAGCCAAAACAGCTCCAACCACTGACTCGCCCCCTCCTTGCTCTCGTCCTTCCGCTCTGTTCTTTGTCCTTGCGTCCTCGTCCTTCTGCCTTTTGTCCTCATATCCGGCAGAGATGCGATGGGATAATGACCCACGCTCGGGCCGGGCCGAAACGAAAGGGAGATGGGCTGGCCCAGCTGCAAAAAGGAGAGAAGCCTGGCCCCGCTTCAATTTTTCTCCTTATTTATTTATTTATTATTCTTTGAATAATAATAATAATAATAATAATAATAATCAATTTTTATAAAAAAATTATTTAAAGGTTTTTTAGATTTTTTTTCTTTTTCATTACAAATGCTCATAATGTTTATATACTATGCAATTTAATAAAAATTAGTTATTTCGAGGTTATAAATTAATCCATAATTTTCTATATAATTAATACATGATTAAAATGTCGCTAAAATTTAGATGTCAACATTTGAAAATGTATAATTTGACAAAGATGAAAAAATAGAGGGCTAAATCTTCAATTTCTAGCGATTAATTTCCAAAATAGTAACAAGGTCGAGTTTTTAGAAATTATTGAGGCAACAACAGTAACAAATTATGTTCTCTGTTCTTGACGAGGATGGAAGCAATGACACACTAGCGTCCGCGACGTAATGACGTCGAAGACCATGTACATGTCTGCTTTGGCAGCTCAGAAAAGAGACCATCATACTAAGAATAATAATAATATTACTGTTAACTTTTTTATTGTTCGATGTAAAGAGTTCATCTACCAAATTTTTTTATCCTTGTGGAAACTCGGGTTTTGAGGCCATCAGAAAGTTCAAGGAATCTCCGGAAGGAAGAGCGGGTGGGTCACATTTTTCTTGATGATTGCAGCAAGTGTAGCTGGCTGGGGCGGATTGCGGACCCCATTTACATTTATGGAAGCAAAGGAAAGCACGGATGCTTTGCTCGAAAAACTTCTGCACAAACTGGTCCATGAAAACTATTACACGGCTGGCTTTTCAACACATGACCAAGAACGATTTTTGTGTCAAAACTTAAAAATTTTAAAATGCGAAATCCAGTTTCTAGGTTAACAGTATCATGGGTTTATCCAATCCTTGAGTTCATCTAATTGGGCTGAGTTAATGTCCATGTCCTTCCCAATTAATTTGATGTGTATGTATTGACGAATCATTTATCCAAATACTGTTCTTACTTCTAAATATCAAGTAAGCATAAATATTGCGTGCTTTAACAGCCGCAAATAATATGCGCAACTTCACTTGCCTCACTGTAATAATTAGAAAAAGAAAAAAGAAAAAGAGGAATGTATTAATCACTCATATCATTGTTTGAATCGCTATGTCTTATGATGACCATTCTAACACTTTGATGAGTAAGTATTTCGCTAATTGGCTTTACATTTCTCTTATCTTGTATGCCATGTCTATGAAGTAAGCATTCTAACTTGGACATTTACACGTGATATTTTGTTCGTGTATGCAAAGATCATTTGCTTCAAAGTCTTTTTGTGCAATCGAATGTTCTTGCGCATAGAAATGACTACCCTAACAAGTTGAAATCAACTTGCACCGTGCTTCAATCAGAGTCCCACTTGGTGGCCTCCTTTAAATTAGAAAAAATAAATGAATCAAATCAAAAAGGAAATTTAGAAAATAGAAAAGATACTTACTAAAAACGTCATTAATGTAAAATATCGTTTACATTCAATGTAAATAGGAAAGTTTAAATACCTTTATTACTATACAAACGAATGTAGGATCTCTATGAACTACATCTGCAGTATAGTACGTTTTTCACGCTTGCAGTCATGGAGAAAAAAAAAAGAAAAAAGAAAAAAGAAGGTACTCACATTTCACAAAACGAATTTTTACTACAAATTTATACCGAAAGAAAAAAAATGAATTTTTATATTCATGAATGACACATTTTGGTGTCAGCTTCAATTATCGGGAGCAGAGTGATGGTAGAGCGCGCTCTCTCTCTCCCCTACCTCTTCATTTTCCCCTATAAATTATCCTGAGGCGCCAAGCGAGAGGGGCTTAGGGGCTTTGAACCCCCTCTCCTGCCAGACGAAGACGAATCGATTCGCCTTCCCAGCTGTGGTGGCATTTGACGAGGGGAATACACTGGCGGCGAACTACGTAGGAGATGAAGGGGAAGAGGATCAATTGCATAAGGGCCCCGACAAACTACGTCGACGCACTGACCATTGTGTCCCCCCTCTCTCACCACCAGGAAAGCCATCTCTTTTCTCACCACCCTTATCACCTGCGCCCTCCCCGACCTCCGTGCACGTCTCGTGCAACACCCTCCTCGAAAGCAAACTCCCGTAGTGCCCCGCCACTGAATCCTTTCTTCATTTGTCGCTGCACCTGGGACGGCGGTCCAGGCCTCTTGGCGGCGGGGACAAAAGGGAGAGATGACTTCATGACTGATTTTTCATTTCTAACCTCGCTCAAGGTACTTCTAAATGGGAAAGAACTTCAAAACTTTCCTACTGAACTGAACCAGAAGAAGAGCGCGACAATCACATGAACAATGAATTGAATTACTGTCGGAGAAAATGGCACTTGCCAACTTGCAATTTTGCATTGCAAAATGAGGAAAGTCATATCATGGCTGAGACACTAACGGCGGAAATTTCTGCTTTGGTGGTATGCAGGTACAGGGAACCAAACTTGTCCGATGCTATAGACTCCCTCCAGCCTCCAACCAGGGACGTCTTGAAACCCCCCATCATGGCCCACACGTGATGTTCTTAAACCACCTTTGATGGGCACCTCTGCTTGTGGGAAATTGGGAGCTTGAGCTCTTCGAAGTGAAGGCGCACAACAGGATTTAAAAAGTTGACTTGAAAGCAGTACATTCGAAGCTTTAAATCATCTTTGTACGGGTGTAAACCTTGGGATCAGCTTGAGGTTTAGATCTTAAGTAGTCGATGCAGAAGTTTTTGATATGGGTCATGACTGCTAACATCATTTTGCTGCTCCATCTGAATATCCTTAGAGGTTGCAGTTAAGAATTCAATAAGAAAATCATGGTGTGAGTCGGTCAAGTTTCTAAGTTTGTGTCTCCTGCCATCCTACTCTGAGTCTCCGGTTACACCATCAGAAATTGTGAAGTCACTCTCATTTTCCCATTCCCTCTCCCTTTACTTCCTACATGCACACATGGAAACAGCTGGTTTTCATTGATGGGATGTCGGTGGAGAGTAAAAAACGATGGAAGAGGTGGAGAGTCCGACGTACGTTCACGCGTGCTTCTACTTCATCAACTTTGACGTTAACTTGTTGCAGCACTATTTGCCATTTCCAGTTCTCCAAAATTAAAAAGGCATATCCTCCTTGATTAGCAAAACAGAGACATCAACGCCCATGTAAAGAAATCAGTCTTTATGGTCTCCACAATGCAATTTCCACTAGGTGAGGCGGTGTTAGAGCTGTGTCTTAGTGCTACTGCCGATGTTCTGTCTTTTCCTTTTTATTCAGTCAAGTTTATTTGTTAGGCGGTTGGTTTGTTAGCTATTTTCTAGGAAGTGAGATAAGTCTGTTTTTGCACGTTTGTATGCGGTTCTGTTTTGCACGTTTGTGTGCCGTTCCAAAAGAGGTTCTTATTTAACTTGTACTTGACAGTTTTTTGTTATGGTTGTATGAAGTTCAATGTTCTGTCTCATTCCTTCTCTCTCAACATAATAGAGAAGTTTTTGCTATTAGTTGATTTTATTAGCTATAACAGTGGTATTAGAGCCTCTGTGGGATCTTAAGGGACTGTGAAGTGAGGGTAAGTGAGTGAAGATTGCTTCCAATCTGCAAAGAAAAAGCTGATGGAGGCAGGATTGAGTGGATTCTCTGCAATGGCTACTCCAGTCTTTATTGAGGAAAATTATCAAGCTTGGGCTGTCAATATGACAGCATTCTTGGAGGGTCTTGATCTATGGGAGGCTGAGGAGAATGATTATGAGGTTACTCCACTTCCAAATAATCCGACTTTGAATCAGATAAAGTGCCATAAGAGAGAATCACAAGGAATGTCACGCCCTGATCCTCGGGCACGCGCCCATTCCTGCGACTGGTCGATTTCTAGCGATGTCTCAAGACTCATCGCCGATCCATTTTTCTTTGTATAAGCACATGCCGAAGCAATTATAATTCTCTAGACAATAAAATAATGGGATAGAAAAGTAGGGCCACGATTTTCCTTCCAACCAACATCAACCTTTTATAAACATAGATGTTTATTTACAATGTCAGGTTGCTTACAAAAATATCGGCTCAATCAAAAAGGGACTTTCCTATGACTATCAAGCCAAACAGGTTTGCCGATTCTTCTTTCTCCACCTCCCCAAACTCTGGGACTCCTGGTTCTCCACCAAGTAAATCTACGGATCTGAAATGATGCCCCATAACCGAGATGAGACTATGTCTCAGCAAGTTCTACTCCACTAAGACCCAAATAGGAAGTCAATATGCCCAAAGGGCTGCCTAAGCACAACACGAGTCAGAGGACTTCTCTTGACCTCAGTCCCTACCTGCACATAAGTTCAATCAATAAATATTGACAACCATGTCAATTCAAAACACCAGGTCAAATCATTGATTAATCGACTTAGTCGATTACGTGTCATCATGACCTTCCCATGGTCGGTACATTCAATACTATCTATAAAGTCCGACCATAGTCTAAAACTGCTCACCCAAAGCTAAAAATATAGATAGTATGGCTCGCCCAAACTTGATAGATTAGGGCCCCCAGGCCAATTTAGTATACTATAGGCATGCTCGCCCAAACTGATAATAAATTGCTCACCCGAAGCTGGTAATATGGTATACTATTTATATGCTCGTCCAAAGCTGATAATTTAAGGCCCCCAGGCCGAGATAGTATACCAATTCAGATATAGAGTCAACTTTTCATTTTTATCATACTCGATTAAAATAGCTGTGTGTTGGTACACGGTTGGCCTTAACCAATAATATTATAATTTCAACTTTCCACAATTTCCACCATTTTCAACAGTCCATTACAAATTTCTAGCGTTGTAAATCGGCACTCGGTTATTTTCCACTAAATTACCATAATTCAAATCATTTAGGAATAATTCCTAAAAATACATAATTAAATTATTTCAGCACAACGTAAGGCTCAAATAAATAAATGGACTGCATCACGATAATCAGCATAAAATTTCGGTCACCGGCTATCTTGGTCAAATTTTCGAAATAATAAATAATTAAATTTATTCCGAAAATAATATAAAATAATATTACATTATAATAATTTTTATATAATAAAATAAAATAATAAATAATAAATATAAATTCGAAATAATTAAATAATCTAAAATAATTAATTAAGGCTTAAACAATTTTACTCTAATTAAATCATTTACTTAGCCTTAATTAATTATTCACTAAGCTAATTACATCCCTTAATCCACTTAACATTTAAATAAGCTAATATAACCACATAAACATACTTAATCTAATCTAAACATCACTTAAGCGTGATTAACCTTCAAATCGAGGATTAGTGAGTTAAACTCACATGATTAACGCGTCGTTCGGACCAAAGCGACGGCAATGATGCGGGGATCGACTTTCCTCAAGGTAGGCCAAGCATCCGAGGTCGGGAAGCCAACCAAATCGGGTCAAAACCAGGCTAAGAAACCCATTTTCTTGGCTGCTGTCTGCTACTGGTTGGAGGGAGAAACGAGCTGGCTTGGGACCGAAATCAGCAAGGAAGACCGGCAGGGGACTAGGACGGGTCGATGGGGAGGTCATTGGCGGCTCATGGCGGCGGGGACGAGCTCTGGTAGCTCCTACACGAGCTGGACAACAGCAACAACGCAGAGGCTCAGGCGAGAGGGAGATGGAGATGGACGGAGCAGCAGCAACGTGTACGTGAGGAGGGGTGGCAAACAGTGGTCCGGCGTGACAGCGAGGGGGTGCAATGGCTTGGGGGGCTGATCCGGCTTCTCCTCTATAATTTTTTCTGGTCTTCCCACGCACCAAGAGAAAGGAGAAGCAGCCTTCAACGGGGGGAGGAAATGGAAGAAAAGGGGGGGCCGGTTCTCCCTCCCTCTCTCTTTTTCTCTCTCACTTTGGCCCCACAAACATGGCCCACCATTGCTGTCTTCCACCCATCAATTTGAAGACTAAAATGCCCATTCTAGAAGCCCTTAGGTAGTCCAAAATGTTGGGGTATATGAGGCATATGAATTTTGCAACAGAAATGGCACCAATTGGACTTCAAATCTTCTTGAAACAATCCGGCCTTTGAAAATTCAACCATCGAATCCTCGGTCAAATTAATAATTTTCATCACCAATATATCCCATTTGCATCCCAATTTTGCAATAAAAAACAATCCCCGACATTTTCTGAAAATCTGGGATGTCACAGGGAAGGCCAAGGAAAAATCTTACCTATATGCAACTGTCTCACCCCGTATCTTCACAAGATCATGAGATGCAATTCTGCAAAGGCAATATGGGATTTCTTGAAGGATGAATACGAGGGAGATGAGAAGATAAGGAGCATGAAGGTGCTTAATCTCTTAAGAGAGTTTGAGAGATAGTAGATGAAGGATTCAGAGTTAGTGAAAGAATATTCTAATAGGTTGATTGAGATAGCTCAAACAATCATAGTCTTAGGGACTGACTTGAAGGATGAAAGGCTAGTTCAGAAGATCCTGGTGTCTCTTCCAAAGAAGTTTGAAGCCACCATAGCTTCTCTGGAAAATACAAGAGACTTAGCTAACATAAAGCTTGTAGAATTGTTAAATGCCTTACAGGCACAGGAGCATAGAAGACTGATGAGAAGAGAAGAGCCTGTAGAGGGTTCACTGCAAGCTAAAGTGAAGTCCAATGATGGAGGCAAAGGGAAGAAATGGAATTAGTTCAAAGGAAATGCAGGTGACTCCAAGTTTGCAGCCAAAGAAGGAAGTTCTAGTGGGTCTAGCAAATGGAAAAAGAAGAAGAAGAAGCCTTGTCAACACTATGGTGGAACTAATCATCAATCCTTTAGATGTTGGAGGAAGCTTGATGCTAAGTGCAGAAGATGTCACAAGGTTGGTCACATGGAAGCGATCTACGAAGAGAACAATTACTAGCAAACAGGAGAAGCATAGATAGCAGTGAATGAGATTAAGGAAGAACACTTGTTTGTAGCTTCCTATTTTGGCTCTTCTGTTGAGAATGATGCATGGCTGGTGGATAGTGGTTGTTGTACCAATCATAAGACTGGCAATTTGAAGCTATTTCGGAGTTTAGATAGGTCAGTCTAGTCCAAAGTTAGAATTGGCAATAGACATTATATCGAAGTGCAAGGGAAGGGTACGGTGGCTATTGAAGGAAATCAAGAGGTGAAGTTGTTCAGTGATGTTCTCTTTGTGCCAAAAGTTGACCAGAATCTGTTAAGTGTTGGTCAATTAGTTAAGAAGGGCTATAAGGTGAAGTTTGAAGGGAAGGAATGTCCTATTGATGATGCATATAGCAAAGAAGTGCTGAGAATGCCAATGAGGGACAAGAGCTTCATGTTCAAGCCACAAGAGATGCAACAAATGGCTTTAAAGTGCAAAGAAGAAAATGCAAAGCTATGGCACAAAAGGCTTGGTCATTTCACAGGAAGTATATGTTGTTTATGTAGCGAAATAGCTTGGCAGATGATTTGCCAAGTTTGGAGGGGAAATTTCCACAATTCATAACTTGTCTTCTTGGCAAGCAAGCTAGACTTCCTTTCAAAGGAGGAAGCTAGAGAGCATGTGAGAAGTTGCAATTAGTCCACATAGATTTATGTGGACCTATGTCTGAGTCATCTCTCAATGATAGTAGGTATTTCATTACTTTCACATATGACATGACTAGGATGAGTTGGATTTATTTTTTGCAAGCCAAATCTAAAGTTGCTAATGTGTTTGTGAAGTTCAAAGCCTTAGTTGAGAATCAAAGTGGGAAGAAAATTAAAATTCTTAGGTTTGATAATGGTTCTGAGTATACTGCTCACAAGTTTAAGTTAAACTGTGAGCAAGCAGGCATTGTGCAGTAGTTCACTGCTCCCTATTCACCTCAATAGAATGAGGTCAGTGAGAGGAAAAACAAAAACATTATGGAGATAGCCAAATGTATGATGCAGGAGAAGATGTTACCTAAGAAGTTCTGGGTTGAAGCAGCTAATACTACAGTGTTCCTGTTGAACAAATTGCCCACAAAGGCCTTAGAGAGTTTAACACCTTTTGAAGTCTAGTATGGTGTTAAACATTATGTGAAGAATTTGGAGGTTTTTGAGTGTTTGTGTTACACTCATGTTCCTCAGGTCAAAAGGGACAAGCTGGATAAAAGAGTTAAACTTGGAGTCTTAATTGAGTACAGTCTCCAATCAAAGGCTTACAGGATTTTTCACCCTATGACATGGAAAGTGACTGTGAGTAAAGATGTTGTTTTTCTAGAGGAAAATGAATGGAATTGAATGGAAGAAAAGAATGCAGGACAACAACAATATGCAAAACAACAACCTGCAACAATTGTAGAGGTTGATGAAGTTGTGGATGGATTGGAAGATAGTATGGATGATCTGCCAGTAAGAGGCACAAGGTCACTTGCTGAAATCTATGAAAGAGGCAATGTGGCACTGCTTGAACCATCTAACTTTATGGAAGCTAAGGAGGATCGGAGGTGGATTGCAACAATGCAGGAGGAGTTTGCAATGATTCAGAAAAACCACACATGGGAGCTTGTTGATAGATCATCTAATAAGAATTTGATTGGGGTTAAGTAGGTGTTCAGAACAAAACTTAAACCTGATGAATCTGTCAATAAACATAAAGCCAGACTGGTTGTGAAAGGCTATGCTCAAATATGGGGAGTAGACTATTCTGAAACATTTGGTCCTATTACAAGGCTGGATACAATCAGGCTACTATTAGCTGTTGTAGTAGAGAAGGGGTGGCCTATATTTCAGTTAGATGTCAAGTCCACATTTCTTAATGGAGAGCTCAAGGAGGAGATTTTTGTTGAACAACTTGAAGGCTTCAATATCAAAGGGCAAGAAGAGAAGGTATATAGATTGAGGAAAGCGCTATATGGACTTAAGCAGGCTCCAAGAGCTTGGTATGGGAAGATAGACTGATATTTGCAGGATTTTGGCTTTGTAAGAAGCTTGAGTGAGTTCACTCTTTATGTCAAGAGGGTGAATCAAAGTGTTGTAATTTTGTCACTCTATGTAGATGATTTATTGGTGATAGGGAATGATGTGAAATTGATAGAGAGAGTGAAGCAAGGTTTGTTTGCAGGTTTTGAGATGTCAGACTTGGGAAAGATGGCTTATTTCTTGGGTCTGGAAGTAAAACAAGCTTCACATGAGATCTTTATCTGCCAGGAAAAATACATGAAGAAAATTCTAAAGAAGTTTCAGATGGAAGATTGTAGAAGTGTAAGTATTCCTATGGCTGCTAAGGAGAAGCTGCAGAAGAATGATGGAACAGATGCAGTAGAGGCTTCTATGTATAGAAGCTTGATTGGATGTCTCATGTATCTTACAGAAACCAGACCAGATATTCTATTTGCTGTGAGTGTTCTATCTAGGTTCATGAGTAGCTCTAGTAAGTTACATTTGATTGCTGCAAAAAGGATCTTGAGATATCTCAAAGGAACATTGTTCTTTGGTGTGAAGTTTATGAAAGGTCAGAAGTTTAAGTTGCAGGGCTTTTATGATAGTAACTGGGCTGGCTTAGTGGACGATATGAAAAGTACTTCTGGGTACTGCTTCACTCTTGGTTCTACATGTTTCTTCTGGTGTTCCAAAAAGGAGGAGATTGTAGCTCAGTCCACTGTAGAGGTTGAGCTTACAGCAGCTACTGCAGCTGCAAATCAAGCTTTGTGGCTGAAAAAAATAATGAAGGATTTGTGGTTGAATTCTAGTGATTGCATTGAAGTCAATGTGGACAATTAGGCTGCATTAACAATATCACAGAATCCAATTTTCCATGGCAAAACCAAGCATTTTAAAGTCAAATTCTTCTTTCTGCGTGAAGTGCAACAAAGTGGCAAAGTTTAAGTTGATCTATTGCAGATCTGAAGATTAGCTTGCAAACATGTTCACAAAGCCACTTCAAGCTAGAAGATTTGAGCTGTTAAGAGAGCAAATAGGAGTTTGCAGTAGCAACTGATCCAAGGAGGAGTTTGTTGAAGCTGTGTCTCAGTGCTACTTCTGATGTTTTGTCGTTTTTTTTTATTCAGTCAAGTTTATTTGTTAGGCGGTTGATTTGTTAGCTATTTTCTAGGAAGTGGAACAAGTCTGTTTTTGCACGTTTGTGTGCGATTCTATTTTGCACGTTTGTGTGCAGTTCCAAAAGAGGTTCTTATTTAGCTTGTACTTGACAGTTTTTTTTATTATGGCTGTATGAAGTTCAATATTCTGTCTCATTCCTTCTCTCTCACCGTAATAGAGAAGTCTCTACTGTTAGTTGATTATATCAGCTATAACAGGCGGTCCTTGCTTGGCCATCAACAATGCCCCACGCCTTCCCTCTTTCTTCCGGTTGGCGGTCGCATCCCATCAACTCATGGCATGCTTTGAGTCTTCTGTCAAAGCAAGGAAGAGCTATTTTCAAGTTTCCTTTCAACTTGCCAGTCTCGACCTTTGCTTGTAAAAACAGGATAAAACCTAGGTCATGCCCATGTACCATGACTAAAAATTAAGCGAGCGGCACCATAATATATCCTTTTCCAAAATGCGGGTTGATGCTAATCTTAGCCACATTGTCCTTCGCAAGAACAATAAAGTTTTTGAGCCCTTTCCACCGGAAGATGCCATCGTTAAATAGAACCTGTAACACAAAGAAAACTTTCATGGGTAGCACCCTTGGTGCGAGTTTACAGTTGCGAAGTGCTGATATGCATCACCAGTCAGTAGACAGCCGTCGTAGGAGCCTAACCTGGCTAAATGGACAGTGTTAAGGGGGAAAAAACAGCAGCGCGCCTTAGGTTTGCAGTTGAGATTCACCAGAGTGCTCATCTAAGAGAGGCAAGGTGAAGTTGCTTTCTGGTAGACACCTTGTAAAGGACAAGTGTATCCTGTTCCCAAGTGAACAACCAAATAAATAGCACTCTCAAAGAAGCATAAAGATAGTAACTGATTCACAATGCTTCTTAAAAGATACAAAAAATGGATCGTTAAGATTTTGACTAATATTTACTAAATATATGTTCTATGGCTAGACAATTTTTACAGATGAAAAAAGACTCAGCCAAACACATACTAAGAGTTAAGGATCTTAACATTTGCATTTTGATTTGATTACAAGAAAATTCATTCTATTTTAGGACAGCAGAAATGTTTAAAAAACACCGCCTCTCTCTCTCTCTCTCTCTCTCTCTCTCTCTCTCTCTCTCTCTCTCTCGTTACTCCTCCAGATTTCTCTCCCTCTCTCTAGACAACTCCTCAGCACCTAGATCTCTCTCTCTCTCTCTCTCTCTTTACTCCTCCAGATTTCTCTCCCTCTCTCTAGCAACTCCTCAGCACCTAGATCTCTCTCTCTCTCTCTCTCTTTACTCCTCCAGATTTCTCTCCCTCTCTCTATACAACTCCTCAGCTGCAATTGTTGACCCAAATTGCAATAAAATAATAGGAAGACGGTGTGGGAAGTCCGTGGATGTGCTGACTTTGTCCCCTATAAATAGGGGCTCTTGCTCCTTGAGTGTGCGTGTGTAGTGGTATGGAGTGCCTATGTGAGGTGTGTGTGGTGTAAGTGTCCAAAGATAAAGAGTGAGAAGTGTGTGTGCAGGGGGTCTTGTGTAGAGTGTACTATGTGTGTAGCGCGAGAGGTGGTGTAGTGTGGTAAAAAGAGTGCAGAGTCCGTGTGTGCATGTGAGAGTGAGAGAAATTATGTAGAGTTGTAAGAATATTGTATGTGGTGTGAGAAAATTTTGTAATAATTCAAGTCATATTTCGTAAGGTATATTTGTAACACGTTTCCGCAAGATTCAACAAGAAATGCGTACATATCATCAACTAGGGGACATGAAGTCACACGGCTTGCCCCATCATTGGAACTATGCTTGCTTGGAGCCAGAAGCCTAGATCATTTAGAGTCAGTGTAGGGCTTGCAAAACATTGGGGTACCATGAGATAGAAGTCAAAGGACACACTTCGTACGTACGTTAGGGGTCTAAATAGTTCGGTTCGGTTCGGTTTTTTTGAAAACCGAACCGAACCGAACCGTTATAAAAATTCCCAAACCGAATAGAATAAGACCCGAACTGATTACGAACCGAACCGAAATTTCGATTCGGTTCGGTTCGGTTTTTCGGTTTTCAACTTTTGTTTTTTATTTTTTGTTTTTTGTTTTTGTTTTTTGTTTTTTTTTTTTTTTTTTTTTGCTTTTCTCCCCCTCTTTCTCTCTTCAATTCCTTTGCGCAAACCTTCATAGCAATGGCTCGCTCGCTCTCGAACGCCAAGCTTTTCTAGGCCGCCCTCGTCGACGGCATCTCCGCCTCCTTCGCCAGGTACTTCCCGTTTCCTCGCCTCCCCCTTCTCGTTTCGGACGATGCTTCGTTCTATGTTTTCTACCCGGAAAAAACAGGGGTTGACAGAGCGTTCTTGTTCCCCCGTTTCCTGCTCCTTCTTTTCTAAACGGGTTCGATGAAGTTTCGATATTTAGCCTCGTGTTTGTTCGCGTGTTTATTTTGCTTGATCGCTTGACGTGATTCTTGTTCAGGCGCGGGTACGCGGCGGTGTCGCAAGGAGTTGCTTCGAGCTTCACGAAAACAGGGGTGACCAGGGGCGCCGTGATGTCGAAGAAGACAGGGGAGGAGACGGCCAGATCCACCGAGCGCGTCTCGTGGGTGCCCAACCCGAAGACCGGGTACTACAGACCCGAGAACCACACGGAGGAGATCGACGTGGCCGAGCTGCACGCGGCGCTCCTGAAGAACAAGAACTGAATTAGATTTGATTTTGTCGGTTCGTGGTTCAATTTTCGGTTCGGTTAACCGATAAAAACCGAACCGGTAAAAAAATTTTCGGTTTTTGATGAAAACCAAACCGAACCAAACCGATCGAAATTTTCGGTTCGCGGTTCGATTTTGTTTTCGGTTTGGGTCTTGACAGCCCTAACGTACATGCAGGGTCTACAATACAGGCATGCCAATATTATCTTTTATTTTTATTTTTATTTTTTTGTCAAGAACTGCAACTTCACAGAAAATGAAGATTCATGTCCCGACAAGATGATTACGTGCAATATGTATAATTGTAAGTATATAAAGCGCTTCCGTAGTGCAGTATTTGGTCTGTCAGAAGACGTTTTATCTTTTATGTATAGCAAAGCAAGAGAAAACATATTTGCATATCATTCGTTGAAAATTCATTGTTAAATAGAAAAGGCAATTATGCAGTTCTCTGTATAAGCAGTCTGTGTGACACGAAAGAGAAAAAGAGAATGAAGGAGCTAAAGCACAAGAAGCTTTGAGAAATTGATACACCGTTTAGATTTCTCCTATAAAGTCCCTAGCAATCCATATAAATGAAGTGAGTCTAGACGAAAACATTGCAGATGTTTTACACAAAATAGTCAACAAATCTATGGAAAAGGTTGAGGAATGTCAAAGTTCCAAGTTTGCTGCCCCTACACTAAGGCAGTAGTACAGGAAGCATGGGTTTTTTTCCACTAAAGAGCACCAGCATGCTCCTGAAATAAGGTCAGAAAAAGGAAAAGAGCTCATTAAGTTTTTCTAATTATATTCAAGGACAAGTAAGACAAAAATAAGATTGGAAAATCTCAAAATCACTTACACGCATTGACAATTAGAAGTTGACTATATTTAGCCATTATGAAGATAAAGTATCCTTTTGAATCATGGGTAAGCAAGGTAAATTGATGAGTCCTCCTAGCGGGCAAAAACTGAAAAAAAAAAAAAAAAAAGAAGAAAAAAAAAAAAGAAGAAAAGAGGAGGAGCATGCACTTAAGTTTCACCTCCAGAAATTCGAAGTGATATTGGGATAAAAAAATCTTAAACCCGAAAGAGCAGAGCCCAGCCGGCCACCCACTGGGCCTATCATTGACGGGCAACGCCAGACCAAATTTGGTATTCACCATGAGGACATCTCAGTCAGATAGACCGACAAGCGTGAATCAAGGACAGCACCATGGCAGGCAGTCGGTAAAAATTGGTGAGGGTTTCGTGGAAGATGTAACGAAATGGGTGAAGGGCTGGTTTCGTACCCACTTTCTACCGCCTTTGGAAGTCTCCCTTGGTCAACATTCCTTACCATGACCGCCTAAGGAGACGGCACTTGGGGCTAAACGTGGCCTTTGGATGGAAATCCTCATGCATCTTCTTGACAGCTTGCCAAAAATTGCAAGTACGTGGCTTGCTTTGGCTTAATCTTCTTTGATTAATTGCCAAGTTTTGTATGAGAGGCGGCTGGCAACTTTGGGGTGAGGTGGCGTGTCCAATGGTAATGCTAGGCGGCGGCAAACAATGAGACGGCGGTAAGGTGTTGCCGTTTGACGGAGGCGTGCGGTTGAAGAGGTGACATGGAGGCTGCGAGGTGGCATGAGGTGGCGGAGGTTCGACGATGTCACGTACTGCGGTGCCGTGGAGGCGCAATGAGATGGCATGGCGATGATAGGCTTGGTCTTCAAGAGTGCACAGTTTTGATAAGCGATGACCCACATGTCACAAATTTCCAATTCAATGACCATTAATGTGTAAATTTCTACATTACGAAAATCCAATTATAATATATTATATATTAAATTATTTTATGGTGTTTTGGATGAATTTCCTCAAATGACTCGAGCATTCAAATGGTTAACATTACCAAACAAAGTTACTCCACATGTAAGAAAATTCCAATCCCTTTTTCAAATCCGCGTAGGGACAAAGGTCCAGCCACCTTGCATTGACCGACTTTCGGAGTATTGGCCAAGTGCTTTTGAGAAAAAGAAGAAATTAGTCTAGCATTTTGTCGGGGTGAAAAGAGAAATTGAGTGACTGGGCCTACTTTCTTTTCCATCATCCTCAAATTGCTTTTACATTGAGGAAACATAAATTTAGTCAAGGTCTTGCCACTTACTTTTAATAATGGACATCCCTTTCAAAAAGGTAAGTGGAAACTGATGGGGTGGACATCCCTTTCAAAAAGGTAAGTGGAAACTGATGAGGTGCTTTTCAAAAAGGTACGTGAAAACTGATGGGGTGCTTTTCAAAAACTCAAATTGCTTTTACATTAAGGAAACATAAATTTAGTCAAGGTCTTGCCACTTACTTTTAATAATGGACATCCCTTTCAAAAAGGTAAGTGGAAACTGATGGGGTGGACATCCTTTTCAAAAAGGTATGTGAAAACTGATGGGGTGGACATCCTTTTCAAAAACTCAAATTGCTTTTACATTAAGGAAACATAAATTTAGTCAAGGTCTTGCCACTTACTTTTAATAATGGACATCCCTTTCAAAAAGGTAAGTGGAAACTGATGAGGTGCTTTTCAAAAAGGTACGTGAAAACTGATGGGGTGCTTTTCAAAAACTCAAATTGCTTTTACATTAAGGAAACATAAATTTAGTCAAGGTCTTGCCACTTACTTTTAATAATGGACATCCCTTTCAAAAAGGTGAGTGGAAACTGATGGGGTGGACATCCTTTTCAAAAGGTATGTGAAAACTGATGGGGTGGACATCCTTTTCAAAAACTCAAATTGCTTTTACATTAAGGAAACATAAATTTAGTCAAGGTCTTGCCACTTACTTTTAATAATGGACATCCCTTTCAAAAAGGTAAGTGGAAACTGATGAGGTGCTTTTCAAAAAGGTATGTGAAAACTGATGGGGTGCTTTTCAAAAACTCAAATTGCTTTTACATTAAGGAAACATAAATTTAGTCAATGTCTTGCCACTTACTTTTAATAATGGACATCCCTTTCAAAAAGGTATGTGAAAACTGATGAGGTGCTTTTCAAAAAGGTATGTGAAAACTGATGGGGTGGACATCCCTTTCAAAAAGGTAAGTGGAAACTGATGGGGTGCTTGGAAGGAGAGATGCTCTTCTCGATAAATGATTACAAAGGATGATGAGAGGAGCAGAGGGATCGATAGTGAGTTAACAAGGAGATACATAGAGTTGCAGGTCCTTCACAATGGAAAGTTGTAATATCAACCATTGTCTTTAAGATGATCAGATACAATTTATCGAATGGTATTTACCAACAAATTTAGCCCTTGAAGGAAATTAGACGTGGATTTGATAAAAAGAAACAAAAAATGGAAGGAAAAAGAACTGTCATCATATCTCTCCTTGGATCAATTCAATTTAGCCCTTAAAGTTAATTAGATGTGAATTTCAAAAAAAAAAAAAAATGGAAGGAAAGAAACTTCCAATTTAGTGACTATTGAATAAATTGTAATGCTCGATGAATAACTAAATTATGAAAACCCAACATTATTATAGAAAAATTGCTCTAATAGTAATTGCACATCATAGATACCTGACCACCATAAAGGTGACACTGATTGAGACCCAATATGAACATCCAGATAAATGCCCGTACAAAATGATCAAGTCCTTAGAATATTTTTGGGAATAAATCAACTATGTTGCCTACCTTCTTCTCTATCATTTTTTTCATGTCCTAAATTCTCAACAAAATCCAAATTGTTGGCATGCTTTTCCTATAAATATTTCTGGACCATGGCAACCTTCAATGGACATGCGGGAGGATAAGATCCGTCCCATGTTTAAGTCAAAGAGGTCCCTAGTAAAAAAACATATCACCCACAGGCCATGAACAAGTATACCATTAACCTAATATATATTCTAAATCGAATTTGGACTATTAGATCTCATGAGATCCTCTATCTTCAATGGTCCAGATTTATATTAGCATATAACTATGATTATACAATAGTTTCTTATGACCCACAAAACGCCAGAAGAATTCAATTGTCCTGTACATGTACATGTGGAATTTTGGTGGTGTCGATATTGGAGGAAAGTGGAAGCTCATAGGGTGGTTCGGAAGAGAGACTAGAGAGGAATGCCCTGCTCATGGTTGAATCCACCATAAACAACCCAATCGTTTTGCTTTTGTCTTGGCACGACGTTTAAAATATTTTTATTTAATACTAGTAAGATATTCGTGTGTTGCATGAACTTAAGATTTTGTTTTCTATAGACTGTTAATCAATTTTGCGTTCATTGATATTTCATGTTAATTATAATTTATATTGAACGTTGACCTATATTGTCTTGATCAATTTATCAAATGGATCAAAATTGCCTTATTTTTCTTTCAATGAGTCCAAACAAATACTAATTTATTTGATATTTTATGGCAAAACAACACTTGCACTGAAAATTAACTATATCAAGACTTGGTTATTTATCTCTAATTCTTTTTTACGAAGTAATTCCTGGGCACTTTTTTTTTATTTGCTAATAATATTTTTTTTGGTCATTTTATAATCTTGATCTCTCTTTTTGTGGGTCAAGTCAATGGTGATAATCACGTGTTCCATGGAATTGACCCCAGCAGACTTTGACTGTGGCCATGGTTTTTTAGTGGAGTTGGGCCAATCGTGATAATCATGGAAAGGGGAAGACTCTGCACATATAAAAGAAGAGTAGATGACCCTCGTAAGTTTGCACACGGTGAAGCAGAAGAAACAGATAACGCACAAAAAAAAACCATACAAACATGAAGTTTCTTCTATTGTGTATGTGGACATGGGTGTCGTTGGTTTTGGTGGGGAGTCGAAGAAGCATGGGGTGCTTGGAAGAAGAGAGGAATGCACTTCTCATGATTAAGGCTGCCTTCAACCACCCAAATGGGTCTTCTCTCCCATCATGGCGAGACAACAAAGGTGATTGTTGCAGTTGGGAAGGCGTGGAGTGCAATAACACCACTTTTCGGGTTATTCAACTACATTTGAATTCTACACGCGATGTAGAATTGCCTGAGCCTTGGGTTCTTAACGCATCTTTATTCCTTCCTCTGGAGGAACTTCAACTGTTGGATTTATCTGACAATTATCTCTCAGGTGAATCCCTCTCTCTCTCTCACAGTTATTTGTTTCATTTTACTCATTTCAATTATGATTCTAAGTCATTGTTTACTTTTTGAACAATGAAAAATTGTCATACTATGCTGCTATGAACTATAAAAGTGAGTTGAGTGAACTAATGAGAAATAGATGATTGCACAAATGATGCAATTTTCAAAGTAGTTGATTGCACATATCATATATGAACTATGAGATTCATCTGCAAAACAATGATAAGTACGAAGGACAAAAATAGAATTAGCTCAATAAGCAATGATTTACCAAATTCCGACTTTTTTTATTATCATAAAAGGTGGACTTGTTTGAATTTTTTGCCCCAAAAATTTTGCACTTGTTTGGAAGTGGACCAAAATCTACTTATTGTGACTTCCTCTCAAGATTCAAAATAAGAAAAACAAAACCAAGTTTATTATTCTACAACATCCGTATTTACATTTTTGGAAAGGTTTTGAGCGTTTTATAAGAAATAGAAGTCAAATTGCAAGAGCCAAAAGGTTTACAAAAGAAAAAAAGAATTGAAATTAAAAATCACGAAAAGTAGACAGAAAGGATCTAAAAGGCCGCATAATGTTGGGACAGAAGGAAAGAAACGGACCGGAAAAAGAAAAGAAAAAAGAATAGAACATATCAGGAGTTATGTATAGCTATGTCTTTTAAATCCATCCTAGTGTGGAGACTAATACTTTTGTCAAACAATTGTTTTTTCTTCCCCCCATTTACCTTCGATGTATTTTAAATTTAAATATATACATAAAAGTACAATAAAATGATAACGCGTCATTTATTTTCTTCTCTCTCCTGATCTTTCCTTTCTCTATTGTCCAAATGATATTATAACTTATTTTCTTTGTTTCCTTTTTCTTCTTTTCTCCTATAATTATTTGAATTTCTTGATTTTGTTTTTAATTTCTTTTTTTAATTACCTTTACCAAACATTTTTATTTATCTGGATGCACAATGGACTCGTGGCCAGTATAAGTAGGCAAATGGTTCCAAAATCCCAGGCCAACCCATGCATCCAAACATGCAAGAAAATCATTATAACCGTGAGTGCTTTCTAGGCCAACCTTTAGTGTATTTAAGGGATAAAGACATCATAAGTGTTAGAATTTTTGTATAATACTTACTTGAGTGTTATAACTTTTTTTTGACTACTTCAGTGTTATAACTTCTAAAAAATATTTACTAAGTGTCGTAACTTTTAATCAATCACTTGATAACCTAGGTGCCAGAAATCCGACTTGACACAGGACTTGTACTACAAAATTTTAAAAAGTTATGACATTCAAGTGATCAATTGAAATGTTATATAGCACTCAAGTATTCGGAAAAAAAAAGCTATGACACTAAAGTGAGCATTGTCCTAAGTTATGGTATTTAAGTGATCGAAAAAAAAAAATTGTTGCACTCAAGTGAATATCTTATGAAAGTTGTAATACTTGTATCCTTATCCCATCTATTTAGATAGGGAAAGTCACAATAAGTGTTGTGCAAATAAGGCAATTGAACACAAATAGACATACATAGAAGAACAAAATAGATTACACATCGATTAGACTTACATGATTTTATCTATGTGACCTATGTACACTTAGGACGAGAAGGAAGGGATTCCATTACAAATAAAGAAATACAACATAGATATTTTTTTTAGTCAAAATATAACATAGATTTAAAAGGCATGCTTTTTCTAGTCTCTTCTGCTAACACTCCATATAATAGTATGTGGATCGTATTATTTCTGGTGGGTCCCACTAGTTTATGGATTATATCCACACCTTAATGATGAAAGTGGAGCCCAATTTTTTCACTCACTCCGTGTCTCATGTAAGCCGCAAAACAGCACCTCAAGACCTCCATAACTATAATCTAGAACACAATAATCCAAAAAAGAGGATTTGTCTACCTGATTTGAAATTCATCGTTCTTATTGTAGATTAGTGATGATTCTCAAGTGCTTCTCTTTTATTATTCTCTATATTAGCTCAATGAAGCTACCCTTCACAATTAATGTTATGTAATTCCTCCTTATGTGAGGTTATTTGTGCATTAGGGTTATATAAGAGACTTAAATACTATTTATAGAGTTTCAGCAATGTGATCTCCCATCACAAGCCTGGCTCTACTCAACCTGCACAAACCAGTCCCATATAAGACAAATTAGGGATCTTTGTAGCTTATATTATTAGAGCAATCCTGTAAAATGATAAATTTCAATCTCAATTAATGTAAACTATCTTAGAAAAACTCTTATATTCTTCCACTTAGACTATATTAATTGAAACTGTATTGTATGTGTGCACATTTATGTTGGTTTAGAAATTATTCTTAACAGTCAATTTGATCCCATAAAGTCTCAAACACCAATTCATGGTGGTTACTATATGAATATACATAGAGCTTTCTATAATCGCAGGTACTTTTAATTTTACTGATATGGATTTAATATAACACTTCTTAGAGAGCAATACTCGATGTGCCATCACCTTTGTTAGTCCATATTCTCTTTCTTTAGGTGCCACAAAACCTAATGTGTTATTAGAGAATATTTGTATGATTTCATTGAATCCATAAGTGTCTTATTCTTATGGTTAACTTTACTTTATGTGTAACAAGCCATATCTTTAAGGCTAATTCTACAATACAAAATAATCACATGGTAGAGGAGCCAACTATTCGAAACATTTAATTTACAACATACTATGGTTCACTAGCACTAGGTGTTGTCTCATTATGGCCTCTTCTTTACGAAACTCATCTAAAAGCTCTGAGCAGAATTCCATGCCACTATGAATCCACACATCTTAATCATCTTACTTCTCCTCACTTCAATCAATGCGCTCCACTACCTGATCTTGAAAACAACATAAAATTCGTGCCTTCGCTCAAACAATCAAAGTCTTTCTCAAGAAGTCATCCACAATTATTATCACAAATTTGACACTCTTCGGAGTCTAGCCAGCCATGAAAATATCGAAGTGAACTAACTCTACATACTAGAAGTAACAACTTTGTCATAAATCACCTTATGAGGTAATTCACAACGTACTTTAACGAATAATATACGAACATGATTCAACATTTAGAGATAGCATAATCTTTTTTTTTTTTTTATTCTCCAATAATAGTATGTCGTGTTATGATTTCTGAGAAGTCTTAACATATAGTAAGTACTAACTTTTGCAAGCACGAGATTTTAGAGTTCACAAATTAGGACGAGATCACTCACTTGAAAATGAGAGCAAAGTCAAAAGTTATTCAACTCAAGCATCTTGACATTCTATAATTATTTGAATGGATGTCATACATCTACGAGGAATTGACTTTTTAACTGGAGATGTCAGGTTGGACTAGCTAGAATTCATAGTAAGAACTGGCTATTCGATTCGCACTTCGCTCGGGCATGTCTTTATTCACAGTTATGAATCGTTAATTACGTCAGTCAAAGGAGTTATGACATAAAAGAGAAGCTGAAGGTTATTAAATTATAATATTTATAACTAAGTGAAACATCATTAATTAAAAGTTAAAAGATTGGTAAGAGGAAGAACACATGTTCTGATGTAATGTAATGTTTCATAAGTCGCAGAAATATATCAAAAATTAAATTCCAAACGATTCCTTTTCCATAGATAATATCAAGCTAAGAACGCCATTAAAATAATGGTATAATAAATACACGAATTAAATTGTATAGCATTTTTCAAGTACTTGTGAATTTTGTCTTTTGGCTCAAGTTCTGTCTCCCGAATCAATTGGATGCATCGGTCAGTAAGCAATATTGAGTGACCTAAGCGAAAATTGTATCAAAGAAGGGAGGATGAAGATAAAATGTCTTTTATTTTTTACTTTATACAGTATATATATAGACAAACTCGCACTCACCTACTAAAGCAGGGGCCTATTCCCGCGGCCTAAAAAGCTGGGAACACAGCCTTTTCCTTTGTGGACTAAAATCCCCTTGTCCTTCGCTTTAATTGGAAAGTGAGGAAAATGTGAGGAAAGAAAATTTTGGGGGAAAATGTCGGAAAGTTTAAAATTTATGTGAGATGGAAGAAGATGCAAATTTTAAATTTTAAGTAACTTTTCTTCTCAATTTTCCATTACCTATTTCTCCAAAATACTAAGTAGAGTATTACTGACTTTGGAATTGGAATGGGAAGCGATCCCTGAAGAAGAAAGCGACAAGCTGGATAGAGAGAGGTCTAAGAGGAAATTTAAACATATCCCCGCCGCTTAGGCCGTGGAAGTATCTGCACCCTCTACCAAAAGCTTCCACTTCCATCTTTAAAATTAGTGAAACTAAGAGAACAAATAAATAAATTATTCGAGTTATTTTTTTTCAATTCTAAATAGATTGTAAATATGCTACATTTTAAATGAAGTCATGATTTGGAACAATTTATAATTTTAAAGACATATTGCAAGTTTAAAAGTTTCATTGTAATCAATGAAGTGATAGGATTTTATATTTTGTTTAATGTCCTTCTAATTCAAAGTAAGAAACTGATTAACAAAATTGTACTGACTAAATAAAAAATTATACTGATTAACAAAATTGTACTGCATAAATAAAAAAAATATTTTTAAATTATCAATGGCTCATTAAAAGTAAAATTTATCACCAGGTTGTTTCAATTTCTTGAGATTTAAATGCAGTAGATTTCTTTGGTGGAAGAATTTTTTTCTATATTTGAGGAGCATGATAATTTCTCTTTATGTATTTTTTGACTTTTAAAGTAAAAAGATTTCAAAGTTTGGAGATGGCAAAATAAACTATATCTTCAAGAATATATCTGAAAACTTTTCTTTCGATTCATGTTTCAACTCAAAAGAGATAGAAGTTTAGAGATGACATGAACTAATACTTAGTACTCAAAGGTGGGCCTCATCACAAAACTAGGCCATGTATCTTGCCACATGGAGATAAGTCAAATGTCACATGGTGAGCACGTAATGAAACATTCTCTTGGAAAATAAACTATATTTTCAAGAATATATTTTGAAAATTCTTTTCTCTTTCTTCATGTTTTGAAATTTAAATCTCAATAAGAGATGGAAGTTTAGAGATGGCAAATCAATAGATTGATGCCTGTTGATCAAATGCAATGTTCTTTTTTCTTTCTTTCTTTCTTTTTTTTGGGTCCTAGGTCGAATGCAAGTTACATGGCAAAATTATGCAATGTATGTTGTCACATGGCAATCATAGAAATAAAGTCAATTGTCACATGGAAGCAAATGAGGGAACATTTTCTTAGCTTTACTAGTGCTAGTTAACTACATATGATAGACAAGGTTAAAGATATAAGTTACTTGTTTATGTGATTGGAGTTTTTTTTTTTTTTTTTTTTTTATGCTCGTATATGTCGGACCAACCAGTTTTTGCTTATAAACCAATTTTCCTGGACATCATAAGCATATAGTTCTCTTGATAAATTTAAGATAGTTAGACATCTAATATTTGTAAATAATTAATTAACTATTGGGTATGCATGGATCTTTCCATAATCAGACTTAAACGGAAGGCTACGCCTGAAGAGATTGAAGTGGCTGGATCTATCTTCCAATAATTTTGAACGAGTCCCCTCATTGTACAAGGAATCTTCAGTGGAGGCCCAAAATTTGTCTTCCAATCTTCTTGAAGGTACATGTGAAGGCTTTGTTTGCATATATAATGATCGATTTTGAGAACCTTTTGTCAATCACAGGTGTGAATCTAGAGGTGCTGCTTCTTAGTTGGAACAATTTGGTCTATAATGATGCCTTCACGGACATTAAGAGGATAACATCTCTCAAGGCCTTAGACATGTGGTATTGTGGATTGAATGCATCTTCGAAGTTACTAGAAGGTACTTCTGTGAAATTACTTTCATTTATCACCTTTTTAAAATATAATAACGTAAGGTTGTCTTGAACATAGAAGGCATGACTGCATTATATTAGACGTCCTCCAGAGATCATATTTTGGTCGCACATTTGCTTCAAATAACTTGGCGCCAATGACTTGTATCTAGATAAGTGATATCATATAGTTGTTTGGCTTATGCTTGAAGTTGGACTGATTTAGTTAAATGCCCATGGAAGCCATAAGGAAACGTAGGTCATGCTCGATGTCTTAATCTGTGGGATCATGATGTTGGTTATCCTTAAAAGTTTGATCATTTTTCAGTTTAATCCCTGATCTTTGAAGATTGAAGTTTAGTCCCCGTGCTTTCACTTCTATGCAGCTTCTTTAACGGGTCAATCTGAAGAATAGTGTGATAACATAACAGATATAAGGAGTCATTACTTAGAAGATGAAAACAGTCTGAAATAACAATATACCAGAGGAGTTCAAATATTGTACATGAATCATAACAAAATTAAATGCTAAAGTTAATCGGGAATCAAAATCCCAAAAATCCTTGGAGTTCACATATTGAACCACAATGGTGGTCAAACTTGGGGGATTGCAAGGGCTAATAAATTCAAGTAGGCCAATGATGCATAAAATCAAACAAAGAAAGCACATCTTATAATGGATAAATTAATTTATTTAAAAAAATGTTTTATTCTCCATTAAGGTAAACAATGTATAGAACCAATGATGTATAAAAAATTATGATATTAAAAACTCATTCGGCATCTTCAGCACTAATGTCCATTGCTGCCTCCGCCCACCACGGCCCTCTGGCCCATCGCACCACGAAGTTCGGTAACCATTACCACCCCCTGAAGACCCGCGCGACCTTTGGTGTGAGCTACGACGACTTCAAATTTAAAGTATGGCCTCAATTTTGAGGCTGTGATGCTCAAAACTGAGGTCACACGTCTCAAATCTAAGGCCCTGAGAGTGGAATGGACCATAATGTGGGCTGGACATTGGTGGAGGACGGGGGTTTGCTGTGGTGAGTTGCTGCGGAGGACATGGAAAAGCAAAGAAGATGGAAAAAAGAAACGAAAATGGAAAAAAGAAGAAAGCACAATAAAAAGAAAAAAAGAAAAAAAGTGACTCGCGAGTCCAAATGATTTTTTTCTTTTTTGGGGGTGGGGGCCCACTGCTGACCTGGCAGGCATGTCAGCCAAAAGAACACAGTGATTCGCGCTGCACCCGAGGGAGAATCTCATTGCATTGTTTTGGAAAAGTACAGAGTTAAATTGGAAAAAAAAATTCGGAAATTATTATAAAATTCGAGCAAAGGTTTTGAAGTTGCCCATGCAATTAAGCCAAAAGCCTAGGAATAATATCAACTTTAGAGTGCATTTCCAATCCAATTCAAAATTTGTCGAACTCCGGAAGTAATTGATGTAATGTAGAATAGTGGAAATCAAGTGCTGTGGTGATGTGACTCCCCTCCAAAGCTCCATTTTAGCAATGTTTCTGTTTGTACTTTTGGATATTAGATTGCACACTTTTTCTATCTTCCTTTCTCAGGACAAGCTGTGATCTTGAGTGTTTTAATGATACAATGTGCAATTTAGTGATGATACTCATAAGTTACAGTGTCCACTTGAATAGGTTTGTGTGAATTGAGGAACCTTGAAGAGTTGAATATCCCTTGGAATGGATTTTGGGGTCCTCTTCCTTCATGCTTCTGCAATATGACCTCACTCCGTGCGCTTGATATTCAAAAGAACAATTTTAGTGGGGTCATTCCTTCATCTCTCCTCTCTAATCTCAAGTCACTTGAATATATTGACTTTTCTGAAAATGCATTTGAAGGCTCACTTTCGCTTGCTTCCTTGGCTAATAATTCTAACCTTGAGGAATTCCATCTCATCGACAACAATAATCGTCTTGTAGTAAACACGGAAGAGCCCAATTGGCTTCCTTCATTTCAGCTAAAGGCGTTTAGTCTATCAAACTGTGTGCTCAACAAAGACGCAAATGGCATAATTCCTAGCTTTTTGAAAGAACAGCATCACTTGAAGTTTGTTCAACTCAACTACAATGGAATGACAGGAAATTTCCCAAATTGGCTATTGGACAACTGTCTAGATCTACAATGGTTGGAACTCAAAGGCAACAATTTGTCAGGTTCATTTTATTTGCCTTCCAATGTGAATTTGGTCAACTTATGGATTTTCGATGTGTCTGCTAATATTATTGAAGGAGAGCTTCCATCTCGGTTTGGTTATATCCTCTCAAAGTTGGAGTATTTGAACCTGTCAAACAACCATTTGAAAGGTGGAATCCCTTCCTCGATGGGTAGTATGCACCAGCTATCTTCGTTGGACTTATCGAATAATGGCTTCACGGGAGAAATACCAGAGGCACTGACTAAAGGTTGCACGTCACTTCATATATTGAAATTGTCAGGCAACAATTTGCAAGGCCAGATGCTACCAAGGAATTCTAACTTGACAAAATTGGGATTTTTATATCTGGATAACAATTGTTTCACAGGGGAGATATCGCCTAGCATATTAAAAAGCTCCTTGGAAGTTTTGGATATAAGTAACAATTCCCTATCTGGAACACTTCCTAATTGGATTGGAGATATTAAATACTTGACAATGCTTATGCTATCAAGTAATTTATTGGAAGGTCCTTTACCACTGAGCTTCTGCAACTTACATCATCTCGTTCTTTTAGACCTTTCAAGTAACAACCTTGGGCCAAATATACCCCCCTGTGCCAATGTTACATATATGAAGTTCTTGCATTTAGAAAATTACACACTTATTGGGAATTTTCCTCATCTTCTCTCTGGAGCTTCATCAATTGTCACATTGGATCTTAGACACAATGCACTATCAGGTGAGATTCCCAGTTGGATCAGTTCATTTCGGAACTTGAAGGCTCTTCTACTGCAAGGAAACAATTTTGAAGGTTTAATCCCTCTAGGTCTATGTTCGTTGAAAAATATGAGCATATTGGATCTCTCCAACAATAATTTTTCTAGACAAATTCCTTCATGTCTGAAAGATTTGACATTTGGAAAGGGTGGGGTATCTGTGGATACATATTCTACCCCATATAATGAAGTGTGGTATGGGTCATCAGACAACTATAAGGGTAGATTCACTATATTCTATTATTCTCACCTTCTCAGAGATGTCTATGAGTTTGAATTAGAAAAAGTAAACTTCATGACAAAGAGTAGATTGGAATCTTATAAGAGCAACATTCTAAAACTAATGTCTGGAATCGATCTCTCACAGAACAATTTGGCTGGCCTTATTCCTCCAGAGCTCGGCCTCTTGAGTGAACTTCGAGCCTTGAACCTGTCACACAATCGTTTGATAGGACCGATCCCAGAAATGTTTTCCAATTTGAAGGAAGTAGAGAGCTTAGACCTATCCTACAATAGCTTAACTGGTCCCATCCCTCCACAACTAACGAAACTCTACTCCTTGTCAAATTTTAGAGTAGCTTACAACAACTTGTCAGGCAGGACACCAGACCAGAAAAATCAATTTGGAACTTTTGATCAAGCAAGTTATGAAGGTAACCCTCTTCTTTGTGGAGCACCATTAACAAGCTGTGATGACTCAAATAAGGAACAGGGGACAACAACATCTTTAAATCATACCACGGTGGATGACTACTGGAGAGAAGCCTTCTTGTGGAGTTTTGTGGGATCATATGTTGTGGCATTCCTTGGGGTGGTTCTTTTTCTCTACCTAAACTCGTACTATCAATGTGTGTTATTCAAGCTTGTTTGTAAGCTTATCCCATCGTTTTCCCAATAGAGATCATTCTTCTAAGCATTTTGTGATGGAAAAATATAATGAAAGAGTTGAGAACCTTTATGTAATAGGTTGTAAGCATTTGGGTCTCCATTATGTATTTCGAAGGCTTGACTTTTAGGGTGTTCATATTGTACTCCTTGTCTTGCTAATTTGAATATTTGCATATTTTGATATGGTTGTGAATTGGGAGAAATAGTTTTGTTCACAACTCAAATGAATCTAGCATTGACTAGTTCATGTAAATGTTACCCAAGATGTGAATATATGATGGTTATGGATAGCGACATTGAACTAACTAGGGATTAGCATATCAAGATAAGATCATCCTAACACAAAGGATTGGATGCGGAAAATTGCTCCAATTTGATGATAAAGGCATGCATTGCAAGACCATTGCTCTGCAACCTGAGCCCACCTTCGTGCTTCCTACTTGATGGAAAATAAATTCAACTCTACGGGTATAATTTTAAGAGTGACTCTCTTTCACATATGTATTAGGGTCAATGATTGTGCCATTGTTTCTTTTCCCATCACTTTAATGTCGTGTTCAATGTCATGATGTGACGTCCCGAATTTCGCCCAACTTCAAGACGAATTTTATTAGTATAGATGATTTAATTTAATGGAAGTATTTAGGACCCAAGGCAATTAAATTATGCCTTATATGATTATTATATGTACCTAAGTCTTACTATAGTACCTAATTCAATATTTAATATGCATGAAATGACATGGTCAGCCACCTAGGCCTTATTTGCATGAAATTAGGACATATTTACTTATTAAATTTGATTTTGCCGGCCCCTAGCCAATCCCAAGCCATGCAAAATGGCTAATATTGCAAAAAAAAAAAAAAAGAGAGAGAGAGAGAGAGAGACTTAAGTAGCCTAAATTAGATGCCATGATGGAGGCCCTTTCTCTTGCCCACTAGAATTTCATGCAAGAGGAGTCTTGCGCAAGCCAAATCTCCTCATTATTTCCGCCTAAGTTGGCAGCCCCCTTTTCCTCTTCTTCTTCATTTTTCTTCTCTTCTTCTATCATTTCTCTCGCTTTCTCTCTCGCCGAAGCAAGCTCCTTCTCCCTATCTCTTTTTCCTCTCATCCACAACCTTTCTCCCTCTCTTTCTTGTTCCTTAATTCTCACCAAGATTAACTAGCACACTGAAGACATCCTCAAGCTCACCATGGATCTAGAAGGAGAAACCAAAGCGTAGGATCATCAAGGCAAGGAGATTCTCCTCCTCCCTTTGATCTTTTTGGGGCTTGGTTTTGTAGAATATGGAGGACCGTGGCTGTTCTTGGTGTTTGGTTGTGGTTAAAGCTTTGCATGTGTGCTATGATGATGAAAGATGGTTGTTAAGATGCTTTGGTGGTGGGACTCAAAGGAAAGATGGACATGCATGTTGGTTTTGAAGCTCTCCCATGCTCATACCTCGCGCGACATTGGAATGTTCTTAAGAATTTCGCAAAAAGAAGTCACCACTAGCCTATGGGGGTCAACTAGAAATCAAGTGAAGCATGGGAGTGTACCTCACTTCCTACGCAAACAAAGAATCTAAGGTCGGGAACTTGATTACACTAATTAATTAATTAGTGCACTTTCAATACCTAATCTTGTTCATTTTAAAAAAAGACTTTTTGTTAGGCAATCTGGATTGATTTTATACCTATCCAATAACATGTAAGGTGATCATGCGGGTACATAATCATTAAAATAACAATTAGTAACCAAGATCTTAATTACAGTAAAATTAGTGCACGCAACTAAACATTCACAAACGTAATTAAATATATAAATTAAACCTGCGACATAATCAATGTGCGAGCAAATAAAGGCCTAATTACACTAAGAAGGCAAGACATGACAATTCCCAATCAAACCCTACATTTTTATTTGGGATAAGTGCATTAGAAGTCCTAAAACTTATCATGAAAATGCAATTGAGTCCTAAAACTTTCAAAAAATGCGATTAAGTCCTAAAACTTGTCACGAAAGTTCAATCAAGTCCTAAAACTTGTTTCGAAAGTGCAATCGAGTCCTAAAATTTTAAAAAGTGCAATCAATGGAAGGACTTAAATTGAACTATTTTGACAAGTTTTAGGACTTGATTGTACTTTTTGAAAGTTTTAGGACTTAATTGCACTTTGTGACAAGTTTTAGGACTTAATTGTACTTTTTGAAAGTTTTAGGACTTAATTGCATTTTCATGATGAATTTTAGGACTTCTAATGCACTTATCCCTTTTTATTTTTAAATTTTCGATAGTTTTAATTAATTTTTTTTGGCGAGCCGAGTCAAGTCTGGTCTAACTCGATCAGGGCGGGTTGGTCAAAGCTGCCCAGGTCTGGCCTGGTTGGGAGCGGGCCAATCAACTCGCCCAAACGGGTCAAGCCTGACCAACCCTGGTCGGGCCTTCGCATGGCCAAGATTAGGCCCAACCAGGGGGCCCAATCATCTTACATAAGGGCTCCCCTACAAGCCCATGCGAAAAAGGCCGAGTGGACCAGATCTGTGATCTGGCCCAACTCGACCCACACCCTCTGGTCACGATTGCTCAGTCGCAACCAGGAATGCCGCGACGGCGGGTAGGTGACTTCTTCGGTGGCGGTAGGGTGCTGCCTTGGTTAGGCGAGGTAGCGACTTCCGACTAATCAACGATGCCACTCTGGTGGCTGATTGACCTGGCTGAAGCTTCATGCAAAAGGGGGCGAAGATGGAGGGTTTCAACTAGACGTTTCAACAAACAGATGGAGGGCATTCAAGGAAGCAGGGGCTTCGAGCTTGGCCAAGGCTCGAGCACAAGTCCAGACCACTTGTGAGGCACACCAGAGCAACAGGAAATGCAAGGGGGACAAGTGGTGGCCGGAGCTCACCCGAACTGGTCGAGATGAACTCCAACCAGCTCAATTCCAAAGACGCACGCAAGGTGCTCGACGAAATGCCTACCTGTGTTTATGGAGAAATTGCAATGGTTGGTGTCAGTCGACGGCTCACCAGCAACGCTAGGGCGTCCCTTGGAGTCCTCGGCTCCTTGGCTAGCCTCCACAAACCTCATTCCCTCCCTGTTCTCTTTTGTTTTCCTCTTGATTGCTCTTTGTTCCGCGCTTCTCTCTACCGTGTTCTCTTTTTCTTCTGCTTGGTTGGTATGCGCAGCCCCCTTCCGATGCCGGCTGCTGCTGCCGACCTGCCCCCCAACCGAACGTCTCACGTGACGCTCCTATGTCCTCTCTCTGACCTGTTGTTCTCCTGCCTTTTTTTTTTTCTTCTTTTTTGCAGGTCTTGCATGAAGGATGGCTAGAGGAAGAAGACAAGTTGGGGGGTGAGGCCAGGCTACGCGAGAAAGAGGAGAAGGAAAAGGGAAGGGGCCGAGCCTAGGCCCACGCGGGGTGGAGGGAAAGAGGGGAGGTGTCATGCCCTGACCCTCGAACGAGTGCCCATCCCTCAGTGGTCAATAAATATGTGACATCTCAGGACGCGTCGCCAATCCATTCAATATTAATGCGCATGCGGAAGCGAAACAAATCCCCTGACAACCAAAAGCTTGGGATAGAAAAGCACGCCACAAATCACAACAAAAACAAACCTTTTTATAAACATACAAGGTTCATATATACAACACCGGTCTATCTACAAAATACCGGCTCAACAAAAAGGGAACTGTCCTATGACTAACTAGTCAAACACGTTCGCTGATACTTCGATCTCCACCTCCCCAGACTCCAGGGTTTCAAGTCCTCCACGACCGTCACCTAAGGACGTGAAAATGTTGAACCCACGACGGGGTGAGACAATGTCTCAGCAAATTCACTCCTTAAACTCCAACTAAGAAGGAAATATGTCCTGAGGGCTACCTAAGCACAAGCATGAGTCAAAGGACTTACCTTTGCCTCAAATCCATCTTGCACGTTAGTATAATCAAATACTCGACCAAATAATTCAATTCAACCATCAAATAGTCGACTCATTCGGCTCCATGTCATCGATGCCATCTATAAATTCTATCGATTCGAACACTGTTCACCTAAGCTGAATTAGATATGATCATATATCAATGCTCCCCAAAGCTGATATCTAAATTTGCTCATCGAAGCTGCTAGATCAATTAATGCTCACCGAAGCTGCTAAATAACATTTGTTCACTGAAACTGTTAGAGATCTATAATGCTCGCCGAAGCTGATATCTATAGTACTCACCGAAGCTGCTAAAGTATTATTGCTCACAGAAGCTGCTAGAGATCTATATTGGTGTTAATGCTCCCCGAAGCTATTATAGATCTATATTGCTCACCTAAGCTGAACCATGATAAATTACTTGTACTTTGTACATCAATACCTCAATTAAATACCCAACTTGGCCTAATTTCATCATATTAAAATGTACATGATAAAAATAACCGTGTGTGGGTACATGGTCGGCCTGAGCCAAAAATATAATATTTTTATTTTAGAAAATCTCGTTATTTATACAAGATATGAAAATATTTTTGGCATTGTAAACCGATGCCCCCGAAATTTCTAATTAATTACTGAAATTATACAATTTTTGGATAATTTCCCAAAATTACAACTTAAATTCAAATTGCACAATATAGCACTCAATTAAATGAATTAATCATACCATTGCAATCAGCACAAAATTCCAATCACCGGCTATCCTGGTCTAATTTCTGAAAAATAATAATTGATTAAATAATTACATAATTAATTAATTAAATACCGATAAATGCTAAAAATACAAACCTAGGCCGAAAATGCTAAATTAAATACCGAAACAGGCCCGGAAAATTTCCGAACCAATTTAGATAATTAATACAACCTATCTAATCTCTAAATAATCTAATTTAACAACCTAACATGCAAAATTGACTAATTAAATTACTAATCTAATCTAACTAACCACCTAAACCTTAATTAACTTAAACTAATCACCCCCTAAGTATAATTAACTCCCTAAGCAGACTTTAGTCGGTAAACTCACTGGATTTGCGGGCCGGTGAGTCCACAGCGATGGCGACGCAGAGACATGCGATAAACTCCGAAACGGCAACGCCAAATGGAGACCGGACTGAGTCGAAAACGGCCACGAAGCTAGCTGAATTTCTTGTGGGCTGACGGCTCAGCTTCGATTTGGGGGGGGAGAGGGGGCGACGCCCTCGACTCGACGGCTGGCTTTCGGTGGAGTGTTGTAGTCAACACTTGGGGCTTCAAGGAGAGTTAGTTAACTTGATGGAGGGGAAACAACTATTGGTGGAGGGTGTAGGCTTCGATGACACGCACGAAGGAAAGAAGAAGATGATGGGGCATGCATGGCTGCAGGCATGAGGGACGTCGCGCAGTAGAGGAAGTAGTCCACTAGCGGGGGAAAAACACACGTGAGCTGGGGTTGACTTCGGCATGGCAGAGGGTCTTCGGTGGATGAAGGTTGACTGCAGGGGAAAAATGGTGGTAGAGAGGGTAGGCGTGGCTGATGCTGGAGGGGAAATTAACGGGGGCGGAGAACTTGCAGGGCATAAGGCTTCGACAAAACGGAAAACAAAAGAGAAAGGATGAGGGAGAGGGATCGTTCGAGCGAGGAGGGGAACCAAGGAGCATGCGGGAGAAGCCAGGGGAAAAGGAGGGAAAAGTCAACAAGCTTAGCCAATTCATTGAATGCTTGGTCCCACCCAAAGCCCACACACATATCTCTAATGTCCCCAATTACTTTCCCAACATTTTAATCCCACAAATAAACCAAATTGAAGCCAAAATATGCAGCCCTCAACTTAGCTCTAAATTTCATTTATTTGGGCTTCAATTCTTCACAAAATTCCCCAAATTTGATGTCCAATTTTGTTTAAGAAAAAGGCCATACCATTTCTACAAGTGCCCATCACCAAATAACTCGGCTTGGAAGTCAAAACTCCCCTCAATTCAGCCAATCCAAAATTCCATTTGTTTTCCAAATCATACGTATCAATTTTCCGTAAAAATCCCGAACTCTCCGAAAATTCTTCAAAGAATGAGTCGATGTTCCTAAAATAAATCATGACATGACAGAACTTTCAATTTCTGAAATCGGGTTCAAATTCGCGGTTAATTTCAATCTGACACGATTTTAGTGTGATCTAACCTACCAATTAGATTATAGGAATTTTTGGTGCAATTGACCCGTGATCGATTTATCTCGAGTCACAATGTAGGTCTTCGACCTATTGGCAGCTTTCAGTTATCATGAAAATCTCAAGGTTTCAATTATTGACACAGGGTACCAAAACGACAGAAAAATAGGTTTAGTGCCGATCGACGAGAATTTTGCAATCTGGTGAAATCACCCACACTCTAATCACACACCTCAGTCGAATCGACTTATCTCCGGTCTCTAATAGATTTTCAACTGTGTTATAATGACCCTTGCAGATTAGCATGATCTAGCAGTCAATTTATGGTCGAATTCCCAAGTCTATTAAATTAAAATTCGTTAATAACTTCCCCAGATAGTTTAGTTATCTCATGAGTGATCAACTCAGAGAATGACACTATAGGTGCGTCGATGAAAAGCCCGACTTATTCAATTAAAAACATAATTGAATTTTCAGGATGTCACAAGCGAGTCGGGCCAAGGTAGGATTCGGCCCGACCCAGCCTTTCTCAACCTTTTTTTTTAAATAATTTAATTGATTGTTTTAAATAATTTAATTTTAAAAAATTTGTATTTGAAAAGACAAATTATGTGCCAACAGCTACCCCTCTTTGAATATAGCCTCGAAGAGGTTGCATTCAAAGATAGAAGACACCTAAATTATTTTGGTGGGAGAGAAATCTCGGGTGCATAGACACATGCCAAATCAACCAAATGGACTCCGAGTTATGAAAACACATTATCTCAATAAGTGGAAGAAAGAAAGACACCGGGCCACAAGAGACCCCAAGCTACAGAAGCACACCGTGACATAGGAAAATGGAAAGACCCCAGGCTACTGTGGCACCCCCCGACGGCCCCCGACCCGTTAGGGTCACCACACATTTTCCTTATCCTAGATGTCGTTTATTTTGATACCCTTGGATTTCGGCGAATCCGCGAGTTTGGGGGTCTATCACATTTTTCATTGGTCCCTGTGCAATTTTACTGCGGAAGTGGATCCATCTACTCCTTCTCTAAACTTTGAAATGATGCACACTAAATATATACATAGATATCAACCAAGCACTTTTATTTACATATATCTTGTTAGACAACGTTCGTTGGTACATCAAAAGCCAAAGTTTTCTATAGTGGCTATATCCAAGAATTGACCGACTTTTCCTTTAGCCATTTACAACGCCATCTATCTTCAAGTGCCTGTGTCCAAAAACTTCTTGTCATCCTCCCGTCCTCTACTATTCTACCCCGCTTGATCCCCCATCGTCATCCTCCAGCGGCGGTGGTAATGGCCCCATGGTGCATCTGTCCCTCTGGACATACAAGACCACGAACTCCTGGTACATTGGACCCAAGGGGAGTCCGATGTCTATGGTCAGAACCACCTGTATCCGGACGAAGATGAGTCCCGGCAAGTCAGGGTTGGGGTGCTCTGTCTGTTCCCATTGCAGGTCGATGGGGATACTGTAAAATGTACTAAAGGACGTGGGCAACAACGGCATCTTTGTCACTCTGTAATATGTTATTCCCACGACGGGTGAGTACAACAACTCAATAGTCAAAATTTTACTAAACTATATTATGTACATCTAGCACTACCTGATTCTATACAATCCAATTCAAAACATATGACAGTAGTAACAAACATATGTCAATTCAGAAAGATATAATAATGAAATAGCATATTGGATACAATGAGAATTCAAAGATTCATTTTATATCAGTTTAATAACACCATCTTACGGAGGACCAATATTTGTGTCCTTCCAAGCATATCGCACCCTACCTGGCGTCACGAAGTCGTCCAGTTTATATTTTAGTCACCAGGCATCCCGAGTGTGTTACGTTACACCTCCAAGCATTTCACACCTGACCTGGCATCATGAGGAACCTCCAGGGCTCACCATGACAATGATGTCCCCAGGCATCCCGAACGTATTACGTCACACTTCTAGGCATCCTGACACCCGGGGAACCTCCAGGGCTAACCAGTCCCTAAACTTCCAAAGGCATCGCCACTACGATCCTCCAGGCAACCCGACACCCAAGGCATCGTCGTCCCAGGGGTCCGACGGCATCAATAACATTTCAACCATGGTGTAGCAATCAAATCGATTTAATGCCAAAACATTATCGTATCACCGATAAGCAAGTTGCTTTAGTTTTCGAAATCTTAGCTCATGGTGTAAGGCAATATGCAATGAAAACTTTATAAACGTACAAAATCAGTGGTGATAACTTCACATAAATCCCAAGTTCAAATACTCGAACAATTCGAAATAATTCTTTATCCTTCAATCCCAATCATAGTCCGAAATTTATAAGTGTGGACTTAAAACACATTCATACCTCAAACTTGTAAAGTTTTCATCAAAATAATACGTAACTTGAAATAATGAAGGCAGCACTCCGGTGGGTCAATAGATTCAGTCCCAACCGTGCACATTTGAAATCAATATTTTGAAATACCAAAATCAACGCATCCAGGTTTTTGGACTTAAATCTAACGGTTCAAATATCAAAATTCTTCCTCAAGCGGTTCGGGATAAATCCAACAACCTTCGAATTCGCAAATCGACACAAGCATCCTAAAATAATATTAGTCTATGGGCGCATTTCATCAGGTAGTCAACAGAGTCCGTGTTGTATAGGTCAGTAGATATCGACTTACCTTTGATTTGGTGGTGTCAACGGCAAGCGGACCATGGGCGGTAGCTGCAAGCATGGTTGAGGAGACCGGTGGCGCAGTGGTGCGGTCGGCAGCAGTGATCAGTAGCCGGGCTTAAACGAAATAGCGCCTGGACTTGGACGAAGGAGACGGTTGCTGGTGGTGAAATGCCGGGCAAAAGAGAAGATCTCTCTCTCTCTCTCTCAATTTGCTGCATTAGTTTTGGTGGTTGACGCTCAAAGGATGCATCGCTTCAACGGAGCACGAGTGGGCAGACGTGTCACCGAAGAAGGCCTCATTTAGTTGACCGATTAGTCAACCCTTTTTGCCTCCTCGTGGCTGGGTGAGGGAAAAACACACGGACAAGCCGTGTCCCTCAGCCAGCGTCTCCCTCCGCCACTTGCCCCTTCCCCCTTCATGCGCGTTACAGCTGTAGCGACGGTCAAGGCCTCCCTCCTTGCATGCATGGGCAGTGAACGTAGCTTCTTATTAGTTGACTATGTGAGTCAACTAATCTAGATCATCGGCTAACTATGGGATCATTCCATGGACGTATTCCTTAGTGGGTCGTATGGAGGAGACAAGGTTGGCGTGATTGCATGGCCATTGGTGAGATCATTCACGTAGCCATCTAAGGAGAGGGACGGCGGTGATGGGGCGCACGAAATTAGGGTCTTGGACTCAATTAGTTGGCGAGACGACTCGGGGTTGATGTTTGTCTTCCTAGCCGATCGCGTTAAGTGAGAAACTTTAGACAAGATGACATTACAAAACGTGACAATACACAATGCCTCGGTTTGATGATAATAGTATCGAAACGGCATTTATAAATGGCGTCAACAGTGTGGTCCGACTACAAATTTGCCGACCCGTCTCTGACCGTTACATATTCGAGGTCCGACAAAATTCCAAATATCACAACTACAGAAGCACGCCGTGTCATAGGAAGACGGAGAGACCCCAGGCTATAAGAGCACACCGTGTCATAAGAAGAAAGAGAGATTCTAGGCTACGGAAGCACACTGTGTCATAAGAAGAAAGACAAACCCTGGGCAACAGAAGCACACCATGTCATAAAAAAGAGAGAAAAGACCTCAGGCTATAGAAGCACGTCGTGTCATAGGAAGAAAGAGAGACCTTGGGCTACAGAAGCACGCCATGTCATAGGAAGAAAGAGAGACCTCGGGCTACAGAAGCACACAGTGTCATAAGAAGAAAGTGAGACCTCGAGCTACAGAATCGCGCCGTGTCATAAGAAGAAAGAGAGACAGGCTACAGAAGCATGATGTGTCATAAGAAGAAAGAGAGACCCCGAGCTATAGAAGCATGTCATGTCATCGGAAGAAAGGGAGACCTCAGGCTACAGAAGCACGCTATGTCATAACAGAAAAGGGAGACCCCAGGCTACAGAAGTACGTCGTGTCATAGGAAAGAGAGACTTCGGGCAACTGAAGCACACCGTGTCATAGGAAGAAAGAGAGACCCCAGGCTACAGAAGCACACTATGTCATAAGAGGAAATGGAGACCCTAAGCTATAGAAGCATGCCATGTCATAGGAGGAAAGGGAGACTCTGAGCTACATAAGCATGCCGTGTCATAGGAAAGAGAGACTCCGGGCTATAGAAGCACACCGTATCATAGGAAGAAAGAGAGACCTCGGGCTATAGAAGCACACCATGTCATAAGAAGAAAAAAGAAATGAGGTCTCACTGTGTAATAACAGGTCTTTACCGAGTTGAAAATACATGATTTAAGGAAAACACATGAACCTTTATAGATGACATGGTTTAAGGTTGACCATGAACCTTTGAATATGACATGGTTTAAGGCGAACCATGAACCTTGTAAATGACATGGTTTAAGGCTGACCATGAACCTTGTGGTTTTTAAGGAAGCACCCGCTAACCCCTTGAAAACTACATGGCTTCACTGGGGAATCCTGTCATACTCAACGTGAGCAAATGTCATTAAGGATAGCATCAAGAGATATGTTGGCAAGTTGCACTATTAATTGAATGAGCTAATCAAGCTAAGTCTGATTGCCTTGTGAAACATTCGATGTCAATTAGCATCATGTGGCACAGAATTATCATTTTGCTCGGGAATTTATCATTAATCATCAAATTCTCTAGGAGTCAAGTTCTTATCAAAATGACTTTTATTCGCGAAAAAGGCTTATTAAGCATGCCAAACTAGAGCTTCTTAGTCAAAAAGGGTTTCTTACATACTCTCGATAAAATGGTTGTTTGATCACATCCATTTGTGTGGGAAGTAACTAATTGTTGAGAGTATCTCACATAACCTATGTCAAAGGCTTTTAGAAACATTTGTGATAAGCATAATCTAATCGATCAAAAAGATCTTTTGAAAGGACTGTAATATAGGTTTTGTCATGGGCTTACACAAAGGGATTATTGCTTTGAGGCCAATAAAGGAACATTCGTTGCTATCTTCATCGAGTTTACAAGTTGAGAACTTGAAAGATAAGACAAGATAAAATTGTTTCCACTCCTTCAAGCGGTAGCTTCTTTGTGGTATTCCCATTTTCACTCCGAACTATCCCAATAAGAAGAGACTTCAGAAGAGGGTTGTAATGTTGAACTGGGAGAGGCGCGAAAGGCTTAAAACTTTCAAGAGGGTTTTTAAGAGTCGGTGATCATCATGGCATTGTGACCATGTCACTTGATCTTTCGAAATCTTGGCTTTCAAAACACAGCACATCTCATCATTTCCGCATGGGAGCTTTGCTCATTTATCTAATTTCTTTTACACTTGCGATGATTTTTTATTACACAAGCATTTGGACTTTGATAACTTTTCTTTCACATAAGATGCAGCATTTTTGGCTCTTTTCTTGACGAGCATTGGTATTGCTTTTACCAAGCACACTGCTTTTCATGCCCTCTAATTTTTGTCGAACTTTTTGCTCTTTGAAATTTTGGAGCACTTATGACTTTCGAGATGCTTTTAATATTTTCTCGCAAACGTCAGTTGTATAAGGTCAATCCTTACGCCTTGCCCCAGTGAAGGGAGATGATCTCTGCTCGGGCTTCAGAAATGAACAATCAAGCTCGAATTGGTTTAAACAACGAGTATTAGTGTTTGGGTAGAGAATGAAATGCTCTTCTTCGCCTTGGGATGAGCCAAAGTGCTGATGAGAATTCCTCTGAAGTTGTCACCAGAAGATTGATGCAAATGAAAGTAATAAAATCTTTCTCAATCTTTCGCTCTACATCTCAACCGTAACCTCCTATGTTGCCCCAGTGTAGGGTTGTTCTCGACAGGAGTATTTTGAAGGATCATCTTTATTCAGCCGAAAGGGCTAGCAAGAGATTAGTGTGGTGCTTGGGATTGATGAAGGAAATGCCTTAATCATGTCGATCTTTGCGCTCAATGCAAATGAATCCTTCGTCCTAAGAGAATGTCACTCTTCACTCAACTCTCAAAAGTGTTTGAAGGATGTGTTTGGAAATGGCTTGCCTTTCTTCATCCTAAGCACTTCTTGTTTGGCATGGTTAATGTTTCACCTTTTTGCCCAAATAAAATCATTTTTACGAGACCCTTTTCTTGAGAGTCACCGACATGAAGCACGCACAATGACGCCGAAAATAGGTCATGTGAATGATGCTATGCATTGTTTTTTTGTTTTCATCATCTTTTTAAGAAAAAGAAATATTAAACCGTTTGTGCGAAGACTTGATAAATCCTTAAATCGACTCTTTCCTCCGTCATTTTCTCTTCGAACGATAAGGTGCTTGAAACACAAATAGATATGCATGTATATAACATATGCATGATATCTATGATGCTATGCATGACGTTATGCGACTCAGATTGCACATGAAGTGGCTTCACGGCCTTAATTTCATTCATGGAAAATATTTCTTGATTGCATCAGCGTTTAAAGGTCTAAGCAATTCACTGCCATCCATTTCAACCAAAATCATAGCGCCACTAGGAAGAATCTTCTTAATGACATACGACCCTTCATAGTTTAGGGTGAATTTGCCATGAGGGTTTGGTATGATCGGAAACACTTTCCTCAACACCAGGTCGTTGACTTCGAAGTGTCTGGGATGCACCCTTTGATTGAAGGCTTTTACGACTCGTCTCTGATAACATTGGCCATGACACATAGCTTGCAACCTCTTCTCATCGATCATGTTTAGCTACTCATGTCTCTATTGTATCCACTCGATCTCATCAAGCTTTGACTAGGAAAGGACCCTTAAAGGGAGTTACCCCCGTAAAGGTGCGGATAGAAGTTCGGTATGCCATTAGTGCATAAGGAAGTCTCTCGTGCCAATCCCAATAATTTTCGGCAGTCTTTAACAAGATTTTCTTTATGTTCTTATTTGCCGCCTCCACCACTCCATTCATCTAAGGACGGTACAGTGACGAGTTCAAATGCTTAATTCGAAACTCACTAAGCAAGCCATCCATGACTTTGTTGTTCAAAATAGAGCCGTTATCAATAATGATCGCCCCCGACACCCCATATCGGGCAATAATGTCGCGACGAATGAACCTGGCCACATTCTTGGTGGTGACATTAACATATGAGTTGGCCTCGATCCATTTTGTAAAATTGTCTATCGCCACCAAGATAAACGGGTGCCCATTTGAAGCTTTGGGGTTAATGGGCCCAATCGCATCAATCCCCACATTGAGAAGGGCCGGGACTAGGACACTTAATGAAGCTCATTTGAAGGGGCACTTATCCTGTCTCCATAAATTTGGCACTGGTGACACCGTTGTATGTGCTGAATGCAGTCAGACTCCATGGTCAACCAATAGTAATGGAGTCACATGATCCTTCTCACCAAAAAGTGTCCGTTCATATGGGGGTCGCACTCCCCTTCATGTATCTCTTTCATCAAACGGTCAATTTCTTTAGCATCGACACACCTTAGTAATGTCGAGTCGAATGACCTTTTGTAGAGGACGTCTCCACAGGCGAAGAATTTTGATGCCAACTTCATCAGATGCTTCCTGTCTGCTACTCCACTTCCTTCGGGGAACTCGCCTTTCTGTAGGTACTTCAAGATGTTGTGATACCTAGGTAGTCCGTTAGGTTCTTCCTCAACCGTCATGTAATAAACTGGACGCCTAAGGATCTCAATTCTCAATGGTTCAATGTCCATGCCTCCAATTACTTGTAACATCGAAGATAGGGTTGCCAAGACATCAGCAAATTGATTTTGAGACCTTGGTAAGTACTCAAATGATATTTCTTGGAATTCCTCCATTAACTCCCCGAGGAACTCATGATATGGAATCAATTTAGAATCTCATGTTCGCCGTTCGCCTTCAGTCTGTAAGATGATAAGGGCCGAATCACCATAGACTTGCAACTTCCGAATTTTCATATCAATGGTAGCCTGGAGGTCGAGAGTGCATGCTTCATACTCCGCAATGTTATTCGTGCAAGGGAACGTCAATTTAGCGGCGACGTGATAGTGTTGTCTGTCTGAGGAGATAAGAACTGCCCTAGTACTCGACCCAACTAAGTTAATTGCACCATCAAAGTACATTATCCATTTGTCACTTGATACAAGTAAGATCTGCTCATCTGCATCACTATCCTTATCGGATGCTCTTGACCTCTCGAAATTCACTGCCAACATATCTGTTATGGCACGACCTTTAATGGACTTCTATCCCAAGGTTTGAATATCAAACTTTGAAATTAAGATTTGCCACTTGGCCAATTTGCCAACCAATGTCGACTTTTCTAGGAGGTACATGATGGGATCATTTTCAGTCACCAACAAGATTCGGTGATGGAGTGTGTATTGCCACAGCCTATGCAAGACCCAAATCAAGGCCACGCAAATCCTCTCAACTTCTATATCGTTCATCTAAAAAATAGTGAACTTCTTGCTTAAGTAGTATATCGTGCATTCTCTCCTATCATTTGGTCTTTTCTAGGTTAACATGGCTTCCAGTGACTCGTCATGTATGGTCATGTATAAAATCAAGGGAATTTTAGGGAGTGACGGCACTAAGACTGATGCATGAGTGAGATAGTGTTTTATTATCTCGAAAGCGCCCTAGCACTCAGTATCCCACTCAATCTTTGCATTCCTTTTCAAGAGCTTGAAGAATGGCTTTGCTGTTTTAGACAACTAACATATAAACCTCGCCACGTAATTAAGTCGTCCCATCAGGCTGCAGACTTCCTTGGCGGTAGTCGGGGGTCGTAAATCACAGATGGCCTTAACCTTTGACGGATCAACCTCAATGCCCCTACTACTGACCATGAACCCTAACGGCTTCCCAGATTTCGCTCCAAAAACGCATTTTGTGGAATTGAGGCATAGCTTGAACTTCCGAAGACGTTTGAACAATTTCCGCAATACTTCAACATGGTCCTCACCTCGTCTTGATTTTGCAATCATGTCATCCACGTATACTTCGATTTCCTTGCGCATCATGTCATGGAATAATGTGACAATAGCCCTTTGATACATTGCCCAAGCGTTCTTTAGATCAAAATAGAGACGCAGACCCTTGGAGTGCCATAACTTGACACAAAGGGACGCTTAAGTGTCATAACTTACGAAAGGTACACTTAAGTGCCAAATTCGAGAAAAACGGATCACTTAAGTGCCACTCCGGCCAAAATCCAGCCAAAAGCCTGACGTGTCAATTTTCTGGCGAAGCGAGTGCAAAACGATGCCGTTTTGGTACACTGATGTGGCCAAATAATGCAAAAACAAATGGTCGTTTTAGGGCCGACGTGGTAAAAAAATAATATAAAAATAATTAGATTAATTTTAAAATTAAATTTAGTTAAAATATTTCAAAATATTAATTTTAATATTTAAAAAATTAAGGGCTTAACTGCCTCCCCTTTTTATTTCTTTTTATTTTTTAAATATTAAAATTATTATTTTTAAATATTTTAAGTAAATTTAATTTTAAAATTTATTTAATTAATTTTTATATTATTTTTTTACCATGTCAGCCCAAAATGACGCCGTTTTTGCATTATTTGGCCACATCATCATGCAAAACGGCGTTGTTTTGCACTCACTTTACTGGAAAATTAACACGTCGGCATTTTGGCCGGATTTCGGCCGGAGTAGCATTTAAGTGATCTGTTTTTCTCGAATTTGGCACTTAAGTGTACCTTTCGTAAGTTATGGCATTTAAGTGTCCCTTTATGCCAAGTTATCACACTTGAAGCATTCTTTTACCAATTGAAATACATCAATTTGTAGTAGAAAGTTTCCCAAAGAGTTATGAATGATGTTTTGCTCATGTCTTCCTCCTTCATACAAATTTAGTTGTGCCCAAAGAAACCGTCCATGAAGGAGAATAACTCAAACCCTGCCATACTGTCAACGAAGACATCGACAAGTAAGAGCGGAAAGTCATCCTTGGGACTAGCTTGGTTCGGGTCGCGACAGTTAACACACACCCTGATTTGCCCATCTCTCTTCATTACAGGCATGATGTTTGCTACCCAATCAAAATAATGCGTTAATTTGATAAAATCTACTTTCAACAGTTTCATCATGTCCTCTTTGATTTTCTTGAACAACCTTGGTTTGGTTCTCCTAAGCCTTTGCTTCTTGGGCAGCACATTAGGATCCATTGGCAAAGCGTGTTTCACAATTTTGGGGTCCAGTCCTAGCATGTCGGCATATGTCTAAGCGAACACATCTTGATATTCTTTCAGGAGATTAGTCATCATTTCCACCTCTAACTCTAAAAGGCACACCCCGATCTTTACTTCCCTGGCATTCTCTGTATCACCCAAATTTAAGATGACAGTTTGTTCTTCTGTCAACGGCTTTGATTCTTCACGTCGATTCCATTCACGCTCAATCCCCTTCTAGTCATTGTTGGTGTCATCGAAACCTGGGAGACCTTCTTCGTGCACATCCGGGTCACAGAAGTCCTCATCATGATTATGCATAATATAATGCCTAAGATGCGATGAGATAAGTTAGAACATGTCAACAATTTTGAAATATTTTTTTCTTAAAAAGTTTCAAGAACTCATATTCATATCATCGGATTTCTTCGTCCTTGCAAAATAGTCAAACTAGGGAGCATGTGGAGGCCCAGGCCTCAGCGACCATCATAGGACTAGTTTGATGTGCTTCCACATGTCCTTAATAAAACATGTGTCTATTTTATTGAATGAGAAAGGATAAGGCCGTATTTTAACACACAACACCCTCGACCAACGACTCAATATCAGGGTTGACCAAAAGGAAGATGAATAAGTGAATTGCAAGTAAAAGGGGTTGAAAAACTTACCATACTCATTGAGTAGCCATGCTAATGACGTAGACATGTTGTTGACACCTAAATTTTTGGGGTTCATTCTTGCTAAAAAATAAAAAATAATAAAAATCACACGGCATGTAGTTTAGGAAAATTCTATTTCTTGTTAAAATTTTTTATATAGATTTGGGAAATATACACTTGGATATGCATTTTTGCGCAAGAGGGGAAATTCTTTGATCAATATTGCGCGGGATGAAATAATATATTCAATGGAATTTTACGCAAACAAAATTTGAAACGAAATATGCAATAAAAATTCAATTTTTTCACCCTATAAAAGGGGTCTTTTCTTTCCTCGTCGAGGTAGAGGCCACACGTTGAATATACGGCCATATTGTGGGTTTTCTCTGTGATTCGAAGGTTTAAAAAATTCAGGCGAGAGGAGAGAATTTTCGATCGTTTCCCAGGGTTTGAGAAGAAAAGGTCAAGGATTTTTGGCTTTGGTTGAAAAAGAAAAAAAGTGCATCAGAAGAGAGAGAAAGAGGAAGCGGGAGCTTTTTTCTCTTATGCTGAAAAGTACAACAACGGAGGGGACGTGTGCGGCAGGAAAAGATATTAAAAAAAAAAAAGAAGAAGAAAGAAAGAAGGGGATTGGGTCTTCTTCGTGCGCTGCTGCCTCCATCACCCCTTCGCCGAAGATCCAAGCTGCGCCGCCACACCCGCACGTCGCACCACCGCGAGCAAAAGCCCAACCCTGTTGCTGACGTCTGTGGGTCCGCTCGCCGCGCCGCCAAGATTTCCGACCCGAAGTTCCGCCGAGCCGTTGCTGATCGCGACTCCACCCCCTCGCCGCGTCACTACCAAGGTTCCCTTGCCCGCGAGCTCACATCGCCGCCACGTTGCCGCCGCCACGTTGCCACCGCAGCGGCAGCTGCTCCGTCTCCGCCCCCAGCTGCGACGCGCGCTCTCCTCAGCCCAACGCCGACGCACGCCGTTCCGCCCCCGTCGCTGAGCTGCCGCGCCACCGACCCGGCGCCCCCGTGCCCAGATCCCGAGCCGCTCTGTTCTGATCCACCCCTGCTTCAGATCCGATTGACCCGCGACGCTCTTGGACGCCGAGCTTCCTCACGCCCAGTCGACGCCACCGCTGAGCCAAGCTCTAGACGCCAGAGCCTCTCCGCCTGCAAATTTGAGGTTCCCGTAGCAGCTACGAGCCGATCCCCCTGTCCGTGACGCCCTCCGCTGGTCTAGATCCAACGCCCGTGACGCCCTGCCGCACCTCGAGCCCCTGGTGATATGCTACTGCCTTCTTGCATCATTGTCGAACTCTCAATGACGATTAGCTGCTGTTGGACTCGCCACTGAAAGCTGCTCAGCCAAGATGTCCAGTGAATCTTAGCCAATGTCAAAGTAATCCTGGAATAGGAATCCATGGAATCCCCAGCAATAACGGTGAGCTGCTGTCCAAGCTCAAGCCTGTCCATACCAAACCGAGAAGTTCCAGTATTGTGCGTCCTTGCATCAACGACGAAGCAGCCACGCCTTGCACAAAGCACACTAGTCTTTCCTTGGAGGCTAATAATTTAAGTGGGGATTTTAGAAAGTCAAAGTTTGACAATCAGTAGGATTGTCAGAAGGGCAATGGATTTCCTTGCATCACCAAGTTCCACAAAGCCAACAGTGGAAGATCGAGATTCGCCGTCCCCCGACAAGTCCCTTGCCGAGCTTACAAATTTTTGTTTCGCAGGTCTTGTGGAGCTCATCCGGTGATTATCAAGCCGTCTTGAGTATTACCGATCGCCTCTTATCCTCATTGCGATTCCCGCGATTCATTGTCCTTCTGAATTCGGAAAAAATTCAAATTAGGTAGTGGGTTTATTTATTTATTTTATTTTTATGTTTTGTTCATTTATTTGAAGCATTCCCTGATGTATGATCGAAATCCCCAATTGATATTCGCAACTCGAGTAGAATTGACAGTCTGATTTTCACGCTTGAAATCCGACTCGCAATCCCTTAAAAATTGCCAATCCGATCTCATGCCCGAGATTCGATTCGCGATTTAATTTGAAATTGACCAACTCGATCTCACGCGCGAGATATGATTCGTCAATTTTGGATAATAATCTATCTTATTGGATTGGTTGTCGGGTTATTTGAATCGATTTTGTTGTGAGTTAGATTAAGTTTAGGATTAGGAAAATTGGTTATTTTTTTTTTAAAATAACAAAAATCCAAAAGGTGCATTCATTTAGGATATTAGTTTTTTTTTTTAATTGCACGTGTCAATTTAGAATAGGATTTTTATTTCAAATCTTTACAACAAAAAATCCCAAAAATTAATTGATTTAGGATGCTAGTTTTTTGTAGATTGCATGGTAGGTTTCTTTTTTTTTTTTTTTAAAAAATGCATGTTTTGGAATAGATAACATGTCCCTTTAATTTTTCACTTTAGTTAGTTTTTTAGTGATTTTTAATTATGAATTTTCGTTACAAAAAATATATCATCCATATTAAAATAAAATCGCATGTTTTAGATAGATTGCATCCTAGATTATAAGTTGCTAGGTTTAGTTTAAATTAGGATTTATATTGACTTAGTCCTTAGTTTGAATTGGATAGACTTTTAGTCTAGCTAGGTAATTTTTGCATTTTTCTTAATTTCGAATTTCATAAAAAATGAAAAATACAAAAATTTGTCTTTAAATAAATTAATTTCATTTTTTAGGATAGATTGCATTTTAGGATTAGGTTCATAAAATGCACGTCATATAGAATTGGGTTCATTTAAATTAGAAATTGCCATGTCATGTAATTTAGTTCATGCTACCATGTCATATTAGATTATTAGCATGCATTGCATATAGATTAAGTTCTCATTGAACAAAGTGAAAACAAAAAAAAGAAATTGCGTGTTAATTAGAAATCATATCTAAGACTATTGATGTGGATTCTTATTTAACAACGCAGATGCTTTCGTTGCTACAAGGTAAGTCCTGCAATTTATTCACTGCTTTATTTGGATGTTAAATTGGTGGTTTGCGCACCCGCATGATCACCTCACATTTTAAGGAGATAATTAAAATCAATCCAAGCTGCTTGCCAAACATTTTTTTCAAAAATAAAAAGAAAAGGTACCGAAAGGGCGTTAGATAAATCTAGCGTAACCAAGTCCCCGTATCTAGAATCTCTGGTTCGCAGGAGTAAAGTAAAACTCCCATTACTTTACTTGGGTTTCTAATCGACCCACCAAAAAATAGATTAGTGGCGACTCCTGATTGAAAATTAATTGCATGTTAAGAACTCAAACCTAAAGTCGCGAATTGGTATGGGCTTGGGAGAGCCCGAGTTAAGTCTAGGCTTAACAATCCATTAGCCAAACCCTAGGTGGTTCATACCCCGAAAAAAGCGGTCGCGACACATGTGCATGGGGCGATGGTTCAACTTCTGCTCTAAATGGCCCAAAATGGAGCCATAGGATCACCGAACCAAACCAGCATGATTACGGCTAGGTTGTGTTACCCATGACTCTAGCTTCGTCAAAGGGTCGACCCGTGTCTCTTGGTTGTAGATCAGGGTGTGGACCTTTGACATCAAGAAAGAAATTTCGAGGTTGAGATGGGCGACCCGTACTACATGGTTACAATCAGAGTGGTATCTACATCAACACCATCCTAAGAAATCCTATGCAGCCCAAGTCCGGCGGCAGGTCGTTTGTGCTAAAGTGTAGTGCGATGTAAAGAATACATGCACTATAGTCTATAGACAAACACCACTTCAAAAATTCAAGACATAAATATTTATTCCCAACTCCACACTTGCAAGATAAGGGGTTAACAATCACTCATCCCCATATAACTCTCAACTAAAAAAACATTTAACACTCACGTTAGGGACATAACTGATATCCCCGCTGCCAAACAAAAATTATTTTTGAACAAGATAGATTTAGGCCTAAGTCCCCTAAGGTTTAAACCAAGTCCCTAGTGGAGTTGCCAAGCTGTCGCGACCTACCCTTCGAAGAAATGTAATAGGTTTAGAGGTATTACCTAAAGGACGGACCTAAGGCCCATGATTAGGCACAGACTCTCCCAAGCCCATGCCTCACGCAACATTAGGGTATTCTTAAGAATTTCACAAAAGAGAGTCACCGCTGGCCTATTGGGGTCGGTAGAAACGAAGTGAGGCATGGGAGTGTACCTCACTTCCTATGCAACCAAAGAATCTAGGATCGTGGATTTGATTACACTAATTAATCAATTAGTGTGCTTTCGATATCTAATCTTTTTCATTTTAATAAAAGATTTTTTCGTCAGGCAATTTGGATTAATTTTATACCTATCCAATAACATGTGAGGTAATCATGCAAGTACGCAATCATTAAAATAATAAGGGATAAGTGCATTACAAGTCCTAAAACTTATCATGAAAGTGCAATTAAGTCATAAAACTTTTAAAAAGTGCAATTAAGTCATAAAACTTGTCACAAAAATTCAATGAAGTCTTAAAACTTTCAAAAGATTCAATAAAGTCCTAAAACTTGTCTTAAAAGTGCAACTGAGTCATAAAACTTTTAAAAAGTGCAATGAATGGAAGGACTTAGATTGAACCACTTTGACAAGTTTAAGACTTGATTGCACTTTTTGAAAGTTTTAGAACTTAATTACACTCTATGACAATTTTTAGGACTTAATTGTATTTTTTTTTTTTTTAGAGTTTTAGGACCTAATTGCATTTTCATGACAAATTTTAGGACTTCCAATGCGCTTATCCCAAATAATAATTGGCAACTATCCTAATTGTGGTAAATTTAGCGCATGCAACTAAACATTTGCAAATGTAATTAAATATGTAAATTAAACTTGTGACATAATCAATGTGTGAGCAAATAAAGGCCTAATTACACTAAGAAGGCAAGACATGACAATTCTCAATCAAACCTTACGTTTTTTTTTCGAAATTTTTAATTAATTTCTTTTAAATATTTTTTTTTTTGCGAGCTAAGTCAAGTCCTGGTCTGACCCAAACCCGGGGTTGTCCTGGTTGGGGGGGGGGTTGGTCAAACCCACCCGAGTCCGACCTGGTTGGGAGCAAGCCAATCAACCCGCTTGAACAAGCCAAGCCCGACCAACTCGCACAGCCAGGATTGGGCCCAACTAGGGGGCCCAATCATCTTGCAAAAGGGCTTCCTTGCAAGCCAAGCAAAAAAGGCCGAGTGGGCCAGATCTGTGATCTAGTCTAACTCAGCCCACACCCTCTAGTTGCAACGAGAGGCAAGCGACTTCTCCAGTGATGGTAGAGTGCCGCCTCAATCAGGCGAGGCAACGACTTCTGACCAGTCAACGATGCCACTCCAGTGGCCGACTGACCTAGTCGAAGCTTCATGCAAAAGGGGGTGAGTATGGGGCTTTTGGCTAGACGTTTCAACAAACAAATGGAGGGCGTTCATGGAAGCAAAGGCTTCGAGCTCGGCCGAGGCCCAAGCATGAGTCCAGACCGCCGGTGAGGAATGCTAGAGAAACAAAAAATGCAAGGGGGACAAGTGGTGGTTGAAGCTCACCCAAGCTGGTCGAGATGAGCTCCAGCCAGCTCGGTTCTAGAGACGCACGCAAGGTGCTCGACGAAATGCCTACCTGCCTTTCAGGAGAAATTGCAGCAGTCGGCATCGGTCGAAGGCTCACCGATGGCAGTTGGGCGTCCCTAAGTGTCTCTAGGAGTCCTCAACTCCTTGGCTGGCCTCCATGAACCTCCTTCCCTCCCCATTCTCTTTTGTTTTCCTCTCGGTTGCTCTCCGTTGCCCTATCTTCTCTCTGCCGTGTTCTCCCTCTTTTTCTTCTGCTCGATTGGTACGCACGACCCTCAGCGATGCTAGCTGCCGCTGCTGGCCTGCCCCTCGACCGAACGTCTCTCATGACACTCTTATGTCCTCTCTTTGACCTATTGTTCTCCTGCCTTTTTTTTTTTTTTTTTTGCAGGTCTTGAGTGAAGGACGGCTGAAGGAAGAAAACAAGTTGGGGGGTGAGGACAGGCTGCGCGAGAAATAGGAGAAGGAAAAGGGAAAGGGCTGGGCCTAGGCCCATGGGAGGGGAAGGGAAAGAGAAGCGGGCCGGGCCAAGGTTGGATTCTCCGCTTGACCCGACCTCTCTCGGCTTTTATTTTTTTTAAAGTTAATTAATTTTTTTAAATAATTTAATTTTTTTAAATAATTTAATTTTTTTTAAAAAGAAATGTATATTTAAAAAGGCAAATTAGGTGTCAACATCCTTAATTTCACTTTTGTCATTTTTTTTTTTTTTTTGGTAAGGGACTTTTGTCAAGTTAATTTTTCAAAAATCCAAAGATTCAATCAAAACATCAACATTTTAGAAAAAGTCAACTAAATGATTAATTTTTGGTTAAACCTTTAACCAAAAATTTTTCTAAAAAAATCCTCAAAAAGCTTTGTTTTAGTGTCAATTTGACTGTTATGTCGAAAATTTCACAAAATTCAATTAACAACCTTGTCTTCTGAATTTTTCGATTTTAGATTCTAAATTGATCAAAAATAAAATTACTTTCGTTTTAGTTATAATTAAGTGTAGTTCCTTTTACAACATTTGGTCTAGCTGTTATTCTCAATCCATTTCATTCATTCAATTTTGAGAATTTCCATATTGAAAGACGAATTGTTGTTTTAAGTCCTAATTATGGGGCTAAAATCGATTCTTCATGATCTAAGAACAAATTATTGTTTTCCACTCATTTTCTTAAGATAAGTCCAAATCTAGGGTTGTTTTAGAGGAATTCACATAAGAACTTCCCAATTTGAGAGATTTTACTATCTTAAACGTAAGAAAATCGAGCCGTTGAGCTATAATTGGATAAATTTAAATTGAACCATACATGACTATGGTTCAATTTCACGAATCAAGGTTCGATTTTAATATTAGATCTCAAATCATTTCCCGTCTAAGTCTCGTGACCTCAACTCAAGGTCAATTTAAATGCATTAGGTGATCTTACGCATGGGTAATTAGTCTAATAGATCTATTGCAATATAATTGAATTTAATTTCAATCAATTTGTAATTTTGGACAAAGAATTGCAAAATTGCTCATGTTAGCCCTTAGGGCTCGATTTTATGTACATATAGTTTTGATGTCTTGTTTTTCATGGTAATCACTCAATTAAGTCAATAAAGAGTCCATATATTGCATTTACGAGATTCAATTGGCTTAATTAGGTTTAAATTGGACAATTCCTCTTTAAATTGGATAAATTTTTCTCTTTAATGTTGTCCGTGAGGACTAAATTGCATAAATTTTGAATCCACAAATACAACACAAACATGAACCGGCAAGAACCGACCAGAATGGTCTGATTAGCCGCCAATGTGGGAGGTCAGTTTGACCCCTTGTAAGTTGATTTTGGACCTCCACCGACCGGTGCCAAGACCCTTGCCTTGTCGGTTTTATCTCTATATCCTTATTTTTTCATGAATTTGCGAATTGACCCTCGGACTTCGTGAATTTACAATTTGACCCCTAATTAGGCCTTTAAGCACATTTCTCATCATAAACTTAAATGTTCGCAAATCGCTCTTCCGATTGATTTCTCGACACTTCTCAATGATGATTACCCCTTTAAAAACCTAATTTGACCATTAAATCAATTTTCCGACCGTCGAATTAAACCAATGGCCAAGATCGTTCGATTTGGGATTAGTATAAAAGCTTTTCCCTCCATTTTTTGAAAGGGGGCTCATTTTCTACAACTAATTCTCTCTCTAAACTCTCACGATCAGTCCCTTTATAAGTAAGATGCAATTTTTCCCAAACTTCTTTTGTTGTTTCACTATAAGATATTTAGTTATATTCAATAGGAGGCAAGACACAATAAAGAAAATAGATAGTTGTTGCATCCAATGCTTCTCTTTTGGACGTCTCCATTTAAGACAAAGGAGCAGGAGGTTCAGTTTCTTTGTATTTGCCATTCTTGTTTGATGTAAACGCAACAGTAAGATTAATTCACTGTTTCACAACATCCTATTCCAAGGGATCCTTGGATTTAAGGAATGTCTTCATGTTATTCTTCCATATATTGTATTCTTTCCCTTGGTGGTCTGGTGTTGCTCTGTCCTTCAACAAGACTTGGTGCTAAAATATTAGCCATAGAAGATTTTTAGTTAAAAGATAATGTCATATCCTCAAAATTTGACCATATTCAGGATATGATAAAGGATTGACTTCTATCAATGGGCAATTAGCATAATTGAACTTTGAATTGGTCCATTAACCATTCAAGAGTACTAAACCTATTGGGAAAGGTAATTTAGGATTTTGATGCGCACGACTAGAGAACTCAACTAGGGATTGACGATTCGACCTTAAGGATCGATAAGGAACAATCTTAAGTCATTTTAAGCCAATCCAAGAACGATTATAAATTGATTCGATAATGGTATATAATCGAATTGCGGATAATTCCACATGATTACTATATTAATTACGAACAACCTTAAACCAACTCTAAATGATAGTCTACTTTGGAACAAGCAATTGACCACTCACGATTACATGACAACCAAAGATCATTTATGAATTGAAAAATGCTCAAACGTGAATTGACATCAAATCAACCACGGGTTGAACTCACGAAATCCCTAAAGGCCGCTCATTAGTTTTAATTATGCTAAAATCGCATTTGATAGATTTCAACCACAAATTCTAGTCCAGTTAAGGATATCAAACTTTAGATGATTAAGTGACCACCATTAGACATTGCTTCATCAAATTCCTTAATTATCGATAAACTTCGAATTCTTGGATAAGTGAAATTGGGCCAGAAATTGAGAGCCCACTGGGCTACGTGCCTGAGTTAAGCCCAATTGGCCTCACACCCAATTAAAGGCCCATTAAGTTTGTTAAGGCTCAAATTGGATGAATTAATCCCAAGCCCAAATCTAAGCCCTATGTATGTGAATAGTGTGCATACTACTAGATCTTCACTAATTTTAGATTTTATAGGGCTTTCTGTATTTTGAATCTCGTAAAACTTTCTTTAGGAAAGTTGTTCAAAACATCTTGACCTACAACATATTTTAATTTTGTATTTTTTAAGGTGAAATGGTTGGTACAAAAGCCTATTCTTTTATCGTGTGAAAACTACCCAGTGCAGTAAAAACAGTGACCTATTTGTCTTCTTGATTTTTTATGAATTTTTTCCTTTGGAATATGAATATGTTTCCTTCACAAAAGTTGTAGAGGACATCTATTTCTACAACATACTAAAATTTCAAAATATTTTATGAATATTTGGATGTCAAAAAGGGTTTTCTTCTGCGGTCATTGAGATTGTTCAACGAATGAGATTTTAGGTTGTATTTGGTGATTTTCTACTCTTTATACAAAACAAATTAGGCATTGATTCCTCATGAAAAATGTTATTTAAATTCTTCTCTACGATATATTAAATTTTTATAATTTTTCGTATCCTTTTGTTAAGGTAATAATATCTATTTCGAAAATTGCTCGAAAATGTTCTTCACATTGGAGGGAGAAGACCACATGCCCAAGGAGTGGGTGGTCCATGCCCAAGGGAGGGCTATGGACCCTCCAATCCCATCAAGCCATCATTGCAAGATCTTAGCATCAATTGCATTCAAGTACGTGAATAGTGCATGAATAGTGCTCAATCTTGGTAAAATGACCGAATTGCCATCTTATTCAACTAAGAACAAAGGGACAAGATGAGAAATGGCATGTAAGGGGGTAGCAATGAGCTTGGAAGAAGGTTGAGAAAAGACAACCCAGTTACTTTAAAGCCTACCCTAGACCTATTAATCCATGTGCATATCTATCTCTTTAATGGCTTTGATTTCTCTCATTATGAATGCTTCTGCTCCAAGTAGAAACACTAGGTTGAGAGGATTTAGGGGAATTTCAAGTACAATGCCATTAATGGCAAGATTTTTTTCTCTTTCTCTCTCTCTCTCTCTCATTCACTTTGGTTCCCACAATAATTTTCTCTCTCTCTTCCTTCATTTTCTCTCGTTTTCTCTCACTTTCCCTCTCTCCCTACCCTTTGACGAATTTCCCTCATCCTCTTCCTCATTTCTTACCCATTTCTCTCTCATTTTTCTCTCTAGACTCATCGATGATTGACCACCGCAACCGCTATCCTTAAACCGCCCTTTGTACCATCATTCTCGTCGCTGAGTTGGCTTTTTGGAGTCGAGGAAGCTACTATCCAGCCCCTTACACTTTCTCTCTTTGTTGGCGATTTGGACACCGCTGACCTAAGAGAGGCCGTTAGCCACCAAGCCGCCGCTGAGCCGCTACTCAGGAAATCATCCAGCCTTCCCACATGTGCTGTGGAGGCATGACCAACAACCCACAGCTACTGTTTGGCCTTGCCACTTCTCCCCGATGCTTGTTAAAGCTTGGATTTGGATGCGAGTGGCTTTCTAGCCCTTGATTAGGGTTGTTGTTGCATTTTGAAAGTAATTTAGGGTGAGATTAAGATTAGATGGTTCTTTGTTGATGTGATAAGTGGGTTTTATGTGATAAGTGATCATTTGATTCCGACAAGTTATTGAGTTTCTACTGATAAGTTATCATGTTTAGTGCGATAATTATCAAGTTTTGGATGATAAGTTATCGAGAATTGGATGATAGGTGATTGAGCTTTTGATGATAAGTTATCAAGATTTTAGCGATAGGTTATCAAGCCTTTGACGATAAGTTATCAAGATTTGGTTTATATGTTATCGAATTTTACCAATAGGTTATCACTTTGGTTCATTAAGTTATCATTGCATGACAAGTAACTACTCGATCAGTTATTAGGATAAGATAAGTGGATTTTGATAAGGTGTTGTGATATGTTAAAATGAGGTGATGAATTATTTTGTGATGATATGTGATGTGTAATATGTTGCAGTGATAAGCAAAGGCGATAACTGATATTTTATGATTGATAAGTACTTGCAAAATATGATTTTGAAAGGTTACATGCTAAGGTTGTTTGATTTGATATTGTTATTGGATGTGCTTGTTCTATGTGAGGTTGTTTGATATTAATGGCAATGTATTATATGTGTTCATTGGAAATAGTTGTTACACATATACACATAAGTTATGTTCATTATCCATGGTCAATGCGTGAGATCACCCCGAGTCTCCGAGACGAGATATACAATGGTTCTTGGGCATGCAAGAAAGCACGTCCGGTGAAGTCTCTCTCTTGAAATCAGTGATATTGAAACATATCATTCCTAAACCAAGTCTAGTACTAGATTGGTGATCATGTCACGATGGGCCAGTCCTTTCTTAGTCTTGGTGCGATACTGAGGCGTATTGTTCTCAAGCTAAGTCTAGTACTAGGTTAGTCATGTCACGGCAAATCAATCTTATCTTGGTCTCAGTGCAATATTGAAGAGTATCGTTTCCGATCCAAATTGGACTAAGATCGGTGCTCAACATAACGTGTCAAACCATGAACTCTCGTTTCATGCTCGGCATATTTTATTGATGTACTTTCGATAGATCATGAGACATACTCTACTTGGCACGCCGCTGAGGCATTCGTAATTAGCTAATGAGAAAGATAACAATGGGCATGAGGGATGATGTACTCATGTGATCATATAAATACCCTGATTCTTTTTACACGGCGTATGAACTTGTCCTGATGTGTTTTACACGAGACGATACCCAAATAAGTCCGTATGCCCCTAGGTCAATGGGATGCCGTTCGCGAATGGATTTTGAAACGAAGCTCCTTACAGGAATGCCATCTTGATGCGTTTATGTGGAGTGATGCCGTGTTCGATGGGACGAGACAATGCTCAATTGCACCAAATGACTACGAACCTTCAGGTTGGCCTTAGGCACTGAGCGCCTGTAATAATTTGAAAGCATGGTCTCGAGAGTTACATTGTAGTATGGGATGCCATGCAATTCTCGAGACACCATGTGTATAAAGTGCATGAGTGCATGAATTCATATTTTGAGAAGTGATGCTATAGTTGACATACATGTAAACTAAGATAAATATATGAGCAATAATGGATTATTGCATGGCATAGGTGCATGATTATAATATGTTGCACGCTCTTGTGTTTGACTCATGAATATGGAAGGTGTTATAAGAATTATTTATGTGCTTTGTTATAATGGCTTAAGAAAGTAGGATGATCATTATTATTTATAGTTAGGGCGAAGCACGAGATACTTTGCTATTGATGTGCCATCGATAGATAACTTGCACGTTTAGGGCGTTTCCGAGGTGAATGGCTTCCCTATGCAAGGTTATGGGAGTTCACTCGCTGAGTTTATCTCACTCCTCATTGTTTAAACTTTTCTCAAGCCCTAATCATGGCTATCTGAGTTCGAGCCAAGGTACTTTGAGTTGGACGCATACTAGACTTGTAAGGAATACCACTTTTGAGGTTGCCTCATAAAATAGAGGTGTTAGGTTAACCCCAATCCCTTTTGCACAAGTACGAAGGAATCTGCTATGCGGATGTGTAAATGTGAACTACCAATGCTTAAACCGAAGTATAATGTGTACATATATGAAAGTATATTTGGATGAGTGTTCTATACTATCCCTATTGTTTGTTAATGTTTAGGAGATGTTTAGTTTGCTTCCGCTTTTGTATAATCAAAAGATAAAATGAATGGGTCAGCGACGCATTCTGAGACGTCACAAGCAAATGACCTATGTGAAAGACGATGGCGTGGGTTGTCTTGAGCCCGAAGCAAGTCGAGGTGTGACAAGTAAAAACATTTAAATAAAAACGAGCACCTTACTCTGATACCAATTGATATTGCGAGCCCAGATCACTTAAAGGGGCTGAATAGGTAATAATATAAAATCTTGATTAATTAAAGCGAAATAGAATTGATTAAGATCAATGTCTGCACGAGGTCCAAATTCTAGAACAAGGTTTAGAATTTGTAATGCTATAGAATAAATTTTAAGAACATGTAAGTGTACAATAGATTTTAACAATAAACAAAAAGAGATTAGGGATAAAGAAAATTGCACATGAAATTTATAGCAATTTAGCTTAGATCAAGCTTATGTCTACTCTCCCACATTGACAACCTACTTGTTAGATTCCATTAGCTAATCAATGAAAGGTTATAGTCAAGTTGTGCTGCTTATACTCAAGCGCTTCTCCCCAAAGCTGGTGTTACTTATATCCAAGCCGATAGGACTTATGATCTTACACTAAAGCATACACTTATAACACTGTCAACACCTCTCAATAGATTATGCAATTTAAGCTCACGAAAGACAAATGTATGTGGTTGAAGTTCGCTCAAATTTTGGAATTTTAAATTCTACACTTCGTCTCTTATTTGCTCCTCGGTCCTTCGTCTTCTTAAATACTCCTACACTTCCAAACTAACCATTGGACAGTATCTAAACGATCGTCTTCTAATCTACTCGTTGGACACAACTGTATCAAGAAGATTAGATAACCTTTAAGTGACAAAAGCAAAATCTCCACTTGATTATGATCGCCGATACAAACAGAATCTTAGGTTTCATAAGTAGAACTTATTCATTTAGAAAGAACTTGTCTTCAAGATTCAATGGCCAATCACTTAGATTGAGTTGGTCTGAATGTATTTGTCCTTAAAGTTTGGACATAATATGAATTTATTCATCTTTAAAGTCCAAGTAATTTCAGCTCCAACATAGAATCTATCTTCTAGTTCTTTCAAGTATAGTTCTTGATAATATCATTTACACATTCTATTATATACATATTATGTTATTCAATCATTAAACATGTTAGTAGCATTTGATTTGTTTTGTCATTTTCAAAACATTATAAGGGATTTCCCTAACAGACATAACACAACCACGAGTTGGAGATTATTCATCTTTAAACGTGTTAACAACGCTTCAAGTGCCATAAATTGGCACAAAGGGACACTTAAGTGCCAAAAGTTACGAAAGGTACACTTAAGTGCTACATTCGAGAAAAACGAATCTCTTAAGTGCCACTTCGGCCAAAGTCCGGCCAAAACGCTGACGTGTCAATTTTCCGGCGAACCGAGTGTAAAACAACCCCGTTTTGCATGCTGACATGGCCAAATAATGCAAAAACGGCGTCATTTTGAGCTGACGCGGTAAAAAAAAAAAAAAATATATATATATATATATATATATTAATTTAATTTAATTTAAAACTAAATTTACTTAAAATATTTAAAAACACAAATACAAATATTAAAATATGAAAATTAAAAAAAAAAAAAAGGGAGTGGGCGGAGACGGCCGAGGGCTCAGCCCTCAACCGCCGCCGCCGCCGCCGCCGTGGCAAGGGGGAAGGTCGGCCGGGGGTCGCCGAGCCCTCGGCCGGGGCCGTCGGCCGGGGTCACGGGGCCACGGCTAGGGGCCAGCAACCCCGGCCGACCGTCGGCCAGGGGGTCGGCGGCCCTCCCCGGCTAGGCGAAGGGTCACCACCCACCGAGGGGCTGCCGCAACCCTTGGCCCGGCCGGGTGAGGGCCGCCGACCCTCGCCGGATCTCGGCTAGGGCCGCGACCCTCGCCGGATCTGGGCGAGGGTCGTGGCCCTCGCCGCTGGTTGGCCGGGGTTATCGGCCCCTAGCCGGGCCCGACGACCTTGGCCAACCCTTACCCCCGGCCGAGGTGCCACTAGGGAGGCGGCGGCGACGGCCGAGGGCCGAGCCCTCAACCATCTTGCCCCCTTTTTTTAATATTAAAAATTGTTATTTTTAAATGTTTTAAATAAATTTAATTTAATTAATTTTTATTTTTTTCCACGTCAACACTAAAACGACACCGTTTTGCCTTTGCCTCGCCGGAAAATCGCCACATCAACGTTTTGGCCAGATTGGCACTCAAGTGATCCACTTTGCTCCGATTTTGGCACTTAAGTGTACCTTTCGTAAATTTTATCACTTAAGTGTCCCTTTGTGCCAACTTATGGCACTCCAAGGGTCCGCTTGTTGTTATTTTGAAGTGTTTAAACAATTGATGTTATTGATATGACTAGGTGGTAGCTTCCATGGACTAGCCACATGTGACAAAATATTGAGCCCTTGTTTCAGCACGGGCTTGTTGAAAAGCAATCATTACAGATTTGTATACCCCCAAATAGACCCCAGAGGGGGAAGATAGCAAAATGATCTAGTAAGGTCCTGTTTGTTTTCTTCCGCATCTGTCATTAATATATTAAGTTGATGCTTTCCCCCAACTCACTTTCACGTTATCCTACAAGGAAATGCTTATTGCCTTCAATAGATATATTGAGCGTAAACTTGAAAGGATAATATTCTATAGGTTTCGTACTTTATTGTTGTGCTAAAGTAGATAGCTTTGTTTGTCATTGCCATTGAAGTTTGATTATCACTGCGAGGAGGGGTCTTGGATAGTTAATTCTTTGAAGTTACTCTCGATGAAATATAGGCAATTCGCCGGGTACTTTAGTGGGGAATAGTTCAATCATCATCTTTCCTGTTAAGTATACCTTAAAGTCGCTTTTCCAATTTTAACTTAAGCTCGTTTTTCCATAGGCTTGTGAGTCACTTAATTATAGGCAAAAGAACAGCCCAAGTACCAAAACTTGGTATAGAAGAATACTTAAGTGTCAAAAGTTAAGAAAGTAACACTTGAGTGCCACTTTTTTTTAAAAAAAAAAATGGGACACCTAAGTGCCAAGTCTAGTGAACCCCACCGGAAATCCTACGTGACAATTTTTTTATTAATATTGCTCGCTTACGTGGCTCACCGAAGAACTAACTCAACAAAGAAACGTAAAAATGATGTCAAAAACAAGATATGATTGCAGAACAACGAGCCAGTTCCCGGAAACGATGGAGAGACGAGGGTGAGGGCTAAGCCCTTGCCACTACAATCTTCATTTTTTTTAAATTTAATTTAATTAATATGTATATTAATTATCTAGCCACATCAGCAAAATGACATTGTTTTTGCACTTGTCTAGCCACATTAATGTGCAAAACGACGTCATTTTGCACTTGTTTCGTCCCAAAATCGCCATGTCAACATTTTTGCTAGATTTTCTCGTCGTTGGCACTTAACTAATCTATTTTGCTCCAATTTGGGCACGTAAGTATCACTTTCCTAACTTTTGGCACTTAAGTGTCCTCCGGTGCCAAGTTTTGGCACTCTAGGAGTCTGAATATCCTTAATTATAAGTCACAAATTACCTTCATTGTGGTGAAAATGAGGCACCACACACTCCTCTTTCCTGAAAGGAGACAATTTAGCCAATATACTACCTAGTATGATACTTTTCTTGTTAATTTATTGAAGTGAGTCAGCTTTTCAAGTGCTTTAAATTTGTTAATACATTTTATCAGGTACCATTGTTGATACTAGCATCTACCACCTCATTGAATTTGATTTGTCCCTTAATAGCCATGCTGGGATGCAGGTGCATCGATCCATAGATGTTTGACTCTAGCATGCGCTCATATGATGTAGGGTACAAATAGGCCATCGCATTATCATGTACTACTCGATGAGAACGACTTCTTTGCTGATGCTCTCCAAAAACTCACTAATAATTTGTGCTACACGTAAGTATTCTACGATTTCCCTCATTATCCATAGAAGAGTTTCTTTTTTGGATCATATCTTATTATTGTATTTGAACTCCACAGATAAATTCGATGCAGACACTCGGTCTAATTAGGTTAGGACAATATCTATTATTTTTCATCATTGGCTTTTTCTGTTTATCTTTTTCAAATTTTTTACCCATTTATTATGTGCATCCCTGGCCACTTTACTTCCCAGTTGATATTTTGTGCATCCTGCGGCGCACTAGTGGCCTCTCGAGCAAGGTATGTGATATGCAAATAACCCCATTTGAGAAAAAAGAAGTTTACAACTTCAATTCTTACTTGCTGACACTCACAAGGATGTACAGAGAGAAACCCTACATATTATATGATTTGTGAGATAATACAAATGAGAAGAGATGACCCATTTATAAACAATTAGAAGCCTAACCACAGCCGTAAATTTCTTCTCAATCTAATGGTGGGCATATTTCCCTGTCTGCCAACTACTTGCTATATATTTACATTTTTGTCTATCCTTAAAGTATTCTAGAATACACACAAAAAAAACCAAAGACTTTATGTTTTGGAGGATCACTCGTTCTTCATGGATCAGTCACAATCCATTGTACAGAACCTCTAAGCCTTGACATAAGGATGTAAACCATAAGCCATGACATGACATTCCACAAAACTGACTCGCTAATACCCTTTCATCTAAGCAGGCAAGAGCATTATTACTACTTTTTTAAACTACAAAGACATATCACGGTTTACATACAAAGAGGAGATAGCATTTGGGGTTTCATAGGAAAAAGTGCCAAAAAAGTCCTAAACCTTTTGTCTTTGTGCCGATTTATACCTAAACCTTTTTATATTGTATTAATTCAGTCATTTCCTGCCAATTTTAGCCTGATTTTGCTGACTGGACGCCGGCCGGTTGACGTGGCCTGATTGGCGCTGACATGGACAACTTTTAATAATATTTTAATATTTTTGAATTTTTTTCTTTTTGTTTTTCTTTTTTTCTTCCCTCTTTTTCCTCCAGCCAGTCGCCGGACCTCGGCGACCGGCTAGAGGCGACGACCGACGAGGTCAAGGTCGACCTCACCGGCCACCTCGCCAATGGCCACGAGGGCGGCCTTGCGCTGGGCGGCGAGGCTCACCCTTGCCAAATCTGGTGAGGGTCGAGCCTCACCCATGGCCGGTGAGGCTCAACCTCGCCAAATCCGACAAGGGCAAGCCTCGCCAGCTCGGCACAAGGCCAGCTCTCCCCGCTCCATTCCCCGATCCTAATCTCGCCCTAGAAATTTCCTCCCTCCGCTCGTCGTCGTCGTCTCTAAGGTTTTACAAGAGCTCGGGGGTGTCCTTGACCACGCGGCTTCAGCCCCGAATTTTTGCCTGGTTTCCCCCACAACGGCGATCCATCGGCCAAGGCTCAACCCTCACCAAATTCAGCGAGGGCAAGCCTCGCCGCCCAAGCCTCGAGGGCGGCCTCGCCACCCGGCGTGAGGCCGCCTTTGCGGCCACTAGCGAGGTGGCCGACGAGGTCAACCTCAACCTCGCTAGCTGTCGCCTCTAGCCGATCGCTGAGGTCCGGCAATCGGTTGGAGGAAGAAGAGTGAAGAAAAAATAAAAATAAAAATAAAAATATTAAAATATTATTAAAAATTGTCCATGTCAGCACCGATCAGGCCACGTCAGCCGATCGACGCCCAGTCAATAAAATCCGACCAAAATTGGCTGAAAATGACTGAATTGACACAACGTAAAAAGGTTTAAAACTAAATCGGCATAATAACAAAAGGTTTAAGACTTTTTTGGCACTTTTCCCGGGTTTCATAGTACCATCCAATTCTTTTTGGTTCTATTTTGTTTGTCCACGTTCTCTTTTTATCTCCACCAAGAATTTCAGTGTCCAACTGCTCCTGTCCAACGGAGATTTCCTTGAGAGAAAAGGGGTTTGTAGTGGAAGATTGGTTTTGCCAAATCGAAATCGAACCCTTACTGCTTCTTACTTCATGTTATGAAACTAACAAGAATAATATTTTACGACTAGCAATTCATTTATTTTCAAACCTATCCATTTATTATCGATTATTTGATTGACTAATCCTTTATATTAAAATGGGTGAAGGGTCAAATGTTTTGGATCTATCGAAATGAAGGACCAAAATCTCCTAAGACAATCTCCATTTCGAGCTGAAAAGTACACAAAAAGCAGAGTTTTGGACTGCACTCGAACTGGCAAATGATGCAAAGTACCACATTTTAGAACAAATTTCGCATAACGTGTAGGCCGTCGAAACGGCTTCCCAAGATCAACATTGCTAGAAACTCGAACATCCTAAGGTAGAAAACGAGGATTTGTGTACCTGATTTTGAATTCATTGTTCTTGGATCAAAATAGCAGTAATCCGAGCCTTTGACGCTGAAGATCTTCTCCTCTATGACCCTCGATACCCTGGCTCGATGAGACCACCTCTCACAAGTGTTCCTTATGTGAGAAAATGGGTGCGTATGTGTTTTATCACAAAAGTGAGGGCTGGAGGAGGGACCCTAGCCTATTTATAGAATTTTGGACGGGCCCTCTCATCACGGGCCGGGCCCAATTCGGCCCACACAAGCCAGGCCCATATTCGACTATTGAGAAACTTTATATCCTACTTTATTATATCAACTCCGTATAAACGATTAATTACAATCTCAATTAATGTAGCCCACATCAGGAAAATTCTTACATTCTCCCACTTGGGCTATATTAATTGAGACCGTATGGTATGTGCGCACCTTTATGTTGATCTAGAGATAATTCTCAACAGTCAATCCGATCCATAAAGTCTCCAACACCGGATCATGGCGGTAACTATATATACATACATAAAGCCTTCTATGGTCACAAGTGCTATCAACTTTACTGATATGAATTTAATATAGTTGTGTGGCAAATCGATAACACCTCATAAAGAGTTTTACCTTATGTGTTATCACATTTGTTAGTCACTATTCTCTTACCTTTAAGTGTCACAGAAAATCGGATGTGGCACTAGAGAATATCTTTATCGTTCTAATGAACCCACATATGTCTTATTCTTATGGTTAACCTTTTTCTTTATATGTAACTGAGACATATGTATAAAACTAATAACTGGATGCCCCTAGCCTTTACTCAAGATTTACATGGTACCTTGAGATTTTCCTTAGATATATGTACACAACTCAATAACAACTTATACAAAAGGAGTTAACATATATCGAAATGTTACAAAAAGTAACAAAGTACAGACGTAAACTTTATTAGAGCAAATCTGAAATAACTCCCACTAAACGATAGTATCCACCGATTCTCCCAAGCCCATGTTCATGATATGTCGCTCAAATACATAAGGGCGTAGGCCTTTAGTCAGTGGATCTGCCAACATATCATATGTGGGAAAATGCTCTACTATAATGTCACCATTCTGTACCATTTCCTTTATGGTCAAAAACTTGACCTCCATATGCTTAGACCTTTTGAGACTTCTGTTGTTATTAACAAACAACACAACAGAATTGTTATCACAATATAACTGTATGAGTCTATTCACAAAATTAAATACGGTCAATTCCTTAATGAGGTTCCAGAGCCAAACAGTTTGAGTAGAAGCTGAAAAACATGCTATAAATTCCGCTTGCATGGTAGAGGAAGATATAAATTTTTGTTTCACTTTTCCACGATACTGCACCTCCTGCTAACATGAAGATATATACTATTGTCGACTTCCTATCATCCTCACAACCAGCAAAATCTGCATTTGAATATGCCAACAATCGCAAATCATGGACATATCTATACATCAGCATATAATCTATTATTCTTTTTAAGTATCTCAAGACCTTTTTGGCAGCAACCCAATGATCATGTTCCAGATTCGATTGATATCTGCCTAAAAGCCCTGTTACAAAGGCGAGGTCTGGTCTGGTACAAACTTGAGCATACATGATACTTCCAAGTGTATTAGCATAAGGTATGTCCTTCATTTGGTCTTTTTCAAAATCTGATTGAGGACAATGTGAGAGACTCAACTTGTTACCCTTAACGACAAGAACAGTTCCTAGTTTGCAATCTTGCATGTTGAATCTCTCCAAAATACGATCAACATATGCCTTTTGAGATAAACCTAACATATGACAAGAACGATCCCTATGGATTTCAATGCCAAGAACGAAAGATGTCTCACCCAAGTCTTTCATATCAAAATCCTTCGACAACATCTGTTTTGTTTCACGCAGCAATCCAATATCGCTACTTGCAAGCAAAATGTCATCCACATAAAGTATAAGAAAAATAAATTTCCTTCCACTGACCTTGCAGTATATGCAGTGATCTCCTTTGTTCTCAACGAAACCAAAAGAAGTAATAACATTGTGAAACTTCAAGTACCATTGTTTAGAAGCTTGTTTGAGACCATAAATAGCCTTCTTCAGTTTACACACAAACTTACCTGAATCATTTGTTGCAAAACCTTCGGGTTGCACCATATAAACCTCCTCATTAAGGTCTCCATTTAGAAAAGCAGTTTTAACGTCCATCTGATGTAATTCCATGTCAAAATGAGCTACTAATGCCATGATCACTCTAAAGGAGTCTTTAGAAGAAACTGGAGAAAAGGCTGCTTCATAGTCTATCCCTTCTCTTTGAGTGAAGCCCTTGGCCACAAATCTAGCTTTAAATTTCTCAATCTTTCCTTTTGAATCTCTTTTAGTCTTATAACCCACTTGCAACCTATGGGCTTACAACCTTCCAGTAATTCAACAAGCTCCCAAACGCCATTATATTTCATAGACTGCATCTCATCTCTCATTACATCCAACCAAAAACTTGATTGAGGACAGGAAACGGCATCTATATAAGTCACTAGATCTATAATGCAGTCTATATCATAATCATGTTCTCCTAAATAGACCATATAGTCCGGTGGTATAGCTAAACGTCATTCCCTAGTAGATCTCCTAAGTGGAGTCACTGTAAGCCCATTTTGAGTTTGAGGAACTTGAAGGACTTCATCTATGGCTGTTTCATCAATAGGATTCTCAACATTAACACGTTCATTTTGTGGCATAGTAGGCTCCATAATTGTTTGCATAGGTAAGGAGAAAGACATAACAGGTCTCATCATGTTGTCATGTTCACTAATTTGTGAGCAATCATGCTCTTCGACTACATCAAATTCCAGAAACTTGGCCGTTTGTGATTCTACAATCCTTGTTCCTCCACTTGGATTATAAAACCGATATCCCTTTGAATGTTCTGAGTAAGATATAAAGTAGCATCGAGTGGTTTTAGCCTCCAACTTACCTAATGTTGGATTATGCAATCTTACTTCCGCAGGACATCCCCAAATCTTGAAATGATTCAAACTTGGTTTACGTCTAGTCCATAACTCAAAAGGAGTCGATGTAACAGCTTTGGTAGGAACACGATTCAATTTATAAATGGCTGTCTTTAAAGCCTCACCCCATAAAAAGTCAAGCAAATTAGTCCTACTCATCATACACCTCACCATATCCATGAGAGTACGATTGCGCCTTTCAGCCACACCATTCTGTTCAGGACTTCTAGGCATAGTGAACTGAGCCATTATCCTAGAATCTTATAAGTATTTAGCAAATGGCCCTTTAATTTGCCCAACATTGCCATGTCTACCATAATATTCTCCACCTTGATCAAATCTAACCACCTTTATTTCCTTTACTGTTTCTCAACTTCAATCCGATAGATCTTGAATTTGTCAAGAGATTCAGACTTTTCCTTAATTAGGAATAGGTAACCATACCGAAAATAATCATCGATAAACGTGATGAAATAAAAATTTCTACACAAAGCTATAATATAGGGTCCACTAGTATCAGTATGAATGACTTCTAATAAGTCAAAACTTAGAACTGTGGTTTTCTTCTTTATCTTAATCATCTTTCCTCTACAGCAGTCTATACAAGTCTTCAGGTCACCTTTAAGAGTAGGTAGGATATGTGTCTTTATCAACCTTCCTACTCTTTCTTTAAATATATGACCTAGTCGTTTATGCCATAATGCATAAGACTGTTCCTTAGGTAGAGGTCTTTTGGAAACAACATTTTCAACTGTATTAGCAACATATATATCATTAGGAGATAAACACAATCTGTACAATCCATTGAACATGTTGTAGCACCCAATCTTATTTAAACTAAAGAACATAGATACAGTATTGTTCTTTATTTCAAAAGAGTAACCACACATGTTCAAACATGATACGGAAACTAAGTTCTGTCTAAAGGAATGTACATAAAAAGTGTTTCTTAATATTATATTAAAACTAGTATCTAAAATCAAAATGACATCTCCCACGAACTTAACGTCAATCTTATCGTTGTTTCCCACAGTGAGCTTTGATTCATCCTGATTTGGCGTCCTTATGTTTGTGAATCCATGTATGGTAAATGCAACATGATTAGTCGCACCACTATCTAGCCACCAAAAACTGGATGGGGCTTCAGATAGGTTAGATTCATAGACAAGTGCCAAAGAATCATTATCTGTGTGCCCATTTTTAGACAACCAAGCTTTATATTTATCGCAGTGTTTCTTTATGTGTCTCATCTGCCTACAAAAGTAGCAAAAGATACCCTCCCTTTTAAAAGGTGCCTTTCTAGGAGCTATAGCGGTGGAGGGGCCAGCAGCTTCAGGATTTCCCTTCTTAGGAGCTATATTGTTAGAAACGCCTATGGCTTTAGGATTTTCTCTATGATGTGCAATCCATTTACCCTTCCTACTGGCAAAACTAGAGGTATACAAGGCAAGATGCCCTCTTTCTTTCTTCAGTTTCTCTTCCTTTGCCACCACTCTAACTATAAGGTCATTGATTGATCAAGTCTCATTTTGCAAACTATAGTTCGTCTTGATAATTCCAAAGTCAAGAGGAAGAGTATTTAATGCTTGATGCATAATGCAAGCTTCAGGGATATCAACCTGAAGAATTTGGAGTTTTTCTGAAGATCTACCATGCTAAGCACATAATTTCTAACTCCAGTCAAACCATCATACTTCATATTAAAGAGTGATTGCATAAGTGTACCTATCTCAGCATTGGAAGAGACATGATACCTAGCTTCCAAAGCTTCCATCATTTCCTTAACAGTACAGTCGGTTGGCAAGCCACTCATCAAATGTTCCCGAATTGACCGTTTCATAATAAACAAGCAAATTCTATTACTCTCTTGCTGCAGACTGAGTAAATGATTGACAAGTAACAATTAATGCATTGCCTTTTCTCTCTCCTCTTTGTGGAGATGAGGTCCTCCTTCACGACCTCTCTCTTCGGCAACAAGGTCTCCATCTCCATCCTCTCTTCCTCTCCCTTCTTCTTCTTCGCTTTTTCGTCTCCTTGTCGTCTTTTCGTCTCCGGCTTCAAAAACAACCGACTGGCCTCTCGAACTCTCCTTCGTCTTCAACGCTTAGTTCGATCCCGATTTCTTGCTTGGATATGTCGCCAACGATTTTGAAGTAGAACTAGGCTGCAAGGAGGTTGGATATTTCGGTGGTAGCGCTGAGTTTTGGGGTTCCGGCGACGGCTGCGAGGGATATTGAAGCGAAGGGCTAGAGAGGATTATGGAAAACATATGCGGGCATGAAGATATGTGAAGTGCTTAAACTTCTTGTTTGTCTGCTTCATCATCCGCTAGGTCTGCAAGCGGTGATGCAAAACAGTTCTATCATTCATTCTTGTTTTTTAGTCGGAGCCCTTCTTTTAATTTTTAATTTTTTTCTCGTTTTATGTTTGTTTTTCCTTTTCTCAACGTGAGGATTCTACAAAAAAAATCTATCTTCCCTACTCAATGTTAAGAAGTATTTCTAAGCAAGTGGAATCACGGAGCTTGATTTCGGGACATACACAAAAATGCAGAAAAGAATTCAAAATTCGCTTTCACTTAGTCTTAATTTTGAGCGGTAGTGATACTGCTGCAACAAGAGCCACAAAAGTGATGCTTCAAGTTAATACTTTGGCCTTCCACCAAGCTATTTCAGATTAAAATTTCACCAATGATACATGATTAAAAAGAATAATGGAGTCATAATATTCTAAAAATTAAAAGTTTACATATTAGGCTAATCACCAATAGAGGTGATGGTGGGCGCACTATCAAAAAAAGGAAGAGTGTGTATTTAAGGAAAGCGTAATAGGAGTATCACAAATATTTTTCTTGAGAATATGGGCTAAATTTGTGGGCGCGTGATTTCCTCTCGTCAAGGATTTGGCCATATAAATACAGTCAAAACAGGAAGTATACAGTGATGAATCTTCTTCAAATGACCAAGCATACATGGAAAGAGTTCAGTATTAGATATGGCAAAAGCAAACTACAAGGCACCTGTTTACTCAACCAAGGAAAAGAGAAGAATTCGTTCCAACTTTTGAAAGAGATTCTCAACAATTAAGCACAAAATTCCAAAAAATAAAGAGGAGACATGGCCAATATTCTATGTTCACTTCGCCCAGCCTTTTCCGCCATTAGGCCTTGATGGTCACTGCTCCGTGCCGCCACGATGTCACTGTTCCTCCCAACCAAGCCAAGTCCGCTTCATTCCATTCATGCCATTGACGCGGCCACCATTGGAGCAACGAGTCCAAGCCATGCTAAACATAAGTTTCCACCAAAACTAGAGAAACCAGCCAATCCAGCCAAGGAAAGGAATATGCCGGAACATAGTCGAAGGCTAATGGCTTTGCCATACTTCTCTCTCTCCTCCGCCGAAGAAGAAAACAAGAGAGAGAGGCTCCTCCGCCACAATATCCCTCGCGGCCGAAGCCGGAACCCCAAAACTCAGTGCCACCACCGAAATATCCAACCTCCTCCTTGTAGCCTAGTTCCACTTCAAAATCGTTGGCGACATATCCAAGCCAGAAATCTGGATCGAACTAAGCGTAGAAGACGAATGAGAGTTCGAGAGGCTGGTCGGTTGTTTTTGAAGCCGAAGACAGAAAGACGACAAGGAGACGAAAAGGCGAAGAAGAAAGAGGAAGGGAGAGGAAGAGAAGATGGAGATATAGACCTTGTTGCCGAAGAGAAAGGTCGTGAAGGAGGACCTCATCTCCATAAAGAGGAGAGAGAAAAGGCAATGCATTAATTGATATTTGTGTCAGTCATTTACTCATTTTGCAGGAAAGAGAGGGGAAACAAGCGCTAGGATTCAAATTTTTTAATTCCACGTCATGGGCACGTGGCGCAATTTGAATGAAACACGCACGCCAGGTAGGTGAGTGACGTGGTGATTAGAAACCACTGAATATTTTCTCCCTTTTCTAATGCTGCATCCATGCGAGATCCGTGCAATGAACATTAAAAGAATCCTCATTCGACGACTAGGGAAGGAAGGGAGGGGTATAGGCTTCTTACAGTCGAGAGGAGGAGGAGGAGAGTGTTTTGTTGCTTCTCGCGTTTGAACAACTTTGCGACAGTAAAGCCCAATTCGAAATGACGATCTTATCCGTCTCGTCGTAGTTTGTGTGTACGCTCCAAAGTCAGACTCACTATTGCTATGACTGAGTTATGGGGACGATTTGGCTAGGTGTTTTTCTTCTCCGATACCAAAAGGGAACTTTAAAGGGACAAACTGAGATATAACACCGATAAAATTAGCCTGAAAGTCGGTAGAAAATACAAGGCACAAAATTACAAAATGAAAAAAGAGGAACACAAAAAGTATGACCATCCGGGGATTCTCCATTTATACAAAATGTATAAGACCAAAGAAAACCACAAGCTATTGAGCCACTATAACGCATGCAAACCATTTCCTCTCACTCAACTTCTCTTTAATTTCAGTTCTAGCAAGGCGTATCAAGAACACTGCCGCAAACAAAATAGAAATAATAAGCATAAAAAATACACTGTTCCATCCTCTAGTAGAAATATATCCTGCCAAAAGTGGACCGAGAGCTGCTCCCACAGAACCTGTACCATCTATAATTGCAGTGACAGTCGCTAATGCCCGGGAATTTCCTCTAACCGTGCTCTGTGTACCAAGATCAGCAGCAACAGCCGTCGTAATCAATGAGTACGGCCCATTAACAAGCATTCCAGAAACAAACATCAAGCTGACATTAGCCAACATAGATATGCTTCCATATGCCCGGTATAAAACAAGGGCGGGCATTGATAGGAACAAGAATCCAATTGAAGTAACAGCTCGAGCTTCAATTTTATCAGAAACAAATCCCGCTAGAATTCCACCCAGAACTCCTCCAATGTCAAATATTGTTGAAAGTATGCCCGCAGTTTTGTGTGACAAATGCACGCCAGCAACAGCTGAATTTCCATCAAATTTCACAATGAGCAACTATCAAGTCAAGTGCACCAATTAAAGCAGAAATTCACATCAGTACAACGCCTTAGCCATTCTTCAAAAACCATGAAACTTACAGGCCCAGGCCACGGTTTTTAAAGTACATGAACTCATACACACAAAATCACACTCTTACATGAAAAACAATCCAAAGGCAAAGTTCCAAAACACAGGTTTTGAAGCACAATCCCCACAAAGCCAGTCCAAAGAGGCTGTTCAGTGTAGCATGGGATGATGCATGTCCATATAAAACAATGCATGCACGTGATTGAATGACTCATGAACTAGGCATGGGGAATCAATGCAAAACTAAACAAATTGTCACATTCTTAAAAAAACTTTAGAACTACCTGTGTGCCTTATATAGAAGGGCAACCAATACAGAAACGTATAAGCAACAAGCTTGGAGAAGAAGAGGCAGAATGCAAATGGTGCCACACCAGGCAATCTCCACGCCTCCAAGAAGCCTATTGCATCTGAAGACTCGACATCCTTCACATTATTCGTGTGAAGCAAGCCCACCTCTTCAGATTCCAGTTTCTCTGAAGTTTCAATATCTGCCGCTCCCACACTCATCTCAAACTCCTTACCTGTTGACTCAAATCCAAGATCCTCAGGTGCCACCGCCAGAGATAGAAAAATCAAGACACCAATCAAAATAACCAAAATTCCAGGCAATACAAATGACCAACCCCAACCATACTCCAACATCCCAGATGCCACCACCGATCCAATAATGTTACCTATAGATGTATGTGAATTCCATATGCCCATAATCAACCCTCTCTTAGCTTTTCCAAACCAGTTCCCCACAACTGCCACCACACAGGGCCATCCAATAGACTGAAACAACCCACAAGCAATCTGCACCCCAACAAAATACCCTAACAAATGCACATCAAACCAATAGCCTAGACCAAAAACAATAGTGAACAAACCACTACCCATCATTCCAAACACAAGAAACAACCTCAAATCCATTCGATCGCCGATGTGACCCGCGAAGGACATGCCAATAGCATAAGATGCAAGGAACGCGAGATCGAGCTCGCCAAGCCGATGGGTGCCCTGAGGACTATCGAATGGTTCCCACCCGGCATCCGTCGCATTAGAATCTAACGAAACCTGGGTCAAACTAGATCGAGATTCGGTCAAATTGGATTGAACATTGGGCCCAAGCACGCTCTTGACGATGCTCGGGGGCTTCCTGGAGGCATGGAATGAGGCGTAGGCCAAGAACGTGAGGATCAAGACACAGATTTGGTGGAAAAGTAGGGTTCTATGAGGGGGTTTAAGGGTTGGGAAAAGAACTAAGATGGGTGCTAGGGTTCGGGAACTAGGCTGCATTTTCCACGGTCAATGGATGGATTCACGCTCGACCCAAGATTCTTGATCCCCAAAAAACCGAGACTTTCCCATCAAGTCCGGTTCTTCAAGTCGCCGAATCAAGAACCCGGCATCAGGGTCCCGAGTTTCGCAGGGCGAATCGTTCGAAAGAAGGGGAACCCAAGAAAGTCGAGGAAAATGAAGAGCTCAGGAAGTAATCTCGGCGGGTCAAAGTTCGGAATTGATACCGTCGATCCGTCGAGCACGTATGAAGGAGATTAGGACAAGACGATCTAGAGCTGGCAAGAGCAATTCAGCATCGGATAATCGACAGGAGGAGGAATGGCAAAGCAACCCGAGCTTTGGCAGCAGGAGAGGGAGGACGAGGCCTCTGCAGTTTCTCCCCCTCTCGGTTTCTGGTATTTCAGGTACAGGTTTCGAGTCCACGAAAAGTCGAGGAGTCCCTACCACATACTCAAAAAGAGAGGGAGAGGAGAATTCAGAGCTTCTTCAATTTGTCAATTGTTGGTTTCAGGATTTCTCTTTTACCAATCGAGCATTGGAATTTAAACATGGATGCATTGTCACGAACTCAAGGAAAAAAATGTAGGAATTTTGTTTTCTCTCTATTGAAAAATTGTATATCGTTACAGAGATGTATATTATACAAAAAGAATCAATAAATGAGTAAAATAAATATTCTTATCCACAAGATATTTCTATTCCTAAAGTAATCACAATCCTAATCAATTACAATCAATCTTCAATTACAATCTTCAATCAGTCTTCAATCATATCTTCTTTCAACACTCCCCCTCAAACTAGTGGCTTGTATATATCCAAGACGCCTAGCTTGTTCAGAAGATATATATGTTGCCTTCGAATCGCAGATAATTCCGGCGATTGAGCAAAGAAACTCGCCGGGGAGCCACGAAGCGTCGACGTTAAGTTTCAACTCATCCCTTCCGGCGGCTTCCACCATCCAGGTTCGACACGGGAATTGGGGTTTTCCTTTTTTCTAGTTTGCCATCGACTGAAGCTTCTTTGCTGTTCTTGTGCAAGATCCACGAGATCTGCTGTTTGCAGGGGTTTGGCATCTTGCGGATATGTACGTTAGAAAGCATTTGAAGCTGTATGCTTTCATGATTCTTTCAAAACGTAACAAATTTTTTCCCTTTCACCTTCCAGCGGTACATATTTTAGGTAAGTAAAATAAAAGCAGGTCTTTACCTTCCATAACAGCTCAGGCATGTCGAGTGCAGGCTGTGCGAGTTCAGGCTGTGCAATTGCTAATTCAAATATGGCTCTAGCTCGGTCAGTTTCAGCCAAGGATATCTCCGATTCAGCATACATGCTCCAAGCATAACAGTTCACTGGTGACCACTCCAAGTATATTTCACATAGTTTTCAGCATCGATCTATGTTTCCAAGTTGCAGCTCTATCTCAATGTATTTTTTACATATCTGCTAATAATCAAGCAAGAAAGTTGTTTAAAACAGGACAGGGAAGAAAAATTAAATGACAATAACAAAAAGCAACCGGCATAGAGACTATTCTCTCTCAGTGAAAACTTTATCCAATCCATATTACCTTCTATTTAGAAGCTTTGCCAATTGCATTGCCTAGGATCGGCCTTGCACTTCAGGATGCTCGTATGATCTTTTTGCCTTGTATCCTTACACTAATTGTGTGGAATGCAATCAACTCGTGAATTTGCTTAGCAGCACTAGCATAAGCATCAAAAGCCATAACTGAATCATGGTACTCCATATTGAAAAACTTATCGAGCAAAATAGCCGAAACCTCTAAAATATCAACATATACCTGAAAGCTCTCCTTCACAATGGGGTCCAATGCGACCAAGATCGACCGGGTAGTCTTTGCTAGACCAATGGGCCTACACAAGAAGAACCTGCCCAATAGCCCATGCAAGTGGCCCATTTTGCCAAAAATCCTTTCCAGCTTCATTTCCCTTGGGGGAGCCACTACCTTTCTCTCTTGTTTCCCTTCCTTCACAGCCATAACATAGCTCATATCCCCACATGACCTCGACCTTCTCATACCCCCATAGTTTCCATAGTCTCCTCTCTATAAGCACTGTATAATCCTGATCATACCCTCTGGGCAGCTAGGACCAAAGATGGTCTCTACTCCCGTGCCTATCCTCACTGTAGACACTAGCACCCCCATGAGCACTGCACTTTTACTAGGACCGCTGCCGACGCCACTCTTTCTATCAAACGGTTCAACTTGAGTCTCTGATAAAATATATATATACATATCATAAGACCTTACAGAAGCCGAGTCGTCCCATGAATTAGAGGGAGCCTCATCTCTCAAATCAGACAAATTCAAGTGACCTAGCACCACGTCTAGTCGTGTACATCATCTCCTCGTGTAAAAGTGGGTCTCCGTCATTCAACATAGAACGGATGACCACTAGAAATTTGAGAGCCACAGCATATCCGCGTGTCTTGCTCAGTCGGCTGCGATGGCGCGGAAAGACATGCATGAACGTATCCGAGCGAGTATGGAAACAAAATCAAGATCCGACGTATGTAATTATCATCCGCAGGATCATCACCGTGGCTTGCGGCTTCCACAATAGCTACTCGGAGCTCTGAAGCCATGTTTCTTGCGACCTTGGCTAGGCCGATGCCTGTCCGGTCTTTGACAGGCCTCCAGGGGGTTTTGCGGATCGTGCTCTTGAGACATCTTCACCGTCCCCCCTTAGCCCTTGGCCCTTTACCTACCTAAAACGCACAAATAAACTAAATTAGTGACGCTGGACCCAAAAGTAGCATCACTTGAGGAGGACCAAGTGACCAGCTTTCTGGTGATTTCACGACTCGAATCACTTTCCCAGTCAAAGTCAAGTCACCATGCTTTTACTGCGATCAATCATGCGATGAATGAAGTAATCATCAATCATTTCACAACTACGGCTCATCATACGCTTCACTATGCTTAAATATGCTCCGGCGAAGTGAGACCCACCGGTGAGCCGTCGCCGAGGCAGCGGGACGGCATCGTCGCCCCGACGGGCTCAGCTTCTTCGCTTTGTGCTTCGGTCTGCGAAGGTTTACTTCCCTTGCCCTTGACGCGCTGTTTCTGTTCGTCGGATTGAAGCGTTTATTGCCAGTGGACGGTGATCTGGGATTCTCGAGGTGGGGTCCACGTTGGGCTTCGGTGCTTCTGGACCTAAAAATTAAAATGCCCCGTGTAAATAGAGTAGATAAGTTCGAGAATTAGCAGCAACGACTGCCGTTAGTCTCTTTCGTTTGAATATTCCAAAACCAAAACCAAAATCATCTACTCTCCATCTCCATGGAATTTCCTATAATAAACCTGCTTAAATTACAAAATACCCCAATATGAGGAATGTACATATGAATCCATGAGCTCAGTAATTAGAAAAATAACTTAAGTCTAAAAAAACACACGCATCCAAAAATTATTGAATGATTCCAAGCGTTTCAAATTACGAATGTCGCAAAATTTGCAAAAATCTAAAGTTGATAGCTAAATGTAAGTATAGTATAATGGGTTAATACCTTGAAAAACCCCAAACTGGTACACTTGTAACAAATTTACCCAAAACCATTTTTTTGACCATAAAAAACCCCAAACTGGTACACCTGTGACAAATTTATCCCGACTAACTATAAAAAACCCTAAACTTGTATATTTATGACAAATTTACCCCAAACTAATTTATTCGACCAAAAAAAACCTCAAACTGGTAAATTTGTGACTAATATATCCCCTGCTAAATTAAATTAATACCACAAAAAAATCACAAAAATTCTAAACTGTGACAAATAAAGTGTAAAATCCTAAATTGGTATACCGGTCAATTGTCACATGTCATTTAACTTTATAATTTAACAAGAAAATTTAACTAAAACTAATAGAGGGTAAATTTGTCACAAGTGTACCAGTTTAGGGTAAATTTGTCAAAGGTATACAAGTTTTGGGTTTTTGGTGGTCAAAAAAATAGTTTGGGGTAAATTTGTCACAAAAACTGGGTTTAGGATTTTTCAGGGTATTAACCCTAGTATAATTTATCAAATTTCATCTCGACTCCTCACTTAGGAGATTGCAATTTTCCTTTTTCCCTTTTTTTTTTATTTCCGATCTCCCCCCTAATCTAAGTTTCTACGTCTGCCTCTAACCCTCTCAGCGAAGCCCATTAATTGTCAATGGCCCGAGTATAAAACTCATGTAGAAAGCAAAATGCGTTCAATCAATGCCAACAAAACTTGTAAACGGAGTTCGTGTTTATGAAAAGGAAAAGGTAAACGCCAACTTTTTGACGGTCAACTTTCCTTAAATTCCAAATAAGAGTCTTTCGCGATCTAAAACATTTATTTTGCAAATCATTATTAGGATTTTCTTCATGGGCGGCCCCAAAAAACTATATCCAACCCCATTTCTACTAAAAAGATAATACTGTCCTCAATCTTTCAATTGTAATTTACAATAACGGCCCCTTTCCTTTTCTATTTAAGATAATTATCATGATTAAACATTTCACATGTCTCATCTTCTAGCATATTAAAGAAAAGTACAATATCAAATACTCCTGTAACTGTTTTATATACTCCGTGTAAAATTATCTCACTAATAGTAAATACATTTCTTGATATAGTATAAAATTGAATAGTTTATTATTTCCTCCGTATGGCTTTTCGCCATCATTAATATCTAATTGGGAGCACACGTCTTTGTCTTGAAAAAAATGAATGAGTTGCTCTTTGGACGTTTTTCTTTTCTTCTGTGTTGCTATATGGATGTTCAATGTATAATTTTGAAGTATTTTTAATTTTTCCCCTAATAAGGATATCCAATCAGTAAATTTTTACATTCAAAACAATTACCGTAATTTGGACAACATCACAATAATTAGAACATGTGAAACTAACCACCATAAATCATTATGCAATCTTTCTTACGCGGATTGTTTTGTATATGTACCTCTCTGTTTTTTGGTTTCTTTTTTTTTACGGTGATCTTCCACTTCTAAAACTCGAACAACGAGAGGAATTGCCACGTGTTTTTCTCGGATACATGAGAACTTACTTAGATCTCATCGAGAAGATCGGCTGGACCCAGGATTTTCTTTCTCGCCCGGACCGAAGTATACAATACCGTTGATTTTACAATGTCTTATGTGGGTCCCACAGGTGCCACGACAAAAATAAAGATTGTCAGTCACCCGGTTCGGTGCTTCTGGGTTTAGACAAGTATTTCCTATGGATCGACAAAAGCTCAAACGTATCATGGATGAGTTTGAACTATAGAGATGCAAAGCCCAGCCTTGGGCCCAAGCCCAACGAATAAGCTTAAGACAATTTGAAAAAAGTGTCACATTCGACAATGGGTAACGAAGGCCCAACAAGAAGTTGGGTCCGACTTGAGCCCATTCAATCACCATCTCTAATCAAAATTTGGAAGGAGAGGTGATTAATGGGTGGGTGGCCCGCCTATACACGAAAAATAAAAGGGGCAAGTTTCGGCGATGTGCTTACCTGCCCTGCCACAACATTGTCTGGAAACTTTAGTTATAGGCAGGCTTGGGCAATTCAATGACGAGTCTGATCCTACTTGAAGCCACTCGATAATCACCTCTAAATGCAATCGAAGTTGGAACCCACAAGTTATCCATCCCTATAAATTCAAAGTCAACATGACTAGTGAGAAACACTAACTAGCAAATCATTATTATAAAAAGATTCGGCACGGGACTTCTTTCCCGCAAGAAATCTCTTGTAATTTGTTGACATACATTGCCAGAAGTGGCAAGAATGCATTAATCCGTACAAATAATGTTCGAATTAGCAAAGAAAATAATGGGAACGAGTATCTCGAGACAAAACAGAAGGTTCAATTGATAAGCAAACAATTTTCGTGTTTACATTTACAATTACGGAAAGAAATCCCTTACAATATACACATAAGCAATTTCATGGATATCCGCTGCATAGAGAACATTCTCCACGTGAACTTTTCTTTAGCTATATGATGATCGGATTATTCCGGTCACGTGGCCCAATAACCTTAGCAGATAACAATGGTGCCAACAGTTGCCTTTTTCGGAAAATTACGTATCCAATGATTTAATTTTAGTAGAATAAAATATGAAAATGAATGTCTTTTCATTACGTAAGTCTATAGATTCCCACTTTTGGATTAGAAAGCAAGGAATTATTTTAGGTTGCTGGGTGACCCAGAGGAAGGTTTCGTGTCTCTCATTGTTTTGGATTTAACACAATAGTTGCCTTTTTCGTAATCCGTTGTATTTTGCTAAAAGTCAATATTGCATTCGCCAAGAGCATGGGTTCATGTACATTGATGCTTCTGCAAATCATAAAAACTCAATTTCGCACACAACGAGCAATAAACATCAAAATGATTCAAATCCCATCAATCGTGATGGTCAAAAATCAAGTCAGTGAGCAACAACATAATCTCCACATAGATTTATTTCGTAGATATAATAAGAAATTCCCACCATTTCTTAAACAAAGTCCAAAAAAGAGAAAAAGAAAACTCTAGGGCAAACATGCAGGTTGCATGCAAAGATAACATAGCTGTGAAAATGCTCTATTCATTTCAAAAAGTAAAATAAGCGATCCGCCAAATATTTTACTGAGAAAGATAACTTGTATTTGTTTACGTAAATGAATTAACGAGAAATATTTTCATCATTCATGAAAATATTTAGAAAATAAAATTATTTTTTATGTACTAATTATTTCAAGCAATTATTTTTAAGAAAATGTATGTATTACACATGAAACATTTGCTACCCTTTAACCGTCAACGACGTGAACGTCCATGTGGGATCAAGGCACCAAGTGAGAACAAGTGAAGGATGGCCCATCAAACCACCAACATGCACAGGAGAACTAAACCAACCCAGTGGGATGGTGTTGACGTCACATTTTAGTGCCTCTTGGCTTCGACACGTAGATACAATGGAATCTACGTAAGATTATCAATAATTTAGTATTAATATATATCCAACACTCAAGTATCATTTCCGTATTGAAAAGGGGTTGATACCATGAAGAAGTCTAAATTACATCAATCAAGACCACGAAGACATCGGTATAAGGCGAGCCTTCTTTATTGTTTTGGCACTCAATAATCACTCTTTAATTTTTAATTGGAGGCATCTATCTTGTAGAAATGAGAGAATTTTCACGGTGATTATGAAGTAGGTTGGTTAGTACAATTTTCACCATCTGCAATGGGGTAGACAATCGAATTGCCCACCATAATTAATATAGTTTATTGATATGGACTTTAGGGCCTCTTCACTTGAAAAATAATTTCGCCTTTAACTTTTGTGCAATATTTTGTTTATGGATAACCTATGCGTATCAGTACTTCTGATTTCTTTATCCTTAACTTGCTGAATTAAAAACCATAGGTATCCTAATGTTGGAGCGTTATTTTTCACATATGATTTAGGGATGATTTCCCTAAGACTTTGGGGAGGATGCCACTAGTCTCTAAGACTTAAACAGCGTGGGCTCTCGTTCACTATAGTAATTAGCTTGTCCAACAAGTTATTCTTTACTTTTGTACATTAGCAAATATTACATATCCGTTTGAATGGTATGGATTCAGATTTTTTTTAGCTATAGATATGTCAACTAGAGCTCTCTATGAGGAAATCTTTGTTACTAACTATTTGGAAAAACTCTTAGGGTGTGAAGATTTGTCAACGCCGTTAAGAATTTGTTAAGGTACGACATTTTATATCTACATATGTAATTCATATTGATTTAGTTGATAGCAAAATCTTACTTCTATAGTTCAATATAGGCAAAAGTCCATCATTTCAAGTATGGACTACATACAACGAATTTGGTTGACCACATTACCCCTCCTAGGCCCAGCTCTAGAATCGATGGTCAAAGGATCGAGGTCAAAGCCTACCATTTTTGGACCTATGTTAAAAATGCATGATACGAGCTATTTCACTACGAGGCAAGTGTTCATCATTCTGGTTATTTGTTGATTGATCTGCTATGAACAATTTATCTGTTGGTTCATTGGATTAGTTTTAAGTAAATATGATTCAAGCATAGATTTATTTGGATTTTGATTGTGGCAATTCAAGTATCTATTGAATTGATTTCTCTAAAGAGTAAAAGTAGCAAAACCCCGAGAGAGGTAATAGAGTCTAATGTCTGAAGATGTAAGACGTTTGAGTTGGGTAACAAGATGTTAATCTACGACCGTGCAACAAAAGAAGTTTAAGGTTACGTTTCAAGACCACAAAAACATCGGTATAAGGTAAGCCTTCTTTATTGTTTTGGCACTTAATAATCACTCTTCAATTTTTAATCTGGAGGCATCTATTTTGCAGGAAGGAGAGAATGTTCACGGTGATTATAAAGTAGATTGGTCAATACAATCTTCATCCTCTGCAAAGGGATAGACAATTCGATTGCCCACCATAATTAATACGGACTATTGATATGGACTTTAAGGCCTCTTCATTTGAAAAATAATTTCGCTTTCAACTTTTGTACAATATTTTGTTTAGGGGTAACCTGTGTGCATCAATACTTTTGATTTCTTTATCTTTAACTTGCTGAATTAAAAACCAGTATCCTAGTGTTGGAGGGTTATTTTTCACAAATGATTTAAGGGGTGATTTTCCTAAGACTTTGGAGAGGATACCACTAGTCTCTAAGACTTAAACAGCGTGGGCTCTCGTTCATTATAGCTTGTCCAGCAAGTTATTATTTGCTTGTGTACATTAGCAAATATTGCATATATGTTTGAATGGTATTGATTCAATTTTTTTTAAGCTGTAGACATGTCAGTTATAGTTCTCAATGAGGAAATCTTTATTACTAGGTATTTGAAAAAACTCTTAAGGAATGAAAATTTGTCAACGCTATTAAGAATTTGTTAAGGTATGACCTTTTTATATCTACAGATGTAAATCATATTGATTTAGTTGATAGCAAAATCTTACTTCTGTAGTTCAAAATAGGCAACAGTTCGTCATTTTAAGTATGGACTACATGCAGCTAATTCAGTTGACCACATACCCACTCCTAGGCCCAGCGCTAGAATCGATTGTCAAAGGATCGAAGTCAAAGCCAAACATTTTTTGACCTATGTTGAAAATGCATGATTCAAGCTATGTCACCAGGAGGCAAGTGTTCATCATTCTAGTTGTTTATTGTTTGACTATGAACAATTTATCTGTTAGTTCATTGGATTAGCTTTAAGTAAATATGAATTAAGCATAGATTTATTTGGATTTTGATTGTGCCAATTCAGGTATCTATTGAAATGATTTCTCTAAAAAGTAAAAGTAGCAAAACCCTGAGGGAGGTAATAGAGGCTAATGTCTAGAGATGTAAGACGTTTAAGTTGGGTAACAAGATGTTGATCTACGACGACGGCTAGGCCACTCCCCTTCCAACAAAGAAAATTTAGAGTTAAAGTTTCAAGATCATGAAGACATCGGTATAAGGTGAGCCTTCTTTATTTTTTATCACTTAATAATCACTCTTTAATTTTTAATCTGGAGGCATCTATCTCGCAGGAATGAGAGAATGTTCATGGTGATTATAAAGTAGGTTGGTGAGTACAATTTTCATCCTTTGCAACGGGGTAGACAATCAGCTTGCCCACCATAATTAATACAAGTTATTGATATGGACTTTAGGGCCTCTTCACTTGAAAAATAATTTCGCCTTCAACTTTCATGGAATATTTTGTTTAGGGGTAACCTGTGTGCACCAGTACTTTTGATTTATTTATCCTTAACTTGCTAAATTAAAAACCATAGGTATCTAGTGTTGGAGGGTTATTTTTCACAGATGATTTAGGGGATGATTTCCCTAAAACTTTAAAGAGGATGCCACTAGTCTGTAAGACTTAAACAGCGTGGGCTCTCGTTCACTATAGGTAATTGGCTTGTCCAGCAAGTTATTCTTTGCTTTTGTACATTAGCAAATATTGCATATCTATTTCAATTATATTGATTCAGCTTTTTTTTAGCTGTAGACGTGTCAGCTAGAGCTCTCTATGAGGAAATCTTTGTTACTGAGTATTTGGAAAAGCTCTTACGGTGTGAAGATTTGTCAACGCCGTTAAGAATTTGTTAAGATACGACCTTTATATCTACAGATGTAATCCATATTGATTTAGTTGATAGCAAAATCTTACTTCTATAGTTCAACATAGGCAAAAGTCCGTCATTTCAAGTATGGATTACATGCAGCTACTTCAATTGACCACATACCCCCTCCTAGGCTCGACTCTAGAATCGATGGTCAAATGATCGAGATCAAAGCCAACCATTTTTGGATCTATGTTGAAAATGCATGATTCAAGCTATGTCACTACAAAGCAAGTGTTCATCATTCTGGTTGTTTGTTGTTTAATCTGCCATGAACAATTTATCTATTAGTTATTGGATTAGCTTTAAGTAAATATGATTCAAGCATATATTTATTTAGATTTTGATTGTGCCAATTCAGGTATCTATTGAACTGATTTCTCTAAAGAGTAAAAGTAGCAAAACCCCCGAGGGAGATAATACAGGCTAATGTCTAGAGACGTGAGATGTTTGAGTTGGGTAACAAGATGTTGATCTATGACGGTAGAGATAATCTATACACAGTTAAGCCACTCCCCTTCCAACAAAGGAAGTTTAGAGTTAAATTTCAAGACCACGAAGACATCAGTATAAGTTGAGCCTTCTTTATTGTTATGGCACTTAATAATCACTCTTTAATTTTTAATTTGGAGGCATCTATCTTGCAGGAATGAGAGAATGTTCACGGTAATTATAAAGTAGGTTGGTCAGCATAATTTTCATCCTCTACAACGGGTAAACAATCCAATTGCTCGCCATAATTAATACAGGTTATTGCTATGGACTTTAGGGCCTCTTCACTTGAAAAATAATTTCTCCTTCAACTTTTATGAAATATTTTGTTTAGGGGTAACTTATGTGCACCAGTACTTTTGATTTCTTTATCATTAACTTGCTGAATTAAAAACCATAGGTATCCTAGTGTTGGAGGGTTATTTTTCACAGATGATTTAGGGGATGATTTCCCTAAGACTTTGGAGAGGATGCCCCTAGTCTCTAGGACTTAAACAGCATGGGCTCTCGTTCAATATAGGTAATTAGTTTGTCCGGCTCTCGTTCAATATAGGTAATTAGTTTGTCCAGCAAGTTATTCTTTGCTTTTATACATTAGCAAATATTGCATATCTGTTTGAATAGTATTGATTCATTTTTTTTAAGTTGTAAACGTGTCCTCTCTTTGAAGAAATCTTTGTTACTAGGTATTTGGAAAAACTCTTAGGATGTGAAGATTTGTCAACGCCGTTAAGAATTTTTTAAGGTACGGCTTTTTATATCTACAGATGTAATCCATATTGATTTAGTTGATAGCAAAATCTTACCTCTATATATATATATATATATATATATATATATATTGGTCGACTTATATAGGCAAAAGTCCGTCATTTCAAGTATGACTACATGCAGCTAATTCAGTTGACCACATGCCCTCTCGCCCAGCTCTAGAATCGATGGTCAAAGGATCGAGGTCAAGGTCAACCATTTTTTAACCAATATAGAAAATGCACAATACGAACTATGTCACTATGAGGCAAGTATTCATTATTCTAGTTGTTTGTTGTTTGATCTGCTACGAACAATTTGTTTGTTAGTTCATTGGATTAGGTGAAGTAAATATAATTCAAGCATAGATTTATTTGGATTTTGATTGTGGCAATTCAAGTATCCATTAAACCGATTTTTCTAAAGAGTAAAAGCAGCAGAACCCCAAGGAAGATAGTAGGGGCTGGTGTTGAGAGACGTAAGGCGTTTGAGTTAGGCAACAAGATGTTCACTTATAATAGTAGAGATAGTCTATATACAACTGAAACCACTATATACAACTAAAACCACTCCCCTTCCAACAAATGAAGTTTAGAGTTAAGTTTCAAGACGGTGGAGACGCCAGTATAAGATGAGCCTTCCTTATCATTTTAGCACTTAATAATCATTCTTTAATATTTAATCTAAAGAGTAGGGGTTATTATTAGGGGTACCCCATTGAGGCACCCTACGGCTCTTGACAATAACCCCTGCTACCTCTCTCTGGGTTCAGCTGCTTTTACTCTGGAATAACCAATTCAAAAGATACCTAAATAGCCACAATTAAAATCCAAATAAATCTATATTGAATCATATTTACTTAAAGCTCCCTCTAGGAGCTAAAGTAATATTTTGGGTACACATTTTTTAGGGGAATTTTTTCTATGACAATTCTTTCTAACAAATGCACATACGTCGACCATCTTCCCTGTTTTGCGCTCAAAAGCATCGTCCCTAAAAGCCTCACTTGGTCATTGTTTTTATGCTAAGAGGCCGAGAAAAATTTTAATTTTAAATATTCTATTTCACTCAAAAGAATCAAGTAAGAAATTGGAATTTAGGATTTACAATAAAATAATCAAAACTATCATTGTTATATATGTATGCATACATGCACAAGTAATGACACCAAAAAAAAGTAAATTTTGTTTCTGACACATGATTGGTTTCATGCTCTCTCTCTTTTTGTGTTCTAAAGTAAAGGTAAAACGAATTCCTATTTTCTAGTGCCGCATTTTCTTCAAAAGCTTAATGTACAAGATCCGTGCAAGATTCGTACAATGGACATTAAAAGAATCCTCATCCAACGGCTATGGAAGGAAGGGACAAGTACATGCTTCTTACAGTCGAGGAGGAGGAGGATGTTTCGTTACTTCTGGCGAGGGAACAACAACTTTGCGACAGTAAAACCAACTTCGAAGTGACAATTTTATCCCTCTTGTCGTAGTTTGTGTCCGTGCTCCAAGTTAGACTCACTGCTATTGCGACCAAGTTATGGGAACGATTTGACTGGGTGTATTTCTTCTCTAAGTCAAGATAGGCTTGGAGGCTCCAAATCCCCAATCTTGACACATGTATCTTCCAACGAAGGGGGCAAGGAGGGGCGCAATTCCTCTCACGACCTCGGAATGACCGCGTTATCAGCCAATCATGGCATCTAATCGTAGCGATGGGAATTCAAAAACCGTCTTCTTTTTCATTGTCAACTAATAGACAAAATGTTTTCCAAGAAATAGTTTTACAATCCTATATTTGGCATATCTCTCAAGAATCTCGTAGATCGAGCCTCACAAGTGAAACACATAATATGAATGTAACACATTAAGCAACTAAAATGATGAACACAAAAAAGAAAAATGGGTAAAAGATAAATAGCAGGAAGTGTTAAGATTTAGATTCTTAAAATGTGCCTCGGCACCATGTTAATTTTTTTTCTCAAAAGCCTTATACTATGGAGAAACGGATCTGGTAATTATTATTGCAATATATTTATCAACATAAACACTCTCAAATTTTTATTTTCTTTCTTTTGATAAAACAATCCTACCCGTGCTTATAGCATCAAGACATGCACAACCTTGATTATGAGTAAATTTAGAATTATTTTCTAACTTCTCCTTGAGCTTACCAAAGACATTCACCCAGATTCAGACGATAAGAACAAGAAGAAAAATGGAAGAAATGAATTATTGCATAATGACCTCAATTCTTCAACCCTCAATTCCAATGCCGGGCCTAGGAGGAGGGCATGTAGCCAGCTCTGATCAAGGCGGCGATAGAGGAGTACTGGGGGCCGTTCGACCCTCAATTCTAATGCCGGACCTAGGAGGAGGGCATGTAGCCAACTCCGATGAAGGCAGCGGCAGAGGAGTATTAGGAGCCATCGGCAGATGGGTGGGAGAAGCGGGTCCAGTAGGAACCGGAGACGCATGGTCCTCCCTGCGTGATGGAAACCATAGGGCTGGCTGATCAGCGCGATGGCCCGATCGTCTGCCTCATGCGCCGTGGCCGCAGCCAGGCTAACATTGCCATTTGTCATCGATCATGCTATCGAAGAGCCGAGTGTGCAGGGGGAGTGTGAGAGCGAGGGAGAAGACGTGGATCTAAAGTAACATTTCGGGTACAGGTTTTTTAGGGGAATTTTTTCTCTGACAAATGCATATACATTGACCATCTCTCCTGTTTTGCCCTCAAAAGCATCATCCCTAAAAGCCTCACTCGATCATTATTTTGATGCCAAGAAACCGAGAAAAATCTTAATTTTAAATATCTAATCTCACTTAATTGGAATTTATGATTTAAAATAAAGCAATCAAAACTGTCATTGTTATATATGTATGTATACATAAACAAGCAACAACACCAAAAAAAAGTAAATATTATTTTCGACACATGATTGGTCTCATACTCTCTCTCTCTTCTAAAGTCAAGGTAAAACGAATTCCCATTTTCCAATGCTGCATCCATGCGAGATCCGTGCAATGGACATTAAAAGAATCCTCATTCGACGACTAAGGAAGGAAGGGAGGGGTATAGGCTTCTTACAGTCGAGAGGAGGAGGAGGAGAGTGTTTTGTTGCTTCTCGCGTTTGAACAACTTTGCGACAGTAAAGCCCAATTCGAAATGACGATCTTATCCGTCTCGTCGTAGTTTGTATGTACGCTCCAAAGTCAGACTCACTATTGCTATGACTGAGTTATGGGGACGATTTGGCTAGGTGTTTTTCGGCTAGGTGTTTTTCTTCTCCGATACCAAAAGGGAACTTTAAAGGGACAAACTGAGATATAACACCGATAAAATTAGCCTGAAAGTCGGTAGAAGATACAAGGCACAAAATTACAAAATGAAAAAAGAGGAACACAAAAAGTATGACCATCCGGGTATTCTCCATTTATACAAAATGTATAAGACCGAAGAAAACCACAAGCTATTGAGACACTATACCGCATGCAAACCATTTCCTCTCACTCAACTTCTCTTTAATTTCAGTTCTAGCAAGGCGTATCAAGAACACTGCCGCAAGCAAAATAGAAATAATAAGCGTAAAAAATACACTGTTCCATCCTCTAGTAGAAATATATCCTGCCAAAAGTGGACCAAGAGCTGCTCCCACAGAACCTGTACCATCTATAATTGCAGTGACAGTCGCTAATGCCCGGGAATTTCCTCTAACCGTGCTCTGTGTACCAAGATCAGCAGCAACAGCCGTCGTAATCAATGAGTACGGCCCATTAACAAGCATTCCAGAAACAAACATCAAGCTGACATTAGCCAACATAGATATGCTTCCATATGCCCGGTATAAAACAAGGGCGGGCATTGATAGGAACAAGAATCCAATTGAAGTAACAGCTCGAGCTTCAATTTTATCAGAAACAAATCCCGCCAGAATTCCACCCAGAACTCCTCCGATGTCAAATATTGTTGAAAGTATGCCCGCAGTTTTGTGTGACAAATGCACGCCAGCAACAGCTGAATTTCCATCAAATTTCACAATGAGCAACTATCAAGTCAAGTGCACCAATTAAAGCAGAAATTCACATCAGTACAACGCCTTAGCCATTCTTCAAAAACCATGAAAGTTTACAGGCCCAGGCCACGGTTTTTAAAGTACATGAACTCATACACACAAAATCACACTCTTACATGAAAAACAATCCAAAGGCAAAGTTCCAAAACACAGGTTTTGAAGCACAATCCCCACAAAGCCAGTCCAAAGAGGCCGTTCAGTGTAGCATGGGATGATGCATGTCCATATAAAACAATGCATGCACGTGATTGAATGACTCATGAACTAGGCATGGGGAATCAATGCAAAACTATGTAAATTGTCATTCTTAAAAAATCTTTAGAACTACCTGTGTGCCTTATATAGAAGGGCAACCAATACAGAAACGTATAAGCAACAAGCTTGGAGAAGAAGAGGCAGAATGCAAATGGTGCCACACCAGGCAATCTCCACGCCTCCAAGAAGCCTATTGCATCTGAAGACTCGACATCCTTCACTTTATTCGTGTGAAGCAAACCCGCCTCTTCAGATTCCAGTTTCTCTGAAGTTTCAATATCTGCCACTCCCACATTCATCTCAAACTCCTTACCTGGTGACTCAAATCCAAGATCCTCAGGTGCCACCACTAGAGATAGAAAAATCAAGACACCAATCAAAATAACCAAAATCCCAGGCAATACAAAAGACCAACCCCAACCATACTCCAACATCCCAGATGCCAACACCGATCCAATAATGTTACCTATAGATGTATGTGAATTCCATACGCCCATAATCAACCCTCTCTTAGCTTTTCCAAACCAGTTCCCCACAACTGCCACCACACAGGGCCATCCAATAGACTGAAACAATCCACAAGCAATCTGCACCCCCACAAAATACCCTAACAAATGCACATCAAGCCAATAGCCTAGACCAAAAACAATAGTCAACAAACCACTACCCATCATTCCAAACACAAGAAACAACCTCAAATCCATTCGATCGCCGATGTGACCTGCGAAGTACATGCCAACAGCATAAGATGCAAGGAACGCGAGATCAAGCTCGCCAAGCCGATGGGTGCCCTGAGGACCATCGAATGGTTCCCACCCGGAATCCGTCGCATTAGAATCTAACGAAACCTGGGTCAAACTAGATAGAGATTCGGTCAAATTGGATTGAACATTGGGCCCAAGCACGCTCTTGACGATGCTCGGGGGCTTCCTGGAGGCATGGAATGAGGCGTAGGCCAAGAACGTGAGGATCAAGACACAGATTTGGTGGAAAAGTAGGGTTCTGTGAGGGGGTTTAAGGGTTGGGAAAACAACTAAGATGGGTGCTAGGGTTCGGGAACTAGGCTTCATTTTCCACGGTCAATGGACGGATTCAAGCTCTACCCAAGATTCTTGATCCCCAAAAAACCGAGACTTTCCCATCAAGTCCGGGTCTTAAAGTCGCCGAATCAAGAACCCGGCATCAGGGTCCCGAGTTTTGCAGGGCGAATCGTTCGAAAGAAGGGGAACCCAAGAAAGTCGAGGAAAATGAAGAGCTCGGGAAGTAATCTCTGCGGGTCAAAGTTCGGAATTGATACCGTCGATCCGTCGAGCACGTACGAAGGAGATTAGGACCAGACGATCTAGAGCTGGCAAGAGCAATTCAGCATCGGATAATCGACAGGAGGAGGAATGGCAAAGCAACCCGAGTTTTGGCAGCAGGAGAGGGAGGACCAGGCTTCTGCAGTTTCTCCCCTCTCGCTTTCTGGTATTTCAGGTACAAGTTTCGAGTCCACGAAAAGTCGAGGAGTCCCTACCAAATACTCAAAAAGAGAGGGAGAGAAACAGGGAGAGGAGAATTCAGAGCTTCTTCAATTTGTCGATTGTTGGTTTCAGGATTTCTCTTTTACCAATCGAGCATTGGAATTTAAACATGGATGCAACTCCAATTTTCAATGTATTCAACAAAATCATTATTAAATTTCAAATTCCACCCATTTATTTATATACATTTATATCAAGATTTCGACGACTTCTCAATCTTATCGAGATTACTTCCGAGATGTCATCAATAATATTTAAAAATAATAATGATAATTATAAATTTGGTACCATTTCATTTTTCTCGAAGCCTCAACTTGGTTATTTTTTCTCATGTAAACTATTGGTCCATAATAAGATAATTTGATCAATTGAACTTGGGATTATCTTGTTATCTCTTTAAATAAAAGTACCATTTTACTTTATAACCAAGCATTCAAAATATAAAAGTTGTGAATATATTAAATATGCATAATTTATAAAGGTATGGATCACTTCAATTGAAACAAGAAAATTGTATAAAATTCAAATGATGAAATGAATTCACAGCAGAACGGAGAAAAAAAATGAAGAAGAAGAAAGGATTTGAGTGTCTTCGGCTTTTGGAGAATCATTTGATTCACTTACTCCTTTGGTACAATTAAGAATTTTCGACTTTTTGTTACTCAAACAATTGACATTGCAAAAGCAAATGGAAAAAAACTTCATGAGGATTTTACTTACGTACGATTTTTCCCCCGCACGATACCTACGTTGACTTTTGGGTGAGGGCATTTTGGACATCCACGGTCTGTTTTGTGATCCGAACAAGACCTCGCACATGAATGCTTGACTTGCAGCTGCACATACGTGCTAGTAGGTAGCTACGCCTATACATACGACCACATTGCCAACAAAGAAGACAAACTAAAATAGGCAAACATGCCTTATGATGCCTTTGCCTTTCCCTCTAAGTCATCAGACGAAAAGGAAAGGAGACCTAACTCCGAAATAAACCTCTGTCACTTATGATTGCATCGCAAGGTGACTACAGAAAGAATATACCGAAGCTTCTCATCACGAGACACTGAAAAAACGTACATAACCAAGAAGAATTCCGGCGGTCCACTCTCAACTTAAATCAATGAAAAAAAACTGATACAACAGTGCTAAGGCAGCTACATTGTGCCACAGATGTCTAAGCTATGTTAGAAGAGGATGGTACTGAGGAAAAAAGGAAAAAAAACCTTCCTTACGGTTGCCCTACAGAAGCAATTATACAGAAATCTTTTCTAGCAAAAGCTCAGCTAACACAAGTGCATCGTCACATAATTACATAGGCAAGTGCTAAGAGATTGCCAATGCGAAGCCCCAGGAGACTTTAGAGGCAAAATGCTCATATGGCCTCCATCTTTTGTGGCAGTGAGGAAATCCTTGAATCAAATCATCTGATATTGATGATCAGCTGCATGCTGAGCTAATTCCACCATCATTGCCTCGTCAAAGAATTTGTTGATACTGACATCCTCACTCATACCCTGTATTAAACAAGGCACAAGGTACTTCCGTTACTATTCGTCGAAACAGATGAGAAGCAAAGAGCAAAAGCTTGCAAACAATTGCTGTTGGTGTTTCCAGCATCATTCCATCACATTGCCAGAACATTAAATGCAAATAAAGGAACATGTGGCACTTCTGACTGATGGAGGACAAAGACTTTCATAGTGCAACTTGCAGATACAATGAAGGAGGGACGTTCCATTCTATTGGCACACGTATCTTGCTCAAATTATATTTTCCTTTCCCTTAATCCTACTGGCAATACCCTTTCTAACTGTTTCTTTGCCAGAATGCGGTCTAGAATCATGCAGAAGTGATCCCAAGACTCCATCCTAATCTGATAGAACCAAAAGACACAGTCCTCCTGAAAGCTTTATTGCCTCTTATAAAGAAATCAGTTCAGAACACAATCTTAACATGTGATTCTCTAAATCCTCTAGTGTGTCAAAGAAACTAGATTTGACAGACACAGTTTTTACCTTTCTACGCCTGGTCTTCACCATGAATTCTCGTGCAAGGTGCTGAATTGGGGCAGGTTCCAGAGGCCGCAAGACTATGCTCTTGTCAAGAGGATCACCAGGAACTATAGCCCAGTGGTCAAAGACCGATAGGCAAAATGCCTGTCCTTGAGTATGATATCTCAAGTCTGTCTCAAAACCAAATGACTCTATCACAGGTAAAAATGCCTGAAACCAACAAGAGAGTGCATTCAATTGGTATATAGGTACACACTAAAGCTAACCCTTCTTTAATTGACCATTCACGGATGTCCCCTTATTATATGGTAGTTATCTAGCCAGTATCATATGCAACAGTCCAGCAGATTATCTCTGAAATCTAACTCCCTGCAAAATTGTCACTCTCATCTATTGAATGCAACCATACTTCATTAGAACACAATCTTCCAATTTGTTAGCTAGCAATGGAGCATCAGCCTGTTACAAGTTGATAAAAATATTTCCAGCTTCTAGGTATCTTCTTAGCCAGTCGTGAGAGTTATCTTTGCAGATCATCTAACAAGTCATGAAAGCATACATGCAAATACAAAGCAAGCCAAGATCCATACCTTAACAGTGTAACTTGGGGTCCCTGGCTGGGGGACATCAGCTGTCACATGTCCACGCCTTCGAGATAACACCGTGTAGATTGCAGAGACACAGTCTATTGGTGTTTGTATCTGGAAACAAGTGACTGTAGTTAGGTATCACCCAACCTCTAATAATGTGGACAGACAATACACATGACAAAGATAAAGAATCAGGCATTAATTACCCTCCATTTGATAATCACAATTACCAATTGGAGATGTAACTTTGGACAATCCTGATAATCCTCGAATTTGATTAAGTTAAAAGCAAGAAATGAAAGAGTCCAACTTTACACTCAATACTTGAGGACCTTAATTCAATTCACTCCACAATCATGTGCACAAATATAGGAAGCTCCATGGCAAGGTGAAGGCCATAGTTCAACCACAGCAAAAGGCACAAGACAAAGCCCCTGTATCCCAACTCCGCCATCTGCCCTCATACTACCTTTGATTCTAATTCTCATCAAATGCATCATATAGCATCTAAGATCACCCTAAAAAGGGGGACAAATTATGCAAATCCTCCACTGTAATTTTGCTCAAGAATCATTGATTGTCCACAGAAAGCAATCATAACTAATTCTTACGGTCATATCAACTTCAAAATCAAATGAAATCACTTTGAACCAAAAAAGTTCTGCGATGCCAAAAGGCACTTTCATGCTAAAGTGACCAAAATAGCTAAGTTCTGCACTGAGGAGGCTTTCTTGTTCATCATGAACGGAAGAAGCTGATGAGGCAACAAAAATGGATGATATTTCCACATATATGTTATTGGATGCAAAACATAGCAGTCGGTCAGTCTTCTTGGAGAAATAAACCTAATGGCAAGTGCTAACCTCCACATAATATACTGGCTCCATGAGACGAGGAGTTGCCATGAGAAATGATGAATAAGCCACACGTCGAGCAGTAGGAATGATCTGCCCTGATCCGCGATGTAATGGTTCAGGTGCTATCCGCGCATCAACAATTTTGAACTTCACATTTCTGATGGGTTCATCACACAAAGGCCCTTCCCGAGCACCCCATTGAAATCTGTCCAGAATCACCATAAATGAGTATAGCAGACAACTCCAAATAGAGAAAAGCCCCCCCACCCACAGATACACTCACCCATGGAGGGGGAGGGGGGAGACGGACAGACAGAGATGGGCAGATAGAAGCACAATACCCCTGAACAATAGAATCTTTGACAGAATTCAGCAAGCTCTTATCCACTTCACTGGATAATGTGTCATCCAACAAAATATTGGGTCCCTGCAAGAAATGGCCATTATCACATTATCCGGCATCCATGTATCTGGAAACAATATATGAAGTGGAATATGTTCACTCATAATTCTTAAATTGGAAAATCGAGACATCGTCATGATTATGGATAAAATAATTAAACATTTGTCATCTAAACTTTCTCATGTTAACATGATCAGCTGCTAGTTCACCTGCTTATCAGGCCCAAATGCCCATATGGACCGTGCGGCAAGCAGATCCCAGTCATATTTTTTCTGAAAGAATTCCCCAAGTTCCTTCTTTTTCCAGTCAATGCTGACAACTCCATTTTCAATATCTTCAGCGAGTCCTTTTTCCAAAGGCTCTGCAACCTGAACCAGAAGGAAGCATCTAAACAATCCTGATCTAACTTATTTATATGAGTAGGAATGATCCAACAGCACTTGGAACAAAAGCAGAATCAAAAAGCAAAGTCACCATTGTTATCTTATTCTTTTTGTTAGGTGTCTCAGCAAAGCATCTCATGGATGAAGACTCAACCACTGTTTCAGAGAATGAAACAACAGGGTCGGCCACCTGCACCAATAAGAACATGAAAATAAGTGTGCATCCAAAGAAAAAGCAAAAGAGGGACAAGATGAAATATCGTTCAACTGAAGCTGAAACATAGAGAAGCTTCAAAGAAATGGCACCTTGACTTCCACCTCCGAGTAAAGCTCTCTCAGATCCTTCATAATTGAATCCAGATACAATTCTCCAGTACCTAAAATAGTGTGCTCCCCAGACTCCTCAACTTTTGTGATGGCCAGAGGATAGCTCTTGCTTATCTTCCTGAGACCCTCCACCATTTTTGGAAGCTCACTAGGATTTAGAGGCTCTGTAGCTGTTTTAACAACAGGAAGTGTATTGAACTGAAGAGGCCGGAATATGTAGACATCCTCATCGTAGTCAACGTTACAAAGGGTGGCAGTTTTCATGATTGAAGCATCAACTCCTTCAATTAAGACCCATGAACCAGGAGGGGCCTTGGCTATGGGTATCCGATATCGAGCTTGATAGATCCACAATTTTGTTACTTCTTTCACTGTCATATCCTCTTCATCATCCGGGGAATAGCCTTCTCCAAGAACACGTAAGGTCTGACCTGTCTGAATCTCACCACTATAGACTCTACCGAATGCATCAAACACGCTGCAATCAGACTTTGGATATAACTTAGTGACATTTACCATTAGCGGGCCAGAGGGATCACATTTTTCCATAGCCTTGTAGATCATTGAATCTTCAGGCCCAGTGTAAATATGTTCAACCTTCTTGCTGGCGGCATCTTTGGCTGATGGAATATGTTTAACCAGCATATCTGTAAAACCTGACGCTGAACCAAAAACTGAACTGCAAGCTAGCCGAAGCAAAGGTCTCACATTCGACTTGTAAGCGGCATTGCTGAGAGTGACCCCTAGTTCTGCAAGAGTTGCCTCCACACTTTTCTTATGCTCCCCAATTACTTGACTGTATATCTTATACAGGGGCTCAAGCACAAATTGGACAAACGACCTCTCCCCTCCACTAACTGGAGCTTTTTTCCTAAACACCCTGGCATCTGGATGATAGTAGTAATCTCCCCAAAGACGGGAAGCAAACTTATCGGCATCAAAAGGGATACCATGGAGTTTGACATATAGTTTAGCAAATGACTGCAAAGTGAAGGACCATCCTGCTGTAGCACTTGCAAAACAAACATTTCCAGCCACCGGATCTATTACCTGGACACCTCCAGCAATTGAAGAGGCTGCAGAAATGTGGTTGTTAATTATTTCAATGGTATGCCTCAGCTTGTGATAAGCATCCTTTGGTGGCAACTTAAGCTCTGTTATCAGTCTGTCAACCTGAAACAAAAATGTTCCATGAATAATAGCACTGGTCAAATCATCACAAGATACCTTTTAGCTACAATACACTTACTTTGTTAATCACAACAACTATGGGAAGGCGCTCTTGGATAGCGTGCCGGATGGCCCGTTCTGTATTTACCTGTCAATGAGAAAATGTCAAACCTGTTTGTCAGATATTTTCTTGGGGTTTTTTTTTTTTTTTTTTTTTTTTTTTTTTTTTTTTTTTTTTATGGGGGGAGATCTTGATTATATCATACAGACATGACTAGATAACCGACATGGTAAGATCTAACAAACTTCACCAATACCCATCAATGTAAATTCGCATCACTTTAATGCAATGGTCATTTAGGACAAAATGATATCCACTAAACCTATCATCCAAGAAAACCAGGAACCTGGGCACAATAACCATCAATAAGAACCCCCTAGGAGAACTCCAAAACCTATTTCATGCAAAACTTTGGTAAGAAGCAATGCTCACTATGATTCCATATACAAGATACATGCTTGATTCCAGTCTAGAGAGGCTGCAACAAAAAGAAAGGACAGAGTTTTTACCAAAACCCCTTCAGCAGCATCCACAATCAGCACAGCTCCATCGGCGAGCCTAAGAGCAGCCGTCATTTCATCAGAGAAATTGACATGCCCAGGCGTGTCCATGATGTTACAGAGGTACGATTTCGAATTACTATCCTCCAGCACGAGGGACATCGGAATGGCCTTAATCGAGATCCTCCTCTCCTGCTCATCAATCCTCGTATCCGTATACCTCATGTGCTTTTCATTGTTGACATCAAATGTGGAGTTGTGGTGCGTCTGCTCGACCAGCATGTCCATGAACACCGTCTTCCCGTGATGCAAGTGCCCCACAAGCGCGACGTTCCGGACCAAAGCCGGGTTCGACATGAGGCCGATGAGGAACTGCGTCGACACGTAAGTGGAAGAATCCTTCACGCCGACCTCGAACTTGATGTTCCGGACGGGCTTGATTATCGGCTGCTCGAGGGGCTGCTCGTCCTCGTCCATGACCAGCGTCTCGACATCCTCGCCGTAGACTTCCTCGGCGGTGGGGTAATACTTCTTGTCCTCGGCGAGGACGACCTGATTCTCCATGTCGACGTCGGTGGAGGCGGTGATCCACCCGTTCGCGCCGGCGCCGGCGTCCTCGCCATTGGATTCGGGGGGCTCCTCGCTGCGCTTGTCCGGCAGGTCCTCATCTTCTTCCTCCTCGCCCCCGGACTCTAGGTCGGATTCGATTTCGGGTCCGATGTAGTTCCCGAACTCGTCGTACAAGCTATCGTCCATTGCTCACCTCGGTTCCGACGGCAAGTCGGCGAGCTAGGACCGGCGGCGGAGGTCGGCGGCGGCGGAGGAGGCGGCGAGGTGCAGGAGAACGAGACCGGCGGAGAGAGAGAGAGAGAGAGAGAGAGAGATGGAAGAGCGAAGAGGCAGTGAAGTGAGGGTACAAAACGAGGAAAGGGTTTTAGGTATTTCCTTAATATTGGGAAATCGTAGGGATTCTTTTGTAAGGAAATGTTCTTTTACTAAGTATTAATTTGCACCAAAAAAATATTATTGACTTAAATTATTATATTTAAATAAAAAATTAGAAATTGACTGGATTTGATAAATGAAAAAGAAGGAGGGGCTAAATACATACTAAGACCTATCGATAATTGTCATTTTTCCATGCTCAATAAAAGATTATTGATATTTGGCTATCAATGTTAATTATCATCTAACAACCTTGTGATTATATTTTCAAAACTTTGGATTATCTACACTTAGAAATTAATACTTTTTCAATACTTACACCAGTCTATATGTAATGATTTTCCTTTCTGTCTTTTTGAATGTCGCCGAAGTAAAACTTGACTTCTAAAATAGGCTTACTTGCTCAACTATTCACACCAAAAGCTTTCAATTGCATCACTTCTTTGACCTAATTATAGATTTCTTGCAACTATAATTGATAGGCATGATAGAAAATTAGGAGGTATACTCCTTGATCAAGACGATCAGGTCATAATACCATCGATTTTTTTGGGCGATTGTGATAAACCTTTTTGCCCATTCAAGCTTCTACTGGTCCGAAAAATTCCCTGTGCTACATCAATTTCATTTTATTCTGCATTGATAAAATTTGGTAATTCAAGGCCTTGTTACATGAGAAAAAGGAGAAATTGGTACACCCATGCTAACGACAAGGTGACAAGAGAATGGTCCGGGAGAAGGACTCACTCAATCCACCAAATTTTTTTACGAATTTACCCCCAAATGTCTTGAAAATATCACATGACACCCAATTTCCAGTTTTTTTTCGAAATTCAGAACCTTACTCCTTTCTTCAATCAGGCTCAGTTTTTCTCTCTCCTCCAGCTCGCGCGGTGGTCTTCAAGCTCACCGGCGGCAGCCCGAAGCTCGACTCCCGGCGTCTCGCCGCCAGGCAAGAGGTCCCTCTCTCTCTCTCTCTCTCTCTCTCTCTCTCTCTCTCTCCCCGTTCCACGCGGCTCCGGCGATCTGCTCTCGACTCCGGCGGAAAGCGCCGGCTCTGTGTTCGCCTCTCTAGCGTTGGGGTTTCGATCTTCTGTCGAAATTTGTCCGGCGATTGAGGCACATCTCGTGCATTCGCGAGCTGTGCGGCTCCTGTATCCCTGGAGCTTCGCTGTAGATATCTGCTCTTTCGTTATCATTTGATCCGCTGATTTCGTCTAGTTCAGTATAGCGAGAAGGAAGACGCTTGGTTTTGTGATGCAGCGGCGAGGAGCCGCGGGGCAATGTCGTTTGCCGTCCTTAATTGGGACTCGGAGTGGATGTAGGCGGAGACGTCGGTCGATGAAGGGTTTGGCTTTCCTGGGCAATGAAAATTCATGCCTTTGTAGTTTGGGATAGAGGAAAGGTTTGATCTTCGCTTGTATCGACAGGAATTTTAGTTTGGGATGCGCACTATGAAGTTTAAGTCAGAGTTACTTTAGAGGAAGTCCTTTTTCGCCAATTTTTCCCTATATGCATTTTGTAGTTGCGGCCCTCATACCAGACGCTAATCCTGAAGTGTTCTCCGTGGGAGCTGCTATGTGTAGATGCAAGCTTGTGATAATGCCGTTAGCTGATTAGCTGCTCTATTTTCAATCAGCCTTTTTTACCTAAAGCTGATGAAGTTTATCGGAACAGTTGGTTTTCATTCTCTTGGGCAGCAGAGTTTCTAAAACATTATGATGATTTCTCTTTGTCGTGGGAAATAAGTTGTTTGTCATTGGAGAATGAAGTGCAGGCTGGAAGGTTCTCGTTTTTGTGCAGAAAAAAGAAACTTCTGTGCATGGTCCTTCTATCTTTGTTATGTAAAGTCTGGAGGGATAAATGCAAAGGCATGGAATGGGGGTAAAATATCTGTTGGTAAATGGAATTGCTGGTTATTCACTGGAAAATTCATGTTTCTAGCACAAGACCTCATGCAGATATCTTCATGAAAGAGGGAATTTATGTGGATGAAATGCTAGAGATAATGAAATCTTTGTTTGTAAATGAATTTTGTATTTGGACTGGCACCTCCTTGTTGCTATGTCGGTCAAATTGTTTTTACAAACAAAAAAGAAAAAGGAGGCCCTTTATTGTTTTGTATTTCGCATGATGTTTAAGACCTTTCTGAGGTTTTGTTATATTTGAGTGCTCCAGTTCTGATGGCTTCTTGTATGCATTTTTTCAGTTGCCATCCTTTAGGAATATTTGCAAATGGCAAGTTGTCTTCATGATAGTCTGCTGGAAATTTTCTTATGATTGGGATGAAGTGCTGCCGCTTAATGTACAATGGATACAAGAGATGGTGTGCAAAGTGGTGCAGGGGAGAATATGGTCAGTGGCACAGATGAAGTGCAGAATAGAGGTAGCGACTTTACTCCCTCTGAAACAGCTCTTACAGGGTTTGAAGGTGATATTGATTTTGAGCCACGCAATGGTATAGAGTTTGACTCGCATGAAGCAGCTTATTCATTTTACCAGGAGTATGCCAAGTCTATGGGATTTACCACCTCTATAAAGAACAGTCGACGTTCAAAGAAGTCGAAAGAATTTATAGATGCCAAATTTGCATGTTCTAGATATGGGGTCACACCAGAGTCGGAAAGTGGTAGTAGTCGACGGCCCAGCGTGAAAAAGACTGACTGCAAGGCCAGCATGCATGTAAAGAGAAGGACAGATGGGAAGTGGATTATACATGAATTTGTCAAAGATCATAACCATGAACTTTTACCAGCACTGGCTTATCATTTTCGAATTCATCGAAACATAAAATTGGCTGAGAAAAATAACATCGACATCTTACATGCTGTTAGTGAACGAACGAGAAAGATGTATGTTGAGATGTCTAGGCAGTCTGCTGGGCATCCGCATGCTTGTGCTCTTCATGACAAAAATGACCATCAACCTGATAAAGGGCGAAGCTTGACATTAGATGAAGGGGATGGTCAAATCATACTTGAGTACTTTAAACACATTCAAAAAGAGAATCCAAGCTTTTTCTATGCAATCGATTTGAATGAGGAACAGCGTCTGAGAAACTTGTTGTGGGTCGATGCTAAAAGTCGGAATGATTATGCCAGCTTCAATGATGTTGTATCTCTCGATACGTCTTATGTCAAAAGCAATGATAAGTTTCCATTTGTGCCATTTGTTGGGGTAAACCATCATTCTCAGACTATGCTGCTTGGGTGTGCATTGATTGCAGATAAAACTAGATCAACGTTTGTTTGGCTACTGAAGACATGGCTTCGGGCAATGGGCGGAAACTCTCCTTCTGTGATACTTTCTTATCAAGACAAATGCCTCAAGGAAGCCATTGAAGAAGTCTTACCACAAACCCGTCATTGCTACCTTCTTTGGCATATATTGGAAAAGGTCCATGAAAATCTTTCTCATGTGATACACAATCATGAGAATTTTCTGTCAAAATTCAACAAATGTATCTTTAAATCGTGGACGGACGAACAGTTTGATATGAGATGGTGGAAAATGGTGACAAGATTTGAACTGCAAGAAGACGAATGGGTTCAGATGCTCTATATGGAACGGAAGAAGTGGGTTCCTGCTTTGTTGGGGGAGAGTTTTCTTGCTGGAATGTCTACAGCTCAACGTGTGGATAGCATGAACTCCTTCTTTGACAGATATATTCACAAGAAAATAACTGTTAAGGAATTTCTGAGACAGTATGGTGTTATTCTCCACAATAGGTATGAAGAGGAGGCGATAGCTGATTTTGATACATGGCACAAGCAGCCTGCTCTCAAATCACCTTCACCATGGGAAAAGCAACTATCGACAGTCTATACTCATGCAATTTTTAGGAAATTTCAAATTGAAGTTTTAGGTGTAGTTGCATGCCATCCCAGAAAGGAGAGTGAAGATGGAGGGACTGTAATTTACAGGGTTGAGGATTTTGAGAAAAAGGAATACTTCATGGTAACGTGGAATGGAGTGGAGTCAGAGGTCTCTTGCTTCTGTCATCTGTTCGAGTATCACGGATTTCTTTGTAGACATGCAATGGTTGTTCTTCAGATCAGTGGTTTTCCCAGCATCCCATCTCGATATATCATGAAGAGGTGGACAAAAGATGCAAAGAGTAGGCACTCACCAGATGAAGGAACCAAAAAGATGCAGACAAGGGTGCAACGTTATAATTACTTGTGCCGACGAGCTATTGAATTGAGTGAAGAGGGATCAATATCTGAAGAGGCTTATGCCATTGCTTTTCGTGCACTTGTGGAGGCTCTGAAGAATTGTGTAGATGTGAACAATTCTAATAACAGCATGGCAGAGTGCAGCACTAGCATTTGTGGTCTTCGCGAAACGGAGTCAGACAATCAGGGAGTCACCGTTAATAAAACGAGTAAAAAGAGAAACACAAATAAGAAGAGAAAGGTAATAGCCTGGCGGCTGTTGGGCAGTGCTTGACATCAGGATTCCACTGATTATTACTGATGAAAACCCCTCACTCTTTCAGGTGCAAGAAGAGTCAGATGTTCTACTTGCTGAGGCGCCAGACAGCTTGCATGAAATGGTTTGTCTTTGGCCTTTTCAATTTCTTGGAGAAAGTCACATAGAACTTCTGCCATAGTTTCAAATACATTTTACCTTTTCCTGCATGTACCACTATAGAGATCATAATTCAATCGTCTCCTAATTGCAGGAAAACTTAAACACAGATGGGATCACTCTAAACGGGTATTATGGCGCCCAACAGAATGTGCAGGGACTGGTAACATGGGATACCTTTTATGCATTTGAAGAAAGTTAAGACTGATTTATTTTGGCAGATTTAGTGATTCTTCGGAGGTGTGATTTTCAGGTACAATTAAACTTAATGGAGCCACCACATGATGCATATTATGTTAGTCAACCAAGCATTCAGGGGCTGGTAAGTTGTGCTGATTTGGCACCCATCCCTTTATTTTTCTTTCATGCAGAACCAAAATTATCTTTGGGATAGGCAGACTACGTTCTTATTGTTTTCAGTTGCCGTACCTGTAGGGGCAGCTGAGCTCGCTGGCACCCAGCCATGACGGATTTTTCGGGACCCAACCGGCCATGCACGTGCTGGTATGATATTGTTACTGGAGTTACATTGCAAAGATATATGGTCATCAAGAAATATAAAATTTTAGAGTTGTGGAATTTCCTTTGATCGGGCTTTAATTTATACAGGGACAAGTTGATTTCCGAACTCCGTCGACTTTTAATCGCAGTTCGCCGGTAGAGGATGTTTACTTCGTAAAATACATTGTAAAGACTACTTTAAATTGTTTTCTCATTTGTTGATGTTCTGTTCACCTGAACTGCAGGATCAATCGCACTTGAGACCTACACAAGTGCATGGCAATTCTTCAAGGCATCCTTGATACGAATATTTGTTTCATATATCTGGTACCGTATTTTCTGTGGGAACTATCCAAGTGGTCCAGCAATTTCTGGCATTGTATTTCCAATGGGGGTGTGATCAAGAATCATCAGTGAAAGTAAATATACACAAGCAGAAATAGAAGCATTAGGAAGAACCATAGCGCTGACAAATCTTTTAGGGATTTTTCAGATCGGATATCCAACTGGAACAAGATAGTAACACCGTCAATATCTAAGTGCTGCATTTGGGATCCATGCGGCAGAATAGTCCTACAGTAAACTGTTACACCTTAACTTAGGTTTAGATGGATATTCATACTTACAAAACCTGTTGATGGTGCTGAAGATATTACTGTCCTGGATAAGCGCTCAAGACTGTTTGGGGGAGCTCATGGTTTAACAGATTACTTTGTGCACGGTCTTGCAGTTCTGTGCTTGAAATGGGTTCATAACCAAGAGATTGATGGACTTTACGATGGTTCCAAGGTACAAGATCTTGTTACATTTTTCCGTGTTACTTTTTCTAGGGGAGGAGATGACATGATCGTCGAAAGGGTTTGTTGAATCCAATATCCAGAAAGGTGGAAGCTATATTGTACATGACTGACCGTGGAAATAGTTCAAGAAAATTTCATGTTGCATTTGTTGCGCCTCTCTCGTTAATTTTTGGCAGTGTTGCTTTCAATCTCAAGTTAGAGGCAAATACTTAATTTCATCTGATGGAGAAGAAAATGCTTGTCCCATCTGTACAGCTTCGCCAACACACTCTCCTCACTGTCAGTGAATATCAATTTCTTTCCATGCTATCATTTTCTTACTCTTTCTTTGCCGTTACCTCGGTGTCTTTCATTATGCTGTTTGCAGATGTGTTAAGTTGGCAGATAAAATCTAAACATAAAAATCCAGACAAGGCTCTTCGCTAAACTAAACTCTCCTGTTCTTCCTTCTTCCAGTTGGTTTACAGTTCCTCTGCCGTTCCGTGTGCAGAATCATTTTACTTATTTAATGTCGACCGTCTTATAATATTGGACTAATTGGTGTCTGATTCCGACACATCCCGATGGTAATCGAGGGCTTAAAAATAATCACCGTCACCAGGACATGAACGTGCAATCGAGCTTCCTGAAGCGCAGTTAAGCGTTGTGTCTCGATCAGCTCAATAACCCGTTCATTATAATCGAAAGGGCTACCGAAATGATCAGAATTTGGAAAAACTAAAGCGTGTCTTTTTCTTCTCCCTTCCCAGTTGAGTAAGCACGAAGATTGTCATCACAGGTACGTCTTTCGAAATCAAGAAGCGGCAAAGATGGAACACAGGACTTATTGGGGAGTTCCTCATTATTTATTCGGAGTGCACACAGAAGCAATAGCCCAAGTGAGATTCGGCCTAGTCGGCACGACTAAGCGGACTCGCAGGACATAGAGTTGAGCATAAATTAGAGTACAAGCTCCCAGCCCATATAAGTCTAAGGGTGGTGGTCTTGGTGAGGCAGAGGCGGCCCCAGAAGGTGATGGGGTGGCCGGTGCGGCAACGGGCCCGGCGGCGAACCCGACAGCGGCGGTGGCAGCACATGCAGGGCCCCAATCCGTGGTGAAGAGGCCCTAGAGGCGGCACATGCGGGGGTAGCGAACTAGGAGGACCAGGATGGGGGCGATGAGGGTCGTGTGATCTCCCTCTTGTGGTTGGTTTTTGTATTCTAGGTGTGGCTAGGCAGTAGACAAGTGTAGAGAATTTTTAGGACACGTTTTGGTAACGCTTATATTCTTAGGAATAATTTTTATTAGAAATGATTTTTTTTTTTATTTTTTTGTTCTCGAAAACAATTTCTAAGTATTTTAAACCATTTAGTAACTATCCTAAATTTCAATTAATATAATAAAATTGCATTGGACACACTGCCCTCAAAATTTATACTTCAAATCATTTTCTTTTAATTTTTAAATAATTTTTTCTTTTTTTTTTTTTTTTCTTTCTCCTCTTCTTCTTCTTCAAGGCTATTGATCGCCGATCTAGAGATGATCGGCGACCAGCCAAATGAGGGTCGGCGGGTGATGCCAATCTCGCGGTGGCCTAGCGAGGTCAAGCCCCGCCGGCGACTAGGTGAGCTCGGCCTCATTAAATCTAGACTAGATCGAGCCTCGCCCTACCATGGTGGGCTCACCGAGCCTCAAGGGAGGCTCGAGGCCCACCTCGGGTGGTTGGGTGAGCCTTCGGTGAGCTCGTCGGACCTCGCCCTAACTTGGCAAGGATCCGATGAGCTCGCCTCGCCCAACCAATCACTAGTGATCGACGTCGGTGGGTAGCAAATGACAATGGCGGCAACAATTGAAGAAGATCAAGAAAAAAAGAGAGAGAGAGAAAATAGGTTAGTTGATTCTAGAATTGTTCTTGAAAATAAATAATCAACTTTTTGTTACATTTCGATTATGTTCCAAATCTACTATTGAAACAAAAAAATAAAAATTTATTCTAAAAAATAAAAATTTTAACGAATGAATTTTTATTCTAAATCTATTTCTGGAAATAAAAGAGGAGAAATTATTACTATCAAGTTGCCAAACAGAACTTTAGTGTGGAGACAAACAAGAACGGGACATCAATTATTGGTAGAGATACTTTCTCTTGTCCCAAAAAAATGCTTCGATGCTAAGATATGGAAATTAAAAGTACATAAAAATATATAGGGAAAAAACCACGAAAAATCCCAAATTTTGCTTTGAGTGACACATTTACCCCAAACTTTTTTTGCGCCGTGAAAAATCCCAAACTTTCCAAGCGCGACACATTTTACCCCAAACTTTTTTTTTGCGACACAAAAACACCTAAACTTTCCAGTGTGACACATCTACTCCCAAAATTGAAGGGCATTTTGGTCTTTTCATTTTTAAAAATTTTTTTCTTTTTTTTTTTTCTTCCCTCCGCCGGCTCCATGGCGGAGCGGCGAAGGCCGCGCCGGCGAGGGCCGCCGACGCTAGATCCGCGAGGGAGGCCGTCGCGGGCGTCGGGCGGGGCGACCCTCGCCGGAGCCGGCTTCCTCCGCCATGGCCGACGGAGGGAAGAAGAAAAAAAAAAAAAAAAAAGAATTTTTTTTTAAATGAAAAGACCAAAATGCCCTTCAATTTTAAAAGTAGATGGCCACACTTTGAAAAGTTTTTGTGATTTTCATAAGTTTAAAAAGTAAATGTCCGTTGAAAAGTTTGCATTTTTTATTCACCTGCGAAAAAAGCTTCTGAAAATATGCTTCGATGCTAAGATATGGAAATTAAAAGTTTTAAAAATATATATAAAGGCTGGACCGTGCAATAATTCATCGATCAGCTGGAAATCTCTTTTGCCATCAGAGATATATTTTCAAATTGATTTTTTTCCCCTCCCTTTCATGTTCTGTTTATGTGGCTCTGCTTGTCCCTAGGGATAAGACAGGAAAGCTCAATGGAAGTGCATCCCAAGTCGTCGTTTGAGCACGTTGCATATGTCCTCGTCATGTCGCATCCCTTCTCACCGTCCTTTCATCAACCGGCCGACCCCTTTGTTGAGCAGTTCGGTGGATTTCATTTCGCCCGTCAAAAGTTCGAATCTTACAAAGTCTAAAAAATTTAATTTTAAGCCGACCGTGTTGGACGGGGATTTGGGTGAGTGATTTTGGCTCTTCTCGAGAAGACCTCTTCAGAGGTAAGTCTGCAGCTCCGATGCAAATTATTTCGGTCGGCACGATATAACGTGGAGGCTCACAAATCAAACATTCTCCGTGTAATCCCAACAAGGAAAATGTCGACCATTTGTCACCATTATCTTGAATTTTTTTGGTGTCACCTTCTCGTTTATATTTTCAAACCCTTCAAAAATTAGTGGTCCATCCTTTCTCCTCTCCTCTTTATCCTCTAATCGATTTTTTTTTTCAATTTCTATTTAATAGACACTTTTTATTTTCGCAATATGTTAAATATCTACAGCTCTTTCAGCATCTAAATAAGTGCTGCTAGCTTCTTCTTCTTCTTCTTTTCTCTTTTCCATTTCTTGCATTTCTTTCGCTTTAATTTTTCTTTCAATTTTTCCTTTAGTCGTCACCAAAAGAAAGATGACATGTACAAGATTCTTATAGCATCCGACTAGTCTTCAGTGGTAGAAGTGATCGTCCCTATCTCAAAAACATCAAGAATGTTAGAACTACATAAGAGGACCTGAGCAGGTCCTTAAAAGGCTCTGACAGCCCGGAAAAATAGGTCCCAAGAAACGGAGGGATAACCTCCCTAGGGTGGGAGTCCCTGTCGGACCTTGGGTATAGCTTGGGGGAGGGCTGGAAAAATGTGCTCCCCCCACTGCTGGACCGGCCACAGTCCCTACCTTGGAAGACCAAGGAAAGGGTACGGCCAGCACACCAGAACCCCGCGATGCCGGTATCCTAGTCGAACTAGGCAGGTATAAGGTAGTGATGGTGCCAGTGGAAACATATGTTAGAACTACATAAGCAAGTGTCAAAATACCACACTTCTGCACATTCTTTTTTCTCGCAAATCAAGTATGAAAATACACAACTTAGATTATAATCAAAATTCGCAAATATTGCTGTAAGGGAGCTTATGCTTGTGTTCCTATAAGGAATACATATGTTTTTGATGTCGTTTAAATCAATATGATCAAAGGTTTGTAAAGTGAAAGATAGCGAGAACCTCCGACTAATGCATACAAATGAATCCTCAAAAGGGATACTTGAATGCTAACCATTTCTAGACGGGTCTTAACATAAACATTAACGAATCTTACCATTTTCTTGAGGGAAAAATACCCAAACAAGTTATGGATGTGAGGATGCACATCGATCCATGGTTACCAATACCCTTTGTAGAAAATCTTCAGTACTGCCATTCAGCCATTTTTTGCAGCTAATGTTTCATAGGGTTTTGCTCATTTAGAAGGTTCTTGCAGGCATTAATGCATTGAAAAACTGATTTCCTGGCTCCCCTCTTACTTGGTACCCTTGCAAATCAAAGGTATCGAGCGAGCTGCTGCTATAAATGCAAGGTATCTTTTGTTTCATTTATTGTTGAACAATTGCAAACACCTTTTTATTATGGATTACTTCCAGAAATACAATGTGTAATCTTCACATTCAATGTATATTATTGAATAATCTCATTTTTCAATTATTCGACCATTTCATTTTACCAAATTGAATGTTAGCCAGATTAGTCAACATTTATACGTTTCAATGCAACAAGAAAATGTTATTTATAATAAGTTGTTTTGTTGGTTAGTTAATTTGTCACTTTTTTTTTCCTTGAAATAGGTTATATTGGTATTAGTCTAGATATAGTAGAACAATTCTATTTGATCAAATAAGTACCTTGTGTAAGAATTGAAAAATTCTATGGCTCAAACTTTTAGTAATCTCTTATATATTATCTATGTTTACTATAGGCAACCGTCTTTGGACTTTCCCCGAAGCTGGTATGACTGGTAGTTGAGCTTTCTTCACCAATTTTGATTGCATCTTTCTGCACACATTCGTAGTGCTAAACAACAACTGATGCGATTATCTCTCAGAAGTTTTGAGAGAAACCATTTTTAGATTCTAAGGACTCTGTTTAGTTTAGCCTGAGGGGATCTTTTAGATAGGTGATCAATCTCCGTCGTTCTTGATCATGGTATCCTTTAGGGTTTTTCGTCTTGCTTCCTCCAAAGGGTTTCGTCTCCAACAAAAGATGTGTGTATCTTCCGCATTGTCGTTGCCGGGAGGCTTTTCCGTTGATGTTACTTGATCTTGTTAATTTTTTTCGATTTGCATTATATATTTCTAACCAAAAATTTTGATTGTATGCCCATTTCTAGCCCCAATGCGGGGGGATACGTGTTATCCCCGCAAGGTAAATACTAACATTTGGTTTTCCATTCTTACTTACCGAGTGGGCAACCGTTTATTCTGAAAATGTAAGTTCTTATGGAACCGCGTCAAATGTATCTTGAATTTTAAGACTCGTGACGCATAGAGAAGTAGGTAGTCATGAATAGGCGATCGGCAAGCAAAGAATAAATAAAGGTCGAGACTTTTTGCCATGCGTAATGAATGGCGGAAGAAATATTACAAAGAATTTCAACAAAAGCATGGTGTCCCTGGTGCGAGCCAGACACAACAGTACTCCCCTATAATTTTGACGTTCGATGAGATTTGATAAGAGCCAAAAGCACGACGAGATAGAAAGCCCGCAAAACGGGTGATGGGCGTGCCAAGAATCGGAACAATTTTCGAGACATCAATTTAATTATTTATATGGACCAATTCCCTAGAAAATTTTAAATTTCAAGTCCATCCTCAATTTTACTTCGAACTCTTTTTTTTTTTTTTTTTTTTTTTAATCTCAGAAAAAAACCCTTAAACTTTAGGTACAATACCCAATCTACCCTAAATTTTGTGTCTAAAAAAATCACCAACTTTTAATCTATTCTCAAATCTAACTTATGGTCCGGTCTCAACTTGAAGTGGCATTTTCACATCAATATTAAGTATACATCGGCACTACGATATGAAAAATTATTTTTAAAATAAAACTATTTCAGGATATAAAAATCAGAGGCTACTAATAGCGACTTTTGGGTATAGGGCTAATAGGGATAGATTTAGGACTAAAGTAAAACTCGATGATTTTCTTTTCGACAAAAAAAAATCGGGTAGATCTAAGATTGGATCTAAAGTTTGGAATTTAGAGTCTTTTCTTTAAGGGAAAATTGAGACCGTACCTAAAGTTTGAGATATTTTTTGAGACAAAAAAAAGTTTGAGGTGCATTTGGTACTAGATCTAAAGTTTGAGGGTTTTTTGATATAAAAAGTTCGAATTGGGATCAGGCCTAAAGTTTGGGGATTTTTAAGAAATTAGCTCTTATATATATATTCTATTTTTTTATTTGTATTCAACGGTAATTATTTTTCATAATTCTTGTCTTTAGGTCGACGGAAAGAAATGAAAATCTAAGTAGCACTAACACTTGACACTCGACATAACATAATACGATACGTCGATACATTATTTCTAAAAAATAGAGAATTGTGACACGTTAAGACACGTTATATTTAATATACATAATAAATTATCATTTTATGATTATTTCAATGAAATTAATTTGAATCAAATTCATAAATAAATAAATAATTTAAAAAGTCTAGATTGAATTTACACTAATAATATTAATTCACTATTTATTGATATAATTTATTATTTCAATTTGACAAATTCAACTATATTTCAATAATTCATAAAATTTAGAGAAAAACAAGCGATTCCATATTTTGGACTCGCATGTTAAATATATTGAAATAGGAGAAAAAAATTTAAGTTGTGTGTTGTGTATCACGGTAAGTAAAAGTCAAAAAAGAAGAGATGACTAATTATTCTTTTTCCATTTATCCTTTTTATCATTATGTTTTATTTTTCACATACATTTCGATTTTTTATTTACTGATTTTTAAAATTAATCGAGTGTCGGAGAATATTAAATACGTGTCGAAATTTTCTGACATCATACGGAATGCCGCGTGTCCGTGCTTCGTCATTGAAAACCGAGTCTCCCCATTACGCGCATTTGTTTATTGACAAAGTCATTTCCCAAGTCAACACGGTCCTCTCTCCTTCTCTCTCCCTCTCTCTCTCTCTCTCTCTCTCTTTGCAAGGCGAAAAATGGGTGCGAGCAGCAGTCGGGCGAGGCCCGCCCCATCGCCTCCGCCTCCGCCGGCGGCGGCGGCCGCCAACCGCCGCGCGAGGCGGAGCAAGTTCTCCTCTCGTCTGCGGCTGCTCCCGTCCCGCGCTCCCGCGGGGTAAATCGCGATCGGCCTCCGTCCGACGCCCTTCCCCTTTCTTTTTCCTGTTTGCCGGTGCTGCTCGCCGCCGCCGCCGCCTGGTTTTCCGTCGTCTTTCTTCTCCGCGACGATCGATTCCCGTCTTTCGGTTCCGGATCGCGCCGATTCCGGGATCGCTAGGGTTGAGGAGATCGTCGACGAATGGTTGGGGTTTGATTTACGCGGTTTCCTTTTGCTTTTACGAGAAATTAGGTTAACCGCGTTCGGTTTCCCTCTGTCGATTTTGGGATGAATAGTACCGTGTTAGTTGCGTGGCCTTGCGAGTAAAGATTGAGGTGTAGATGCAGATTTGAGCATGGAGATTAGCCTAAAGGAGCCTTTTTGCGTCTCTTGTGGAAAGGGAAAGAGGAAGCTGATGTTCCATATGCATGGGTTCGAGCTTTGCTAAGCTCGTCGTTGAGTCTGCTTTTTTATAGTGAGCATGCCGGAATTGTTTGTTGGCGGTGTCAAAAGGATGTACCTAAATGTCTGAACTGTTAGGCCACATGAGTAGTATAATTCGTTCTCTTCGAGCTACAAATAATAAGCCAAGTGGAACCTAGTGATACTCCTTGGCCTTTGCTATCCTGTTCAACGGTGGAGATAAACATGTGCATGGAGCAGACACTAAGAGAATTAAGTCAAACAAGAAACTCACATGGGGCTAATTAACTCAAGTATGATAAGGCTTACATTGAATGTAATTATTGGGCAAGGGTTCCTACTTAAAGCTCCAGCTGTTTAGTGCTTGCGACAGTAGCATCTTCCATAAGTTCTGTTTCAACCTCATACTGAGCAAAATGGGATAACTTAACAGGCCCAAACAGCCTCATGTGATGCTCATGTGAGTTTTCCTTGCTCTTATTTTGGTGGTTGTGTTAAGCATTGGCTTGGAGGGTGTGCACTGGTTTGGTGTGCTGAGTTGGGGCGCTTTACTCTGGTGTTGGGTGTCGTTCATGTAAGAGATACGAGAACCTATTGTTTAGTTAGATGTCTGGTGGAGTCTACACTAGTGTCATGTCATGACTCAGATTTCAAGTTGCAGCCAGCTCAACCCATATTATGTCAGGGAATGCTGGTAAATGTGTAAGTCACCAAGCAGAAGATCTGGAGTGGCGTTCATGATTAGAAGCTTTTCTTAACTTTACAAGTGAGGATGCTTGGTAGTATGTTTTATAATGGTCACGGAACTATGTTATACTGCATGTGGGTTCTCAAGTTTGTGTTGATGCCTCGATAGAATCTTGAGAGCAACTGATTTACACGCTCTTTTCTTGTAGATGGAAGATTACCCAAATGAATGTTTGGTTAATTCTGCTGAACTTTGCGATTCCAGTGTTACTAAGTTTCAGGAACCCAATGAAGAGCACACGGTCTCTGTTGGAGAAATACAGCCACTGCTCTCTGCTACTGGAACCAGAGCCATGTCCACAAGTGAGGAAACTTTGGATGAAGTAGAAGGAATAGGTGTTGGACCAAAAATTGAGGATAATTGCTTGTTTGAAAGCAAGGAAATTGTTCCTTTTTGTCGGGTAAGTGGATCTAGCACTGACGATTTTAGTAGCGACAAAACTAGTACTGCCTCTAGTACTTCATTTATAGAACAACAATCTTCAGACATGGTCTCTGCAAGTGTATCATCTAACAAGGATGTAGTCGGTGATACTAATAATCCAGTGAGCAACGGTGTATCAGAGGTCCTCCCAGAGGTTACACATGCTAGAGGGTCATCTCATGAAAGAATCCAAGATGAGCATCACCACACTGAAGCTACTGAGAATCAGGCGAGTGAACTTGCAGATGCCCATACTCATGACTCTGTGTCGCCCACTTCTGATTTTCCCTGGGCTTTCAACTCACGAGGAGATGAGTCTCATATGCAAATGACACCTTCAGCCTTTGAATTCCTTCTGTCTGCTGGAGAACAAGGCCAAGAAACTGAAGGCATAATTCATGTTGGTATTGTGAATATATCCTCCAGTGTATTGTCTGACAGTAGGAATGATACAGGTGTTTGGGACACCAGTAGGAGTAGCAGAAGATTATTTTGGGATGTTTTTTCAAGAGACAGTTCAGTAGGGCGCAGTGATTCTTCTAATACTGCATTCTCACGAGATGATCCTGATTATCTTGGATTTCATGAAAGATATGATCATTTCTTTGAGGGTGATTCGCGATATCTTGGGGGTAGAATTCACAGGTCACATCATCGACGTCGTCGCCCGAGATCTGAGGTAAGTGCTTTACATTTTTGAGTGTTGTGTCATGCTTTTGTTCATTCTTTTCAATAACCTTGAGAATTGTGTAACATAAGTAGGATTGAGCTACTAGCTTTATGCATTGGTAGATGAGCATTATTTACCTTTCATATGTCCATTTGTGCAAGCTTTCCTTGGTAACTATGCTGATTGTTTTACTGCTCGTTAAGTTTAATATTTGCACTTTTGCGGTGTCCTCATTTTTTTTTTTTTTTAACTATTTGCAGATCTGGGACAGACTTCGTTATGGTCTCAGTGATAATAGTGGGCGAATGGCTTCCTGCCCTTCAGGGCTCCATCCTGATGGATTATGCTCGTGTGATTCATTTTCTGTGTCTGAGTCCAGTACTCATTCAAGCATATCACGCATAGTCATGCTTGCAGAAGCTTTATTTGAGGTTCTATGTCAAATCAGCTTTCCTTTATTTCACTTCCATGTGCTCTATTATTTACTAAGTTTACTGCTTGTTTAGCATTTTACACTAAGCTTCATGGGGAACATGTGGTTTAATATTTTATTACTGCTCGTTTAGCATTTTACACTATGTTTCATGGGGAAAATGTGGTTTTGGGATTTTATCCTAACGGTTCGCAATAGGAAGGTCTACAGACTACAACAAATAATAACAGAAGATTGATCATAGAAACTGATTGCAGATCAACCAAAGATGCAATGCTCACTAGTATTCAACCCAGTGATATCCTCTCATTTGCATTATAATTCCATGTGGTCGCGTTTGTCTGAGAGCTTTGTCTTATTCTACCTGTAATTTTTCTTTAAACTGCTTATTAGGCTCTTTCAATAGCATTAGTTCAGTCAAATTACTTACTCAGAAGGCCTTATGATGCAAAATGTTGAAAGTTGGGATACATGCATCCATTGATCACTTAGAAAAGCACCTGCATATACAGCTTGATGTGCTTGATTTTCTCTTCATTGGGCAGCACTTGTTTATGTTGATGGTTTCTTCACACTGAATGGTACAATTACAGCACTGAAGTTACTTTACAATGTGGCTTCGGAAACAATAATTCTGCCTAGTTTGCTGAATAAAAGTATTGCCATTTCCATTTTGCTTTTCTACTTTTTGGATTTGGATGTGATTATTCTGTTCCAACTGTGTTTTTTTAGTCACAATGTTATGCCTTATTTTTGAGAGGTGTGAATTAACATTTTTTGCTTATTGTTGCACAGTGGTATGATCGGTGACTCTAGTATTGGTCGATGTTTTCTGCAGCTGGGTATTCTTTGCAAATGTTTGAAGCTTTGATTCTAGTTTGGTATCTTACAGGTATTGGATGAAATTCATCGCCAACCAGTACCCCTTTCCTTGTCAGTGGCCTCACTGCCAGCCCCAGAATCAGTTGTTGACTCTTTTCCACTCAAAAATTACAAAAGAACCACCAAAGCTGAGGAAGGAGGGAATGGTGAACAGTATGTTACTGTCAACTAAATCTGCTATATGTTTTGCATGTTTGACTGCTTATACTGATATGTGCACTCTCATGCTGATCATGCATGGCCTGGAGTAATTAGCTAATAATCAGTGTGACAAAAACAGTCCAAGTTAATGGTGAGATGAGTTTGTGTGGCCTATTTGTGGAGTGAATTGCACTCGGGGTTTTCATGCTCTGGGGAATCTTTTAACATGTGTAATTGAGAAAGATCTGGTTTGGCCTAATATAATTGATATTTTTAAGCGAGATTAATCAGAATAAAAGCTTTTCAAAGGAAGAGAGAGCGAGAGAGAGAGAGAGAGAGAGAGAGAGAGAGAGAGAGAGAGTTGCTGTGGTCTAATATGATCAAATATTTGTGAAAGGGAAAATTAATCACAAAAAAAGCTTTTCATAGTGTTAGAACAATTAAATAGTAAACCATGCCTTTGCCTAATGTTTAAGCTTTTAGACTGGTTGACAGTGGTCCCACAAAATCTCACATGGTTTCAGAACTGGAGATTTTGAGTTTAAATTATTTCAGGCCTCATTTGCCTCAGTGAAATATATCTTCGCTTAGTACTAAGCAAAAAGATCAAACTAAGTGTGAGAAAGAATGTTAGAATAATTGAATATTAAACAGCGCCTTTGCCTAACAGCTTAACCTTTTAGAACAGTTGACAGTGGTTCCACAAAATCCTATACATAAAGAGCGAGCAAGAGAGGAAGAGAGAGAGAGAGAGAGAGAGAGATCAATCTGGTGTGGTCAAATATAATCGATATTTGTAAGAGAGATTTTGTTAATGGGTGTCTTGTGCACTCTTTTAATTATCAAATTAAGAAAAGTTCGCTATTTCCAATTTAATGATGTCTATCTTATGTTTTGTGTAGTCAGTGTATTAGAAATCAAAATATCTCCTTATTGAGTATGGTTAACAAATGTTCCATGGGCAATAGTTTACAAGACCCTTGTGAGAGAAATTGCTTCCTTGGTCATAACAGCATTTAGGTACTAAGGGTTCATGAAATTAAATAGAGGATGCAAATATTAGCTGGGATACAAATTCACTGGATCCAACCAGTACTTTTGAATATACTAGGTGTGGAATGCTATTAACTGAATTCTGTATGCTGATAGGTGCTATATATGCTTGGCTGAGTATGAGGAAGAAGACAAGATCAGGGTTCTTCCGTGCCACCATGAGTATCATGTGGCATGCGTTGATAAATGGCTAAAAGAGATACAGGGGTATTGTGCCACCATTATTTTTTTCAGAGTTCTCCCCTTTATCTATTCTCTCTCTGGATTATTTTTCTATAGGTGAAATGGGGAATTGCTGTTCATCAACAATACCTCTTGCGATTTCACTTCATCTGATTGTCTTTTTTTTTTCTCTCGTTTCTCTCCAGAATATGCCCACTGTGTCGAGGTGATGTTCGTGAAGGTTTCAACGAGTGTCCTACTTCCAATGCTGAAATATCCTCCCTGTAATGGTCTTTGTAACATACAGATGAATGTAAATAGTGATCCCCATCACGGCTAATAAAACGTCTATATCTCACTTTTAAATATATATCAGAAATCTATATTTAGCAAATAGATGGAAAGATTAAATCATGCAAGTACCATGGTTTCGTTGGGATGCGGTTATTGCGGATGCCGAAGCCATTCTGTAGTCGTTAATCTAGTACTTATATTGTTACTCTGAGCTCATGTAACTCAAACATCATCTGACCCCAACAACAATTAACAGTCTGTTGAAACGAATCCATCATGAGTGGAAATATCATTTTGGTGGGGCGTCGTATGTAAAGTTGGCATATGAATGAATGTTAGTCTGAGGAAATTACCAAACTTCTAGGTGCTATGGCACTTGATGCATGGATATGCTAACTTGAAGAAAGTTCTTGATATCTCACAAAAAAATCGAGGGTTATACTGTGCATGCTGATGGCATTCCAAGTGAGAAGCTTGAGCTTGAGCTTGAGAGGAGCTTATTCCTTTTTCCTGGATAATTATACTTGGACTACAGATTTTCTTTTCCCTTTTGGCCTGAAAACTACTGTGATTCCCTCGCCTTCAATCCAAATAAAAAACTGCTTTGAATTGATTGAGTCACTTTCATGTGAAAAAAAGAAAAAGAAAAAGGAAGCAGTAACTTTTTCTTCGGTGCCGACAGAAGATTTTTAAACTGTTAGCCAGGTTTACAAGGTAATGCCCTTGCTGCTTAAGACATTGGGTCTGAACACGAATATTTTATCCTAAATCCAGTCTTACCAGCTTAGGGAGGGTGGGATTGTTGGTCAAGAATTGTTCTTTTTTGGTTGGTTTGCTAACATGGTTTTGATGTTTAAGTTAAATATTATTTTAGGGTTACAGATTACCAGAAGTGATTGCGCTGTTAGTGGATTTTACACGGGATGACAAAACGCATTTGTGCATGCAGTTTTTCGAGTTTTTGAGTATATACCAAGATTCGACCTTACCACGATGGCTAGTGGTTACATGTTCGTTCTGTGTACAAGCAGCAGTGCTCAAGTGCTACACGAAGGACGCTTCAGTTTGTGTTGTCTTATCCGTGTCATTTGGTGTTTTATCCAAATGCTAAGACGAATCATCTTTTGGTTAAAATGGATCAGACCGTCAAGTACAGTTGCATCAATCTCAAGTTAGCCGTGCTCGTGTCTGTGTCAGGTTCGTATTTTGCCCGGTAGATGCGTCTAGCGCACTCATGTTAGAGTTAGTGCCATGGTGTCGTCGATGGTCCTGGCATTGTCATGGTGGAACATGACAGCTAAAGAGAGCCAAATAATATAGCTCTTGTACTCTAGCTTTAGTGAAAGGTAGTGACGTATGGCGACGGCACAAATAATTTGACAAGACGACAGTTTCCCTTGGTGCCATCCACGCATAGTGATGGAAAAAGACGGCGATGAGGACCAGGAAACATAAAAGACAAAGCGCGATTTCGCCGTCTGGAGTGATCGCTGGTTGGCGACACGTGAGGAACGGTGGAGAGTGGAAGGTGGAAACCTTAGTTTGATTTCAACCCAAAGATTACAATTGTGAGAGGACGAGATGAAGGAGATTGGACTCAATATCGTAGTGCTCAAAGCCTGCTTTTCTCCAATAATTGGGACTCGCAGGAAGAAAAGCTCCATTGGGAAGTGACGTGGGTTTAGGAAAGGACAAGGACGTTCTGATTATCCTGCTTAGCGCTTTGCTTTTGTTACGATTTTCTTTTCTTGGGGGGTTTCTCATGTCATCGGAATGATGAGCCATCTAAAGCAAGATCTTATCTCGTGATAAAGCTTAACTCTAGGTTATCCTCCCCTTTAGGTCTAGAAGATAAGGGGACCGAAACTGACCCGGCACCTAGCGAGCGGCTTAGTAATCCGATAACGACCTCTAATGAGCTAATGTCATGGAGGAAAAGGAAGCCATTCACACTCGTTACGTCACATTCTTTTTCAATCGGGCTGAGGCTAGACATGATTATAGGTGCAACTGTTTCCCATGTATAATCATTCATTTGGGTAAACAGATCAAGTGGGTTAGACAAATCAATCGCAATCCTACAGGAGTTTACCTCAGCAATTATCAAGCAGAGAACGGTTCCTTTCAAATTCAACGGCGGATGCTGTTAGAGTCGTCGATGGATCCATCAAAATAGTGTATAATAGAGATGTTTGATTGGGTTGCGAGAAGCGGTGATTATTGAGTACTGTGGAGTGGAGGGGGACGGATGCGAACCCTTAGGCAATAGATGTAAAAATGTCACCAAGCGCGATAGGCTGGCTATATCATTCAATTTGACCTTTGTAATCGAATATGGGAAAAATAAAATGAAGCCAGAACTCATCTTCTTCGAGTGAGAACAATTGCAGGAGCCTGCTGTTAATGGAGGAGAAAAGAACCAAAAAGAAAAAAAAAAAATTCTAAATTAATTAGACTTGTGTTAATTCAATCTTAAACTTCTAAATCCTCTGACAATTTGGCAATGCAATTCATCTGACAAATCTTGGCCATAAATTGTTGAGATGGACGTTTGCCATCTTATGTGGCACAATTGATACTAACTTAGATAAATTTTAAATTTTTTAAAAAAAAATTTTCATTGTGGCCGATAAGGGTCAGCAACGACCCTCCTCCTACGGCCCTTGCTTCGCTTGGCCATGGAGGTCAACTTTTTGTCAAATCGAGCGAGGGTGGCTCTCGCTCAAACCACAGGGTTGAGCCCTCACCTAGGTGAGGTTTGCCTTTATCGGATTTGGTGAGGGCTTGCCAGCACTTGTAGTAGCAGACGACTATCTAGGTGAGCGTTTAGTGGCTAGCTACAATGAAAAAACCAAAGATAAAAACATAAAAAATTTTAAAAAATATTTAAAAAAATTGTAAATTTTGAACACGTCTGTGCTGGTCGTATTACGGATGATGGCCAATGTTTATGTCCCCCCTCCTTTTTTTTGGCCGATCTGGTTCTCCATCTTCTTTTTCTTGCTTTCCTCCCGTTTTGAGGAGCTTTTTTCTATCTTTTATCTAGTCTAGATCTAGAAGTTTCTCTCACCCATTTTATCTCAATCTATTCTAAATTTAGGGTTTTTTTTTTTTTTTTTTTTTGTGTGCCTGATTTTGAGGTTTTGTTGGAAGGAGATCAAAAGAGTTTTTTAAAAATTTCGCTCTCACAGATATTAGATTTGTGAGCGTTTAATCTTGTTACTTTGAATGACCATACTGTTGGGGATGCTAAAAACAAAGCGGTAGAACATATGGGAATTTCAATGTGTGCTCATTTACTAAAAATAAATTCGGTGATTGACCGTCAATTTTGATTTTGAGAAGTCACATATACCCTTCAAGTGAGCGACTTATTATGATAATATATCTTCTTATTTTGAGCTTGTTTTATTTTGGGTTTGTCTTGGTCAACAGTTGAATTGCGTTTTCTAGTGTATATTTGTGAAAGTGAATAAAATATTTCTTTGACAAAAAAAAAAAAAAAAAAAAAATTGGTACTTAAAACTTTTTGAAACGCGTATTCAATGTTGAATATGAACCCGATTAGCATGGTCCAGAAAAACGATTGCTTTTTGCGGGGCCTGTCAAGTCGGCACGACACATTAACAATACTACAAATTCACTCCATTCTTGACTTTTCTCGATTCCTCTCCGAAAGGGCAACAAAAGTTTAGGGAATCCTTTTCTTCTTCTGCGGGAACAAAACGTTGTACGAGGCAAAGAGGCGGCTCAAGCAGCGTGGAGACATCCAGTGATACATGGGAGAATCAGAGTCCCCTGCTCTTTGCCGATGGAAAAGTCATCATCTGCTAGAATCTATCCTTTTCATTGCAGCACATCGGACATATACCCCATCATCTCAGGCATCCTCCTCAGCAAGAGGGTCAATACATGAAAGACTCATTTTCGTGCAGAAAGCACCGGAAACGAGTGACCACACGAATCAATGCAATTGACCATCGCACGCTCCTGCACCTTCGAGATAAGATGTTGATAGACATCTTCATTGGAGCATTACATTGCAGACGATCGCTGTTATCTCCAAGAAAAAAAATGTTGTATTTATTGATCTGCCGAGGAACGATGTCTTTGTTTTTGTTTCTGGAATCATGCGTGGACCAAGCAGATGCGTAAGAAAACATTTTGATGAGAAGATGAATCTTTTCACGGAAACTATCATGGGAAGTGACGCGGGTTTAGGAAAGAGGACGACGTTCTAGTTATCCTGCTTAGTGCTTTGCTATTGTTGCGATTTCTTTTCTTGGGGCTTTCTTGTGGTATCGGAAAGACCCATCTAAGGCAAGATCTTATCTCGCGATAAAGCTTAGTTCTCCGTTGTCCTCTCCTTTAGGTCTAAAAGATAAGGGGGCCGAAATTGACTCGGCACTTGGCGGGCGGCTTAGCAATCCGATTACGACCTCTAATGAGCTGATGTGATAGAGAAAAAGGAAACCATTCACACTCATTGAATCGAATTCTTTTTTAATTGGGCTGAGGCTAGACATGATTACAGGTGCAACTATTTCCCATGTATAATCATTCCCTTGGGTTAACACATCGTTTACGTTAGACTAATCATTCGAAGATTCACTTGACATCTCTACGTAGTGCTTACTGCAGACTTTTGGACTGGGAATTCGTTTATATGATCAATCGCAATCCTACAGGAGTTTACCTTGGCTATTATCGAGCGGTGAACGGTTCCTTTCAAATTCAACACCGATCCCCGTGAGTCGTCGATGGATCCATCAAAATACCGTGTATATCGAGATGTTTGATTGGATTGCGACAAGCGGTGATTAATGATAAAACGTTACCGAGCGTGATAGGCTGGCCACATCATTCGATTTGACCTTAGTAATCAAATATGGGGAAAATGAAGCCAAAACTCATCTTCTTCGAGTGAGAATAATTAAGGGGGGCTGCTGTTAATGGAGGAGAAAAGAACCAAAAAGGAAAAAAAAAAATCTAAATATATTGTATTCATGCCAATTTAGCCTTAAATTTTTTAAATTTTTTTGACATGTTATCAATGTAATTTATCCGGTCAATTTAAACTGTAAATCATTGAGATAAATATCAGTTATCCTATATGATATAAATAATGCTGACTTTGGCAAATTTTGATTTTTTTTAAAATTCTTCTAGTTTTTTTTTTTTCATTTTGGCCGATGAGGATAGCCAATGACCCTTGCCAGCCACTAGGCAAAGGCTTGTGAGCCCTTGCTTGGCCATGGAGGTTGACCCTTTGCTAAATTCAACAAGGGTAAGCCTTGCTCAAGCTGTAGGGTCAAGCCCTCGCTTGGGTGAGGGTTGCCCTCGCTCATCAGATTTGGTGAGGGCTTGCCAACCCTTGCGATGGGCAATAATGATATAGGTGAGGGTTCATTGGCTAGCCATAGTGAAAAAAAAATTATGAAAATAGAGAAAATTTACAAAAATTAAAAGAAATTGTAAATTTTGTCAATGTTACCGCTAATTGTGCCATGAAGGACAAACGACATTGATGTCAACGATTTTCGGCCAAAATTAGCCGAATAAATTACATAGGCAAATCATTAAAAGGTTTAAGATCACTTTCATATTCATAAATTTTTTTTTTCCAACCTCCATGGAGAGAAGGGTTTGAGCTGGATCTCTCTCTCTCTCTCCCTCTCCCCCCTCACTTTCATATTCTATCTTCTTTTTTTTTATTTCCTCCCGTTTTGAGGAGCATTTATTATTATCATCATCATCATCAACATCTAGCCTGGACTAGAAATTTCTCTCCCCTATTTCATCACAATCTAGTATAGATTTAGGGTTTTTTGTGCGCATAATTTCAAGGTTTTGTTGATGAACAAGTCTAATTTCAAAAGAGATAAAAAGAGTTTCTTAAAAATTTCATTCTCATAGGTATCATATTTGTGCGCATTTAGCCTTATTACCCTGAATGACCATATTGTTGGGGATGTTGAAATGTAAAACCACAATAACACATGGAAATTTCGGCGTGTGCTCATCATCGAATACAAATTCTGTGATTAGCTGTCAATTTTCATTTAGAGAAGTCACAGATGTGTCCTTTGAGTAAGCGACTTATTCTAATGATTTATCTTCTTATATGTAGCTTATTTTATTTTGGATTTGTTTTGATTTGTCGCTGGACTACATCATCTATTATACATTTACCTTCATTTGGGAAGATTGCTAAGAAAGAGCCCAACTCCGAATTCGTTATTACATTTAATTAGACTCAATTTCATCTAAAAATTTAAATTAATGAGTTATGGAAACTGCTCTACATCACATCAATTCTCCAATATGAATTTTTTCTAACACAATTCACTTACAATAGATTTAGAACTTTTTTTAGCACTTTTCCCTAAAGTTGATGGATTGATGTGCTTCAACTTTTCGAACGCGTATGTAGCAGAGCCCAGAGAAACGACTGCTTTTTGCGAGGCCTGTCGAGTCAGCAGGATGCATTAAAAATACCACAAGTCCCACTCTTTTCTTGACGTTTGTTGATTCCTTTACCGAAAGGGCAACAAAAGATGAGGAAATATTTTTCCTTCTAATGGAACCAAACGTTGTGCGAGGCAAGAAGTGGGTCAAGCAGCGTGGGGACACACGGTGATACATGGGAGAATCAGAGTCTCTTGTTCTTTGCTGATGGAAAATTCGTCATCTGCTAGAATCCATCCCTCTTTAGTGCGGCATATCGTACATATACCCATTATTGCAGGCATCTTCCTCAGCAAGAGGGACAATACATGAAGAACTCGTTATCATGCAGAAGGCACCGGAAACGAGTGACCACACGAATTTATGCAACTGACAATTGCACGCTCTTCTGTGCCTTCGAGATAAGAGGGTGAAAAAGACATTTTCATTGGAGCATTACATTGCAGATGATCGCTGTACCTCCGGAAAAGATGTTGTATTTTTTGATCCGCTGAGGAACGATGTCTTACTTTTGTTTCTGGAATTATGTTGACTAGGCAGATGCACAGAAAACATTTTGAAAGGAAGATAGAATCCTTTCATGGGAAATGAATCAGTCGTCACGAACAATGTCTTATGCATTAAGTAAGCTTTTATGGTGAGAGATTTCTTCTCACTACAAACTCAAATACTTAGTATTCATGAAAATACAATGATTCCTCGACGCTTTTTGCGCAGTTGTAATTTTCGAGTGCCAGAATACACGCATTTTTGTTTTGCAGCACAGTACCATGTTGGCTAGACACTTCTTATTGTCCACATGATCAGCACTTCATTATCTCCATCATTGATTATTGCGATGTGATAAACTTAATCCAACAGATTGGTATAGGCTAAACTAATCCATTTCACCTCTACCGCCAACCTGCCACCGTCCCCTTTAGCACTGCCACCCTCCGATATAACGGAAAGTGGCAATACGACGGCCGGAGGCAGCTCTTATCATCCTTGTGTGGCAACAAAACTGAGATGTACAGTATGATATGCAGATGTCAGTCTCAAATCTCTATTCTACTTTTGTGAAATATCAACAAGCATCGTTTACATCATCTCAGCTTTGTTCCGCTCTGCAGACAAATCCATCATAAGTTCACTGATGATTACATGCCATACCATTCGGTAAATAGATTCAGCATGCTTTCTAAGTACATGCAGCAATCCTATCCAGCAAACTAGGAACACATGTATAGTATCTTGGGTCTTACTCAAGGGGGTCATGAAGAAACCGCCATTCTGCAACAAGGGCAGTGAGAGTGGCTCTCGAGCCATGGGACCAAGCACCTGGAGTGGAACCGGTGAGTGCACGGTAGGTGTATCAGGGTCTCGCCGGCCCGGAACAAGTCCAGGCAAACGGCGCACTCCTCCTGGTCCGTGGCCTTCCAGCTCAGCTTGCCCCAGCTGAACCTCTTTGACCCGCCCTTCTTCAGGCCATTCCTGGAGACCACCTCTCTTCTCAACTGAGTATCCCCCTCTTGTTCTCTAGTTCTTCTCCCATCTGCATTTGATCTGGCAAACCCCCATGTCCACATCAATGTTAGTTCATGCTAGAAACAACGACCATAGGATTAGAAACTGAAGGGGGATAATTGAAGGGAACATCTATGAGCTACCCAGAAATGGACTCTTGTATGCAGCTCTTCCAATAATCAGGATAATTCATTCATTGAAGTTCAGTTCCCAAAACATATAACCAGCAGTTGGAACATGGAACCTTCAAAATTACTAGAAAACATATATTTTGCCAAGGTGCATCTATCCAAAACCTGAAGTTCTCTTAATTTTTTCCGTCAAGAAACTCACAAAAGATCCAAACCGATTGCGGTTTTTCAGTCCGCTAAATCTCGAAGAAAGCACATTTGCAGGACATACATAGTATGGAGATAATCCACATTTCTCACCTACTGCACTCGGATTTTATCCTCTGTGTCCTGAGCTTCTCATCGAGCCTCTCCTTGGCCTCTCTCGCCGCTCCTCCAAGCTTCTCATCCTCGCAGCCTCGGTTCATCACGCCCCTCTGCTGAACTCCCACACAACAGCCCAATGAATCATAGTCGCGGAAGAAAACACGAGGGCAGGAAAGGAGAAAAAAACAGAACGCTCTCAAAAGGGTCCTTACAAAATAGGTGCTTGAGCCGTGATGATGAGGGTCGTGGCTTCTTGAATGCAGAGGCAGTGAACACCGCCTGACGGAGCCATAAGCCGCCGTGGGCGGCGGATCCGACCAAGCCCCTCCGCCCTGGTGGAGCCTCCTCCTCCGGGCAAATTCAACTCCAGGAAGCATGCCAGCCATTTCCCACCTACCGCCTCCCCGACCACGCTCACCTTTTCAGGCTCTGCTCCCAAGAAAATCAAGAAAGAGGACAAGAAAGCAGCAGCGGGTGGGGGAAAAAGAAAAGAATCACACGCCTCCCCAACACAGGGCAGATTCACAGGGGTTTCATCTGCTTTCGAGGGGGAATTCAATTCCCCGGATCTGAGAAAGAACAGGGGAGGAACAGGACTGGAGGGAAGGATCTTTTTCAACAGAGTATAGATGGGGGAAGGACACGAGGAGCGATCAAGACACAGGGAGGGTCTCTCTCTCTCTGAAGGGTCAAGAAAATCTTTGGTGCAAGTGGCCGACAGGAAAGATTCAATCATTTTCCCCTCGGATGGTGCTCTCTGTGATGATTTTAACGAGGGGGAGAGAGAGAGAGAGAGGGGGGGGCGGGGAAGGTTCGCAGCAGGTCGCAAAGAAACTACCGACGCACCTTCCGACAGTCGCCGGTCCACCACCGCCGCGACCGGTGTGCCCCTTCCTACGTCCGGCCACGTGACCTACCCCATCTCTCTCTTCTCTTTTACGAAAGTATTTTATTTTAGGGAAAAGTTACGAAAAATCCTAAACTTTACCTCGAGTAATACATTTTACAAAACTTTTTATATCACCGTGAAAACTCCAAACTTTTCAAACCGTGACATATTTATCCCAAACTTTTTTTTTGTGATGCCAAAACCCCGAACTTTCAGTGTGACACATTTACCCCAAAATGGAGGGCATTTTGGTCTTTTCATTTTTAATTTTTTTTTTCTTTTTTTTTCTTCTTCTTCTTCTTCCCTCCGCCGGCCATGGCGGGCCGGCGTCGGGCGAGGACGGCCCTCACCGGATCCGCAAGGGCACCCTCGCCCGAGGCGGCGAGGGTGCCCTCGCCCTAGCCCAGCGTCGGCGGCTCTCTCGCCGGACGGCTTCCCTCCGCCGCCGCCATGGCCGGCGAAGGGAAGAAGAAAAAAAAAAAAAAGAAAAAGGAAAAAAAAAAACTAAAAGGACAAAAATGCCCTTATGGGGTAAATGTGTCACTGGTTTAAAGTTTGGGGTTTTTTACATAAAAAGGTTTCGGGTAAATATGTCATTCGGGGCAAAGTTTGGAATTTTTCGTGACTTTTTCCCTTTATTTTATATGTCCGTTGCAGGTTTGATGTCACGTTGTCGTACCTTCCATTTTGCGTGGCATTTGTTTTTGGAAATGCACTCGACCCGAATCGATTCGTCACACCTCATGTCGTCTCGTCTTATGTAACATAGCCGTTATCTGAAACGTCTCTGCCGATGGCTTTTGGTACGATGAAATCAACTAAAATATATATTCTAGTGAGAGCAAGATAGGGTTTCGACAATTTTTATTAGCCGCTCGGGATAGATTACTATGTGACCATGTTAAGCAAAATTTGTGATTAATGGATTAATTAATTATTGGAGATGGACCTTAATATTAAATTCCTAATCTAGTCTCGGTGTTTAATACAGTTTCTGAATTTTGTCTAGGTTTAATTTAATCTTCGAATCTTTTGGATTTGGTTCAATGTTGTCCTTGCAAATGATGCTTGGGATTTAGGACCGTCTCTCAATTCATCAACCCTGCCAAGATTCACCTCTCTTTCTCTCGGTCTTCTCCTGTAAAAGAAAATTTAGATTTTTTCTTTTTTAATTCAGATAGGAGAAATCCTATCTTACCTTTTCCCACCTCTTAGAAATCCTATCATACTTTTTCTCACCTCTTAGGAAGGATAATTTTATTTGAAATATATTCGAGGTAAACTTGGACACGAGCAATGCTAGACACTTTAAGAGATTTTACCAAAACTCTCATATTAAGGCTCTGTTTGTTTTGTGGTGTTTGTCACATTTTTTGACGTTTGGTTTATTAAGGAAAATGAATTAACGGAAAATATTTTTCTACCAAAGTTTAAATTTAGGAAAATAATTTCCTCTTTCAAAAATTGAAAATAAATTTCCCAAAATATGACTAAATTTCAGTATTTTTTTTTTGTCGGTCCTACTCTATTTTTACTTTAACACTCACTCTCAAACTTTTGTCTTACCTCTTTGTAGGGCGTATGAATCGAAACCCACTCTTGAAACTATAGCGTCCCCCACCCTAACTCTTCATGAGAAGGTGGGGATTCGAATCCCCATCTCCCCTTTCATGTTGGAAGGGTAGTCACTGGGACAAACCACAATGGTTGACTAAATTTTAATACTTAGACTAGCAACTTTGCACTTGGGCATAGAAACCATAATGCTTATTCTTAAGCCATTAGTAGTGAGTTGAGTTCCTCGCATTCAAATCCCTCTGGGCTATGTTTAGTAATATTGAGGCCAAGCCTAGGCCCTTGACACCTACGCTTGGGTCTATCAAGGCTAGAATTTTTTTTTTAAAAAATGGAATTTTTAAAAATATTTATTTATTATTCATTTCATTTATTTTTGTTTTTTCCTTCTTCCTTTCATAAGTCGTTAAGCCTCAGCAATGCTTAGTGACTAGTTAATCAAACTAATAAAAATTTAAGTGTTTTTATCTTGAGAATCATATCTCGAACAAGACTTCTCCCGTACCTTCCGATTTCTTTCTCTACTCATTCTGTGAATATTTTAGACCATTGAAGCCCGCCAAAGCCCGAGAGAAAATGATCGGGCTTGGGCTTGGTCTAGGGCCCGGGCCCCGACCCGTCCAACGAGTACCTCCCATTCAAATTACCCAAATGAATATTACAGTCGCTCGAAACGAAGCTTTAGGGTTCAGTCGCGAGCTGCTGCTCCTCCTTCCTCCTCCTTCCTCCTTCGTCGTCGAGGTGGCGTCAGCCTGTTAGGGTTTTTAAGCGAGGTGCGGGAGGTCGGAGCAGCAGCGATGAGCAGGAGCCTGGGGATCCCGGTGAAGCTGCTCCACGAGGCCTCGGGCCACATCGTCACCGTCGAGCTCAAGAGCGGCGAGCTCTACCAGGGCAGCATGCTCGAGTGCGAGGACAACTGGAATTGCCAGCTCGAGAGCATCAATTACACCGCCAAGGTTACTCCTCCTCCCTCTCCCCTCTTTCTCGATGGATAATCTCTTTGCTGTAGTTTGGTTCTCTCGGTGGGTCGCGAGGGCATTGCTAGATCAGTCGAGGTGCTTGTTTTGCTAAAATTACGATGTTGCCATTGTTTGGGGAAAAGAGAGTACTGGGTTTGTGGATTGTGCAAGAGGCTATGGTGGGTAGCGGAGAAAAAAAGAGCTTGACCTGATCGAGTCGACCATTCGATGCGCGCGCGTTACGTATTCTTTTTGCAAAGCTAGCTCTTTTGACGGGATGATCTTGTGTTTGGCGAATGAGGGTGATGATGGTCCTCTTATTGGATGGAAGTATTTACAATGCGTTATCTAAAAAGCCGAGGAGTTCCGTTCGTGTTTCCGATGCATGCCCTGGTCTGAACTCTCATGATTGGGAGTCAAAATCATCTTTCTTTATTGCACTGTTCCTTTTTAAGAAGGCCCTGATGTTTCGATAGGGATAATGATCCTGTGGAGGGGAGAGCCTCGTATCGTGTTTCGCGGTTTGCTGATCTTTTCTCACGTTACATGCCTGTGTATCAACAATGCTATGAGTGGCAAAATCATGGCAACAAAAAATTTCTGTAGGCAGTACACTCAGATGTTTAGAAAAGAGTGATTCAACTGCTTGATTATAAAAGAATAATGTCTGAACGCTCAACCTATTTAGGACTCATCAGATGAAAATATCTGAATCTGGATTTGCAAATTGTTCGAAATATTAAATATCGCGTTGTTACCATCTTAGGTACTTATGAATTATCAATATAACTGTAATACTGTATTGTAGGATTACAAATCATCTTAATGACAGAGTTGGTCTCTCATGGAATTTAAGGGCAAAAGTTTAGGTTAACACTATTTTTAATTCTACTTTCTGATACTTACAGAGACGGAAATGGGTAATACTTTCGAGCCATAATATAACCTTCTCATTTAACATAGAAATCACAAGTTTGATTGGAAAGGGAACTTACACAGACATAATCCTAGGAGAAATAGTCCTTCTCATGGATGCGCACATTTTCCATATGAAACTCCCAAGACTGGATAATTCTGCTCCAGGAATGAACTTATCCAGTTGTCTGTTCTGTATTTGATGCATAATTTGATTATGACATACTTTCTATGCAGAGTTGGTGAAAAACAGTTTGATGACTGTTTTGACTGGAGGTCCAATGGGTCTTAGTTGGCTTTTTCAATCTTGACTTAATAATTATTCATGCTTACAAAGTACTTTATATTTTTGATTTAGTTGGTCCATTGGTGATAGGATTTAGCAATCGCTAGTACGAAATAACCAGGATGATAATGAGTACTGAAGGCTTTGGCCTTTCAAACCCATGCAAGCGGCTGTAGTACCTTGGTTATTATAGTAAATTAAGCAGTCAGCCTTATCAAGTACTTTTCGTATGATGAGCTGTTGCTTCCCCATTGATTGAATTAAAAAGGCACTCTTTATAACTGAGGTGTGTTGTTTGACCTTTTTGAACAGATAAAGGCTGGAGATAGTTACTTCTCTAGATACTGAGTATACTATAGCTATTCAATCCTTGAAATATGTCTTATGGCATCACACCCTTAGGCGTTGGAGAGACTTTCTACTACCTCATGAACACTCCCCCCCCAAAAAAAAAAAAAAAAAAAAAAAAAAAAAAAAAACACGCAGGCAGTTAGGCATTGGTCTGGTACTTTCAGTTTCTTAAATGCTGCCCCTTTTTTATTCTTAATTTGGGATGGCGATATACATGTTTGTCCATCACCTGAGTATTCCTGCAAAATCATTATCTTTTCAAGATGTTTATAAGCCTTTCTTAGACTTCTTTGTACCTCTGGTTCATTTTTGTTTTATCATAGAGGGTGCTGGACTTGGGTTTTGTAAGTTAGCTCATGTTTAGTGCTCTGTCATGATAAAAAAAATCTAGTCTGTTTCTCCTTGTATGTGTTGTTCGAACTTATTACTGTTCAGTTTGCGGATGCCGTCGTATGTGCTTGCGTTGATTTGTTATCTTTTAAGGTAGTTTTGGATTACTCACAGTCCATACCTTCGCCCTCCCTGAACCACCGGACTGTGATGCCATTGGCATGCTAATTCCGAAATTGGTGACTCTTGATAAAATGCTCAAACCATGATAAAATCGAGGCAAGTGAAATTGCAATTGGTGTTTGAGCCACTTCACTGTAAATTTCTCTGTGGAGTATGGAATTGGGGTATGTGTATTTGTATGTGTATGTGCTATGTAATTTGCATGAGTAATTGAACGTTCCTAAACACGATCTAATGAACTGTGCTCATGCCCTATAGTTTTGTCATCGCTATGTTGTTTCCGCTTTTATAGTCTATTCATTGTGATTTCGTTAAACAGAAAGCTAGACTATAGGTTGAGAGATCGAGTTGAAATCCAGAGAAGAAGTGTCTTGAGAATGCTTTGATGGAAACTTTGATGGAAACCAGTGCTGGTAACCATGAATTTTGATTTTTTTTGGTGCTGAGTGCCACATTTAAAAAGTATATTTTGATCTATATTATATGAGTTTAAGTTTTGTTTTGTTGTTTTGGATTGTGGGTTGCAGGAAAGAGGAAGCTTGCAGACAAGGCTGCACGCCAGCAACTTTATGCGGAGAGTATTGCTTATAGGCATAAGTCGCCTTGACGGTTGGAAGAACATGGGCTTCAGAATGTCTGAGAAGCAAGAGTGAAGAACTTTATGGACATGATCCAGACATCGCAATACGTTGATGCATAGAGGGAAATAGGAGTAAAATCTAGGTCTGTGAGCTTCCTCCACAAGGTCTAGGAGCCATCTAGAAAGTGAGCGCAAATTGTGACGGTCCTCAAGCGTCTACACAATCTACTCAAAATCCTTGCCATTTGGTAGTGAGATATTTGGTTGAAATCAATGGAGGGTAGACATAAATTTTGGCTGTGAGGTCCTCTGTACTTGTTGGAGTCTCTCGTTGAGTGACCGTCATAGCCAAAATTTATGTTTACCATCCATTGACTTCAACCAAATATCTCACTTCCTAGATGGCTCAGGATCTTGGGTAGATTGTGTGGATGATTGTGGACCGTTACGAATCTTTACGCTCACTTCCTAAATGGCTCCTAGACCTTGTGGAGGGAGTAAGCTCACAGATGAGCTAGATTTTGCTCCTATTTCCCTCCACGCATCAATGTATTGGGACGTCTGGATCATGTCCATAAAGTTCTTCGTGCTTGCTTCTCAATCGAATTTTTTGACTATCCTCTTCTAGGAAGTAAAACAATGCAGCCTGAGTGATGAAGCATTTCAAGAGCAAAATCTGGAAAACCGAAGAAGGTATTTACTTAAAATGACAATCCATAGAAGTTTTAGGAGACATATGGCAATTCCATCCGTACAATAGTAGATGGTGTGATAATGTATTTCCTAAACTGCCTCAACTTGATGGACTGTCTTACCATAGCATCTCCGAGAGTAAGCTTCAGCCACCCCTGAACAAGAAATGAAGTCAGATAAGTATCTTATGGCAGCCATGTCAGCATGCAAAGCATAAGTTGGAGGCAACCAAGAAACAAGGCATTTGCAGAAGACTTCCTTTCTTGAGCTGATAAGTTAAGCAAATATAGACACTAGTGTAGAAAGTAAAAGATGTGGAAATGTTCCTGCTTTCAAGTACTAGACGATATGTCATTCTACTTCAGAAAACAGCCAAGAAGCAAAAGATAGAAAGCCACAGTTACCGCTACAAGAACTTTTTCACTCTGAAATGCCATTTACGACATCAACTCATAAACAATGGGATTTGTTCAATTCCATAGTGCATCTATCCAAAACCTGAAGTTCTCTTAATATTTTTTCCATCAAGAAACTCACAAAAGATCCAAACCGATTGCGGTTTTTCAGTCCGCTAGATCTCGAAGAAAGCATATTTGCAGGACATACATATTATGGAGATAATCCACATTTCTCACCTTCTGCACTCTGATTTTATCCCCCGTGTCCTGAGCTTCTTATCGAGCCTCTCCTTTGCCTCTCTCGCCGCTCCTCCAAGCTTCTCATCCTCGCAGCCTCGGTTCATCATGCCCCTCTGCTAAATTCCCACACAACAGCCCAATGAATCAGAGTCGCGGAAGAAAACACGAGGGCAGGAGAGGAGGAAAAACAGAACGCTCTCAAAAGGGTCCTTACAAAATAGGAGCTTGATCCGTGATGATGAGGTTCGTGGCTTCTTGAATACAGAGGCAGGGAGCACCGCCTGACGGAGCCATAAGCCGCCGTGGGCGGCGGATCCGACCAAGCCCCTCCGCCCTGGTGGAGCCTCCTCCTCCGGGCAAGTTCAACTCCAGGAAGCATGCCAGCCATTTCCCACCTACCGCCTCCTCGACCACTCTCACCTTTTCAGGCTCCGCTCCCAAGAAAGTCAAAAAGGAAACAAGAAAGCGGGGGGTGGGGGAAAAGAAAGAATCACACGGGTCCCCAAAACAGGGCAGAATCACACGGGTTTCATCTGCTTTCAAGGGGAATTCAATTCCTCAGATCGAGAAAGAACAGGGGAGGAACAGGACTGGAGGTAAGGATCTTTTTCAACAGAGTATAGATGGGGGAAGGACACGAGGAGCGATCAAGGCACAGGGAGGGTCTCTCTCTGTGTGAAGGGTCAAGAAAATATTTGGTGCAAGTGGCCGACAGGAAGATTCAATCATTTTCCCTTCGGATGGTGCTCTCTGTGATGGTTTTAACGAAGGGGGAGAGAGAGAGAGAGGGGAAGGTTCGCAGCAGGTCGCAAGAAACTACCGACGCACCTTCCGACAGTCGCCATTCCGCCACCGCCGCGACCGGTGTGCCCCTTCCTATGTCCGGCCACGTGACCTACCCTCTTTCTCTCTCTTTCTCGTTATGTTTACGAAAGTATTTCATAGGTCCGTCGCATGTTTAAGGTCGCGTCGTGACGTACCTTCCGTTTTGCGTGGCATTTGTTTTTGGGAATGCACTCGATCCGGATCGATTTGTTACACCTCATGTCGTCTCGTCCTATGTAGCGTAGCAGTTATGTGAAACGTCTTTGCCCATACTTTTTGGTACAATGAAATCAACTAAAATTTATATTCTAGTGAGAGCAAGATTAGGTTTCGACAATTTTCATTACTAGTTGGGGATAGATTACTATGTAACCATGTTACGCAAAATTTGTAATTAATGGATTCATTAATTATATCAGAATCTTTTGGATTTGGTTTAATGTTGTCCTGGCGCAAGTGATGCTTGGGATTCAGGACCATCACCCAATTCATCAATCCTATTGTAATTTATGTCTCTTTCTCTCAATCTTCTCCTTTTAAAGAGAATTTAGATAACTACTGGAATTCGCCCTAGTGGCCACTCTTCCAATATGGAAGGGGGAGGTGAGGGTTCAAATCTCCACCTTCTCTTGGAGGGGGGGGTGGGGTGGGGTGGGGTGGGGTGGGGACAAGTAAGTTTGGGGAGTGAGTTTCGACTCCCACGCCCGGCAGGCGGGGCAAAAGTCGAACGTGAATGTAGAGTAAAACGAGTAGGACTAACAAAAAAAAAAAAAAAAAAGAGGAGAGAATTTAGATTTTTTTATTTTTTATTTGGATAGGAGATATCCTATCCTACCTTTTCCCACCTCTTAGAAATGACAATTTTATTTGAACTCTATTTGGGCTAAACTTGGATATGAGCAATGTTGCACACTTTAAGAGATTTTACCAAAACTCTCATCCTAAGGCTTTGTTTGTTTTGCGGAGTTTTCCTCATTTTTTTACGTTTGGTTCATTTAAGAAAATGAGTTAATGAAAAATGTTTTTCTACCAAAGTTTAAATTTAGGGAAATAATTTCCTCTTTCAAAAATTGAAAATAATTTTCCCAAAATATGACTAAATTTCGATACTTGGACCAGCAACTTTGCACTTGGGCATAGAGGGTGCGTTTGGTTCGGCGATTTGCAATGGGCTTTGAGTCCAATGCAAATGCTGAAAGCCCAAAGCTATTTGGGGAAAATGTAATTGTGTTTGGTAAAAATTTTTTGCAAATGGACTTTGAGTTGAATGTGCGTTTGGTAAACAACACTTTCGCAAGGGGTTTTGATGGATATAATATATATATATTTTTTTTTTTTTTTGAAAATTCAACCAAACCTTTCGCCGGTTCGGCGAAGAGCAGCCCGCCGGCGAGCCGATCTGCGCCGGCGGCCGTCTCGTGACCCCGGCCGGGTCGCCCGACCACGGCCGGTCGCCCGACCACGGCGGAGGTCGCCCGACCACGGTTGGAGGTCACCCGACCTCGGCGACCCGGGTCACTCGACCCGGGGCCGCGCGACCGGGCGATCGCCGCCTAGGTCTCGCGGCCGTAGGCGGCCCTTGCTCGGGTCTCGCGAGGGTCGCGCGACCCTCGCGAGACCCGGGCGGCGGTCGCCCGGTCGCGCGGCCCCCGGGTCGAGCGACCGTCGCCGAGGGTCGCCCGAGGTCGGGCGACCTCCGGCGGCCCTCGGTTGGGTCGCGCGACCCTCGCCGGAGGTTGCTCGACCTCGGGCGACCTCACCGACGACCGCCGGCGCCCGGATCTCGCTCGCCGGCAGCCTCAGCCACGGACCGGCGAAGGGTTTAGCTGAATTTAAAAAAAAAGAAAAAAATAAATAAATATAAGGGCAATAATAAAAATATGAAAGATTAATGAGGGTAGTTTAGGAATAGAAAAAATATTTTCAGCATTTGGTGGAAAGGCGAAAGCCCAAGGCCAGTACCTACTGAAGCCTTCAAATTTCAAAAGATTCCCAAGACCCGACTTTCATTTGAAAACTTTTGAGATTGGTTCCAAACACTGTTTTTTGGTTGAAGGGGCTTTGGGGTGGATGGGCTTTCTAAATGCCCATCCAAACGCACCCGCATAGAAACCCTGACACTTATTCTCGAGCCCTTAGCAGCAGGTTGTGTCCCTCACACCCAAGTCCATGTAGGCCATGCTTAGTAATATTGAGGCCGAGCCTAGGACCTTGACACTTGTGCTTGGGTCCATTGAAGCCATATATATATTTTTTTAAATGAACTTTTTAAAAATATTTTTATATTATTCATATTTTTTTTCCTTCTTCCTTTGTAAGTCATTGAGACTCGGCAAACGACTAGTGACCAGCTAGGTAGCACCGACACGCGACACGACACGAGTGTCCGACACGACACGACACGTCGACACGTCATTTCTAAAAATAGAAAATTCCGACACGTTGCGACACGTTGTATATTAAACAAATATTTTTATTTTTAATTAATTTGATTCAAATTCATAAATAATTAATTAATTAAAAAAGAGCCTATAATAAATTTACACTAATAATATTAACAAATCAATTCATTTGAAATTTGAAAGATATATTCATAATTAATGCGAAACATTTTTTTAATTTTAACAAAAGTTATCGATGAAACTAATAATTAATAAGAAATTAGAATTAATTTATTTAAATAAATTCATGATTTTTTACAATAATCAAAATTTATCATTATTCAAAATTTAGTATGTTTATTTTTTAAAATTATTTTTAAATTTCATTTATTTAATTTTCTGATTAAAAAAATCCCCAAAATTCACCACTTCTTTCGTTCCTTTTTTCCCTCCACCCCAAGTTCGTTTTACCTTTTTCCCTCCCCACTTGACAGTGACAGGTGAGCTGTCACTTCCGCCCCCCTTCCTTCTCTCTCACGCCATCAGACCTCCTTTCTCTTATTTTTTTGGATTTCTTTACGAAAAACCCTAGCAAGCCGCCGCCCCCTTTTCCTATCCTCCTTGCCGCTCGCCACACGACCCCCTTTCCTCCTCTCCTCTTCCTCTCGTCGCCGATCCATCGCAACAGTGGCGGCCCTCATCGCTGGCCGTCTCTCGTCATCGCGGTGGTCCATTCGTGGCTTCGTCTCGCCGGCGGGAGTTTGCCTTCTCTCTTCTTTCTCTTTGTTCGGCTCTTTCTCTAGCCGTCTGAGTTTTCTCGCCGTGGCAGTGATCCGTTTGTGGCTTCGTCTCACCGGCGCTTGCGGCCTCTCGCTCCGTCTCGCCGCGCTCGCGGCCTCTGCTCCCTCGCCCTCCCTCGCTTCCATCCTCCATCGCTTTTTCGGACACGCGTTGACACGCGTGTTGATAAAAATTGACCGCGTGTCGGAAAATCCGACACGCGTTGACCGCGTGTCCGACCGTGTCCGAGCGTGTCGACGTGTCCGACACGCTCCAACACGTGTTGAACACGACACGGAAGCACGGACGTGTCCGTGCTTCCTAGGTGACCAGCCACAAAAGTAGGTTGGCAAGGCTTGAGCTCACCAAATCGTGACCACTACTGAGGCTTGAGCGATTGGTGAAGGAAGCAAAAGAAAATAAATTATTTAAAAATTTAATATTTTTAATTATAAAAATTGTCCACGTGGCACGAAATGTTAGCAAGATTTCTTAGTATATCTAGTATTTAATATCTGGACTATCATATTCATGTCTACCACCCAGTTGCCAAACATAATGTAAAAGCTTGTTTCTTTGTTGTAGTATGGTTTTACCAAACATATGTTTCAACGAGAAAAGATTACAAGAAGATATCAAAACTATACGTTTATTCGCACTCTAATCAACCGTAAAATGTAAAAAGAAGAAGTCTTATGCATGTACCAAGATATAAGAGATGATATGTATATTCATTATTAATTTGATAAAATGCCACAAAATTTTGTATCTAAAACAGACATTCGACATGTTATCCAATTATGTCCATATATATATATATCAAATTAATAAAAATTTAAGTGTTTTTATCTTGAGTATCATATCTCGAACAAGACTTCTCCCGTACCTTCCGATTTCTTTCTCTACTCATTCTGTGAATATTTTAGACTATTTAAGCCCGCCAAAGCCCGAGAGAAAATGATCGGTATTGGGCTTGGGCTTGAGCTTGGGCTTGGTCTTGGGCCCGGGCCCCGACCCGTCCAACGAGTACCTCCCATTCAAATTACCCAAATAAAAATTATAGTCGCTCGACACGAAGCTTTAGGGTTCAGTCGCTACTCGCTAGCTGCTGCTGCTGCTTCTTCCTCCTCCTTCCTGCTTCCTCCTTCCTCCGTCGTCGTCGTGGTGTCAGCCTGTTAGGGTTTCAAGCGAGGTGCGGGAGCCGAAGCAGCAGCGATGAGCAGGAGCCTGGGGATCCCGGTGAAGCTGCTCCACGAGGCCTCGGGCCACATCGTCACCGTCGAGCTCAAGAGCGGCGAGCTCTACCGGGGCAGCATGCTCGAGTGCGAGGACAACTGGAATTGCCAGCTCGAGAGCATCACTTACACCGCCAAGGTTACTCCCCCTCCCTCTCCCCTCTTTCTCGATGGATAATCTCTTTGCTGTAGTCTGGTTCTCTCGGTGGGTCGCGGGGGCATCGCTAGATCAGTCGAGGTGCTCGTTTTGCTGAAATTACGATGTTGCCATTGTTTGGGGAAAAGAGAGAAATGGGTTTGTAGATTGCGCAAGAGGGTATGGTGGGTAGCGGAAAAAAAAAAGAGCTTGACCTGGTCGAGTCGACCATTCGATGCGCGCGCGTTACGTATTCTTTTTGCAAAGCTAGCTCTTTTGACGGGATGATCTTGTGTTTGGCGAATGAGGGTGATGATGGTCCTCTTATTGGATGGAAGTATTTACAATGCGTTATCTAAAAAGCCGAGGAGTTTCGTTCGTGTTTCCGATGCATGCCCTGGTCTGAACTCTCATGATCGGGAGTCCAAAATCATCTTTCTTTATTGCACTGTTCCTTTTTAAGAAGGCCCTGATGTTTCGATAGGGAGAATGATCCTGTGGAGGAGAGAGCCTCGTATCGTGTTTTGCGGTTTGCTGATATTTTCTCATGTTACATGCCTGTGAATCAACAATGCTATGAGTGGCAAAATCATGGCAATGAAAAATTTCTGTAGGCAGTACTCTCAGATGTTTAGAAAAGAGTGATTCAACTGCTTGATTATAAAAGAATAATGTCTGAACGCTCAACCTATTTAGGACTCATCAGATGAAAATATCTGAATTTGGATTTGCAAATTGTTCGAAATATTTAATATCGCGTCGTTACCATCTTAGGTACTTATGAATTAGCAATATATCTGTAATACTGTATTGTAGGATTACAAATCATCTAAATGACAGAGTTGGTCTCTCATGGAATTTGAGGGCAAAAGTTTAGGTTAAAACTATTTTTAAATCTACTTTCTGATACTTACAGAGACAGAAATGGGTTATACTTTCGAGCCATAATATAACCTTCTCATTTAACATAGAAATCACAAGTTTGACTGGAAAGGGAACTTACACAGACGTAATCCTAGGAGGAATAGTCCTTCTCATGGATGCCCACATTTTCCATATGAAACTCCCAAGACTGGATAATTCTGCTCCAGGAATGAACTTATCCAGTTGTCTGTTCTGTATTTGACGCGTAATTTGATTATGACATACTTTCTATGCAGAGTTGGTGAAAAACAGTTTGATAAGGTATTGTTTTATTTTCCAAAAAGTGTTTTGACTGGAGATCCGATGGGTCTTAGTTGGCTTTTTCAATCTTGACTTAATGGTTATTCATGCTCACAAAGTACTTTATATTTTTGATTTAGTTGGTCCATTGGTGATAGGATTTAGCAAGCACTGGTACAAAATAATCAGGGTGATAATGAGTGCTGAAGGCTTTGGCCTTTCAAACCCATGCCAAGAGGCTGTAGTACCTTGGTTATTATAGTAAATTAAGCAGTCAGCCTTATCAAGTACTTTTCGCATGATCAGCTGTTGCTTCCCCATTGATTGAATAAAAAAGGCACTCTTTATAACTGAGGTGCGTTGTTTGACCTTTTTGAACAGATAAAGGCTGGAGATAGTTACTTCTCTAGATACTGAGTATACTCTAGCTATTCAAGCCTTGGAATATGTCTTATGGCATCACACCCTTAGGCCTTGCAGAGACTTTCTACTACCTCATGAATACTCTGCCCCCCACAAAAGAAGAAAAAACATGCAGGCAGTTAGGCATTTGTCTGGTATTTTCAGTTTCTTTAGGGCTGTCCCTCTTTTTAATTATTAACTAAATTCTTGATGCGTGGGATGGCGATATACATGTTTGTCCATCACCTGAGTATTCCTGCAAAATCATTATCTTCTCAAGATGTTTATAAGCCTTTCTTCCTTGTTCTCCTACAGGATGGAAAAGTCTCACAGCTTGAGCATGTATTTATTAGGGGAAGTAAAGTCAGGTAATTGCTTACTTCATCCAAATTCTAAGCTTAAGGTTGCTTGAAATGTTTTTCGTAGATGCTGACATCCTGTATATCAATGTCATGATTTTCATAGGTTCATGGTAATACCAGACATGCTGAAGAACGCTCCAATGTTCAAGCGCCTGGAGTCCAGGATCAAGGTACTACCTTAGTTGATTAAGTAGCAGATTCAGTCAAATATAGATGTTTCCTACTCCCTTATAAATTGCCTCTTAATTCTTGAAGGGTAAAAGCTCAGCACTGGGAGTTGGCAGGGGAAGAGCTGTCGCGATGCGAGCTAGAGTAAGTGCTAGACTTCTTTGTCCCTCCGGTTCTTGTTTTTGTTCTTCTTCATCTTCTTCTTCTTCTTGTTGGGGGGGCTTTGGATTTGGAAGGATAGTTACAATACAAGTAGATGCGGTTATTTGGTGCGTATGTTGTTAAATGATGTCATATACTGCTGCGATGTCTTGAATGGAATGCATATGCATAATGATCTGTCTAAAAGTTTCACTGCATGGGGGAAGTACTGCAGATGGTTAGTGTATTGGGTTCTGTGTCCTCTCCTCTACTTGCAATCTCAGATATACTTATGGCATTTGGGCATATGAGTGATCCCAATCATATTGCAGGCTCAAGCTGCTGGAAGAGGAGCACCTCCGGGTAGAGGTGCTGTTCCACCTGTTCGGAGGTAAACAACCATCCAGACTCCAGACGGTCACCAGATCTCAATGTAGAGATGATGTGTCTTGGTTGCAAGCAAGAGTAAATCCTTGTGTTTGAAATACATTTGGGTTGGAATTTTATCTTAAAGGTAAGAGAGATTTTGTATTCATGAGCTATCTCTCTTGTTGATCGAGCTTATGGCTGGGCATTTTCTGTTACTGAATGTTAGGATGGTGGTTGGACAGTCCCGGAGTGTAGTAGGACCAAGCTTAAAATCATTTTTCTTGGGCGACCATGGATTTTGCGTCTCTTTAACCTAAATGAATGACCTGTGATCTGTGCAAGTAGAACTAGAATCTCTAGTATTCCATGATTATGAAGTTCAGCGATTCGTTTCCACTTCTCTGCATTCGCCAGCAGGGAGAAAGCCCTTGTACTCCATGTTTAAGTGCCACATCCATGGGCTAAACCACGTTACTGTTGGGACAATGCGTACATGGGTTATAATGAATGTCTATTCCTATAGCAAAAGAAAGCAATATGGAGCAATCTGTTTCCGAAATAGTTTAGATTCAAGGAAAATAAAATGCTATGAGGCCTGGATGGTGATTCATAAGTTGCCGCTGGCACGAGAAATTATGGTGTGATTTAGTTGGCGACTGAGGAGAGAGGCGTTTGCATTGAAGAAATCTAGATGAATGAGATGAAAGGGGCTATCGATGGGTAGCCAGATGAGATGATGTAGATAGATCTATATGTCTGATTTTAAGCAAATTTGGGAAAAGGTATAGGGCCATATGTAATAAAATGCTTTAACAACGCGGTACCTCTCTCCAGCTTTAGCATGCTTTGATCTGTTCTCTCTATGTTATGCATTTCTAGGAGGGTAAAAGCAAGTAACTTCATATTGAATAATTATTAGGTCCACCGTCAGCGTAACAAATTTATTACACTGTCGCATTGGATGATTAGCATAATTAGAATTCACACCTGTTCACTTAAGGAAGAATACTATTTCTACCTCAGCTCAAGTATGCATCACGTAAATGTTTTTGGTAATCAAAATGGATGGGGAATATTATCTAAAAAGTCCAAAGCTTATTGTGCGTCCATGAATTTAATTCTTAATTTTTTAATTTGCTTGATGTAGTCTTTAATTACTTGACAATTTTTCAGTATAACCCATTTGACTAATTTCAATTAGGAAATTCTGACGTGGGGATTCAATATACGCCAACCGTCCTACCGACGTGGAGTATTGATCATCAAAATGATGTCGTTTCCTTTTGACATTATTTTTAGAAGATAATAATGTGTTCCGCAATGTTTTTGGCCGTGTGGCAAGGGCTAATTTTGTGGAGAGAACGGCTAGTCAGCAAATGCTGGCAAAATTTTATTTGATAACATTTTGGCCAATTTTAATTTTTGTGTATAAATTAAAAGCTATCAATCGCAGGTTAAGCCCTTAAGAGAAAGAGTCCATGGAAAAGTCAGATTTGAATCTCCCAAATTCTGCAAAAACACTACAAAGAAATGAAAAATTAAGCATCATATTTGTTCATTTTCAATCGCTTCAAAAAGAGTCTCATCTTTTTTTTCTTTATAAAATGAAAAGTCACCCTTTGAATCTCGAATTCTGCAAAAAAGAAGGATGCTCGGCATCATATTTTCTCATTTTCTGCTCCGAACTCTCTCACCTTTTTCACCATTGACTCACCCTTTGAACACTGTCGACAGAAATGGAACCTACAGATTCTCTCTCTCTCTCTCTCTCTCCCGAAAGCTCAGACGCTCTCTCTGCCTCATCTCTTGCGTCCTCCACCACCACTGCCGCCACCGGGAACGCTTCTCCTCTAACGAAACGCTGGCATATCACAAACTTAAGGCCACCATCCGCCTCGGTGTCACCAACTTATGCTTTGCAGCTGAAGCCATTGTGTGCGCTCGAAGTTCCTGAATACAAGGACAAGTGCAAGCATGATCTCATGTTGCGCATCAGGAGGCACAGCCGCTGGAGGAACTCATTGGCTGATTTCAGGTATAACGAGACGAGTTACGCAATCGATGACCAGTTCCCCTTAAGAAGCTTCGCCTCAATATTGTCTCCACCAAGAGGAGCAATCCTTGATGTGGTCGAATGTGATTGTGTATGATGACCGATGGCATCGCCGGATCGTCAGTCTTTTATGGTTCCCGGGCCTTCACCAAAGGTGGAGTTGCAAGTCGCCAAATAAAAAAGAACATAGTTCAAAGAGAGGACAGAACTTTTCTCTTTAAGTTTGATAGCAACATGGATGCTGCTTCAATTCATGAACTTTTAGCTACATACTTGGGCAATCTTTTTCACGAACTAAAACCAATTGCAATCTGTATAGGAGCATTGTTGGAATTAAAATTGGAGGGTCATGAGCTACATTTTCTTAAGCAAAATCGATTTGAGTGACCAACATCTTCGTCAGACCTCTCTATCGGCCCTTGCCTCACCTCTCTCCTTCAACCATAGACCACGTACTCTTGAAAGATTTAATTCTTTGGAGGAAGGGTATCGACCCAATTAATTAATCAATTAACATCTTTTTGGAGCAATTTATAAGAATCTATCTGATGAAATCAAGTTTCATAGTTTGATGCTTGCTTACACGTTTGGCTGGTCAAAACACGGTGACCAGCTACAGAACTGGTGCTCCAGTGGCTCCCAGCATATGCTGATCAAATACAGTGAAACTGAAGCTCCCTACTGATTGATACTACATGTAGCAATCACTTCGCTTGCTGCATATCACGAGGTAATACAAGTGACAAGAATTCCTTTTGTTTTTCTCACTGCCACTCTTCTCCGAGTACAAAATTTTGGAAAAAATTTCGCATCAAGTCCAACAGCGTATGGGATGTACAACGAACATAACCTGATTCAGTTTGCTGATAGAATTAAGGTAAACTAGGAGTCAGGGTAGGCTTCGACACTTTGATCTCTCCGCAATCACTGATGTAGACAGTCTTGAGAGGCTTATTCCACATTGCGCGGGCATTTTGTGCTCTTTCGTCCCCAAAAAACTCAGCCAAGTCATTGAGTTGGCGGATATTCTCGGAGGGTTTGTATGTAGGAATGGAAGCGATTGCTGTTATGACATCCAAGCCTGCAATTCAAACGTAACCAAGATGTGAACAACATGAGAGAATGATAACACACAGAGGAACATACTAAGTGTTCTGTCATATAACAGTAGGCATGTAAAATGCAAGGAAGGAGTCAAAATGCCTTCAAAGTAATCCCAGCCAAATGTCTTCAAGCATTAAAAATGCTACTTTGAACCACAAAGACCTTTTTTTCTGAAGTAATTGCTCAGTTTGATAATCTATACAATCTGGACCGTCCACATTTTGCAATTAAAGAACTGCAAATGTCATAGAGAAAACAAAAGCTCGCACATAAAAATTGCCTGAGAATTAAATGGCCATATCACTGCAATTGTCAGTGTTCAAATCTAAAAGCGCAAGTTATGTCTTGGGAAGGAGTAGCAACTCTACTCTTGAACAAGTTCCATTTCGGAAACTCGTTCCCTATTGAATTCGATTGTTCACTGGAGTGCCACTCTGATTAGCCTATACCGGTATACTAGAGGAAGATTTATCCAAAGTCATGAACTTTCAGTAATGAGTATTGGAAGAGATATGACATGCATGGGCACTTGCTTAGATGATCCAGAAAACAAGTCCATCTTAAAACTCTTGGGACTTCACTGACAGTGTGTATAGTTAAGCTACCTATCGGTACTAAGGAAAAGAAAGTTTGCAATGCAAATGACAGAAGAGAGGGACTTCTACTTGGTCATCAATAGCAGCAACATGACCCAACGCTTGATAATGCGAATGCTGCGGTCAGCATAAAAATTTGATCTACCCATGTCATGTCAGATCAAGAATGAACTGAAAATGGCCAATCTGGCAGCCATATTGTTCTGTTAAATGCAAATTCTACACTCAAATGGCAGTTTCAGCAATTCGTATAGATTGCATTCCAATCACGCGCCGCAAAATCGAACTCAAAATTGCTGTACCAAACATGAACAATCAAGGAAAAAGCAATCCAATTCACATACCAATCATCCCATGGAACTTACCTTCAAGCACCATCCCGAACACGATGTTCTTGCTATCCAACTGGGGACACGGACCAGGCCCTGTGGTGATCAAGAACTCCACGTTCCTGTACTCGGGGTCCATCTTGATCTTCTCGTCATCGTCGTTCTCCGACAGGGACAGCGAGACCACGCCGGCCCTCGAGTGGCGCAGGAGGAAGGCCCGCGAGTCCACCGTCTCGGTGTTGCGGGCCAGCTCCGACAGCGGCGGCCGCACCTCGCCCTTGTCCCGCCGGCCCTGGCGGCCGGCGAGCAAGTACTGGCCGGGGAAGATCCTGTTGACGAGGGTGTTGCGGTAGGAGCTGCCGGGGGCGGTGCACATGGACTTGAAGTTGGCGACGGTGAGGGGGACGAGGTGGCCGTAGAGGCCGAGGACGACGCGGCCGAGGGGGACGGAGTCGGCGCAGAGGGAGGCGAGGTCGTCGGAGATGGCGCGGTCGGGGCGGAAGTAGTTGGGGCAGATGGCGAAGTCCATGAACACGCGGTCGGTGATGGTGGTGTCGAGCGGCGGCTGCGGCACCGGAAGGGAGGCGGCCGGGAGGGCGAGGGAGCTGGCGGCGGCGGTGGCGGTGGTGGTGGCGGCGGAGAGGAAGGAGCGGCGGGTGAGGTGGAGGGGCGGGTGGGGAAGGGGGAGGGGAGGGGCGGTGGGGAAGGATTTGATCATGGAGGAGGTGATGGGGTGATGGAGTTGGACATGGTTTTCATTTTTGGTTGGATGGAGGAAGGAAGAAGGAGGAGGATAGATGGATTTGGTAGGTAGCTCGAAGTGGGGCCCTCGAATATCTAATTGGGTGATGAAGGGTGGTCCAATGCGATGCTACCGATTTTTACAGTTACAAGTGAACTGTTTGACCAAAGGAAAGGTCAAGATGAACTACTATTTCTCTCGTCAACCTCATGGGAAAAAAAGGGGATTCATAAGGAACTAATACAGTAAAGAAAATGATGATTGAAAATATGCATATATTGCAAGAATTGTCCATCCATCGATTTCACCATCTTCGACTATTTGCTTGTGATTTTGATTGATGTTTCCTAATTCTTCTTCCTTTGTGCCGAATTTTGTAATTATTATTTTTTATAGCCATATTGATTGATAAATCACTGCCTTTAATATTTACCATGTTCGGTGATTCAAAATTAAATGTGTATTTTCTTTTGCATAGGCACATGTTTTCAAAGCACCTTTCAAAGAATGGATTGATGAACCAATTGACATAAAATATGAGAGGTCTTTTGATCATTTCTAGACAAGAAATGCTAATTAATGAGAAATTTAAAGTATGAAAACTAAAGGTAATCATGGTCAATTGTGTCATGTGAAATGTAAAGATAAAAGGAAGATAAAATTAAAATAAATGGTGTTGATTGGCGGCCCCTTGCTCAAATTACATTCTAATACTAATGGCTATTATCAACGGTTAACAACAATTGCAAAAAAAAGAAAAAGGAAGAAGCAAATGATAACCTATGTCACTCCTATAATTTAGCAAATTTAAATAACCTAGAACATCATGTCATCATCACTCAACCCGCATTAATACTTTTGCAACTTGCAATTCCTCTTTTTAAAAATTAGGACAGTCCATATTTCTCGGCCATTATTACTTAGAGCTTTCAAGATTTTTGGCTCCAAAATTTGATGATCATGCTAGCTTCACAATTGAATGGGTCGTTCTGGTTGTACCTAAGATTGTTGGCTTCATGATTCAAACCCTTATCTTGTCCTCGACTCATTGATCTTCACTTTAGCTTGTCGGCTAAACCAAGTCTCATTCAACAATACTCATGGCTTAATAGTTAGCCATTTTCTCTTATATCACTTATCAGCAATTTCTTATTGCCTTTGTTGATTGCCTATAGTTGCCGACCAAAAAAACCTTGGCAAATATTACCTCAACGTTGTCTTACTCGGTCTCTTCCTACCCAAGTTAACCGTCGGACTTGAACATCTCTTTTTGTGTCATCAACACTATTTTTCATTTTTTAGCAAAAAAAAAAAAAAAAAAAAACACTTTTCATTTAATCTTAATCTAAAAGGAAATGAAGGAGTGAAATGAGTTTTTGGAGTCACTGAATTGAATGGAAAAAATGGATTTTTAAGGACTTTTTTTCTATTTCGAAACAATTACGGAATAGAAATTCGTTTGGTAAAATTATTTAATTTCTGAAATAGATTTTGGTTTAAAATAGATCCTGAAAGAAATCGGAAAAAGCTATTTTTCTATTTCGAAATAGAAATGAAAAAAAAAAAAATTTTCATCGTTTATCATTGCCGCGCTTTGGTTGTGCCGTCGCGCCGCCGATTGCCGATCGCTGATCGATCGCCGCCGCCGCCGCTGCGGTCGCCGGCCTCGCCTCCGCCTCCGCCGCCGCCGATTGCCGGACGCCGTCGTCCGAAAGAAAGAAATTTTTTTGTCGTTATCAAACGAATTTCTATTTTTAGAGTAGAAATTTTGTGTCGTTATCAAACGGTTATTTTTGCTTAGAAACTCGTCCAAAATAGAAATAAAAAAATCTATTTCTTTTCTAGAAACTATTTCTAACGTAAATACAATCATGCGCTCCCTAAAAGGTCATTCGTTTTTTTTCCCTTGAACAACTATTATATTTTGTATGTGAGAGAAAAAATGCATCAAGACCGCATATTTGAAAGGTCACTTGAAAGGGTAAAGGCTTTGTTTTACTTGGGAATAAAGAAAGTTTACGAGTTGATCAAATTTATTATATGGCTCGAAGAGAAACGGCATATAGCAATGGCACGATAAATTCAATCGTATAATGTACACAGCCTTTTAATGGAATAATTTTACCAAACGGATTATATTATTGAGGAATATCAAGTTCTCCGTCGACTCGGTTTCCAATTCTTGTCATAATTGGTTAATAACTAAAAGGAGGCCTATAGGATTGTCTCGAAAGAAATGCCTTCACCAATATTCAAACTCATGAGTACGCTTTTTGAGGTGTAATCAGGTGTATTTCTTTATAAAATATTTGCTTCTTGAGTTGATTAATACCATTCAATCAAATGAAACGAGCGTCTTCATTTGATAGACCCTTATTCGATGCAGCAATTTCTGTGGTGTCGACTATCCTTAGAAATTATCGATTTTTACTTTTTATTTTCAATTCCTCCTTTGATAAACCCTTACCTGATGCCTTATGCCTAGAAAAAGCAACTTTAAAAAAGCACTCACGTCTAACAGTTAGACCAACGAGGACAATTTGCATCAAATGGAACAAAGGCATGATACAATCACTTGCGTGAACAAGCAAATGACTTGCGTCGAAACAGGTTGATAACTCATTTTGCCACCTTTACCTCTAACCTAGTGAAACTGCTGAAATTAATGTCTAAGAAACATCAATTCCAATCTCCATGGAGCAATTTCTACTTTGATGCTATCCTTTCGATCACTTGGTTGCTATTGATAACAATTTAGCCAGCCCAGCTTATGTTACAGTACTCGGAGACATACAAATAATAATGCGATTTGGACGATAGCAAACTCGATGGAGAATAATTAGTAGGCACTACCCAGAACCTTTTAATGCTCTTTTAGTCATCTATTGTTATTAGAGAATTTGCATCTTAAATATTAATACTCACAACTTATTAGAATACCTTCTCTTCAAAGATAGGTCAGAGATTCATTAACCCCTCAAATTGCCCACAAACCCTAAAGCCAAACTCTTACCTAAGTTTGTCTATCAACCTTTTTTTGCGGGCAATCACCATCATCTGTTGCCTCCAGCCGCCACCACCCGACCTCCGACTACCTTCATCGGGGGCGCAGCGAGCATTGCTGCCCTCGGGCTCTTCTCTCCATTGATCACAGGCTTGTGTTGCCGTTGGCCACCCCCTCACGGCCTCCGGCTAATTTCGTCAGCGGCATAGCCATCTCTCTCTCTCTCTCTCTCTCTCTCTCCCCCCGGTTATGCACACAAGCTATGTAGAAAATAGGAACGAGTAACCTTTGAACAAGTGAAAATGAAGTACTAATCAAAACAAATTAAGCACGCACAAGTATCAAAATATTTACATTTCTTGCCGCTGGAAATGATATGTCGTTGTCCATACACAGCCTGTTCGTAGAATTTGAATACATATTTGAACATGTGCAAAATAAATATATGAAGTTATACACTTCACAACATTTTAACTTGAGACAGTGAGCAAATGATCATGGATTGCCTATTCCTGGAAAACGACCATGGTTGATAACACGTCACTTAAGTCAGGAGACGTAGGGTTTTACCTAGACACCTCTTCTTTTGCTTCCTCAGAATTGAAGCAACTAGAGAAAAGGTACAAACAACAGGTTTTTCACACGGTAGAACAAAAATTAAAATGCTTAGAAATGCTAGAACGGGTTTACAGAATTGGTTTATTAAGTAATACAACAAACTTATTTAGACATATAAACATGCAGTTCACACTTAAATATCCAGCAAGAATTTGCCATTTTGCCTTTTAAACTAATTTTCAAAAGGATACAGGAGTGATGGTCATATGTTGAGTGAAAAATAATCTCAATCACCACGACCAAGCATATTGATATCCGTCACCTATCTGCAGAGGCCTGTCCTGTTGTATCCTCTGTCCTTGTCAAAGAAGACATGCTATCGACCGAGAGAAGAGAAGATCGAGCAGAGGTATGGGAAGACGAGAGGGACAACAAGCAATCCGAGGACAATTCCTTCCTTGGGAAATAAACCTTGTGGTTGTTCGGGCAAGTCTCAGGGCAACTGCTGCCGCTTTTGACCTTGTGTAGGGCGCAACCACAGTTCCGGTGGTATGGGCGGCGCTCGACCTCCACGTCGTTCAGTGACAAGCTGCCATAGATGACACACCGGAGCAACACCATGGAAGCTGCGACGGTGGCCATCCTCTCTCTCTCTCTCCCCCTCCCTCCCTCTCCTTCTCCCTCCCTCCCTCCCTCCTTGGTGTGTCCAGGTAAGTAGTCGAGGGTGTGCTTGTGCTGGTGAATTTACAGGGGATGGTTGATTAGGTGTTCAGTGTTGGGTTGGAAAATTGTGCGGGCTTTATGGGGTAGTAAGACAAGTCATAGGAACGTGAAGTGTAGGGTTCTCTTTAGAGAGTTTATCCTCTCGTTTGGATGAATTGGAGAAAACGATGCGATTTTCGAGACGTGTTTGTGCAAAATGTGATAACTAAAGCGTGTTTTCATGCGGAGAAAACGATGCGATTTTCGGGACGTGTTTGTGCAAAATGTGATAACTAAAACGTGTTTTCATGAGGAACGTCTCTCTCTCTCTCTCTCTCTCTCTCTCTCTCGGGTAGTCTTGAATGTGAAGCTTCCTAGGGGCAAAGAGAGTTTCGAGACAAAAGTTTCTTGGCTTTAACTTAGAGGTTTGGAATTAGGGTTTTGGTCATTTGCTGTCTAGACAAGTCAGTCATTCAACTAAGAAATCCTTTCGCGTTTTCGAGAGAGAGAATTCGTTAAGCTGAATCTTTCTAACTGATCTTTCTTGTTTTAGTGGTAAATCGACGATGCTGTCTATATAGGGCAACTTGGATCTTAATGAATATTGTTACGTGCGGCCTCTCGTTTCTTCCGTTGACCCTATGTTTTGTCCGTCAGCCTGAATTTTTTTATTTGCTAAAGTTTGGCTGTAGCAACTTACGTAGTTTCGGGTCTTGTTTTCACGAAACTTCCTTCAATCGGAGGATGCATCAGACGAATTCCTAATATTACCTGTTTTTTTCTAACCATGATCGACGATATACCTGATATCTTAAGGAAAGATATTTAGATTTTTTAAAATCTCTTTCTGTATTGAAATTTTTAGTTCCATCTAGCATGCTTAGTTACATCTAACAAAATAAATACCCACGAAAATGTGATCAACACATTTTTGACCTATTCAAATTGGGTTGACCTTTTTATTTCGAAAAATGAGTTATATTTGAAGTATGCTAATTTTATTTTATTTTTTTGGGTCGGTGAAGCATGCGAATGTTTACACAATAATTCTTAACATGCAAAAAAATGGAAAATTTATAAATTGCTCACAAACCTACGATAATTTTTAAGTAACTGTAAAATTAATATGCGCGACTAGTCATGATAAAAAAACAAATGGAAGTTTGAAAACTCTATTTGATGTGTAATTTATCCTTTCATATTTACGGAATATGTATGTTATTTGTTTATATTAATTTCCAAATTTATTAACAAATGTCATTATCAGGAATTTGTTATAGGTTCACTCATAGCATTGCTCAATGCAAGAATGACTTGGGATAGGTGATATGGTCCTATGTTATTTTTGTTCGTCTGAGATGTCTAGAAGAGTTATGAGTTAATTGACTTGAAACGAAACTTGTCAAGGATGGTTGGCCTACAAATTGACCGTTTTTACTGGCTCTCGTGTCGGCCCGTGTCATCCTAACACCTGACAACCAACTATTGGCCGATGTCCCCCTGATACATGGCCGCCCATCTTCTGTTCATTCCCTACGCTAGTATTACCATATGGGATAATCCTATTGTTGGCACCCAAACTAGCTTATTGGGCTTGGGATGCCGAGAAGAAAAAGCGGGCCCAAAATGTAGGAATTCAGATAAAATGGGCCAAGATGCTAGCAATTGATAAATGAAGATCTTGAATAATACAGCAAGGGGGCTCGCCGAAGTTGACGAGATAAAGATAAAAGCGATTACGGAATCGGCACTAGGGAAGACATCGGCAAGGCAGGATGCTTACCGAAAAAAAGTTGAAACTTCCGCAATGTTGTAGGCATTAATATGGTAACAGTTACCTTTGGAATACTATTATAAATAGCTGAGGAGGCACTAATGGAAAGGACCTTTTGTCAAATCAACAATCAATCGGTTTGCTTTTAAATTGTTATCTTTCATTTACCATAATTTTTACATTCAATCACACTTTATATTTCTCCTGTTTCCTTGTACTTTACTTTTGTCGTAGTCTAGATCTGCTGTTTCCTTTCCAGAGCGACACAAGACCCATTATAAATAATAAAATCAAAGCTCTGTCATCTTCGGTGAAAAGATTTTGTTGAGGAAACTTTCCCCGGCAAACACCCATAAACCAATTTTTTTGTATCCTCTCCTGATAAATGCTCCATTTTACTCATTTAGTAAGACTTTTGGACTTTGGAACTGCTAGACTTCAACACCTCGCGTCCGGGTTATTTTTGTCCGGTCAGCGAGGACTTAATCTTCGGTTGAAGGGTTGGTTGTCTTCTAAATCATTCGAGAGTTCAAATTAACAGATACATTGGGGTGGGAAGTTAACAATTTCGTCGTAGAAACTGAAAGAAAAAAGAAACTCGAAGAAGAGTAGTATGCATCAAAGAGAAATAGACCTTGAATCGATGAAAACACCAAACATGTCTTATAACTCGAGTATGAGGAAGCAACCTCAAATTGGGGGTCGATTCTTTTCAAGTAAGGGAGGGAAGAGAGAGAGAGAGAGAGAGAGAGAGAGAGAGAGAGAGTAGACCCTAGAAATTCATATGTAAAGTGTCGCCCATTCATAAGATAAATCGGCATCTTCAATTCATCCCAAAACAATACGATCCCTATCTTTCTTACCTATCATTGGTGGAAACCAGCTGGATTACAATCTTTTGGAGCGCAGTATATATTTTCGATACCAAAATCTCTCCATCGGAGCTTGCAATCATCTCTCCGTCATAATAGGGTTTTGTTGAGTCCAATATGTTAGAATGCTTAAATATTAAACTAACTTGAATTATTAGAACAATTGCTTGTATGGTCTTACAAAATTTTGTACGGTACCAAAATAAGATGCTCTTGAATTTAAATCTCTCTATGTTCTTATTTGCCTTCCTAATTATATATTTTAAGATATATGAATATTAGATTATCATACCACCCAGCGTTGCGGCACAGTTGGCTCAAACGTTTGTTCCTCTCGCAAAAGGTCCAATGTTCGAATCCCAGTGGCGTCGTGCTAACTTACTTGGTGGCACGTGTGTGGTGGCTAGCACGTATCGCCTCCAGGGTTTACACCCTCTGTACTCCGGGCAGGGTTTACTCCCTCTGTACTCCGGGCCTAACAGGTTGTCCACGTTGGTCAGAATGCGGGGTTTCCTGGGTCACCAAAAATATATATATATATATATATATATATATATATATATATATATATAATATAAGATTATCATATTTTGATGATGGTAGGGGCTCTTTACACCTCAAGACAGTTGATCGTTCTAACTATATTACTTGCATGTTTAAATAACACTTTAATACTCATCCAGCGCAGGCGTTTTGTCCGTAATTACAATTTGTAGCAGGGCAAGGAATCTATGAATTCTTTATTTTTTGAATAATTGGATTTTATCAGTTCATGTGGAAGCTTAGGTAAATGACGGGGCGATTTACTATTAAAATCATTCAATTGAATCCTGGCTATGTTCACCATGTCCCAATATGCCTTGCATTTCTTATGCTCGATTTTGTCGACCTTGCCAATCTGTCGGCAGTTGTCATTCCCTTGTTGTTGACAAGGGACAAAAGCGGTTGAATGTAAAAGAGCACACACTTTCTCTGTTAAAATAATACATAGGATTAAATATGATGAGGAAAGCAAGTTTCTGGATATATATTTAAAATTTGGACAATGAATTCAATTTTTCTTTTTCTTTTTTTGGGGTAACTAGAAAGATTTAGCTCATTAAATCGTGATTTGAAGTGTTAAAGGTGCCTTTTATATATAAATAACGTTTTTTGCCCCTGGATTAGTTTAAACCATTGTAAATTCACCCGGGACTTCTCATGAAGTTTTATTGAGCAAACTTTGAGGTGGAAACCTCTTTTAACTTTGCTTTGTGATATGGTGACATAGCTCGTGAATCTTCTTAATGAAAATCGATTAATGATCTTGCCGGCTTGTTATGTATTGCTTACAAGACATTAGTCACAGGTCGCCTACCCTACGACTTAATTTCATCGGTCAACCTTGAAGGAGTTGCTGACAATTAGCTTAAAACTGTGGATAGCAACGACGACGACGACGACGATGACGACGACAATAATAATAATAAATGGAGTTTATCATGATAAAAAAACCAAGATAAGTATTGATGAACAAGCGAGACGAAAGCGAAATTCCAAGGCACTTGAGACTTGAGAGGTACGGGTGTTGTGTCTTATTAATGTCAGAGTCTATCATGTCAACCCACATATTTTATCAATGAATTTTGAGTTTTTAGCGATATAATGATACTTTGGATCAAGCAAGATGCAACTGAACGATCATAAATCACCTTAGATTCATAATATTAGAAGCTGATCAAGCTTAAAATTGTTTTGCTTAAGGTACAAATCAAGTATAATCTCTTGGAGGCCAAAACACTTTACGTACCACGTCTTGCCTAATTTTTCACCACTCAAGTTTATACTCTTTGTCTTGCTCGAATAAATGGGTTCTTGGATGATCATAGTTAAGTGATTAGTTTGCATATACTGAAAAGATATTCGTTGACCAAGGGTTTTCTTGCTTCTAAGGAGAAAATATTCTGCTATTTCTCTTTGGAAAGATCTATGGAGGCTTATCTTGCAAGCAAGCCCGCTTTTTTTTTTTTTTTTTAATCGAAAGTTAGGAAAAACCCCGTATTATATAAAGCAAGAGTGCTACGAATATCTAATTAATCTTTCCATTTTTCTAACACACGGCTGTTCATATGTATTTGATTGCAAGAAACGCCATGACTAGTCTTCAAGTCGGTTGAGTATTTTTGTAGGATAAGCATAAAAGGGATACTCCCACAAGTTTTTATATTGACTTCTTTTATGTTATAGCTATGAGATAATATCCCGGGCCAGATTGGCGCACCTGATTAAGTCTACCCGATTTGGTTAAAAATAGGCCATCTAACTTAATTCCTTGCGATCCATCTTCTAAGAGAGGTTGCTTCAGATAAAAACTGGATCCGAGAGCTCATGTTTCTTGAGGTTCAAGGTACTAGTCATTTCAACACTCAGCCCACCTTCTTAAGTTGACGTATTCGAATGTAACGATGAAAATAATTGATTACCCGTTTTATCGCTAGAGCATTCGTATATATATAATTTACACACACATATATTGAAAGAGGATTAAGAGCTTGTGAGAGTTTGTATGTAAAAAGTCAAGTGGCGCGCTAAGCTGTTTGCTTCTTTACGTGGTAATAAGATGGACCAAACAATTGGTACCTAGGTTTTCCACATGAAAGTACAAAGATGAATGAAATCCTAGTGGCATTTATCGATGAGATGTGAACTTGATTTTCCGAGACTTTTTCCCTAGCTACAAAAGAAAGATGTACCCTAATTTTGAAATAGCGAGGACATTCATTAGGTTAGGAAAGAATTTCTGATATAAATGCTAACGTTAATAAATCAACTCAATAGCAGGAAGAAGATACAAATGTATTTGGCCCATCACGTAACTCAAAACAAATGATCAATTTTCTATACACCAGTTCATCCAGCACACCACATGTAAATTAACCAGAAAAAAAAGCTTAGTACACAAGACAGCCATTTTCTCCAGGCAATCTAGCCGATAAAGGACTGCATGAACATGATCTACGGGAGCCTTGGACCAAAAAAATGGCATCGCACACATCACTCACATCTCACACCCTTTCAATCAAGTTATTTTTTAAGAGTCTTTTCCCACGCATGTCTCGACCCAATACCACTGACTTATTCAGACATACCAAACGGAAAAGTTTTACAAATTCAAGACCTTATAACTTACAGGAAACACTATTTTCTTCGTCCGCGTGATTGCAAGAGCTGAGCCGATTCCTCGGAGCCGTCGCCGGTGAGGAAGAGGGAGATGAGTGCATGGAGGCCATCAACGCCAAGTTGCCCTCGCTCCACGACTTTCGAATCGGATACGACAGGCTCATGCTCTTCAGGTTTGCGTGGGAGCAGCTCCGGCCCTCCTTGTGGAGCGCGCAGCCACAGTTGCGGTGGTACGGCCTCCTCCCGATCCCGCCGTCGCACCCGGAGAGACACCCCTCGTAGAGGGGGCGGAACAAACCCTCCGAACCGCCGGTCGCTGCCATCTGATCGATCTTTGTGTTTTTTTTTTCTTAGCACCTCCTTAAAGAGAAGTGCACCACCAAGGCCGCTACTTGAGATGTGCTCTTGAAGCCCTTTACGGGCATCGGTGGCACCTCTCAATAAATGGTCATGCTATTCATATATAGTCCAACAAGACCGGGACAAATTCGCGTTTTAGTCGTCAAAGCTTGTTATGCGGAGAAAACGTTGGAGAGGCCGTATCTTGTGGGGTGGTCATAGACCTTGAGCGCATTATTTGTGTGGTCTCCTGGTAGCTTCTGTTTCGGAGAGTTTAAGAATATATAATTAGTAATAAGGAGAGAAATGGAAGTGGAGTTACAAACGAGATCTTCATAGGAGGTTTCGCAAGTAAAAGCCATATCATCGGGGCGTCCCCCGTGTTTGGTTCGATAAGGAATATGTCTGGTATTGCGGTCGATTCCCATTTCTTGAGGGGATTTAGGGGCCTGTTTTTTTATGTTTCTTTTTGGGGATATGTGCAACACAAGTCCTAAAACTTATAGGAAAAGTACAATTAAGTCCTAAAACTTATAAAAAGTGCATTCAAGTCCTAAAACTTGTCAAATCGATTCAATTGAATCCTAAATTTAACACCGTCAGATTTATTAACGGAAAATGCGACGTAGCGCGATGTCATATTTTAAATAAATTTTTATTTGCCACATGGATTTTTTAAATTATTTTTTATTCAAAATTTTTAAAAATTAGATTTACAAACTAAAAATGAAAAACTAAAATTTATTTAAAAAAAACTGTTAAAGAAAAGAAAAGAAAATGGCATCGGCGGGCATTTTTGCCGCGGTCGCCGCCCATTCTTTGAAGGGTTGGCAACGGTCGCCGGAGGGGCCGGCGACAGTCGCTGGGCCTGGGTTCGCCCGGGTGAGGCCTCGCTTGACCACCCCCGCCAGGTCGGGCGAGGTCTGGGCACGCCGTGCCCCGATGCTGTCCAAATTTGAGTGAGTGGGTTTGCAGGGGTTCCGTCGCCGTCGCCGCATCGGACTGTTGCCGGGGATGCCTAGATTTGGGCGAGCATCGCCGACACCGGGCGTCTAGGGCAAGCGATCGTTGCCGGCCCCCGTGAGGGCCGACGAGGCCTCTCACGGGGAATGCGATGGTCGCCGCTGGCGGGGCTGGTCGGCCCTCGCCTGTGGCTGGCGAGGCCTCGCCCGAGTGAGGGTTGGCCACTCCGCCTAGGGCTGGCGATCATCGCCGGCCACTCCGGTGATGGGCGGCGGTGGAAGCACCATCCGTGCTCTTTTTTTTTTTTTTTTTTTTGTGGCCACAATTTTGTTTTTTTTTTTTTAAAAATAAATTTAGCTTTTCCTTTTCTGTTTTTGAATCTAATTTAAACAAGAATAATTATAATGTTAAAAGCCACGTGTATAATAAAAAATCATTTAAAATACCACGTCGGTGCCACGTCGGCGTTTTCCGTTAGTAAATGTGACAGTGTTAATTTTAGGATTTAATTTAATTAATTTGACAAGTTTTAGGACTTAATTGTACATTTTGTAAGTTTTAGGACTCAATTGCACTTTTCTTGTAAGTTTTAGGACTTGTGTGGCACATATCCCTTTTATTTTATTTTATTTTATTTATAAACACAATTCCTATTTTTTTGTTCCGGGGAACAAAAAATGAACAAAAACGCGCTTATTTGCGTTTTTGTTCCAAATCTATTTTTTTGTTCACGGGAACATATTTTGAACGAAAACAAGAAACAAGAAAAACATGTTTCTTGTTTCTTGAACAAATTTTTAAGAACAAACTTTCTCTCTCCTCTCCTTTTTTTCTCTTTTTTTTTTTTTCTTCTTCTTCTTTTCTTTTCTTTTTTCTTTGGCTGGTCGCCGGCCTCGGCCATGGCCGGTGACCGACTGTCCAGGGCCAGCGACGTCGTAGAGGGTCGGCGACCTCGCCGGAGCGTCGCCGGCTGTCACGACCCGAACTCCGAGCACATGCACATCCCTCCGTGGTCGATATAATTTTGCGACGTCCCAGGGATTGTCGCCGACCCATTGATTATTATGCACATGCGGAAACATAAAACAATCTCCATACAACATAACAGTGGGATAGAAACGTAGGATAATATTTTCACAAACCACACCTACAATAAAGTAGTACTTAAATACAAACCAGTTTAACACCCCAAGTTCTAATACAAAAAGTGAAGCTGTTTGATTTCCTATAAGTTAAGCTTCTATTTAGAAGACCGGGGTTCATTAATATATTATCATACTCCTCAACCCTTCTAGGGTGAATCTGTCACCCATTCCCGCCTCGACGGAAGACCCGTCATCACCAGGTGAATGTAGAAAGACTTCTATTTTTCCTTCCCTGCAAACCACTATACACGACCTGGCTTTCCTTCGTCTAGGGACCTGAAAATGTTAGCCCACTAAGGAGTGAGATCACATCTCAGCAAGTCAATCTACTAAACCCAGATTAGGAGAAGGGTACATATAACATGCAATTTAGTCACCCTTCTTACCCTTTCTCATCACTTGCACTTTCCTGCACGTTAGTAACATTCAATCATACAATATCACATTGACATTTCTAGCAGTTGAATACTTCAATGCACATACAGATAGGGATGCAGATGTCAGATCATTGACCGTGGCCAATTTTTAACGATAATGTGAGTCATCCAGTACAACCGGGCTTCGCCTCACACCATTGAGCGCGGCAACGTCTACATCTAGACGGCATTCCAATTAAGGAGCATCGGCCCAGCCTCCCTTTGCGACCGACATCCGTTGACGTGGGGCATTCCCGAAGGAGCATCGTCCGGCCCCAAAGGCACGTGACGGAATCATGTCGTGAATGCATATGATAGATGCCACATTTCAATAATCAATTATACACAGCATCCACAACATCAATTGAGCAATTTCATAGTAAGAATTCTTCAAAACAAGCATATACTCTTATTCACCCAAATTTACAGAAAGCTGTCCAATAATGTTCTTCCAGTGTCACAGTCAGAAATTCACTCAAATGATCTCGAAAAATTCTCAAATTCAGACACGTGCTAGAAAACATATAAACAAACATTTTTCATGAAGACACCGAGATCCAGATCCCTCTGGATTCGGCCCAGAAATTTCTTCTATCCAGCACAAAAATCGGGTCCAGTTCCAGAGAGTCTAACTCATCAAAATCAGTTCGGTTTTGGGTCGAAATCTTGTTCATTTAATTTGAAATTCGAGTATGTTATATTAGAAGTTGTAAGGAACAACTTTAATGAAGGAACCGATTGGAAATTCGACCTCTAAAGGTAGGTAACAACCCTTGGAATCATGGCAGGTCACGGGTTACTGGACTGTCCGAAATACTGTTCCGAGGATGACGTCATTAAAATCGTCACCTATTTAATTTCTAAAAATTATGAGAAAAATATATGTTATTATTTAGGATGTCCAAAACATTTCTTCAGAATAAAATTTCTTCAAAATCACATCACAAAGTTGTCCACGAAATTAGAAAGACATACATGTCCTGGAAACTGTTTCAGAAAACAGCCTCTGTTCTATTCCGAATCTCTCTCCACGACTTTTATTTTGCTCCATAAATCCTATTTAAAATTTTCTATGGCCATTATAACATCCCTAAGTAATATTCATCCACATATAACTTCATCTACATAGTTCCTCCACATAAAAATCCCTAAAGAATGTACTCAGCCCTAATCTACGTTTAGGAGACGACTTACCGTTAAATCTAATGGTGATCCTCACTTGTGGCCGGACGGCAACACAAGGACAGCCTTGGAGGTGTTTTGACGATGATTTGGACCCGGCACAAAGGCTGGAGGTGTCGTTGAGCGACCACCACAGCAGCACACAAAGTCCTGGATTTTCTTGAGGAGGGAGGAATGCTCGAGACCTTGCTGTTCAGTTGCTGTTTTGTCGTCCAAAGGGGGAGCAAGAATGGCTGAATAAACTAACTTAAAGGAGAAGAAGACGAGACTTTTTATGGCTATGAAAGGGAAAGGAAATTGTTGTGAGGCTAGATAAGGGAAAGAGAGAGACAAGTGTACGGCAGCAGGGGAGAAGAAATAAGTGCAGAAGAAAAAGAAAAGAGGGTGAAGCGGAAGTAATTGCAGATAAATTACTCAGCATTCACTCAGCCATTTGCCGTTGCATTTCGGTTTCCTACGGCAAGAAGAGGAGAGGGAAAAGGAGGAGTAATTGCAGATACATTACTCAGCATTCACTCAGCCATTTGCTGCTGCATTTCGGTTTCCTACGGCAAGAAGAGGTGAGGGAAAAGGAGAAGTAATTGCAGATAAGTTATTCAGCCTTTACTCAGCATTTACCTCCTGCTTTTGGCCTAATTTTCCACGGAAAAATGGCTCTCCATTACTACCTTAGGTCCCCTATCTTTTCCAAGTCTATCTCCATTAAATACCAAGGAAATTGAGGTGAAATTGTAGGAGAGAGGGATTCCTACGAATTTCATTTTGAGGAGACTTCTCTTTTTTTCTTTAATTACCAATCTAACATCTAAATCAATAGGGTCAAGTCCCTTAGTAACAACTTATAATACCTCTTTTAAACTTCTATAACTCATTTTTTTTTTTTCCAATTGTTTCATAATAAATGCCCAAAACTTATTTAAAAGTGGCATTTCCTTTTTATTCTTTTAATTTGTTATTCTTGCCTCTTTTCCGTTAATAATTCCCGTCGTCCATAATATTTAGAAAGATGCAACAACATTCCGCGGGATTAATTGTGACACGTGAAAATTCTTAATTTCTGTAATCGACATCATTTCCTCGGTTAATTTCAGTCAAATGTGATTTTTAGCGTAACTTAAACTATCGATTAGTTTTGGGAATTTTGGTGCACGACCCATGGTCGATTATTCCGAGCGACAATGTACATCTTCGACGCATTGACGACTCTCGATTGTCATGAAAAAATCTCGAGGTTTCAATTACGAGCACGGGGTACCAAAATAACAGAAAAAAATCGATTTAGTGCCGATCGACGAAATTCTGTAATTAGATGGAATCACCCAAGTCTAATTTTATCTTTATCGAATCGACCTATTTCCGATTTCTGATATATTTTCGATTTGTGCCGAAATGATCCTTGTAGACTAACACGGTCGAGCAATCGATTCTGGTCGAATTCTCAAGTCGGTTGCATCAAAATTCTTTAATAACTTTCTGATTAGTCTAATTATCTCATGAGTGATCAGCTCGGAGAGAATAGCGCTATAGGCACGTCAATGAAAAGCCCGATTCATTTCATTGAAAATAGAAGTGGAAAAATCAGACTGTCACACCGGCCCTCGACGAGGCTGAGTGTAGCCGGCCTCGCGAGGCTCGACTCGCCTTGGGCGGGCGAGGCCGAGCTTGCCCGGATCCGGCAAGGTTGAGCTCGCCTAGCCACCGGTGAGGCTCGGTGTCGAGGGCCATCGCCAGCGACGCCGACCCGTGGTGGCCCTGCGAGCCTCGGCGTGGCGGGCGAGGCTGCTAGCCCTCGTCGGACGGTCGCTGGCCATGGTTGAGGCGACGATCGGCCAAAAGAAGAAAAAAAAAAAAAGAAAAAAGGAAAAAGAAAAAAAAAGGAAAAAAAAAGAAAGAAAATAGGAAAAATAAAATAAAAATATTAAAATTAAAAGAAATAAAAAAATTACACAAGTTTACGAAACATATTTCTATTCTTTTTTATTTCTGGAATAAATTTACCAAACACGTTCTTCCGTTCAAAAATTGTTCCCTAGAACAAAAAATCTTTTTTCTATTTCTGTTCCACTGTAACAATTTTTGAATAGAAACACAAACAAACGCATCCTAGGGTTTCAATTTTAAGGTTGTCCATTTTAACACTTTTCAAATTGGTAGATGACCAAAAAATAAAATAAAATTGGTAGATGACAACAATGACAATCAATTCACTCGCCATCTATGTAGCACCGACACGAACACGCGACACGCGACAAGACACGACACGACACGCCGACACGTCATTTCTTAAAAATAGAGAATTTCGACACGTTCCGACACGTTATATATTAAATATATTTTTATATATAAATACATAAATAAATAATAATAAAAATAGCCTAGAATTAATTTACACGAAAAATATTAAATAATATCATTCATTATTTTAATTTGTTGCAATAATACACAAAACTAAGAGGAAAAAAACATTGTTTAAAGAAAAATGCTGAAATGATATTTTTAAATTTATTTATTTATCATATATAGCATTTTTTTATTACTTCTTTCATAGTAAAAGACTTAAAAAACAATTCTAAAAAAACAAAACTGAAAAAAAAAAAAATATTGACCCCGTGCATGTATATTTATAGCAATTTTATTACTTCTTTTGTGTATATTTATATTTTGACCCCTCAAGTATTAGAAATTTTTAAAATTAACCCCGTGCGTGTCGAATCGCATGTCGAAATTCTAGACTCGCGTGTCGGAGCGTGTTGGAAAGAGTTGACCACGTGTCAGATTTTTCGACACTCGTTGACCGCGTGTCAGGACGTGTCGGAGCGTGTCGGACACGTGTCGGAATGCGGACACGACACGAAGGCTTCCGGAGAGTGTCCGTGCTACATAGCTCGCCATGTGCTAGCACTTTTTGGGTACATTCCCGAGGAGTTTTGTCCTGTGTGATGTATATAAACTCACATTGAAGAAGTTTTAAATTCTTTTATCTAAATTATGATTGACGGGGTACAAACACAGATGTCATAAATAATTATGGTACGCTGAAATATGTTATGGTGCAATGCCAAGAAAATTTAGATTGTTTGTACGATGATGGGGTTAGTAAAAGACACATTTTGTTACGAAATTGCACCTCGATTTCAAAAAAATATTGCTCGCAAACAATTTACCATGCAAAATATAATAATAAAATAATAGAATAAGAAGAACACGTCAGAAAATTGGTTATCGAAGTGTACCCGAACTTGGGCTACGTCGCCACGTAGAGGTACTCTGCGAATCCACTAAATTTACAAAAAAAAGTTGAAATATAACAATGATCTTCTCTCAAAATTAGGGCATAAATAGATTGAAAATCCTCATAAAGAAAAAACTCACTTTTAGCTTCTCTCTATTTTCTTTTTCTAGCGTCTTGATGGCCGGCGTCTTGCCATCGCTAATATAAAGATATCACTTTTAACCTAAAACTAAATATGATAGAAAAGATGAAAAAGCCCCCTAAAAATAAATATTTAGCTTCATCTATAACACATTTCCTTCACTTGCTAGAAGAAGACATAATGCGATTTGTTATTTTGCAAAATCATCGGCATCAAAGCATTTGTTGCAAGAGTTAGTGAACGCCTCGTTTGAATAGAATAGACATTAATGATAGGGGAGCTACAAAAAAGTTTCTCCGATGGCCAATTTCCCGTTTACAAATTCAAATAATGAAAGAAAACTTGTGAAACACTATTATAATAAATGTAGAATTCCCAATAAGTGCCTAAAATGTGATTATTTTTTCAAAAAAGAGTTAGCGTGAATATTTTTTCAAATAATGGCATAAATGAGCTAAAATAGTTTCAAATAAAAGCCTAAATTTGACTGGCAAGCATGTGATATTACTAACAATCGGAATAGGAGCATTTTTGTCCAAAAAAAAAAAAAATGGGTGAGAAATTACAAACCCTAAAAATAAAAAACCCCAAATTGCTTCTTCCTTCTTTCTCCCCCGTTAGCGGAGCATTTCTATTCGTAGAGCTTTTCCCAGATTTCCTTTCTTTCCCATTCTTCATTTCTTTCCAAAGAAAACGACGATGCTCGAGCAAGGTCCACCTCCAGAGCGGCATAAAGACAGCCAGACACTTACGTGTAATCGAAGGCCTCGATTCTCTAATTTCGCGATTCTCTTTGATCTTCACTCGCGTTCTTGGCCCAGTGATTCGACTGACCTTCTCCCTACTTGGCGAAGGAACTTGATACACAATCCTAAGAATTGGCCTTTTATAGTAGAAAAGAGTTTTCTTCAAATCTTATTTGGAGTAGCAAGTATATGCATTAAGAATTTTAGTCTGATGTAGATATTTACCGGTGCATTTCCGGAGATCCATGAGTATCCCAATAATTTCTATTATGAGAATAATGATGATTTGCTGATTGTTTAGGTTTATCCCTTAAACCAATTTTTTTTTTTTATGATTTTTCCTCTCGGTTCATATTATTAGGTGCCTAATATTATTACATCTTATCAATTCGTAAGATGATTACAGCTCAGTTGATTACAATGTCCTGAAGATAGTAAATGAGTTTGTGTCTGTTGCAATATTATAATATCCTAAAGCTTTCGCACTAGTTGTTCAAGGAAATGTCACATTTTGAGCTTGTCTTAGAGTAGAATATGCTCCATTACACCGGAGGCCTGTGGGAGAATCAATCATAAACTTTCTAATCGACTGCCTTTAACTCTTTCATTCTCAAGTCAAAATCACACACCCTAAGTCAAAATCACACACCCTAATTGCCATGACAGCCTTCCAAAGAAACTTTTTAAACTCTACTCTTTTGTGATGCATCCTGAAATAGGGGTATGAATTGGTCTTTGTCCAATCCAAAAACCGGACAGAACCGACCGATTCTAGGTGATTTCTTATTCCACATAAGGAAACAAACGAACTGGATTGGCTTAGATTACTTAATTTTTATTTATTTCTTTCTGGATATTTAAAACAAAGCATGTTGAGTCCAAAGTCTGTTACTTAAGATTTGAATTAACTATCGTGATTATGTTCTTTTAAATTATTATTTTATCCCCATATACATGTTTATGAAAATATTTTTGTCCAAATATTGTTGTCCCTAATCATGCCCACTGAAATTGGCAAAGATGGAGGCTTTTACTTGTATATTTTCTGAGGATCTTATCCTTCGTATGGTCAATGTGCTATAGCTCAAAAGCCATCAAAAACCAAAATTTAAATTGCAGAGCATGCGTACGAGCTCAAGCCATTAACGACAAAACATACACCATAAAAAGATAATAACAAAAGCATCAGAAAATTACAAAATAGGGACCATTAGCAGCACGTAGGAGCTCGACGGCAGCGAATCCAACCAATGCACAATGAATGCAACTCATATGCAATAATCTGACAAAAGGAAACATACGGCCCATTTGGTTTAGCTTTGAACAAATGACTTTGAAAAAACGCAAATATATTTGGAGTAAAGAAGTTTTCCGAAATGCTTTAGTATTTGGCAAATTGTAACTTTAAAGTGCATTGAAAAGTGATTTTGGCGTAAATACCATTTGATAAACCCTATATTTGCAAATGGCTTTTATTAATTAAATAAAATTAAAATCAAATTCGATGAAGCTCCACCGCCAACCAATCGCCGGCGGTCAGACGTGGCGATCAAACCTCAGGCGAGGCTATCTGACCGCTGGATCTAGCCACTGGCAGTTGGCCGGCCTCTGATAGCTACTAGGGAAGATGAGTGGTCGAACAAAGACAAAGTCAATGGGTGAACAATAGAAGTAGACTTGCATTTCCAAAATGCCAAAAGCTCAAAGCAGATCCTAAGAGCGAAATGGACGGGCACCAGCTTACAGGGACAAGAAGGACATATGGCCCCGTTTGGTTCAATTTTCTCAAGGGATTTTGAGCTCTTAAAGCCCATTGGGAAAAATATTAGGCATTTAGCAAGCATTTTCGAAAGTCTACTGGCTAAATGTCAGCATTAGGAAGGTTGAAAGCCCAAAGTAGAGCCTCGTTTGGTTTGGCTTTGAGGAAATGGTTTTGGGAAATACAAATACCTTTGGACTAAAGGGTTTTAAAAAATGCTATGGTGTTTTGACAAATTTTAATATTGAAAAATAACTATGGCTTAAAACCGTTTGGTAAAACTTCCATTTGCAAATATTTTTTCTTTTAGTCTAAATTAAGGACAATCGTCAACAGTCAAATCTGGCCATGGAGTTTAACCATCGGCAACCAGATCTGGCAGCGTCGCTTGGGTCACGCGACCTCAGATGAGGCCTCGGGCGACACCATGGGTCGCGTGACCCCTAGGTAGCCGTCGCCGGGGACACATGACCCCTTAGGCGACATCGTTGTTGGCTTCCGGCAGCTCCTTGGTACAAATCATGGAAGATAAACAGTGAACGTGGACTTAATTACAAACGTCAAGGCAAGGTAGAGAATTGTTAAAGTATGTCTCAATTTTGAGCTGTTATGCAATTTAACCTGATTGAATAAGAAAAAAATCCAAAGAATCTTTCTATGAATGACATATATATTGGAAAGTTTCTTTTATTGGGTTGGATATATATATACCGATTACATCCAGACCTTGGGACGTAAAAGATTTGAGATGGTATTACTTGGACTTTGGGCAAGAAAAAGATACAATTTCGATTTGAAGGTTGGGACGTGCAGAGATTGGCGCATTAAACATGGACGAAGAAATTTTCTATGGATAGTTGAAAGGGTCCCAGCAGTGATTATGATGAACTCTTATGGTCAAATTTTTTGTGGACTTTAATTGCCTAGTTTGGATTTTCTTTTTGGTTGTACAAAAGAAAGCGTGTGGGGTCAAGCATGGGGTAAGAGAAAAGAAAATAAATTAAAAGCAAGGTTTTGCTTTTGTGGGTTTCCTTTCCCGGAGAAGCCAAATATTGGGTTCCTTTAGAAATTGAGCCACTGCACATAGAACAAAAGAAAGAATGTACGGATGCTCTTGAATTAGCTGTGCGAAGGGTTTTGCTATGAGCTTAAACATGTAATGATTTGCACTGTGAGCTTTACATCTAATTAAGTTGTTTATTTATAAACTCTTTTAAGTTTAGTCTTAATCTAGATGTAAGAAACACTCAAGCGTATATGTAATTTTAATTATGATTCTTTGATTATAGTGAATTATTTATTACTAGCTCTTCTTATAAAACAGGTACTAATATTAAGATTGAATCATGTAAATTTTGGTATACTTATTGTTCCCCATTTATTTCTTCAATGTTTTTGCATTGATTTAATAGCAAGATCTTGTCAATTTTTGAGTTAATTTTACAACATATCTACTTCTAAAATGCCTCTAGTTAATGTCACTTCACTGCTGAAAGCTCCGATGCGAAGTAAATTAACAGATCTTCCATGTTTAGAACCATCCAAATTCCGAACGTTTTGGTGAAGTTTCGCTTATACATATGGACTCGTAGGAATAATTCACTGTCACCCTTGCATTTGAAGCAATTTGAATAATGTTAACTGGACACTCGTCAAGTTAAATTAAATGCATTTTGAGAAACCAAAGCCAATCGATTATGATTTTCCTCTTCTGTGAAATGTGTAATGCTGCAGATTAGTAATTTTCAGTATCTTGAAAATATAAGCATTCTAAGTTAGTCAAGCTGAACAATGAGAAAAGCACTTTAGTGAATCGTCACCATATCTACATCCTATGTTAGTTTCCTAAGCAAGAGACCATTTCATTGTGAATAATACTTTAACATCTACTAATTTTCATGCCACCATCATTTATTTGTAGTCTAACTGCTCAATACGATCTTAAGTTCCTACTAGAAACCAAGTAAATCACAATACCTATGCTGTTCATTGGACAGAGATTGAATTAGTCACATGAATGATAACAGTTGACTAGACTTAGGTTAGAATTAACGTGTGGAAAATTCAATCACATGAATGAGAACAGTTGACTAGACTTAGATTAGAATTAACGTGTGGAAAAAGTTATGCCAATAGAGACTTTCGGAAAATTCCCCGACAATGAAATATGGCCCTTGGGTAAGGTACATTCCCCGCCTCGCACGCTAATTAACCTTGTCAACAAAAGGACTTGAGCTACATTCATACTAAAGATGACCAATACTTTGGCCATGACCACAAGTTCTACACTCAAGCATAGGCACCACTGAACTCCTATAAAATTGCTCTAACTTGCAAAAAGGAAGTTAACTCTAGAGTGTGATACATATAAAGTTTGGTTAGTCGAATTTGCGGTCATGAAAAACAAAGCACTGTGGGTGCTTGTGGTGGTTTTGGGTATCGCACGTTTATGTGGCTCTCATGGGTGTTGGGAGCAAGAAAGGGTTGCACTCTTAGCGCTCAATGCCTCATTGGACCTAAAATATAGGATGGATGCCGGGGGATCATTTTTTAACTGTTGCAGCTGGGAAGGTGTTGAGTGCAACCCCACCACAGGACGAGTCACTCAACTAATGCTCTCCAGTTCGAGATATTACCGTTTTGGCTCCAAAACTTGGTACCTAAACGCTTCTCTATTTCTTCCCTTTGAAGAACTCAAGAGCCTTTCCTTGTCCGGCAACTATTTAGAAGGGTGGATTGCACCAAAAGGTATAAATTAGCCGTTCGTCCATTTCCTATAAAACAAAGAATACTCATTATCTAATGAACTTAAAAATTAATCATGTCTGGGGTTTACTCCGTTCCTGCATTATAGATGGTTACGTTCACGTCATCATTTATCCACGACTCTAGGATATATTTCCCTCAAAATGGCAATATCTGCTTGCGAATGTACTCGAAAAGATTTCGGTGGGTTTTACTACTTTTCGTTGTTTGTTTGCAGAACCAAACCTACTATCTTCAAGATTGAGCAAACTAGAGGTGCTTGATATGAGTCATAACTCTCTAGGTCATTCTATTCTATCCGTTCTTAGTACAATTCCATCTCTTCGGCATTTGTTCCTCAATGACAATAATTTGAGTGGGACTTTACACGTGAATGGTAAATTTCTCCGACTTATTCTCTGCTCATAATTCAGTACAAAATTGCCATCCTTGACTTGAGTTAACACTGTTTGTGGAAAAATTAGGTGATTTTAGTAATTTGATGGAGCTTGACATAAGTCATAACGCAGTTGATGCAGTGGTTATTGTTGAAGGTACTACTTCAGTTTTCATGCAAGAACCTCGTTTTTATTTGTAAATTAAATTAAATATCCTGCGAGTCATGTAGATAGGCTCTTTAATACCTATACATGTGCTTCATATTAAGAATAAAGAAGTCATTTATTGCAACCCCCTTCTCTTTTCATATGGAAATGTTACTGATTCAAAAGATTCCCATTCTAAGGCGTCCGCATGGGTGCCATCATTCTTTACTCTGGATAATTCTATTTTACTCATTCATGGTACAATTCCAACTCTCAGTGTCTATTCTCCAAAACAACTTTTGAATGGGACTTTACATGTGAATGATAGTTTCGCTAGCTTATTCTCTGTTCATGATTCCGTACAAAATCACCATCCTTGACTTGAGTTAGCAATGTTTGTGGATAAATTAGGTGGTTTTAGTAATTTAAAGGAGTTGGACATGAGTGATAATCCTGTCGATGTAGCAGCTATTGCTGAAGGTATTGTTTCAATTTTCATGTAAAAACCTTGTTTGTATTCATAAATTAAACTAACTAGACTACGATTCATGCATGCTCTTTAATACCTTTATATGTGCTTCATATTAAGAATATATAAGTCATCCCTTCTCTTTCCATATAGAAATGTTGCTGATTCAAAAGGTTCCTATACCTAGACATTCGCATGGTGTTTTCATTATTTTCTCTAGATAATTTTATTCTACCCGTTCACAGCACAATTTCGACTCTCATGTGTCTATTCTCCAAAACAACATTTGAATGGGACTTTAAATGTGAATGATAGTTTCTCCAACTTATTCTCTGTTCATAATTCCCGACAAAATCACCATCCTTGACTTGAGTTAGCAAGGTTTGTCGATAAATTAGGTTGTTTCAATAATTTAAAGGATCTAGACATAAGTTATAATGCAGTCAATGTTGCGGCCACTGCTGAAGGTACTGTTTTAGTTTTTATGCAGTGTCTCTCATACGTTTACATGTGCGTCATATTGATAATATAGAAGTCATAAATTGGGACTCCTTTCTCTTTCCATATAGAAATGTTGCCTGATTCAAAAGATTCCTGTCCCAAAGCATCCATGTGGGTGCTTTCACAACTTTATTGACAAGCAAGTTATTTACTTAGAATTTTACTGGTAGGCATCAAAAACTTGAGCCGCTTAGAGAAATTCTACCTGGATGATATCCACTTGAAGGATGTGGGGACCGTCGTGCGAGCATTAGGGGCACTATCATCCCTCAGGATCCTCTCTCTCCAATATAATACAGTAGAGGGAATGATTACTACTCAAGGTTAGTCAAACCTGTTAGTAAATGTATACTCGTAATAATGCTCCGTTCGTTTTGGGAAAACAATTTCCAAGAAAATGTTTTCCATATTTTCCAGCGTTTAGGTTACGCAAAATAAATAAGTGAAGGAAAATATTTTCCTACAATGGAAAAGGCATTTTCAAAAGTGGGGAAAATGAGGAAATCATTTTCCATTCTCTTTCTTTCACCTAAACCTATTTTCCTCCATGCACTCTTTTTAATTATTTTTTATTTTTTCATTTTTTAAAATCAAATATTTAATTTCTTTCTTTCTTTCTTTCTTTTTTCCTTCTTATTCTTTTTCCTTCTTCTTCATTTGATCGCCGGCTATGATGACGGCCGGTGACCAACCACATACGAGGGACAAGCTCACCGAAGGCCAAGGCTTCACTAATCTGACAAGTCTTGAGCTCGTCTGCTTCGGGCAATCTTGACGTCACCTGTGGCTGGTGATCAATCGAACAAGAAGGAAAAAAAAAAAAAAATTTAAAATACTATTTTTTAAAATATAAAATAAAATATCATTGAAAGGAGTACATGAATGAAAATCAAATCACATTTACCATACCAAATGGTGAAAAATATTTTATAGTTTATTTTCAAATTTCAGCTGAACATCGGAAAATATTATCATTTTTCTATAAAATGACTTCTTACAAAACATTTTCAAGAAACATCATATTTTCCACGAAACAAACAGAACCTAAGTTTTTATTAAAAAATTTCCATTCACTCATGATATTTCTATGCCATTTCTTGATTATATTTCTATAAGGAAATCTAATGTTCAATAATCTTTCATTTTTTGAGAAGATTTCCATAACTTCAGTAAGTTGGAATGGCTCATCTTGGATCATTCTTCGTTGAACACCACCACGGGAATCCTTTCTAGCCTTGGTCCTTTGACATCTCTTAGATCGTTGTCCTTATACAACACTGGTCTTAATGGCAAACTATCATATCAGAGTAAGTCCTGATCTCTCGGAGTAAAACTTGGACATAAAATGAATCCTTCATGTATGTGTATGTCCTTGTTATGTGTTCCGATATCTACCACTGTAATTGAATTGACTTGTGATATCAATAATAGGCTTGTGTAACCTCATAAAACTAGAAGAGTTGGATCTTAGCATTAACAAAATTACTGGCGGGCTTCCTACGTGCTGGCGAAACATGACATCTATTCGGGTTCTATTTCTTGAAGACAATGAATTCACAGATAATGTCGCCTCATCTCCCCTCACTAGTCTTACCTCACTCGAATTGCTTTCCATTTCGGGTAATTATTTTGATATCCCCTCGTCACTCGGCCCACTTGCAAACTATTCAAGACTTAAGGTCCTCTTGCTTGATGACAATAAACTAACAATTGATTCCAAAGTTGCGTCTTCGATCCCGAGGCTCCAATTGAAGGTTTTTAGTATGTCAAATAGTCTATCGAAAGGCTTCAAAGTCACTTCTCTTGGCTTTCTCAATCATCAATATGACCTGAGAACCATTGATCTCTCCTCGAATGACATTCTGGGTCCTTTTCCAGCTTGGTTGTTGGAAAACAACACTAAGTTGGAAAAGCTTTTTATGGCAAATAACTTATTTGCGACACTTGAGGTTCCATTGATGACCCTTCGTAATCTTTTGATGATGGACATATCCAACAACGGCATGAGAGGAGAGCTCACGACCAAATTTTGTTTAAATGTCCCAAATCTGTATCACCTTAATCTATCAACCAATAGATTGGAAGGGAATATTCCATCTGAATTGGCTAGTATAAAATCCCTATTTTTCTTGGACCTTTCTCACAACAATTTCTCCGGGGGACTACCTATCCAATTACTAGATAACAGCTCATCATTGCATAACCTCAACGTAGCATATAACAACTTGCAAGGAGAAATCGTGTTTTCCGATGACACCATGAACCTAAATTTCCTATGTCTACAGTTAGAGCACAACATGTTCACTGGAGATCTCTCTTTTCTTTCATCACTCTTAAATTTGTTGTTATTGGACGGTAGCAACAACTTTTTCATTGGAAAGCTTCCCAGATTGATTGCAAACACATCATTGCTTGTGTTCCTTGACTTGTCCCAAAATCAGTTAAATGGCCTCATCCCTCAAGAACTCTTTAATCTTAGTCAGCTCGAGTATTTGGCTTTGTCTGACAATAATCTCTCCGGTTTATTAGCATCATCTTTCATAGCACCCGCGTTGAGTCACATCCATCTGAATGGGAACAAATTGAATGGTTCAATCATGCATGTGCTCTTGCTCTCTAACAGCTCCAATTTGGTGACCTTGGATTTGAGTGAAAATGAGTTCTTCGGAAGCATACCCTATTGGCTATGTACCCTCTCTCAATTAAGCATTCTTTCATTGAGAGGTAATAGCTTCTACGGAACATTTCCCGAGCAATTGTGCAGATTGAAAAGCTTAAGTATGATCGATCTTTCTGAAAACAATATGTTTGGTCCATTAGCTAGTTGCTTGGGACCCAAGAATTTCTCCTTTGGAGGATATACCAATAAGGTAACTTCACTACCGCCTGGGTTTTTCGGAGCTGGAGTTGAAGAATTGTCACCTTGGTCTTATGTGAGGTCAATTAGAAGCCACATCGAGTTCTACCACTATAAATCACTGGTAGAACAAGAATGGCAAGTTCTACATATTGTTGGGTTCACAACAAAAAGAAGGTTTGATGCTTATAAAGGCTACGCACTCCTTAACATGGTAGGACTAGATTTTTCTTGCAACCATTTCAGTGGGGAGATCCCACCAGATATTGCAATCTCACAGGACATGCTTGTGCTGAATCTGTCGCACAACAAGCTTACAGGACACATACCGATGTCATTGTCGAACCTCACAAAGATAGAGAGCATTGACCTTTCCTACAACAACTTAATTGGTTCTATCCCTGAAGAGCTTACTCAGTTGACTTTTTTGGAAGTCTTCAATGTGTCTTACAACAACTTGTTAGGAGCCATACCAAACAAAAATCAGTTTGGGTCATTCGATGAAAGCAGTTACTATGGAAACCATCTTCTGTGTGGACTGCCGTTGAGTAATGACTGTTTGACAACCATTAACGTTAATTGCTCGGCAACAAAATCATGCAGGAAAGCTAAAGAAGATGGTTTCATAGACGGAGAGACATTTTATATCAGCTTCGGAGTGTCATACACGACGGCTTTACTAGTAATTCCGGTTGTTCTGTTCATCAACCCCCAATGGCGGCAAGGATGGTTTTATTATGTGGAACTAGGTATCACCACATGTAAGAGCTTGTTCATCACATGCTACTATTTCGTGCAGGATGGTTTTTGAAAATTGTCTAGTGGCCGAACAATTTAGGTTCTCTCATTATGCATTTCCGAGTAATGGCAGGATTGGGTTTTTTTCATGTTATTTGTTATTGTCATTGATTAGCATTCCGTTAATGTAAGTTTTCACCTTCACAACTGAATAAGGTCTTGTTCTAGTTTCCTTGAAGACAATACATGGCGTGATCCTTCGCTCCTTCGAGAAGGTGGTTTTTATGTAGTTGCTAGCTCATCTCTATTTGGTTAGGTCATCATGCTACTAGTGATAATAAACGATACTAGAAAAACACAGCTTTCTCTTCTTACCTTTGTTATTTTTGCCATAGCACATTTGCTTTCATTTCCAAATTAAAATTTTCATCTCTGTATATCACTCGGTCCATTTGGAAATCATTTCAGACATAAAACTCCTCTTGCTTGACAATATAACATGAAGGACTACATGTTCATCAGAGTCATAGGTTAATGGCTCATCCGCAATTTGGTTAGGATATCGATTTCTAACTTATGCTGGAGTGTCTCATGGGATAGTTAAATTCACGATCAAACTTGCATTTTCATGACTACTTTTGCTATCCTATCTGTGCCGAATGACATTCTAACATTATGCTAGGAGCTTAGCTCCAGAGGAGGGATTGTGATAAAGCTACACATCATATAACATCGACCTTATAGATTACCTGAAAAATGTAGAAGCAAGTTTAACATGCAAAAGAGAATTATTATATCAAATAACGTATAAGTAAGGTATCATGCCCTTGTTTTCACCAAAAAAAAAAAAAAAAAAAAGAAAAAAAGAGGAAACAAATTTAGAGAACCTTGGAAAAACCATCCCCACTTTTGAGAATGCACAATATGCATTTTGGAGAAAGACCCTAGTTGAAAAGACAAACAAACCCTTCGACCCAAAGAAAAAGAGAGAAACAACCCCCACCCCCACCACATTTTTCTCCCCCATCCCTCTACCTTCCACCACACCGATGTTAACTGTTAGAGCTTGAACATTGCACTCAAGGTCATGGCCACAAGCTCCACGAATGCCGTGGCCTTTCACCTCAAAAGTCACATGATCTACTAACATGGAGAGTAAGCCAAATTACCAAAGTAGGTAGCTAAATTGCAACCAAATTGCCAACAAAAAATATAATCCCTCGTTCACCTTCTCGAAACAATCTCTCTTCCACACTGAATCTTACGTTGCACATCTAGTCTGTGAGGCTAATGCAAATTGGAGAGCAAACCAAATTAAAAGTGTAATTTGCTAACGTGAGAACTCGAATTTTTTTTATGATTTTGCATCATGATGCGCTTTTCTTCAAAATGTAAAGCAAGGATTGTCCCCAAGGACATCTTCAGCCTCCCAAACATGACAAAGTTATATAAAGCAACCAGTGAAGTTGTTGTCCAATTATTACAGTGTGGTATCTCCAATAAAAAGAAATGAGCATCTAGGAAAGCTAGTTTCCGTGCAATCCAACTTCATTCCACTAATAAAGAAACTGTTTCTACTTAGAGATCTTTCATGTATCGACGAATAAATCATATTGGATATGCAAAAATTCAATGATCATTCTCTCATCTTATCTTCTTTAATTAATGTTTAAGTATCCAAAGACTTTGTTAAAGAAAAATTGGGGTTTAGTAACTCAAGAAGGCAAATAGACTCAGTTAACCCCAAGCTCCCGCCACCGCATCACAGCCGTCCACAAGTCCCCTTGCGTCCCACGGCGAATCGCCAACAGTCCAGATGCGACCGCTTCCCCCAAGGCAAGGAAACCACATGCGGGGGGAGGTGATCCCTTTCTCTCGTCGTCGCCCCCAAATCGATCTCGATCGATCGATCAATTAGGTCAGAAGATTCAATCGAAGTTGATTTGCAAGCTCGGACATGGCTGGAGGCAAGAGGAGATTGAATTCGAGAATAAACAGCGGCGGCGGCGGCAGCGGCAGCGGATCAGCTGATCTCAGTCTCTCACTTGTGTTGATCTGAGTTAGTTATATTTTTTCACAGGATGGTTTGCATCCAGTATCGACGTTCGGAGATACAAATGGAGAGAATAAAATGGAATTTTCTCAGCCTTTCATTCTGCGTGGTTCGAAGGACAGCCAAATTGTTGCTTATGTAGATGAAGGGCCATCGTCAGTGGATCAAGCAAATATCAGTTATGAGTATCATTCAGATTTTGTTCTTAGTGATAGCTCACACAGAGTATTGGGTGATTGTAATAAATACGATGCAGCTCCAATGGGAATCGAAGCATCATCAGGGAAAATGGAAAATCAAGAAGAGTCACAGAGTGGCATGTCATTGCCTGAGCAGGAAGTGGATTATCGTGAGAGCTTTGACTCTGGAGCAGCTGAAAAAGGGGCTCAGCTTTTGTCAAAGGATACATCTGCGAAGAAAAATTCTGGGTTTGTATCAATTGGGGGATTGAAAATATATACGGAAGATATATCCGATGAGGAAGATGGTGAGGATGATGTTGCGGCATATGGTGATGAGGAAGACTCGGAGTCGGAGTCAGCTGAGCAGGATGGAGCGACAGATTCTTTTGAAAGTGATGATTCCGAGGACATGTCTGATAGTGGTTCAGATGTTGATGATGAAATTGCTCAAGATTATTTGGAAGGAATCGGGGGGAGCGATTCTCTTTTAGATGCTAAAAATTTGTTACAGCAGGTTTCTTCTTCGTCAGATGATTCAGACGAGTGATAGCACTTGACGTTGTCATATGAGTGCTGTTTCAGTATCACAACTACTAATTGTCAAGTAGAGAGTGTGCTCACTTGAAGGTAAAATCTACTCGGACATCGCATGTTTGAATTGAGTTGGTCCAAATGAGTCAAAAATACAATCTTACGCAGGTTGGCAACTTGACGTTTGTTCTATACTTGTAAAATTGTACCGCTACAGAAATTTCTAAGGTAAAAATTTCGTGTAGCGTCGTCATCCATCGGTTGAGATTTGTTAATTAATCTGACAGTTGGTCAACTAGAATCCTCCGAGGGTTGGCCGCTTATTTTACGGCAACATTATCTTAGGGAAGAAGAGTCCAGACATGCCATCCACTGGCGATGAGAGTGTGATTCTTCTCTTGACAGATGATGGTGTAAAATCCAAAGTCGTCTGCCCCGAAAGGAACGGGTCTTGCAAAGGTGGTCGCTTTATCTGCACTTTAAGTACTCTTTAGGAGATAAAGGAAGTAATATAAAATATTTAATTTGGAAAGACGCATCGACCATGACGGCTACAGTAAGTCTGCCTGTCATTCCTCAAATGTAAGAGCAAGGGGCAGACAGTCACGAGTTCACCACATTTGACCCGTACACGCGGAGTGGGCGGAAATCTCGCACTAACGCCTTTCGTTTTATAGTTGATGGCTCGGAGCGTGAAGACTGGGTTAAGTGAAAGTTTTTAGAAATGCCCCGCAAGTCCTATAGACCGATTATATACAAAAAGTTGATTTGTGTAGAAGGCCAGTTTGCATGAAAATAGTGGGATCAATGGGTGATTCCCGAATTCTCGAGCTAGAAATCGCTAAGCGCTCCAATCAATTACACCAATCCCGAAGGGCTACGATTATGTGAGCCTAATGCATTTTTACCGGTGAATTTTATGAGACAATGTGAGATGCACAAGATCTAATGGCTCATATTCATTGATCTCGCATTAATGGAGGGCATTTTCCAAGTGAACCTCACTCAATGAACCCAAATTGGATAAGAAAGAAATCCAAAAAATCTTTTTGTGAATGGCCTATATATTGGAGGGTTTCTTTTATTTGGTTGGATGTATTCACGATTACATCTAGACCTTCAATATAAAAGATTTGAGAGGATATTGCTTGGACGTTGGGTAAGAAAAAGATACAAGTTCAATTTGGGAGGTTTGGGCATGTAGACTCTGGCTCGTTAAACATTGATGGAGAAATTTTTTTGTTGACAGCTGCCATAGGCCCAGTAGCAAATACAATGAACTCTTACGGTCAAATTTTCCGTGGACTTTACTTGCCTACTTGGGATTTTCTTATTGGTTGTACAAAAGAAAGTGGGAAGTGGTTAGAGAAAAGAATATAAATTAAAAGCAAGGTTTTGCTTTCTTGGGTTTCCTTGACTAAAGAAGCCAAATAGGGGGTTCCTTTTGAAATTGAGCCACCACACAAAGAACAAAAGAAAGAACGTACGGATGCTCTTGAATTAGCTGTCTCAAGGGTTTTGCTATAGGCTTAAACAAGCAGTGATTTGCACCGTGAGCTTTACATCTAATTAATTTGTTTATTTGTAAACACTTTTGAGTTTGGTTTTAATTTAGGTGTGCGAAATACTCGAGCATGTAAGCGATTATAACTCCAATTCTCTTATTACAGTGAACTATGTATTGCCGGCTCTCCTATGGGGTAGGTACCCATATTTGGACCGAATCACACAAATATTTGGTATCTTTGTTGTTCCCGGTCTATTTCTTCAATGTTTTTGCGTTGTTTTAATAGCAAGATCTTGTCAATTTTCATGTTACTTTTACAACATGTCTTCTTTTGAGATGCCTCTAGTCAAGATCACTTTTTGCCGAAAGTTCCAAGTAAATTACAAGGCTTGTGCTTTACTTTGGATAGAGATTGAATTAGTCATTTAAATGACAATGGTTGACTAGGCTAGGCTAGACTAACCGCGTGGAAAAATATGCAAATAGAGACTTTTGGAAAATTCTCCACCAACGAAATCTGGCCATTACGTAATGTACAATCCCTGCTCAGCACACTGATTAACGTTGTCAACAAAAGTGGTTGAGCTACATTCATCACTAAAAATGACCAAGACTTTGGCCATGACCACAAGTTCTACACTCAAGCACAGGCGCCGCTGAACTCCTATAAAATTGCTCTAACTTGCAAAAATGATGTTAACTCCATAGTGTGATACATATAAAGTTTGGTCACTCGAATCTGCAGTCTTGAACAAGGAAGCACTGTGGGTGTTTGTGGTGGTTTGGGGTATCGCATGTTTTTGTGGGTCTCGCGGGTGTCGAGAGCAAGACAGGGTTGCCCTCTCAGCACTCAATGCCATATTGGACCTGACATATAGGGGGTACATGGGGGGATCATATTTCAACTATTGTAGCTTGGAAGGTGTTGAGTGCAACCCCACCACAAGACGAATCACTCAGCTAATACTCTCCGATTCGAGATATGACCATTTCAGCTCCAAAACTTGGTACCTAAATGCTTCTCTACTTCTTCCCTTTGAAGAACTCAAGAGACTTGACTTGTCCTCCAACTATTTAGGAGGGTGGATTGCACCAGAAGGTATGAATCCGCCGTTCGTTTGTTTCCTATAAAAAAGAGATACTCATTATCTGATGAACTCATAAGTTAATCACGTCCAGGTTCTTACTCACTTCCTGCATCATAGATGATTATGTCCATGTCATCATTTACTCACGAGTCTACGACATATTTCCCCTTGAAATGGCAATATCTATTTGCAAGTGTCCTTGAATAGATTTATGCGGCTTTTACTGCTTTTTATTGTTTGTTTGCAGAACCAAACCTGCTATCTTCAAGCCTAAGCAAATTAGAGGTGCTTGACCTGAGCTATAACTTTCTGGATCATTCTATTCAATCCATTCTTGGTACAATTCCATCTCTTCGGCATCTGTTCCTCGAACGCAGTAATTTGAGTGGGACTTTACATGTGAATGGTAAATTTCTCCGACTTATTTTTTGCTTATAATTCAGTACAAAGTTGCCATCCTTGACATGAGTCAACATTGTTTATGGATAAATTAGGTGGTTTTAGCAATTTAATGGAGCTGGACATAAGTTATAATGCAATTGATGCAGTGGCTATTACAGAAGGTATTGTTTCAGTTTTCATGTAGGAACCTCATTTTTATTTGTAAATTAAACTAACTAGGTTGTGAGTCTTGTAGGCATGCTCTTTGAAACCTACATGTGTGCTTCATATTAAGACTAAAGAAGTCATATATTGCAACCCCCTTCTCTTTCCATATAGAAATGTTACTGATTCAAAAGATTCCTATCCCAAGGCCTATGTGTGGGTGCTTTCATTATTTACTCTAGATAATTCTATTTTACCCGTTCACAGTACAATTCCGATTCTCAGGTGTCTATGCTTCAAAGCAACATTTGAATGGGACTTCACATGTGAATGATAGTTTCTTCAGCTTTTTCTGTAACGACCCAGGTCCCATTGTATAATATTGTCCGCTTTGGACACTGAGTCCTCACGGCTTTAAAATGCATTATACAGATTAAAGGGACCAAAGCCTTTATAAACTAGCTTAGGATTTCCCCCTAAGTGATGTGGGACAGGGACCCCTTCCTTGCGCACATTTGGGGACCAAGGCGCGGACGTACCGCCATCCCTCCTCCCTGCACACCGTCAATCGGGCCGTCACACTCTCCCCTCCTTGGGAGCACAGCGCCCTCGCTGTGGCCTCACACACGGTCGGGAGTCGGCTCTGGTACCATTTGTAACGACTCGAGCCCCACTGTGTGATATTGTCCGCTTTGGACATTGAGTCCTCATGGCTTTAAAACGCGTTATACAGATTAAAGGGACCCAAGCCTTTATAAACTAGCCCAGGACTTTCCCCCTAAGCGATGTGGGACAAGAGAGGGACCCATTCCTTGCGCACATCCGGGGACCAAGGCACGGACGCACCGCCATCCCTCCTCCCCGCGCACCGCTGCTCGGGCTGTCACATTTTCTCTGTTCATAATTCCATACAAAATCACCATCCTTGACTTGAGTTAGCAAGGTTCATGGATAATTTAGGTTGTTTCAATCAAAAGGAGCTAGACATAAGTTGTAATGCAGTCAATGTAGCATCTACTACTGAAGGTATTGTTTCAGTTTTCATGCAGTATCTCTCATAGCTTTACATGTGTGTCATATTGAGAATATAGAAGTCATAAATTTGGACCCCCTTCTCTTTCCGTATAGAAATGTTGCCCGATTCAAAAGATTTCTGTCACAAAGCATCCACATGGGTGCCTTCACAACTTTATTGCCAAGCATGTTATTTTCTTGGAATTTTACTGGCAGGCATCAAAAACTTGAGGCACTTAGAGAACCTCCACCTAAATGGTGTCCACTTGAAGGATGTGGGGACCGTTGTGCGAGCATTAGGGGCACTATCATCCCTTAGGATCCTTTCTCTCCAGTATAATACAGTAGAAGGAACGATTACTACTCAAGGTTAGTCAACCCCTTTAGTAAATGTATACTTATAATAACGCTCCATTCGTTTTGCGGAAAACAATTTCTAAGAAAACGTTATCTAGATTTTTCCTCATTTAGGTTACGGAAAATAAATAATTGAAGGAAATGTTTTCCTACAATGGAAAGGGCATTTTCTAAAGTGGGGAAAATGAGGAAATCATTTTCCATTCCCTTTCTTTCACCTAAACCTATTTTCCTCCATGCACTCTTTTTAATTATTTTTTTCCTTTTTCATTTAAAAATCAAATATTTAATTTCTTTCTTTATTTATTTTTTCCTTCTTATTATTTTTCATTCTTCTTCATTTGATCACCGACTATGATGACTGCTGGCGATTGACCACAGGCGAAGGACAAGCTCGCCAAAGGCCGAGGCTTCGCCAATCTAACAAGGCTTGAGCTTGTCTGCCTCGGGCAATCTTGATGTCACCTGTGGATGGTGATCAATCGGACAAGAAGGAAAAAAGAAAAAAGAAAAATAATAAAATAATAAAAAATTCTTTTTTTAAGAATAAAAATAAAATATTATTGCAAGGAGTACACTAATGAAAATTAAATCAGATTTTCCATACCAAACAGTAGAAAATATTTTCTAGTTCATTTTCAGATTTCAATCTAACATCGGAAAATATTATCATTTTTCTAAAAATAATGACTTCTTGGACAACATTTTTCGGAAAAGTCATATTTTCCGCGAAACAAATAGAGCCTAAGTTTTTATTAAAATATTTCATTCACTCGTGATATTTCTATGCCATTTCTTGATTATGTCTGTATAAGGAAATCTGATGTTCAATAATCTTTTGTTTTCTGGGAAGATTTCCATAACTTCAGTAATTTGGAACAGCTCATCTTGGATTATTCTTCGTTGAACACCACCATGGGAATCCTTTCTAGCCTTGGCCCTTTGACATCTCTTAGATTGTTGTCCTCATATAGCACCGGTCTTAGTGGCAAACTATCAAATTAGAGTAAGTCCTAATCTCTCAGTGTAAAACATGGACATAAAATGAATCCTTCATGTACGTGTGTCCTTGTTATATGTTCCAATATCTACCATTGTAATTGAATTGACTTGTGATATCAATAACAGGCTTGTGTGACCTCATAAAACTAGAAGAGCTGGATCTTAGCATTAATGGAACATGCTGGCGAAACATGACATCTATCCGGGTTCTATTTCTTGAAGACAATGAATTCACAGATAATGTCGCCTCATCTCCCCTCACTAGTCTTACCTCACTCGATTGGCTTTCCATTTCGGGTAATTATTTTGATATCCCCTCCTCACTCAGCCCACTTGCAAACTATTTAAGACTTAAGGTCCTCTTGCTTGATAACAACACACTAACAACTGATTCCAAAGTTGCATTTTCGATCCCGAGGTTCCAATTGAAGGATTTTAGTATGTCAAATAGTCTATCGAAAGGATTCAAGGTGTATTCTCTTGGCTTTCTCAATCATCAATATGACCTGAGAACCATTGATCTCTCCTCGAATGACATTGTGGGTCCCTTTCCAGCTTGGTTGTTGGAAAAGCAACACTAAGTTGGAAAACCTTCTTATGGAAAATAACTTATTTGCGACACTTGAGGTTCCACTGATGACCCTTTGTAATCTTTCGGTGATGGACATGTCCAACAACGGCATGAGAGGAGAGCTCACGACCTAATTTTGTTTAAATGTCCCAAATCTATCCCACCTTAATCTATCAGCCAACATAATGGAAGGGAATATTCCATCTGAAATGGGTAGTATAAAATCCCTATCAGTCTTAGACCTTTCTCACAACAAATTCTTCGGGGGACTACCTATCCAATTACTAGATAGCAACTCATCATTGCATAACCTCAACATAGAATATAACAACTTGCAAGGAGAAATCGTGTTTTCCGACGACACCATGAACCTAAATATGTTATGGCTACAGTTAGAGCACAACATGTTAAAGGAAGATCTCTCTTTTCTTTTATCATTTGTAAATATGTTAATATTGGACATTAGCAATAACTTTTTCATTGGTAAGCTTCCCAAATCGATTGCAAACATGTCATCGCTTTTGCTCCTTGACTTGTCCAAAAATAAGCTAAATGGGCTCATCCCTCAAGGACTCTTTAATCTTCCTAAGCTCCAGTATTTGGCTTTGTCTGACAACAATCTCTCTGGTTCATTAGCATCATCTTTCATAGCACCAGAGTTGAGACATATCCATTTGAATGGGAACAAATTGAATGGTTCAATTGTGCATCTGCTCCCTAACAGCTCCATTTTGGTGACCCTAGATTTGAGTGAAAATGAGTTCTTCGGAAGCATACCTATTGGCTAGGTAACCTCTCTCAATTAAGCATTCTTTTCCAGAGAGGTAATAGCTTCTATGGAACATTTCCTAATCAATTGTGTAGATTGAAAAGCTTAAGTATGATCGATATTTCTGAAAACAATATATTTGGTCCATTACCTATTTGCTTGGGACCCATGAATTTCTCCTCTACAGGATATGCCGATAAGGTAGATTCAACTCCGCATTTAGGATATGGAGGTGAAGTATTGTCACCTTGGTCTTATGTGAGGATAATTAGAAGCCAGACCCGGTTCAACTATACCTAGTTCTACCACAATAAAATTCTAGCAGACGTGGCATGGGAACTTCCACATATTGTTAGGTTCACAACAAAAAGAAGGTTTGATGCTTATAAAGGCTACGTACTCCTTAACATGATAGGACTAGATTTTTCTTACAACCATTTCAATGGGGAGATCCCAACAGAGATTGCAATCTCACAGGACATGCTTATGCTGAATCTATCGCACAACAAGCTTACAGGACATATACCGATGTCATTGTCGAACCTCACAAAGATATAGAGCATTGACCTTTCCTACAACAACTTGATTGGTTCTATCCTTGAAGAGCTTACTCAGTTGATTTCCCTAGAAGTCTTCAATGTGTCTTACAACAACTTGTCAGGGGCCATACCAAACAAAAATTAGTTTGGGTCATTTGTTGAAAGCAGTTATTACGGAAACCATCTTCTATGTGGACTGCCATTGAGTAATGACTGTTCGACAACCATTAACATTAATTGCTCAGCAACAAAATCATGCACGAAAGCTAAAGAAGACGAAGAGACATTCTACATCAGCTTCGGAGTGTCATACACGATGATTTTACTGGTAATTCCAGTTGTTCTATTCATCAACCCCCAATGGCGGTAGGGATGGTTTCACTATGTGGAATTGGTTATCACCACATGTCGGAGCTTGTTCATCACATGCTACTATTTTGTTCAAGATGGTTTTCGAAAGTTGTCCAGTGGCCCAACAATTTAGGTTCTCCCGTTTTGCATTTCTAGGTAATGGCAAGATTGGGTTTTTTTCCTGTCATTTGTTATTGTCGTTGATGAGCATTGGCCTCAATGTGGATCTACCGGGTCAACGTAAGTTTTCACCTTCACAATTGAATAAGGTCTTGTTTTAATTTCCTTGAAGACAATGTATGCCGTGATCCTTCCCTTTTTTGAAAAGCTGGTTTTTACATAGTTGCTAGCTCATCTTGAGTTGGTTAGGTGATCATACTACTAATGATAACAAACAATACTAGAAAAACACAGCTGTCTCTTCTTACCTTTGTTATTTCTGCAGTAGCACATTTGCTTTCATTTCCGAATGAACATTTGCAAACCGTTCGAGACATAAAACTCCTCTTGCTTGACAATATAGCGTGAATGACTGCATGTTCATCAAAGTCATAGGTTCATGGCTCATCCACAATTTGGTTAGGAGATTGATTTCTATCTAACTCTTATGAAGGTTCACTTTTGCTAGAGTGTCTCATGAGATAGTTAAATTCACAGTCAAACATGCATTTTCATGACTACTTTTGCTAGTCCTATTTGCGCGGAATGGCATTCTAACATTATGCTAGGAGCTTAGCTCTAGAGGCGGGATTGTGATAAAGCTACGCATCATATAACATCGATCTTATAGATTATCTGAAATATGTAGAAGCAAGTTTAACGTGCAAAAGAGAATTATTATATCAAAGAACATATAAGTAAGGTATTATGCCCTTTTTTTCACAAAAAATGGAGGAAAAAATATAGAGAACCGTTTTACCAAAAAAAAATATAGAGAACCTTGGAAAAACCATCCCCACTTTTTATAATGCACAATTTGCATTTTCAGAGAAAGACCCAAGTTGAAAAGACAAGCAAACCCTTAGACCCCAAGAAAAAGAGATAAATAACCCCCCCCAATGTTCCACCACACACTGATGTTAACTGTTAGAGCTTCAACGTTGCACTCAAGGCCATAGCCACAAGCTCAAAGGCAGCATGAATGCCCGTGGCCTTTGACCTCGAAAGTCATGCAATCTGGAGAGCAAACCAACTTGCCAAAGTAGGTAGCTAAACTGCAACCAAATTACCAACAAAAAATACAATCCCTCGTTCATCTTCTCGAAACAATCTCTCTTCCACACCGAATCTTCCGCTACACATCTAGTCTACGAGGCTAATACGAATTGGAGAGCAAACCAAATTAAAAGTGTAGTTTGCTACTGCGAGAACTCAAATTTTTCCTATGATTTTGCATCATGATGCGCATATCTTCAAAATGTAAAGTGAGGATTGTCCCCAAGGACATCTTTAGCCTCCCAAACACAACAAACTTATATAAAGCAAGTTGCAACCAGTGAAGTTGTCATCCCATTATATCAGTGTTGTATCTCCAATAAGAAGAAATGCGCATCTAGGAAAGCTAGTTTGTGCGCAATCCAACTTCATTTCAGTAACAAAGAAACTTTTTCTACTTAGAGATCTTTCATGTATCAACGAATAAATCATATAGGTTTATGGCTGATCCACAATTTGGTTAGGCCTTCGATTTCCGTCTAACTTTTATGAAGGTTCACTTGTGCTGGAGTGTCTCATGAGATAGTTAAATTCACGATCAAAATTGCATTTTCATGACTAAATTTGCTAGTCCTATCTGCGCGGAATGACATCCTAACATTATGCTAGGAGCTTAGCTCTAGAGGAGGGATTGTGATGAAACTACACATCATATAACATCAACCTTATAGATTATCTAAAATATGTAGAAGCAAGTTTAACGTGCAAAAGAGAATTATTGTATTAAATAACATATAAGTAAGGTATCATGCCCTTTTTCATCAAAAAAAAAAAAAAAGGAGGGAAAAATATAGTAAACCTTGGAAAAACCATCCCCACTTTTGAGAATGCACAATTTGCGTTTTAAGAGAAGGGAAAAAACCACCAAAAACCCTAAACTATGCACAAAGTGACAAAAATACCCCAAACTTTTTTTGCACCACCAAAACCCCAAACTTTGCCATCTCAGTGACACATTTACCCCAAACTATTTTTTGTGACACAAAAACCCCGAACTTTCATTTCGTGACACATTTACCCTAAATCTTAGGGGCATTTTGGTCATTTTGCTTTTAAAAACATTTTTCTCTTTTTTTTTTTTTTGCTTTTTTTTTTTTTTTATAATTTTCTCTTCCCTCCGCCGGCTTCGGCGGAAGGAAACCGGCGTCGCGAGGGCTGCCCTCGCCGGCGTCGGCCCAGCGGCCTCCCTCGCCGGATCCGGCGAGGGCACCCTCGCCCGACGCCGGCGAGGTGCCCTCGCCGACGCAGCAGGGCGGCCCTCATCCGACGCGGCGAGGGCGGCCCTCACTGGTCGGGCGAGGGTGCCCTCGCTAGATCCGGCGAGGGAGGCCCTCGCCCGACCCGCGAGGGCCGCCCTCGCCGGGCGTCGCGAGGGCGGCCCTCGCCGGCCGACGCCGGCGAGGGCAGCTCTTGCCGGACGCCGGCTTCCCTCCAAGGGAGCCGGCGGAGGGAAGAGAAAAGAAAAAAAAAGAAAAAATAAATAAAAAGACGAAAATACCCTCGATGGGGTAAATGTGTCACAGATGGCAAACTTGGGGGTTTTTGATGGTGCAAAAAAAAGTTTGGGGTATTTTTGTCACTTTGTGCATAGTTTAGGATTTTTGGTGATTTTTTCCCTTAAGAGAAAGACCTAGTTGAAAAGACAAACAAACCCTTAGACCCAAAGAAAACGAGAGAAACAAATTTCCCACCCCACCACATTTTTCTCCCCCATCTCTCCATCTTCCACCACACCGATGTTAACTGTTAAAATTTGAACGTTGCACTCAAGGCCATGGTCACAAGCTCAAAGGCAGCACGAATGCCCATGGCCTTTGACCTCGAAAGTACCTGGAGAGCAAACCAAATTGCCAAAGTAGGTAGCTAAATTGCAACCAAATTGCCAACAAAAATTACAGTCCCTCATTCACCTTCTCGAAACAATCTCTCTTCCACACCTATTTTCCATTGCACATCTAGTTTGTGAGGCTAACGCAAATTGGAGAGCAAACCAAATTAAAAGTGTAATTTGCTGCCACAAGAACTCGAATTTTTCTTATGACTTTGCATCATGATGCGCTTATCTTCAAAATGTAAAGCGAGGATGGTCCCCAAGGACATTTTCAGCCTCCCAAACATGACAAACTTATGTAAAGCAACTAGTGAAATTGTTGTCCAATTATAACAATGTGGTATCTTCAATAAAAAGAAATGAGCATATAGGAAAGCTAGTTTGTGTGCAATCCAACTTCATTTCAGTAATAAAGAAATTGTTTCAACTTAGAGATCTTCCATGTATCGACGAATAAATCATATTGGATATGTAAAAACTCAGTGATCATTATCTTGTTTCATCTTCTTTAATTAATGTCTAAGTATCCAAAGACTTTGTTAAAGAAAAATTGGGATCCCGTAGCTTAAGAGGGCAAATTGACTCGATTAATCCCATTAACATATAAATACATCACAAACCGTTGTGATTTCGGTAGCCTAAGCCAAAGAGTTCAAGAGGATCCCTATCAAATTGCGAAACCAGTCAAGGTCGAATTCCGCCCAGCTAGACTAGTTGTCCAATCCACGACAATCCCAAAAGACCAGGCTGATGGGCCGACTATGTGAAGACACACGCGACACGACACGAGTGTCCAGAGCCGACACGACATGACACACGTCGACACATCATTTCTCAAAATTGGAAATTCCGACACGTTGCGGCACGTTATATATTAAATAAATATTTTTATTTTTAAATTTAAATAATTTCAAAAAAAAGAACCTAAAATGAATTTATACTAATCATTCAACATGTAGTATTTTTATTTTTGCCCTCCCAAATAAATCGAAAATAAAAAGTCCCCCCAAAAAACCCCCTTCCCTCCCCCTTCTCCCCCAAAAAAAATCGAAAATAAAAAATCCCCCTAAAAAATCCCTCCCTCGTATCCTCCCCACCCCCAAATCTTTTCCCCTTTTCTTTCTCTGACAGACATCAGCCGGTCACTTCCCCCAGCCTCCCGTCACTTCCCCCTCCCTCCAACACGCAAGTCTCTTTTTTTGTAGTTCTTTAAGTTTCCTTCTCAAAACCCTAGCATGCCCTCTTCTTCTCCTTCTCCTTGCCGCACAACACAAGCACTCAGAGGCTTTCTCTCACAACTTTCTCTCTAATTCGGCCGAGCCGCAGGTTCGGGGGTGAGATAGGAAGAAGGAGAGCCACACCACCGCCACTACCGCCACCACAGTGACCGAGAAGGAGAAGCACTGTCGCCCGGAAGATGAGTTGAAGAAGCGAAAGCCAGAAGAAGTGGCGGGGATATACTTCCGCCTTGAGGGACTTTTGCTTGAGGAGGGCTGGTTCTACTCGCCGTCGCGGACTGGCCGTCGCTCGGAAGCCTCATCTCTGTTCCCTCGCCCTCGCCTCTACCCTCTGTCTTCCCGACACGCGAGTCCAAACGTGTCGAGCAAAAGTTGACCGCGTGTCGAAAAATTCGACACGCGTTGACCGCGTGTCCGACCGTATCCGAGCGTGTCGACGTGTCCGACACCCTCCGACACGTGTCGGACACGACACGGAAGCACGGACAACGTGTCCGTGCTTCATAGTGGGCCGATGGCATCGATTCTCGCATATTCCCATAGAGAAAGAGCCCCCCGCCGCAGCCGTTTGCATAGCGGAATTTGATATCCCCAAGCTCCCGCCGCAGCATCACAGCCGTCCACGAGTCCCCTTGCGTCCCACGGCGAATCGCCAACGGTCCAGATGCGACCGCTTCCCACAAGGCAAGGAAACCACAAGCGGGAGGAGGTGATCCCTTTCTCTCGTCGTCGCCCCCAAATTGATCTCGATCGATCGATCAATTAGGTCAGAAAATTCAATCGAAGTTGATTCGCGAGCTCGGACATGGCTGGAGGTAAGAGGAGATCGAATTCGAGGAGAAACGGCGGCGGTGGCGGGGGCGGTGGAAGAAGAGGGAGGGGAGGAGGATTCGGCGCCTCGGCGTCGATCAGAGCCGGCCTCTTTGTCGAAGGCGGGCTCTTGTCGGACTGGCAGCTCAAGACCCCGTCTCCGGCCCCCCGGCGAGGTCCATTTCTCTCGGTTTGCTCGCTCTTTTAGCTGATCTCAGCCTCTCACTTGTGTTGATCTGGGTTAGTTAAATTCTTTTACAGGATGGTTTGCATCCAGTATCGACGTTCGGAGGTACAAGTGGAGAGAATAGAATGGATTTTTCTCAGCCTTTCATTCTGTCTGGTTCGAAGAACAGCCAAATTGTTGCTTTTGTAGATGAAGGGCCATCGTCAGTGGATCAAGCAAATATTAGTTATGAGTATCATTCAGATTTTGCTCTCGGTGATAGCTCACACAGAGGATTGGGTTATTGTAATGAATACGATGCAGCTCCAACGGGAATCGAAGCATCATCAGGGAAAATGGAAAATCGAGAAGAGTCACAGAGTGGCATGTCATCGCCTGAGCAGGAAGTGGATTATCGTGAGAGCTTTGACTCTGGAGCAGCTGAAAAGGGGGCTCAGCTTTTGTCAAAGGATACATCCGCGAAGAAAAATTCTGGGTTTGTGTCAATTGGGGGATTGAAAATATATACGGAAGATATATCCGATGAGGAAGATGGTGAGGATAATGTTGCGGAATATGGTGATGAGGAAGACTCGGAGTCGGAGTCGGCTGAGCAGGATGGAGCGACAGATTCTTTTGAAAGTGATGACTCTGAGGACATGTCCGATAATGGTTCAGATGTTGATGATGAAATTGCTCAAGATTATTTGGAAGGAATCGGGGGGAGCGATTCTCTTTTAGATGCAAAAAATTTGTTACAGCAGGTTTCTTCTTCGTCAGATGATTCAGACGATTCTTCTAGTAGTGATTTGGATGAAACGATGAAAAAATTGGGTGGAATTGCTCTCCAGGATGCTTCCACGGAGTATGGTATGCAGAGGAAGCATCAATCAAAACATCAAGGTCTTGGGAATGTGAGAGATAATTGGTCATCAGCTGTGGATGATTTTATCTTGGTAAGAGATGTGAGGAAGAAGAATCGTGGTACAAGAGTGCCTCAATCTCAGTCATTGGGGTCTCAAAAGAGTACAAGATCGAGAAGATTTCCTGGTAAACTTTGTATATGCATTAATCTAACTTAACTCTCTCTCCCTCCCTGCCCTGCCCCACCCCGCCCGTCCCGCGGGGGAATGACCTATGAAGCATGGACACGTTGTCCGTGCTTCCGTGTCGTGTCCGACACGTGTCGGAGGGTGTCGGACACGTCGACACGCTTGGACACGGTCGGACACGCGTCAACGCGTGTCGAATTTTTCGACACGCGGTTAACTTTTGCTCGACACGTTTGGACTCGCGTGTCGGGAAGACAGAGGGTAGAGGCGAGGGCGAGGGAACAGAGATGAGGCTTCCGAGCGACGGTCAGTCCGCGACGGCGAGTAGAACCAGCCCTCCTCAAGCAAAAGTCCCTCAAGGCAGAAGTATATCCCCGCCACTTCTTCTGGCTTTCGCTTCTTCAACTCATCTTCCGGGCGACAGTGCTTCTCCTTCTCGGTCACTGTGGTGGCGGTAGTGGCGGTGGTGTGGCTCTCCTTCTTCCTATCTCACCCCCGAACCTGTGGCTCGGCCGAATTAGAGAGAAAGTTGTGAGAGAAAGCCTCTGAGTGCTTGTGTTGTGCGGCAAGGAGAAGGAGAAGAAGAGGGTATGCTAGGGTTTTGAGAAGGAAACTTAAAGAACTACAAAAAAGAGACTTGTGTGTTGGAGGGAGGGGGAAGTGACGGGAGGCTGGGGAAGTGACCGGCTGATGTCTGTCAGAGAAAGAAAAGGGGAAAAGATTTGGGGGTGGGGGAGGATACGAGGGAGGGATTTTTTTAGGGGGATTTTTATTTTCGATTTTTTTTTTGGGAGAAGGGGGAGGGAAGGGGGGTTTTTTGGGGACTTTTTATTTTCGATTTATTTGGGAGGGCAAAAAATAAAAATACTACATGTTGAATGATTAGTATAAATTCATTTTAGGTTCTTTTTTGAAATTATTTAAATTTAAAAATAAAAATATTTATTTAATATATAACGTGTCGCAACGTGTCGGAATTTCCAATTTTTGAGAAATGATGTGTCGACGTGTCGTGTCGTGTCGGACACTCGTGTCGTGTCGCGTGTCGGTGCTACATAGGGAATGACAAAGTCATGCTCAATGGAAAACTATTTTAGTGGTATAAATTGGGATTTGAAAGTAAATCGAAATATCAGTCAATTAATAACATGCTTAGTTTTACTTATGCAGAACATCCAAGCACATGCAAAAGAGATCTGTGTTAGGGTATATCAATCATAAATAAGACTGCTGCTATAAGTATCTTTTATTTTGTGCCATGATGACCATATTCAGTATTTGTTAGATTGAAAGTTTTATTTTTCTGATAATCCTAATTGAAATTCTCGTAGATCTGCTTATCCTTGATCTCTTATTTTGCATGGAAAAGTTGTGACTTTGCTCTACACTCATTGGTTTATCTCTGTATCTTTTGTATCATGTTACACATCAACCTAAGTGTTCTTACTGCTGTCAAACTAATGGAAGTACTGATATGTGCCTTCCCAAGGTTTAGTGTTGCGAATGATGATTTGCATAATTGCATATTCATTCAGCAATCATGTCGAACTTTAGGTATAGCTTTTCTTTTTGTCCCTGCTCATGTGAATCACCTATCCTGTTTTCTCTGATTTTATTCAGCTGCAGAGGTGCATGTTCTGGTTTGCCAATTTTCCAATTCTCAGATTTCATTGATTCTTTGTCTTCAATAAACTGGATTGTGGTTTGGACACATCTTCATGTTCACTTCTTAAGGGTTTTTACGCTTACGTTCCATGGAGGTGATTTTTGCTCCGGTAGTAGATTGTGTCTGCTTCTGTAAGTCAGAACATTTTTTAATGATAACAACTTTTCTTTTTGTGATAAGGTTCAATGACTGGCAAGAATTTATCGGTTGCGAAGTAGCTCCCAAGGATTGGGCAAGAAAAGGTTAATGGGCCTTTTGTTTCCCCTATCTTTGCCCTTTTCTAGGCTTTAAGCTTTTGACATTCTAATTGTCATCTTATTTTTCCAGATTCATAACGGTTGTGTTAACACCACAGACATGCATGCCATCTTCAACTGATAAACTTATACTGGAAAAGGTATTAAATCTGATTAGTGGAAACTTTATGCATATCAGTGCTGTGTTTTCATTCAGGATTGTTAAATCTTCCTTTTTCTGTGTTTCACAAAGTGTGGTCAGTTGTCTATTTGCATATCTGAAATCCTACAATCAATTGTTGTGTTGCTAATGACAGCTCACTGGACCTGTTGATGATGATGCTGATTTCTCGGTAATTGATGTCCCACATGCAAAGATGACCAGTGGAGGTCGAAATCAGGTAAGACCTCAAGAAGCTAAAAAATCCAGCAGAAGCAAGTCATTAAAAAACTCCAAATTTATATCCATGCAATACATTTACTTGAAATTTGAGATAAAATATGTTTTTTGAATATAAATTTGGGATTTTTGATGTCAAAAAAAAAAAAATTAGGGTAAACATATTGCACAGATATAAATTTGGAGTTTTCTGTGTCATAAAAAAAGTTTGGAGTAAATTATGTTGTAGTGGACATAGCTTAAACTTTTTTGTGAATTTTTTTTCAAAAAAAAAAAAAAATAGAGAGCTTTTGAAAAACCATCCCAACATTTGAAAATACACAATTTGCATTTATAAACTACCACTCCACCCCATTTTTTTTATCCCCATCTCTCTACTTTCCGCCACACCAATGTCAACTTCTCTCTCCATGGCCACTAGAGCTTGAAAGTCGCACTCCAAGCTGTGGCCACAAGCTCAAAGGCAGCATTAATGCCCGTGGCCTTCAAGCTCAAAAGTCACGCCACGGCCACTAGATTCGGCGTCAAGTTCAACAACGGAATTTGGTTAGCGACGGACATGAGCTCAAGACAGGATAGAGGCAGACAATTGAGGTGGCACGCTGGTGGCTTGGTGACGCGACAAGTGTAGACGGTGCAAGGAGTTTCAAGTCATACGCTTTGGGTTGGGTTGGGTAAGTGTCTTGTGGTTTTGTGAGTAGATTTTAAATGGTGAGTCGAGAGGGGCAAAGTTTGGGAAAAAATGACAGATCTGTAAGTATGATTAACATCATAACTAATGTCATATGCAACTTGAAATGAAATTTGCTAAAGTAAGGGATGGTTACTGCAACCACAAAACAAACTTCCACCCAGATTACTACAGCCCCACGCTCACCTTCTCCACACGAAGCTCTCTCTTTCTTACCAAATCTTTCACTGCAAGTCTCGGTTATGGGAAAAAGTACAAAAAAAAGTCATAAACATATGACATTGGTACCGGTTAAGTCCATCTAACTAATTTTAGTTGGCTGGCGTTAACGTGGATGCTAGCCATCTAGCCAACGCCGATGTGGCAATTTTTAATAATTTTTTATTTTAAAATTTATTTTTTTTCCTTTTCTTTTTTCTCTTCTTCCTTCTTGGATTCCTTGTAGTGGCCGGCGCACCTCCGACGAGGCTCATTCACCACTAGGCAAGGGCCGTCAAGCCCTCACCTGTAACGACCCGGGCGTCACTGTATAATATTGTCCGCTTTGGATGGGATTGCATGAAGCCATTTCCCTCCCTCACGGCTTTAAAACGCGTCATACAGTTTAAGAGGGGCCCAAGCCATTATATACTGGCCTAAGACTTTCTCCCTAGGCGATGTGGGATAGGGACTCCTTCCTTGCGCACGTCCAGGGACTGAGGCGTGGACGCACCGCCATCCCTCCTCCCCGCGCACCGCCGCTTGGGCTGTCACACTCTCCCTCCTTGGGAGCACGCGCCCTGCCGTGGCCCCACACGCGATCGGGAGTCGGCTCACGATACCATTTGTAACGACCGGGCCTCACCGTATAATATTGTCCCGCTTTGGATGGGATTGCACGAAGCCATTTCCCTCCTCACGGCTTTAAAACACGTCATACGGTTTAAGAGGGCCCAAGCCATTATATACCTGGCTCAAGACTTCCTCTCTGGCGATGTGGGACGGGGACTCCTTCCTTGCGCACGTCCCCAGGGATCGAGGCGCGGACGCACCGCCATCCCTCCTCCCCGCGCACCGCCGCTCGGGCTGTCACACCGAGGAAATGGCTTCGTGCAATCCCATCCAAAGCGGACAATATTATACAAATGGGCCCGGATCATTACAAATGGTATCGAGCCGACTCTCGACCGCATGTGGGGCCACGGCGAGGGCGCTGTGCTCCCAAGGAGGGGAGAGTGTGACAGCCCGAGTGGCGGTGCGCGGGGAGGAGGGATGGCGGTGCGTCCACGCCTCGGTCCCCTGGATGTGCGCAAGGAAGGAGTCCCCGTCCCACATCGCCAGGGAGGAAGTCTTGGGCCAAGTATATAATGGCTTGGGCCCTCTTAAACCGTATGACGCGTTTTAAAGTCGTGAGGGAGGGAAATGGCTTCGTGCAATCCCATCCAAAGCGAACAATATTATACAGTGAGGCCCGGGTCGTTACATCACCTAGTGGCCAACAAGCTGCTGGAGGCTTGCCGGTGACTACCAAAGAAGAAGGCTAAGAGGAAGAAGAGGAAAAAGAAAAAGGAAAAAATTAATAAAAAGTTGGAAAAAAAATATTTAAAAATTGCTATATTAGCATTCGTCGGCTGGCTGACATCCACGTTAATGTTAGCTAGCCAAATTTAATCGGATAGATTGAATTGGTACTAATGTGAAAATATTTAGGATTGAATTGATTCAATTAAAAGATTTAGGACTGAATTGATGCCAATGCCATAGGTTTATAATTTTTTTTTGGAACTTTTCTCCTGAGTTATGTAAACCTAATGAGAATTGGAAGCAAAACAAATTGAAGTGTAATACGCTGTCATGCGAACTCAAGAGTTCTTACGATCTTGCATCATGATGCTCTATCTTCAAAATATAGAGCAAGGATCGTCATAAGGACCTCTTCGGGCTCCCGCACACGACAAACTCGAGCATAAAGCTACTAGTAAAGTCATCCAATTATATCGATGTGGGATCTCCACTAAGAAGGAATGAGCATCTAGGAAGTCAAATTTATGGACACGCGGACCCCGGAGTGCCAAAAGTTGGCACAAAGGGACACTTAAGTGTCAAAAGTTATGAAAGGTACACTTAAGTGCCAAAATCGGAGCAAAGTGGATCACTTGAGTGCCAATCCGGCGAAAATCCGGCCAAAACGCTGACGTGGCAATTTTCCGGCGAGGCAAAAACAAAATGGCGTCGTTTCAATGTTGAAGTGGAAAAAAATAATATAAAAATTAATTAAATTAAATTTATTTTAAACATTTAAAAATAACAATTTTTAATATTAAAATTTTAAAATTTAAAAAAAGGGAGGGGGTGGATACGGCCGAGGGCCGAGCCCTCGCCCGTCGCCGCCGCCTCGGCAACACCCCGGCCGAGGCGGAAGGGTTGGCCGGGTCGCCGGCCCCGGCCAAGGGCCGGCGACCTCGGCCGATCGGCGACGAGGGCCCGCGAGCCCTCGCCGGATCCGGCGAGGGCCGCGGCCAAGGGTTGCCGGCGTTGAGGGGTCGCCGGCGACCCTTGGCCCGGGCCGGGCGAGGCCGCCGACCCTCGCCGGATGCGGGCGAGGCCGCCGATCCTCGCCCAGATCCGGCGAGGGCTCGCGGGCCCTCGCCGCAGGTTGGCCGGGTCGCCGCCCCGGCCGGGCCCGCGACCCCGGCCGACCCTTCCCCGGCCAAGGCGCCGCGACGAGGCGGCGGCAACGGCCGAGGGCCGAGCCCTCGCCCGTATCCACCCCTCCCTTTTTTATTATTTTTTTAAATTTAAATTTAATTTTCTTGAATTTTTTAATATTAATATTAATATTTTTTTAATATTTTAAGTAAATTTAATTTAATTAATTTTTACATTAATTTATTGCCATGTCAACGCAAAAACGGCGTCGTTTTTTCACTATTTGGCCACATCGGCGTGCAAAACGGCGTCGTTTTGCACTTATTTCGCCGGAAATTGCACACGTCAGCACTTTGGCCGGAGTGGCACTTAAGTGTCCCATTTCTTTTTAAATGTGGCACTTAAGTTTACCTTTCGTAACTTTTGGCACTTAAGTGTCCCTTTGTGCCAATTTTTGGCACTTGAAGCGTTCTTACGCCCAAATTTATGTGCAATCCAACTTCCTAACTCGGTGGTCATTCTCTTATCTCACTTATTTAATTAATGTCGAGTGTCCCGATGCTTAGTCAAAGAAAGATTGGGGTCTCATCAACTTGAGAGGGCAAATCCACTTAGTTAACCACATTTACATATAAATACATTACAAACATCAAGCCAAGGTAGAGAACGAGTTAGATATGATGACTAAGCATGTTTGTTTGACGAAACTTAAGCTTTACTTGAGTGCAATTGTCATCTATCCATCAGGGCATTGGGAGAACTGGCATGGATGGTGAACATTATGACTTACGTCGAGGCAAGGTAGAAAAATGTTAAAGTATGTCTCGATTTTGAGCCGTTATGTGATCTAACCTGATTGGATAAGAAAGAAATCCAAAAAATTTTCCTATGAATGGCGTATATATTGGAGTTTCTTTTATTTGGTTGGATGTATCCACGATTACATCCAGACCTTGCAATGTAAGATATTTGAGAGGATATTGCTTGGACGTTGGTAAGAAAAAGATACAAGTTCAATTTAGGAGGTTCGGGCATGAATACTCCAACGTGTTAAACATTGATGAAGAAATTTTTCTGTGGACAACTGCCAAGGGCCCAGATAGCGAATACAATGAACTCTCACGGTCAAATTTTCGATGACTTTAATTGCCTACTTGAGATTTTCTTTTTGGTTGTACAAAAGAAAGCGCGTGGGGTCAAGAAGTGCTTAGAGAAAAGAAAATAAATTAAAAGCAAGGTTAGGTATGCATAAACTCAATGGTCTTTCTCTTATCTCATCTTATTTAATTAATGTTGAGTGTCTTGATACTTAGTTGAAGAAAGATTGGGGTCCCATAAGCTCAAGAGGCCAAATCGACTCAGTTAACCCCATTAACATATAAATACATTACAAACGTCAAACTAAGGTAGAGAACTCGTTAAACATGATGACTAAGTATGTTTCTTTGGTGAAACTTAAGCTTTATTTGAACACAATTGGTGTCTGGAGATAGTGAGTGCCCATCGAGGCATTGAGAAAGCTGGCATATATAATGAACATTATGATTTAATTACAAACGTCAAGGCAAGGTAGAGAATTGTTAAAGTATATCTTGATCTTGAGTCGTTATGCAATTTAACCTGAGTGAATAAGAAAGAAATCCAAAGAATCTTTCTCTGAATGGCATATATATTAGAGAGTTTCTTTTACTAGATTGGATATATATATATATATATATATATATCTATATATATTTATTTATTTATATTTATATCCGCCGATGGACCTTGAAATGTAAAAGATTGAGATGGTATTGCTTGGACTTTGGGCAAGAAAAAGATACAATTTCAATTTAGAGGCTAGGACGTGTACAGATTGGCGCATTAAACATTGACGAAGAAATTTTCTATGGACAGCCGCAAGGGCCCCAGTAGTGGATACAATGAACTCTCACAGTCAAATTTTCCGTGGACTTTAATTGCCTAGTTGGGATTTTCTTTTTGGTTGTACAAAAGAAAGAGCGTGGAGTCAAGCAAGTGGTTAGAGAAAAGAAAATAAAAAAAAAAAAGCAAAGTTTTGCTTTTGTGGGTTTCCTTTTTTGGAGAAGCCAAATGGTGGATTCCTTTAGAAATTTAGCCACCGCACACAGAACAAAAGAAAGAATGTACGGACGCTCTTGAATTAGCCGAGCGAAGGTTTTTGCTATGGCTTAAACACGTAGTGATTGGCATTGTGAGCTTTACATCTAATTAAGTTATTTATTTATAAGTACTTTTAAATTTTGTCTTAATCTAAGTATGAGAAATACTCGAGCGTATGGATGATTATAATTCTGATTCTCTGATTATAGTGAATTATTTGTTGCTAGCTCTTCCCATAAAATAAGCACTGATATTAAGACCGAATCATGTAAATATTTGCTATACTTGTTGTTCCCCATTTATTTCTTCAATGTTTTTGTGTTGATTTAATAGCAAGATCTTGACAATTTTCGAGTTAATTTTACAATATGTCTATTTCTAAAATGCCTCTAGTCAATATCACTTTACTGTTGAAAGCTCCAATGCGAAGTAAATTAACAGATCTTCCATTTTTAGGACCATCCAAATTCCAGACGTTTTGGTGAAGTTTCGCTTATACACATGGACTCGTAGGAATAATCCACTGTCACCCTTGCATCAGAATCAATTTGAATAATGTTAATTGGACACTCGTTAAGTTAAATTAAATGCATTTTGAGAAACCGAAAGGCAATCGATTATGATTTTCCTCTTCTATGACATGTGTAATGCTGAAGTTTAGTATTTCTTAGTATCTAGAAAATATAAGCATTCTAAGTTAGTCCAGCCGAACAATGAGAAAAGCACTTCAATGAACTGTCACCATATCTAGATCCTATGTTAGTTTCCCGAGCAAGAGACCATTTCATTGTGAGTAATACTTTAACATCTACTAATTTTCATGTCATCATCATTTATTTGTAGTCTACCGTTCAATTAGATCTTAAGTTCCTACGGGAAATCAAGTAAATTACAATGCTTGTGCGGTTCATTGGACAAAGATTGAATTAGTCACATGAATGATAACATTTGACTAGACTTAGATTAGACTTAACGTGTGGAAAAAGCTATGCTGATAGAGACTTTCAGAAAGTTCCCCAATAATGAAATCTGGCCATTGGGTAAGGTACATTCCCCGCCCTGCATGCCAATTAACCTTGTCACCAAAAGGAGCTAAGCGACATTCATCACTAAAGATGACCAAGACTTTGGCCATGACCACAACTTCTACACTCAAGCACAGGCATCGCTGAACTCCTATGAAATTGCTCTAACTTGTAAAGAAGTGGTTAACTCAAGAGTGTGATACATATAAAGTTTGGTCACTCGAATCTGCAGTCATGAAAAAGAAAGCACTGTGGGTGTTTGTGGTTGTTTGGGGTATCACATGTCTATGTGGCTCTCGTGGGTGTCGGGAGCAAGAAAGGGTTGCACTCCTAGCACTTAATGCCACATTGGACCATATATATAGGGTGGACGTCGGGGGATCATATTTCACATTCACAACTGAATAAAGTCTTGTTCTAATTTCCCTGAAGACAATACATGGCGTGATCATTCACTCTTTTGAAAAGGTGATTTTTATGTAGTTGCTAGCTCATCTCTATTTGGTTAGGTGATCATGCTACTACTGATAATAAACGATACTAGAAAAACACAACTGTCTCTTCTCACCTTTGTTATTTTTGTCGTAGCACATTTGCTTTCATTTCCGAATGAAAGTTTTCATCTCCATATATCACTCGGTCCATTTGGAAATCGTATGAGACATAAAACTCCTCTTGCTTGACAATATAACATGAAGGACTACATGTTCATCATACATTAACGGCTCATCTGCAATTTGGTTAGGACATCGATTTCTAACTTTAATGAAGGTTCACTTATGTTGGAGTGTCTCATGGGATGGTTAAATGCACGGTCAAACTTGCATTTTCATGACTACTTTTGCTAGTCCTATATGCGCGGGATGACATTCTAACATTACACTAGGAGCTTAACTCTAGAGGCGGGATAAAGCTACGCATCATATAACATTGACCTAATAGATTATCTGAAATATGTAGAAGCAAGTTTAACGTGCAAAAGAGAATTATTATATCAAATAACATATAAGTAAGGTGTTATGCCCTTTTTTTTCACAAAAAAATGGAGGAAAAAATATAGAGAACCTTGGAAAAATCATCCCCACTTTTAGAATGCACAATTTGCATTTTTAGAGAAAGGCCCAAGTTGAAAAGACAAACAAACCCTTAGACCCAAAGAAAAAGAGATAAATAACCTGCCACCACAACCCACCCCACCCCTATTGTAACGACCCAGGCCCCACTGTATAATATTGTCCGCTTTGGATGGGATTGCACGAAGCCATTTCCCTCCCTCACGGCTTTTAAAACGCGTTATGCGGGGACAAGGTTGCACTCGGCCATTCCTTTCCCCAAACCGCAGCTTTGGGGAAAGGAATGGCCGAGTGCAACCTTGTCCCCAGATAACGCGTTTTAAAGCCGTGAGGGAGGGAAATGGCTTCGTGCAATCCCATCCAAAGCGGACAATATTATACAAAGGGGCCCGGGTCGTTACACCTATCTTCCACCACACCGATGTTAACTATTAGAGCTTCAACGTTGCACTCAAGGCCATGGCCACAAGCTCAAAGCCAACAAGAATGCCCGTGGCCTTTGACTTCGAAAGTCACCCGATCTAGTGATCTGGAGGGCAAACCAAATTGCCAAAGTAGGTAGCTAAACTGCAACCAAATTGCCAACAAAAAATACAATCCCTCATTCGCCTTCTTGAAATAATCTCTCTTCCATACTAAATCTTCCGCTGCACATCTAGTCTACAAGGCTAATGCAAATTGGAGAGCAAACCAAATTAGAAGTGTAATTTGCTGCCACGGGAACTCGAATTTTTCTTATGATTTTGCATCATGATGCACTTATCTTCAAAATGTAAAGCGAGGATGGTCCCCAAGGACATCTTCAGCCTCCCAAACAAGACTACAAACATCAAGTGAAGGTAGAGAACTTGTTAGACATGATGACCAAGCATGTTCGTTTGATGAAACTTCAGCTTTACTTGAGTGCAATTGTCATCCAGCCATCGAGGCATAGGGAAAACTGGCATGGATGATGAACATTATGACTTAGTTACAAATGTCGAGGCAAGGTAGATAGTTGCTAAAATATGTCTTGATTTTGAGCCGTTATGTGATCTAACCTAATTGGATAAGAACGAAATCCAAAAAATCTTTCTGTGAATGGCGTATATATTAGAGAGTTTCTTTTATTTGGTTGGATGTATTGACGATTACATCTAGACCTTCAATATAAAAGTTTTGAGAGGATATTGCTTGAACGTTGGGTAAGAAAAATATACAAGTTCAATTTGGGAGGTTTGGGCGTGTAGACTCGGGCTTGTAAACATTGATGGAGAAATTTTTTTGTTGACAGCTACCAAGGGCCCCAGTAGCAAATACAATGAACTATTACGGTCAAGTTTTCCGTGGACTTTAATTGCCTACGTGGGATTTTCTTTTGGTTGTACAAAAGAAAGCTCGTAGGTTCAGGAAGTGGTTAGAGAAAAGAAAATAAATGAAAAGCAAGGTTTTGCTATCATGGGTTTTGTGACGACCCAGACCCGGGACAGTACGGAGGGATGGACTAAGATCGCCTCGGCAGTACGCGGGCGAGGCTAAGGGCATTTCTCCTGTCCCACATCGCTTAGGGAGGGAGCCTTGGGAGCCTTTATAAGGCTTGGGTTCCTAAGTATGTGAGACGCGTTTTAAAACCGTGAGGGAAAAGACCATGGCTGGGATGGCGGTTCGTCCGCGCCAGGGCGGGTGACCCAAAGTGGACAATATCACACAGTGGGGGCCCGGGTTCTTACAGGTTTCCTTTACTAAAGAAGCCAAATAGGGGGTTCCTTTTGAAATTGAGCCACCACACAAAGAACAAAAGAAAGAACGTCCGGACACTCTTGAATTAGCTATCCAAAGGGTTTTGCTATAGGCTTAAACACGCAGTGATTTGCACCGTGAGCTTTACATCTAATTAATTTGTTTAGTTGTAAACACTTTTGAGTTTGGTCTTAATCTAGGTGTAGGAAATACCCAAGCATGTAAGCGATTATTACTCTAATTCTCTGATTACAGTGAATTATTTATCGTCGGCTCTCCCATGGGATAGGTATCAATATTCGGACCGAATCATATAAATATTTGGTATCTTTGTTGTTCCTCGTCTATTTCTTCGATGTTTTTGTGTTGTTTTAATAGCGAGATCTTGTCAATTTTCGCATTACTTTTACAACATGTCTACTTTTGAGATGCCTCTAGTCAAGATCACTTTTTGCCGAAAGTTCCATGTAAATCACAAGGCTTGTGCTTTACTTTGGATAGAGATTGAATTAGTCATATAAATGACAACAATTGACTAGGCTAGGCTAGACTAACCGCGTGGAAAAATTATGCCAATAGAGACTTTCGGAAAACTCTCCGCCAACGAAATCTGGCCATTGCGTAATGTACATTCTGTTCTTGGCACGCTAATTAACCTTGTCACCAAAAGTGGCTGAGCTACATTCATTACTAAAGATGACCAAGACTTTGGCCATGACCACAAGTTTCACACTCAAGCACAGGCACCACTGAACTCCTATAAAATTGCTCTAACTTGCAAAAAAGATGTTAACTCCCAGTGCGATCCATATAAAGTTTGGTCACTCGAATTGCTGAACTCCTATAAATTGCTCTAACTGAAAAAAAGGAAGCACCACTTGAATTTGGGTTTTTGCAGTGGTTTCGGGTATCGCATGTTTATGTGGCTCTCGTGGGTGTCAAGAGCAAGAAAGGGTTGCCCTCTTAGCACTCAATACCACATTGGACTTGACAGTGGACGCTAGGGAATCATATTTCAATTGTTGCAACTGGGCATTTGTTAAGTGCAACCCCACCATAGGACGAGTCACTCAGCTAGATCTCCCCAATTCAAGATCTTACTTTTTTGGCTCCAAAACTTGGTACCTAAATGCTTCTCTACTTCTTCCCTTTGAAGAACTCAAGAGCCTTGACTTGTCCTCCAACTATTTAGGAGGGTGGATTGCACCAGAAGGCATACATTCGCCGTTCGTCCATTTCCTATAAAAAAGAGATACTCATTATCTAATGAACTCATAAGTTAATCACATCCAGGTTCTTACTCACTTCCTGCATCATAGATGATTATGTCCACGTCATCATTTATTCACAAGTCTAGGACATATTTCCCCTTGAAATGGCAATATCTATTTGCACGTGTCCTTGAATAAATTTCTGCGGCTTTTACTGTCTTTTATTGTTTGTTTGCAGAACCAAACCTGCTATCTTCAAGGTTGAGCAAACTAGAGGTGCTTGACTTGAGCAATAACTTTTGGATCATTCTATTCTATCCATTCTTGGTACAATTCCATCTCTCCGACATCTATTCCTTGAATGCAGTAATTTGAGTGGGACTTTACATGTGAATGATAAATTTCTCCGACTTATTCTCAACTTATAATTCAGTACAAAGTCGCCATCCTTAACATGAGTTAACATTGTTTATGGATAAATTAGGTAATTTTAGCAATTTAATGGAGCTGGACATAAGTGATAACGCAGTTGATGCAGTGGCTATTGTTGAAGGTACTGTTTTAGTTTTCATTTAGGAACCTCATTTTTATTTGTAAATTAAACTAACTAGCCTGCGAGTCATGCAAGCAGGTTCTTTAATACCTATACATGTGCTTCATATTAAGAATAAATAAGTCATATATTGCAACCCTCTTCTCTTTCCATATAGAAATGTTACTAATTCAAAAGATTCCTTTCCCGAGTCATCCGCGTGCATGCTGTCATTATTTACTTTAGATAACTCTATTTTACCCGTTCACGGTACAATTCCGACTCTCAGGTGTCTATGCTTCAAAACAACATTTGAATGGGACTTCACATGTGAATGATATTTCTCCAGCTTATTCTCTGTTCATAATTCCATACAAAATCACCATCCTTGACTTGAGTTAGCAATGTTTGTGGATAAATTAGGTGGTTTCAGTAATTTAAAGGAGCTGGACATAAGTGGTAATCGAGTCGATGCAACACCTATTACTAAAGTACTGTTTCAGTTTTCATGTAGAATCCTCGTTTGTATACATAAATTAAACTAATTAATAACTTTACATGTGCTTCATATTAAGAATATAGAAGTCATCCCTTCTCTTTCCATATAGAAATGTTGCTGATTCAATAGATTCCTATTCCCAGACATCCGCGTGGGTGTTTTCATTATTTTCTATGGATAATTCTATTCGACCTATTCGCGGTACAATTCCGACTCTCATGTGTCTATTCTCCAAAACAACATTTGAATGGGACTTTAAATGTGAATGATAGTTTCCCCAACTTATTCTCTGTTCATAATTCCGGACAAAATCACCATCCTTGACTTGAGTTAGCAAGGTTCATGGATAAATTATGTTGTTTCAATCATTTAAAGGAGCTAGACATAAGTTGTAATGCAGTAAATGCAGCAGCTACTGCTGAAGGTATTGTTTCAATTTTCATGCAGTATCTCTCATAGCTTTACATGTGCGCCATATTGAGAATATAGAAGTCATAAATTGGGACCCCCTTCTCTTTCCATATAGAAATGTTGCCTGATTCAAAAGATTCCTGTCGTGAAGCATCCGCATGGGTGCTTTCACAACTTTATTGCCAAGCAAGTTATTTTCTTGGAATTTTACTGGTAGGCATCAAAGACTTGAGCTAGTTAGAGAACCTCTACTTGGATCGTGTCCACTTGAAGGATGTGGGGACGGTCATGAGAGCATTAGGGGTACTGTCATCCCTCAAGTTCCTCTCTCTCCAGTATAATACAATAGAAGGAACGATTACTACTCAAGGTTAGTCAAACCCATTAGTAAATATATGTTCATAATAATGCTCCATTTGTTTTGCGGAAAACAATTTTCAAGAAAATGTTTTCTAGATTTTCTAGCATTTAGGTTACGAAAAATAAATAAGTGAAGGAAAATATTTTCCTACAATGGAAAATGCATTTTCAAAAGTGGGGAAAATGAGGAAATCATTTTCCATTCTCTTTCTTTCACCTAAACCTATTTTCCTCCATGCACTCTTTTTAATTATTTTTTTCTTGTTTTGATTTTTAAAAAATCAAATATTTAATTTCTTTCTTTCTTCCTTTTTTCCTTCTTATTATTTTTCCTTCTTCCTCATTTGATCGCCGACTATGATGATTGCCGGCGACTAACCACGGGCGAAGGACAAGCTCGCCAAAGGCTGAGGCTTCCCCAATCTAACAAGGCTCGAGCTCGTCTGCCTGGGAATCTTGATGTCACCTATGGATGGTGATCAACCTGAAAAGAAGGAAAAAGAAAAAATAATTAAAAATTCTTTTTTTGAATAAAAGTAAAATATTATTGAAAGGAGTACACGGATGAAAATCAAATCGGATTTTCCATACCAAACAGTGGAAAATATTTTCTAGTTCATTTTCTTATTTTAGCCTAACATCGGAAAATATTGTCATTTTTCTAAAAAAATGACTTCTTGGAAAACATTTTCCGGAAACTTCATATTTTCCACGAAACAAAGAGAGCCTAAGTTTTTAATAAAATATTCCATTCACTCATGATATTTCTACGCCATTTCTTGATTATGTCTGTGTAAGAAAATTTGATGTTCAATAATCTTTTGTTTTCTGGGAAGATTTCCATAACTTCAGTAAGTTGGAACAGCTCATCTTGGATTATTCTTCGTTGAACACCACCATGGGAATCCTTTCCAGCCTTGGTCCTTTGACATCTCTTAGATTGTTGTCCTCATACAGCACCAGTCTTAGTGGCAAACTATCAAATCGGTGTAAGTCCTTATCTCTCAGTGTAAAACTTGGACATAAAATGAATCCTTCATGTACGTATGTGTCCTTGTTATATGTTTCAATATCTACCATTGTAATTGAATTGACTTGTGATATCAATAACAGACTTGTGTAACCTCATAAAACTAGAAGAGCTGGATCTTAGCATTAACGGAATTACCGGCGGGCTTCCTACATGTTGGCGAAACATGACATCTATCCGGGTTCTATTTCTTGAAGACTATGAATTCACAGATAACGTCGCCTCATCTCCCCTTGGTAGTCTTACCTCACTCGAATTGCTTTCCATGTCGGGTAATTATTTTGATATCCCGTCATCACTCAGCCCACTTGCAAACTATTCAAGACTTAAGGTCCTCTTGCTTGATGACAACAAACTAACAATTGATTACAAAGTTACGCCTTCGATCCCGAGGTTCCAATTGAAGGAATTTAGTATGTCAAATAGTCTATTGAAAGGATTCAAAGTGACTTCTCTTGGCTTTCTCAATCATCAATATGACCTGAGAACCATTGATCTCTCCTTAAATGACATTACGGGTCCCTTTCCAGCTTGGTTGTTGGAAAACAACACTAAGTTGGAAAATCTTCCTATGGCAAATAACTTATTTGCGACACTTGAGGTTCCACGGATGACCCTTCGTAATCTTTCGTGGATGGACATGTCCAACAACGGCATGAGAGGAGAGCTCACGAACGAATTTTGTTTAAATGTCCCAAATGTGTACTACCTTAATCTATTAGCCAACTGATTGAAAGGGAATATTCCATCTGAATTGGATACTATAAAATCCCTATCAATCTTAGACCTTTCCCACAACAATTTCTCCAGGGGACTACCTATCCAGTTACTAGATAGCAACTCATCATTGGAAACACTCAACGTAGCATATAACAACTTGCAAGGAGAAATCCTGTTTTCAGACACCATGAACCTAAACTTGTTATGGCTACAGTTAGAGTACAACAAGTTCACTGGAGATCTCTCTTTTCTTTCATCACTCGTAAATCTAGTCTTATTGGACGTTAGCAACAACTTTTTCATTGGTAAGCTTCCCAGATTGATTGCAAACATGTCATCACTTATGCTCCTTGACTTGTCCAAAAATATGCTAAATGGCCTCATCCCTCAAGGACTCTTTAATCTTCCTCAACTCCAGTATTTGGCTTTGTCTCACAACAATCTCTCTGGTTCATTAGCATTTTCTTTCACAGCACCCTTGTTGAGTCATATCCATCTGAATGGGAACAAATTGAATGGTTCAATCGTGCAACTGCTCCCTAACAGCTCCGATTTGGTGACCTTGGATTTGAGTGAAAATGAGTTCTTCGGAAGCATACCCTATTGGCTAGGTAACCTCTCTCAATTAAGCATTCTTTTACTGAGAGATAATAGCTTCTATGGAACATTTCCCAAGCAATTGTGCATATTGAAAAGCTTAAGTATGATCAATCTTTTTGAAAACAATTTGTTTGGTCCATTACCTATTTGCTTGGGACCCATGAATTTCTCCTCTACAAGATATGCCGATAAGGTAGATTCGACACCGCATTTGGGACATGGAAGTGAAGTATTTTCACCTTGGTCTTATGTGAGGACAATTAGAAGCCAGACCTGGGCCTCCTATACCGAGTTCTACCACAATAAACTTTTGATAGACAAAACATGGGAAGTTCCACATATTGTTGGGTTCACAACAAAGAGAAGGTTTGATGCTTATAAAGGCTACGCACTCCTAAACATGATAGGACTAGATTTTTCTTACAACCATTTTAGCGGGGAGATACCACCAGAGATTGCAATCTCACAGGACATGCTTATGCTGAATCTGTCGCACAACAAGCTTACAGGACATATACTGATGTCATTGTCGAACCTCAGAAAGATAGAGAGCATTGACCTTTCATACAACAACTTGATCGGTTCTATCCCTAAAGAGCTCACTCAGTTGAATTTTTTGGGAGTCTTCAATGTGTCTTACAATGACTTGTCAGGAGCCATACCAAACAAAAATCAGTTCGGGTCATTCGATGAAAGCAGTTACTATGGAAACCATCTTCTGTGTGGACTGCCATTGAGTAATGACTTTTCAACAACCATTAACGTTAATTGCTCAGCAACAAAATCATGCACAAAAGCTAAAGAAGATGGTTTCATAGACGGAGAGACATTCTACATCAGCTTCGGAGTGTCATACACGGTGGTTTTACTGGTAATTCCGGTTGTTCTGTTCATCAACCCCTAATGGCGACAAGGATGGTTTCACTATGTGGAATTGGTTATCACCATGTACCAGAGCTTGTTCATCACATGCTACTATTTTGTGCAGGATGGTTTTCGAAAATTGTCCAGTAGCCGAACAATTTAGGTTCTCTCGTTCTACATTTCTAGGTAATGGCAGGATTGGGTTTTTTTTTTCATTTGTTATTGTCGTTGATAAGCATTGGCCTCAATGTTGATCTACGGTCAATGCAAGTTTTCACCTTCACAACCGAATAAGGTCTTGTTTTAATTTCCTTGAAGACAATGCATGCTGCGATCCTTTCCTTTTCCGAAAAGGTGGTTTTTACGTAGTTGCTAGCTCATCTTTAATTGGTTAGGTCATACAACTAACGATAACAAACAATACTAGAAAAACACAGCTATCTCTTCTCACCTTTATTATTTCTGCAGTAGCACATTTGCTTTCATTTCGCAAACCGTTCGAGACATAAAACTCCTCTTGCTTGACAATATAGCATGAATGACTGCATGTTCATCAAAGTCATAGGTTCATGGCTCATCCGCAATTTGGTTAGGACATCGATTTCTGTCTAACTTTTATGAAGGTTCATTTGTGCTAGAGTGTCTAATGAGATAGTTAAATTCACGGTCAAACTTGCATTTTCATGACTACTTTTGCTAGTCCTATCTGCGCGGAATGACATTCTAACATTACACTAGGAGCTTAGCTCTGAGGTGGGATTGTGATAAAGCTACGTATCATATAACATCAACCTTATAGATTATCTGGAATATGTAGAAGCAAGTTTAATGTGCAAAAGAGAATTATTATATCAAATAACACATAAGTAAGGGATTATGCCCTATTTTTCACAAAAAAATGGAGGAAAAAATATAGAGAACCTTGGAAAAACCATCCCCACAACTTAGAATGCACAATTTGCATTTTCAAAGAAAGATCTAAGTTGAAAAGAGAAACAAACCCTTAGACCCAAAGAAAAAGAGAGAAACAACCCCCACCTCGCCACATTTTTCTCCCCCATCCCTCTAACTTCCGCCGCACCGATGTCAACTGTCAGAGCTTCAACGTTGCACTCGAAGGCCACGGCCACGGCCACAAGCTCAAAGGCAGCACGAATGCCCGTGGCCGCAGCTGTTTGCGTAGCGGAATATGATATCCCAAGCTCCCGCCGCCGCATCACAGCCGTCCACGAGTCCCCTTGCGTCCCACGGCGAATCGTCAACGGTCCAGATGCGACCGCCTCCCCCCAAGGCAAGGAAACCACACGCGCGAGGAAGGTGATCCCTTTCTCTCGTCGTCGCCCCCAAATCGATCTCGATCGATCTGATCAATTAGGTCAGCAAATTCAATCGAAGTTGATTCGCGAGCTCGGACATGGCTGGAGGCAAGAGGAGATCGAATTCGAGGAGAAACAGCGGCGGCGGAAGAAGAGGGCGGGGAGGTGGATTTGGCGCCTCGGCGTCGATGAGAGGCGGCCTCTTCGTCGAAGGCGGCCTCTTGTCGGAGTGGCAGCTCAAGACCCCATCTCCGGCCCCCCGGCGAGGTCCATTTCTCTCGGTTTGCTCGCGCTTTTAGCTGATCTCAGTCTCTCACCTGTGTTGATCTGGGTTAGTTAAATTATTTTATAGGATGGTTTGCATCCAGTATCGACATTCGGAGATACAAATGGAGAGAATAAAATGGATTTTTCTCAGCCTTTCATTCTGCGTGGTTCGACGGACAGCCAAATTGTTGCTTTTGTAGATGAAGGGCCATCGTCAGTGGATCAAGCAAATATCAGTTATGAGTATAGTCAGTGGAAGGAATCGGTGGGACCGATTCTCTTTTAGATGCTAAAAATTTGTTACAGCAGGTTTCTTCTTCGTCAGATGATTCAGATGATTCAGGTACAAGAGTGCCTCAATCTCAGTCATTGGGGTCTCAGAAGAGTACAAGATCGAGAAGATTTCCTGGTAAACTTTGTATATGCATTAATCTAAGTTAACTCTCTCTCCCTCCCTGCCTCGCTCTGTCCCGTCCTGTCCCGCGGGGGAATGAGATAGTCATGCTCAATGGAAAACTAGTTTAGTGGTATAAATTGGGATTTGAAAGTAAATCCAAATATCAATCAATTAATAATGAATCTTGGCTTTTTATTTTGATCCATGAACTAGTAGTTAAGTCTCAAGTATTAATTACTAAAATGGAGAATTAAGGAGATCGGTGCGTTTGGATGTCACGATTGGAGGGGTCTCTATGTTTTTGATCTCCTGAGGAAGAAACACGTTCGAGGCACACAAGGACCTCTCTTTCAGAAGTTTACTGTTTACTTATTAATTTATGGAGCTTCCCTTCTGTGTCTTGGGAAAAAATGAGCAATTATTGTCTCCTACTTGGGGAATGAAGAACAATTTAGATTGTCTGAAGGCTCTTCATAGGATAATGTTTCTTTAGTTCTTTGCTCTTTTGGTAAAATTCAAATGCAATTGATGCAGAGGTGAAAAGAAGAAACATCGCAAAGAATTGATCGCTGCTAAACGTCGGGACAGAATGATTCGTAGGGGCGTTGACCTTGAGAGTATAAATAAGGTAAGGGTGGAAGTATCTGGAAGTTGCAAAGGCATTCTTCCTTCTTCTCCTTAATTAAAATTTGTCCTTGTGATTTGATGTACAATTAACAAGCAATTGCATAATTATCTTTTGGACGTGCCTCCCATTTTTCCTTGTTTGTTTGAGCCATAATTAACTCTGTTACTTCTGCTTGATGGATCCTATGATGTCTTTTCTTAATTTTCTTATGCTTCGTGCATTGAATTGTTATTTTTGTTATCAGATTTTTAAGCATGGAAGTTGTAGACCTTGTTTCATAAATATGAGATGGTAATGGATGAATGAGAGGGTACATGTTCTTCTGAGAGGATCCTTTTGATTTTTTTGTTTTTTGTTTTGGTGCTTTTTCGGGTCTTTCTGGGGTTATACTGAGTAACAAAAATCTTTATCACGGTAGTATAAATTATCTTGCTGGCATAAAGTTCTATGGCATCATTAGAAGTCAACTTTGTTAGGCATGACGTTCTTCAACCCGTGTCCCTGTTCTTCCTATAATGCTTGAGTTTTTAATGTCACAGTCAATCTGGCCTTTCTGCTCCTACGTTGTTTAAATAGGGATGGACATATTATCCTTTGTGTGTTATTTAGAATTGATTATTAGGACCAAATCTCAATGCTCTTCTTGGTTTCATTTTTTTAGAAGCTCGAGCAGATTGCTCAATGGAGTTGACATACATTCTTTTCAACCTATGCATTCTCGGGATTGTTCCCAGGTATGTTTTATCATCCATCTCTCTCTCTCTCTAGTTACTAAAGGGTGCGACTAGTCGCCAATCCTTCACCATTCCTGCTAATGCTCACTTTTGCATGATGATGTCCTGCCTCATTCATAGAAAGACCCTATAAGAATGAGAATGGTCTTTCTTTGTCCTAATCAATTGTTAAAGCACCAATTGCTCACACCTGAAAAAATTTGAGATTTTGTGGTTGATTGTGATGTTATTATGTATTATGGTCAAGTACCTTAACATGCTTATCGTATCCCTGCAAAATTGATGTGTAATGATGCAGATAATAACATGCTTAGTTTTACTTATGCAGAACATCCAAGCACATGCAAAAGAGATCTGTGTTAGGGTATATCAATCATAAATAAGACTGCTGCTATAAGTATCTTTTATTTTGTGCCATGATGACCATATTCAGTATTTGTTAGATTGGAAGTTTTATTTTTCTGATAATCCTAATTGAAATTCTTGTAGATCTGCTTATCCTTGATCTCTTACTTTGCATCGAAAAGTTGTGACTTTGCTCTACACTCATTGGTTTATCTCTGTATCTTTTGTATCATGTTACACATCAACCTAAGTGTTCTTACTCCTGTCAAACTAATGCAAGTACTGATATGTACCTTCCCAAGGTTTAGTGTTGCTAAAGATGATTTGCATAATTGCATATTCATTCAGGAATCTTGTCGAACTTTAGGTATAGCTTTTCTTTTTGGCCTTGGTCATGTGAATCACCTATCCAGTTTTCTCTGATTTTATTCAGCTGCAGAGGTGCATGTTCTGGTTTGCCAGTTTTCCGATTCTCAGATTTCATTGATTCTTTGTCTTCAATAAACTTGATTGTGGTTTGGACACGTCTTCATGTCTGCTTCTTAAGGGTTTCTACGCTTATGTTCCATGGAAGTGATTTTTGCTCCGGTAGTAGATTGTGTCTGCTCCTCTAAGTCAGAACTCTTTTTAATGATAACAACATTTTTTTTTTTTTTTTTTTTTTTTTTTTTTTTTTTTTTTTTTTTGGTGATAAGGTTCGACGACTGGCATGAATTTATCGGTTGCGAAGTAGCTCCCAAGGATCGGGCAAGAAAAGGTTAATGGGCCTTATGTTTCCCCTATCTTCGCCCTTTCTAGGCTTTAAGCTTTTGCCGTTCTAATTATCATCTTATTTTTCCAGATTTGTAACGGTTGTGCAAACACCACAGACAGGCATGCCATCTTCAACTGATAAACTTATACTGGAAAAGGTATTAAATCTGATTAGTGGAAACTTTACGCATATCAGTGCTGTGTTTTCATTAGGATTGTTAAATCTTCCTTTTTCTGTGTTTCACAAAGTGCGGTCAGTTGTCTATTTGCATATCTGGAAATCCTACCATCATTTGTTGTGTTGCTAGTGACAGCTCATTGGACCTGTTGATGATGATGCTGATTTCTCGGTAATTGATGTCCCACATGCGAAGATGACCAGTGGAGTTTGAAATCAGGTAAGACCTCAAGAAGCTAAAAATCTACCAGAAGTAAGTCATTAAAAACGTTAGTCAACAGTTCCAGTGGAAAGGTTCATTTGCCAGTCAATGTCTTTTGTGTCAAGTGGCGTAATGCCATCTGAAACGACAGAGATCAGCCCCATGAATCTAGCCGGGGCCAGTGAAAATGGTAAGGAGCTTGTGACTCTGGTCACTTCTGAGAGCTTTGGTGCGTTTGAGGTACACGCTAGGGGCTTTGGGTCTAAAATGATGGCGAAAATGGGATTCATAGAAGGCCAAGGGTTGGGGAAGGGAGGCACGGGTCTTGCGGAGCCCATCGAAATGATTGAGCGCCCTAAATCTCTTGGATTAGGGATGAGCTTCCCGGCGTCTGGCGAAGAACCGGAAAGGAATAGGGAGTCAGAATCTCAAAGTGCTAAGTCGAAGCAAAGTGGCAGAGGAGCATCCGTGAGAAGAACGCCTCAAAGTATCGGAGCTTTTGAAAGGCATACCAAAGGGTTTGGATCCAGAGTGATGGAAAAGATGGGATTTGTTGAAGGTATGGGTTTGGGAAAGGATTCTCAGGGTATAATCAACCTCTTGGCTGCTGTCAGGCTCCCGAAATCTCGAGGATTGGGTGCCACTGGTTAGGATATATCGGTCCCCAAACCTCGGCAAGCAGCTGCTTAGTAAGTTATTCTACTTTGCAGTCAAGATTATGAATGTGAATATCCTAGTGACAATTATTCTAATTCTGTCTTAACTTCAATGGAAGTTGTTACACCAGTATTATGTAATGTCAACATAGAAGCTAGTGACATTGGCTCATGCACCCTTTGTTATAAGTTATTGGAGGATTCCTTTCTGTTTAAGTGGTCAGGAGATTACTTTATTGTATAGCCAAGAAGGCTTGATCGATGCCTAGCTATAACTTTTTCAAAATGTATCCTGTAGGAAAGATGCATTAGCAATATGGACAACCTGGCCTTGTTTTGCCATCTCCACGGGAAGCGTCAATGCGGTTATTTGTGAAAGCAGTAATTTGTGGAAATACTGAGTCTTGTGTTACGTTAATGAAGCAAATGTGTACAATTTGCACCTTTACCATTATTTAGCATGAAACTTCTGCAATTGTGAGTCGGTCTTACTTGAGATGCAGTTATAGATCATCACAAAAGAATTCAATATGGTCCAGTTAGATGTATATTGATCCTTCCGTTCGACGTGTGGATACTGCGAGTGATAGCGCTTGACGCTGTCATATGAGTGCTGTTTCAGCATCACAACTAGTAATTGTGAAGTAGAGAGGGTGCTCACTTGAAGGCATCTAAGATTCTTAGCTAGCTTACATACACGTATCAATTCCATCATGCGATGTCCGAGTAGATTTTTCTCGACATTGAGATTGGTCAAACAAAATCCAAGTGCTACACGCCGAAAGGTGTGTAGAACTTGTGAGATCCGATTATATGAGATGTTGGCTGGTGACAGTAGCTATTGAGTCTTATGTCCCATTTAATCGAGTTGGTCCAAATGAGTTAAAAATACAATCTTATGCAGGTTTGGCAACTTGACATTCGTCCTATGCTTGTAAAATTGTTCCGCTACAGTCTAAGGTACAAATTTCGTGTATCGTCGTCATCCATCGGTTGAGATTTGTTTGTTAATCTGACATTTGGTCAATCAGAATCCTCTGAGGGTCGGCCGCTTATTTTACGGCAACATTGTCATGGGGAAGAAGAGTCCAGACATGCCATCCACTGGCGATGAAAGTGTGATTCTTCTTTTGACAGATGATGGTGTAAAATCCAAAGTAGTCTGCCCCGAAAGGCACGGGTCTTGCAAAGGTGGCCGCTTTATCTGCACTTTAGGCCACCACTTTTGACCCGTACACGCTCCGTACAATTGTTTTTGGAGTGGGCAGAAATCTCGCACTAACGCCTTTTGTTTTATAGTTGATGGCTCGGAGCGTGAAGACTGGGTTAACTGAAAGTTTTTTGAAATGCCCCGCAAGTCCCATAAACCGATTAAATACAAAAAAGTTAATTTGTGCAGAAGGCCAGTTTGCATGAAAATAGTGGGATCAATGGGTGATTCTCGAATTCTCGAGCTAGAAATCGCTAAGCACTCCAATCAATGACACCAATCCCAAAGGGCTACGATTATGTGAGCCTAATGCATTTTCACCAGTGAATTTTATGAGACAATGTGAGATGCATAAGATCTAATGGCTCATATGCATTGATCTTGCATTTATGGAGGGAAAGTGAACCTAACTCGATGAACCCAAATTGGATGAAAGAAATCCAAAAAATCTTTCTGTGAATGGTGTATATATTGGAGAGTTTCTTTTCTTTGGTTGGACGTATTCACGATTACATCTAGACCATTAATGTAAAAGATTTGAGAGGATATTGCTCGGACGTTAGGTAAGAAAAAGATACAAGTTCAATTTGGGAGGTTTGGGCGTGTAGACTCCGGCTCGTTAAACATTGACGAAGAAATTTTTTTTTTGACAACTGCCAAGGCCCTAGTAGCAAATACAATGAACTCTTGCAGTCAAATTTTCCGTGGGCTTTAATCGCCTACTTGGGATCTTTGTATTGGTTGTACAAAAGAAAGCGCGTGGATTCAGGAAGTGGTTAGAGAAAGGAAAATAAATTAAAAGCAAGGTTTTGCTTTCTTGGGTTTCCTCTACTAAAGAAGCCAAATAGGGGGTTCCTTTTGAAACTGAGCCACCGCAAAAAGAACAAAAGAAACATACGGACTGTCCAAGGGGTTTTGCTATAGGCTTAAACATGCAGTGATTTGCATCGTGAGCTTTACATCTAATTAATTTGTTATTTGTAAACACTTTTGAGTTTGGTCTTAATCTAGGTGTGGGGAATACCCGAGCGTGTAAGCAATTATAACTCCAATTCTCTTATTACAATGAATTATTTATCGCCAGCTCTCCCATGAGGTAGGTACCAATATAACATTCGGACCGAATCACATAAATATTTAGTATCTTTGTTGTTCCCCGTCTATTTCTTCAATGTTTTTGCATCGTTTTAATAGCAAGATCTTGTCACTTTTCGCATTACTTTTACAACATGTCTACTTTTGAGATGCCGCTAATCAACATCACTTTTTGCTGAAAGTTCCAAGTAAATGACAAGGCTTGTGCTTTACTTTGGATTAGACATTGAATTCGACATATAAATGAAAACACTTGACTAGGCTAGGTTAGACTAACCGCGTGGAAAAATTATGCCAATAGAGACTTTCGAAAAATTCTCCGCCAACGAAATCTGGCCATTGCATAATGTACATTCCTTGCCCGGCACACTAATTAACCTTGGCACCAAAAGTGGCTGAGCTACATTCATCTTTAAAGATGACCAAGACTTTGGCCATGACCACAAGTTTCACACTCAAGCACAGGCGCCGCTGAACTCCTATAAAATTGCTCTAATTTGCAAAAAAGATGTTAACTCCAGAGTGCGATCCATATAAAGTTTGATCACTCGAATCTGCAGTCATGAAAAAGGAAGCACTGTGGGTGTTTGTGGTGGTTTGGGGTATCACATGTTTATGTGGCTCTCGTGGGTGTCGGGAGCAAGAAAGGGTTGCTCTCTTAGCGCTCAATGCCTCATTGGACCTGACATATTGGGGGGAAACGGGGGGATCATATTTCAATTGTTGCAGATGGGGACGTGTTGAGTGCAACCCCACCACAGGACGAGTCACTCAGCTAATGCTCCACACTTCGAGATATTACCGTTTCGGCTCCAAAACTTGGTACCTAAATGCTTCTCTATTTCTTCCCTTTGAAGAACTCAAGAGCCTTGACTTGCAAGGCAACTATTTAAGAGGGTTGATTGCACCAGAAGGTATAAATTTGCCATTCGTCCATACTCACTATCTAATGAACTCATAAGTTAATCACATCCAGGTTCTTACTCACTTCCTGCATCATAGATGATTATGTCCACGTCATCATTTATTCACAAGTCTACGACATATTTCCCCTTGAAATGGCAATATATATTTGCATGTGTCCTTGAATAGATTTCTGCGGCTTTTACTGGTTTTTATTGTTTGTTTGTAGAACCAAACCTGCTATCTTCAAGGCTGAGCAAACTAGAGATGCTTGACTTGAGCTATAACTTTCTGGATCATTCTATTCTATCCCTTCTCGGTACAATTCCATCTCTCCAGCATCTGTTCCTCCAATGCAGTAATTTGAGTGGGACTTTACATGTGAATGGTAAATTTCTCCGACTTATTCTCTGCTTGTAATTTAGTACAAGGTCACCATCCTTGACATGAGTTAACATTGTTTATGGATAAATTAGGTAATTTTAGCAATTTAATGGAGCTGGACATAAGTGGTAACGCAGTTGATGCGGTGGCTATTGCTGAAGCTACTGTTTCAGTTTTCATGTGGGAACCTCATTTTTATTCGTAAATTAAACTAACTAGCTTGTGAGTCATGTAGGCATGCTCTTTAATACCTATACGTGTGCTTCATATTAAGACTAAAGAAGTCATATAGTGCAATCCCATTCTCTTTCCACATAGAAATGTTATTGATTCAAAAGATTCCTATCCCAAGGCATATGTGTGGGTGCTTTCATTATTTACTCTAGATAATTCTATTTTACCCGTTCACGGTACAATTCCGACTCTCAGGTTTCTATGTTTCAAAACAACATTTGAATGGGACTTCACATGTGAATGATAGTTTTTCCAGCTTATTCTCTGTTCATAATTCCATACAAAATTGCCATCCTTGACCTGAGTTAGCAAGGTTCATGGATAAATTAGGTTGTTTCAATAATTTAAAGGAGCTAGACATTAGTTATAATCGAGGCGAAGTAGTAGCTATTGCTGAAGATACTGTTTCAATTTTCATGCAGAATCCTCGTTTTTATTCATAAATTAAACTAACTAGACTATGAGTCATGCATGCTCTTTAATACATTTACATGTGCTTTATATTAAGAATATAGAAGTCATCCTTCTCTTTCCAAATAGAAATGTTGCTGATTCAAAACATTCCTATTCCCAGACATCTGTGTGGGTGTTTTCATTATTTTCTCTGAATAATTCTATTCGACCTGTTCGCGGTACAATTCCGACTCTCATGTATCTATTCTCCAAAACAACATTTGAATGGGACTTCAAATGTGAATGATAGTTTCTCCGACTTATACTCTGTTCACATTGAGAATATAGAAGTCACAAATTAGGACCCCCTTCTCTTTCCATATAGAAATGTTGCCCGATTCAAAAGATTCCTGTCGCAAAGCATCTGCATGGGTGCTCTCACAACTTTGTTGCCAAGCAAGTTATTTTCTTGGAATTTTACTGGTAGGCATCAAAAACTTCAGCCACTTTGAGAACCTCTACCTAGATGATGCCCACTCGAAGGATGTGGGGACCGTCGTGCGAGCAATAGGGGCATTGCCATCCCTCAAGATCCTTTCTCTCCAGTATAATACAATAGAAGGAATGATTACTACTCAAGGTTAGTCAAACCCATTAGTAAATGTATGCTCATAATAATGCTCTATTCATTTTGCGGAAAATAATTTTCAGGAAAATGTTTTCTAGATTTTCCAACATTTAGGTTAAGGAAAATAAATAAGTGAAGGAAAATATTTTCCTACAATGGAAAAGGCATTGTCAAAAGTGGGGAAAATGAGGAAATCATTTTCCATTCTCTTTCTTTCACCTAGACCAATTTTCCTCCATGCACTCTTTTTAATTATTTTTTTCTTGTTTTCATTTTAAAAATCAAATATTTAATTTCTTTCTTTCTTTCTTTCTTCCTTCTTATTATTTTTCCTTCTTCCTCTTTTGGTCGCCAACTATGACGATTGCTAGCGACTGACCATAGGCGAAGGACAAGCTCGCCAAAGGTCAAGGCTTCACCAATCTAACAAGGCTCGAGCTCGTCTGCCTCAGGCAATCTTAACATCACCTGTGGATGGTGATCAACCGGAAAAGAAGGAAAAAAAAAAAAAAAAAAAAATAATTAAAAATTCTTTTTAGAATAAAAATAAAATATTATTGAATGGAGTACATAGATGAAAATCAAATCGGATTTTCCATACCAAACGGTGGAAAATATTTTCTAGTTCATTTTCAGATTTTAGCTTAATATCGGAAAATATTGTCATTTTTCTTAAAAAATGACTTCTCGGAAAACGTTTTCCGAAGCGTTATATTTTTCACGAAACAAAGAGCCTAAGTTTTTATTAAAAATGTTGCATTCACTCATGATATTTTTATGCCATTTCTTGATTATGTCTAAGGAAATTTGATGTTCAATAATCTTTCATTTTCGGGAAGATTTCCATAACTTCAGTAAGTTGGAACAGCTCATCTTGGATTATTCTTCGTTGAACACCACCATGGGAATCCTTTCCAGCCTTGGTCCTTTGACATCTCTTAGGTTGTTGTCCTTATACAGCACCAGTCTTAATGGCAAACTATCAGATCAGAGTAAGTCCTCATCTCTCAAAGCAAAACTGGGACATAAAATGAATCCTTCATGTACATGTATGTCCTTGTTATACGTTCTGATATCTACCATAGTAATTGAATTAACTTGTGATATCAATAACAGGTTTGTGTAACCTCGTAAAACTAGAAGAGTTGGATCTTAGCAATAATAGAATTACTGGTAGGCTTCCTACGTGCTGGCGAAACAGGACATCTATTCGGGTTCTATTTCTTGAAGACAATGAATTCACAGATAACGTCGCCTCATCTCCCCTCACTAGTCTTAGCTCACTCGAATTGCTTTTCATTTCGGGTAATTATTTTGATATCCCCTCATCACTCGGCCCACTTGCAAACTATTCAAGACTTAAGGTCCTCTTGCTTGATGACAACAAACTAACAATTGATTCCAAAGTTGCGTCTTCGATCTCGAGGTTCCAATTGACAATTTTTAGTATGTCAAATAGTCTATCGAAAGGATTCAAAGTGCCTTCTCTTGGCTTTCTTAATCATCAATATGACCTGAGAACCATTGATCTCTCCTCGGATGGCATTCCGGGTCCCTTTCCAGCTTGGTTGTTGGAAAACAACACTAAGTTGGAAAAGCTTCTTATGGCATAAACTTATTTGCGACACTTGAGGTTCCACTGATGACCCTTCGTAATCTTTTGGTGATGGACATGTCCAACAATAGCATGAGAGGAGAGCTCACGACCGAATTTTGTTTAAATGTCCCAAAATCTGTCCCACTTTAATCTATCAGCCAATAGTTTGGAAGGGAATATTCCATCTGAACTGGGCAGTATAAAATCCCTATATTTATTAGACCTTTCCCACAACAATTTCTCCGAGGGACTTCCTATCCAGTTACTAGATAGCAACTCATCATTGTATAGACTCAACGTAGCATATAACAACTTGCAACGAGAAATCGTGTTTTCCAATGACACCAAGAACCTAAATTCGTTATGCCTACACTTAGATCACAACAAGTTCACTGGAGATCTCTCTTTTCTTTCATCACTCGTAAATCTATTACGATTGGACGTTAGCAACAACTTTTTCATTGGTAAGCTTCCTAGAGTGATTTCAAACATGTCATCGCTTGAGCTCCTTGACTTGTCCAAAAATCAGTTAAATGGCCTCATCCCTCAAGAACTCTTTAATCTTCCTCAGCTGCAGTATTTGGCTTTGTCTGACAACAATCTCTCTGGTTCATTAGCATTTTCTTTCACAGCACCCTTGTTGAATCATATCCATCTGAATGGGAACAAATTAAATGGTTCAATCGTGCATCTGCTCCCTAACAGCTCCTATTTGGTGACCTTGGATTTGAGTGAAAATGAGTTCATGGGAAGCATACCTGATTGGCTAGGTAACCTCTCTGGATTAAGCATTCTTTTACTGAGAGGTAATAGCTTCTATGGAACATTTCCCAAGCAATTGTGCAGAATGAAAAGCTTAAGTATGATCGATCTTTCTGAAAACAATCTGTTTGGTCCATTACCTATTTGCTTGGGACCCATGAATTTCTCCTATGGAACATTTTTCATTAAGGTATATTCAATATGGATGCCCACAAGGGATGAAGAATCGTCACCTATTTCTTATGTGAGGACAATTAGAAGCTAGACCAATTTCTACCACGATAAAATTCTGGTAGACAAAGCAATGGAAGTTCCACATATTGTTGGGTTCACAACGAAAAGAACGTTTGATGCTTATAAAGGATAACATGATAGGACTAGATTTTTCTTGCAACAATTTCAATGGGGAGATCCCACCAAAGATTGCAATCTCACAGGACATGCTTGTGTTGAATCTGTCGCACAACAAGCTTACAGGGCATATACCGATGTCATTGTCGAACCTCACAAAGATAGAGAGTATTGACCTTTCTTACAACAACTTGATTGGTTCTATCCCTGAAAGAGCTCATTAGGTTGAATTTTTTGGGAGTCTTCAATGTGTCTTACAACAACTTGTTAGGAGCCATACCAAACAAAAATCAGTTTGGGTCATTTGATGAAAGCAGTTACTACGGAAAACATCTTCTATGTGGACTGCCGTTGAGTAATGACTGTTCGACAACCATTAACGTTAATTGCTTAACAACAAAATCATGCAAGAAAGCTAGAGAAGATGGTTTCATAGATGGAGAGACATTCTATATCAGCTTTGGAGTGTCATATTTGACGGTTCTACTAGTAATTCCGATTGTTCTATTCGTCAACCCCCAATGGCGACAGGGATGGTTTCATTATGTGGAACTAATTATCACCGCATGTCGGAGCTTGTTCATCACATGCTACTATTTTGTGCAGGATGGTTTTCGAAAATTGTCCGGTGGCTGAACAATTTAGGTTCTCTCGTTTTGCATTTCCAGGTAATGGCAAGATTGGGTTTTTTTTCCTGTTATTTGTTATTGTCATTGATCAGCATTACATTAATGTAAATTTTCACCTTCACAATTGAATAAGGTCTTGTTCTAATTTCCTTGAAGACAATACATGGCGTGATCCTTCGCTCTTTTGAGAAGGTGGTTTTTATGTAGTTGCTAGCTCATCTCCATTTGGTTAGGTGATCATGCTACCAGTGATAATAAACGATACTAGAAAAACACAACTATCTCTTCTCACCTTTGTTATTTTTGCCATAGCACATTTGCTTTCATTTCCGAATGAAAATTTTCATCTCTGTATATCACTCGGTCCATTTGGAAATCATTTGAGACATAAAACTCCTCTTGCTTGACAATATAACATGAAGGACTACATGTTCATTAGAGTCATAGGTTAATGGCTCATCTGCAATTTGGTTAGGACATCGATTTCTAACTTTAATGAAGGTTCACTTATGCCAGAGTGCTCACAGGATAGTTAAATTCACAATCAAACTTGCATTTTCATGACTACTTTGCTAGTCCGATCTGCGCGGAATGACATTCTAACATTATGCTAGGAGCTTAGCTCCAGAGGAGGGATTGTGATAAAGCTACACATCATATAACATCAACCTTATAGATTACTTGAAATATGAAGAAGCAAGTTTAACGTGTAAAAGAGAATTATTATATCAAATAACGTATAAGTAAGGTATCATGCCCTTTTTTTCACAAAAAAAGGAGGAAAAAATATAAAGAACCTTGAAAAAACCATCACCACGTTTGAGAATGCACAATATGCATTTTGAGAGAAAGACCCCAGTTAAAAAGACAAACGAACCCTTAGACCCAAATAAAAAGAGAGAAACAACCCCCACCCCCACCACATTTTTCTCCCCCATCCCTCTATCTTTCACCACACCGATGTCAACTGTTAGAGCTTGAACGTTGCACTCAAGGCCATGGCCACAAGCTCAAAGGCAACACGAATGCCTGTGGCCTTTGACCTCAAAAGTCACTCGATCTGCTGACTTGGAGAGTAAGCCAAATTGCCAAAGTAGGTAGTTAAATTGCAACCAAATTGCCAACAAAAAATACAATCCCTCGTTCACCTTCTCCAAACAATCTCTCTTCCACACTGAATCTTCCGCTACACATCTAGTCTACAAGGCTAATGCAAATTGGAGAGCAAACCAAATTAAAAGTGTAATTTGCTACCGCGGGAACTCGAATTTTTCCTATGATTTTGCATCATGATGTGCTTATCTTCAAAATATAAAGCGAGGATTGTCCCCAAGGACATCTTTAGCCTCCCAAACACAACAAACTTATATAAAGCAACCAGTGAAGTTGTTGTCCAATTATATCAGTGTTGTATCTCCAATAAGAAGAAATGCGCATCTAAGAAAGCTAGTTTGTGTGCAATCCAACTTCATTCCAATGATAAAGAAACTATTTCTACTTAGAGATCTTTTATGTATCGATGAATAAATCATACTGGATATGCAAAAACTCAGTGATCATTCTCTCATCATATCTTCTTTAATTAATGTCTAAGTATCCAGAGATTTTGTTAAAGAAAATTTGGGATCTCGTAACTTAAGAGGGCAAATCAACTCAATTAACCCCGTTAACATATAAATACATCACAAATGGTCGTAATTTCAGTAGTCTAAGTCAAAATGTTTAAGAGGATCCCTATCAAATTGCAAAACCAATCAAGGTTGAATTCTGCCCAGCTAGACTAGTCGTCCGCGACAATCCCAGAAGACCATGCTGATGGGCCAATGGCATCGATCCTCGCATATTCGCAAAGAGAAAGAGCCCCCGCCGCAGCTGTTTGCGTAACGGAATACGGTATCCCAAGGATCGGGCAAGAAAAGGTTAATGGGCCTTATGTTTCCCCTATCTTCGCCCTTTCTAGGCTTTAAGCTTTTGCTGTTCCAATTATCATCTTATTTTTCCAGATTTGTAACGGTTGTGCAAACACCGCAGACAGGCATGCCATCTTCAACTGATAAACGTATACTGGAAAAGGTATTAAATCTGATTAGTGGAAACTTTATGCATATCAGTGCTGTGTTCTCATTCACAATTGTTATATCTTCCTTTTTCTGTGTTTCACAAAGTTTGGTCAGTTGTCTATTTGCATATGTGGAAATCCTACAATCAATTGTTGTGTTGCTAATGACGGCTCATCAGACCTGTTGGTGATGATGCTGATTTCTCAGTAATTGATGTCCCACCTGCAAAGATGACCAGCGGAGGTCGAAATCACGTAAGACCTCAAGAAGCTAAAAAATCTAGCAGAAGCAAGTCATTGAAAAACTCAGTCAACCGTTCCAGTGGAAAGGTTTCATTGGCCAGTCAACTGGTGTCTTTCGTGTCAAGTGGCGTAATGCCATCTGAAACGACAGAGATCAGCCCCGCGAATCTAGCCGGGGCCAGTGAAAATGGTGAGAAGCACGTGACTCTGGTCACTTCTGAGAGCTTTGGTGCGTTTGAGGTACACACTAGGGGCTTTGGGTCTAAAATGATGGCGAAAATGGGATTCATAGAAGGCCAAGGGTTGGGGAAGGTAGGCACCCGTCTCGCGGAGCCCATCGAAGTGATTAAGCGTCCTAAATTTCTTGGATTAGGGATGAGCTTCCCGGAGTCTGGCGAAGAACCAGAAAGGAATAGGAGTCAGAATCTCAAAGCGCTAAGTCGAAGCAAAGTGGCAGAGGAGCATCCATGAGAAGAACACCTCAAAGGATCCAGAGTGATGGCAAAGATGGAATTCGTTGAAGGTATGGGTTTGGGAAAGGATTCTCAGGGCATAGTCAACCCCTTGGCCGCTGTCAGGCTCCCGAAATCTCGAGGATTAGGTGCCACTGGTTAGGATATATCGGTCCCCAACCTCAGCAAGCAGCTGCTTAGTAAGTGAATATCCTAGTGACAATTATTCTAATTCTGTCTTAACGTCGATGGAAGTTGTTACACCGGTATTATGTAATGTCAACATAGAAGCTAGTGACATTGGCTCATGCACCCTTTTTTTTTTTTAAGTTCTTGGAGGATTTCTTTCTGTTTAAGTGTCAGGAGATTAATTTATTGTATAGCCAAGAAGGCTTGATCGATGCCTAGGTATAACCTTTTCAAATCGATGCCTAGGTATAACCTTTTCAAAATGTATCCTGTTGGAAAGATGTATTAGCAATATGGACAACCTGGCCTTGTTTTACCATCTCCACGTGAGGCGTCAATGCGGTAATTTGTCAAAGCAGTAATTTGTGGAAATACTGAGTCCTGTGTTACGTTAATTAAGCAAATGTGTACGATTTGCACCTTTACCGTTATTTAGCATGAAAGTTCTGCAATTGTGAGTTGGTCTTACTTGAGATGCAGTTATAGATCATCACAAAGGAAGTCAATATGGTCTAGTTAGATGTAAATTGATCCTTCCGTTCGACGTGTGGATACTGCGAGTGATAGTGGTTGACGCTGTCATACGAATTGTGACGGCCCGAGCGGCGGTGCGCGGGGAGGAGGGATGGCGGTGCGTCCGCGCCTCAGTCCCCAAACGTGCGCAAGGAAGGAGTCCCTATCCCACATCGCCTAGGGAGAAAGTCTTGGGCCGGTATATAATGGCTTGGGCCCCTCTTAACTGTATAACGCGTTTTAAAACCGTGAGGGAGGAAATGGCTTCGTGCAATCCCATCCAAAGCGGACAATATTATACGGTAGGGCCCGGGTCGTTACAAATGGTATCGAGCCGACTCCCGATCGCGTGTGGGGCCACGGCCGAGGGCGCCGTGCTCCCAAGGAGGGGAGAGTGTGATGGCCCGGCGGCGGTGCGCGGGGAGGAGGGATGGTGGTGCGTCCGCGCCTCAGTCCCCAGTGCGCAAGGAATGAGTCCCTATCCCACATCGCCTAGGGAGGAAGTCTTGGGCCAGTATATAATGACTTGGGCCCCTCTTAACCTATATGACGCGTTTTAAAGTCGTGAGGGAGGGAAATGGCTTCGTGCAATCCCATCCAAAGCGGACAATATTATACAGTGGAGCCCGGGTCGTTACACGAATGCTGTTTCAGCATCACAACTAGTAATTGTCAAGTAGAGAGGGTGCTCAATTGAAGGCATCCGGGTCGTTACACGAATGTTGTTTCAGCATCACAACTAGTAATTGTCAAGTAGAGAGGGTGCTCAATTGAAGGCATCTTAGATTCTTAGCTAGCTTACATACACGTACCAATTGTACCAATCCAATCATGCAATCCGAGTAGATTTTTCTCTTGACATCGAGATTGGTCAAACAAAATCCAAGTGCTACATGTGGAATGGTGCATAGAACTTGTGAGATTTGATTATGGAATGTCAGCTGGCGATGGCAGCTATTGAGTCTATGTCCTGTGTCCAAATGAGTCAAAAATACAATCTTATGCAGGTTGGCAACTTGACATTCGTCCTATACTTGTAAAATTGTACCGCTACAAAAATTTCTAAGGTACAAATTTCATGTATCGTCGTGATCCGTCAGTTGAGATTTGTTAGTTAATCTGACAATTGGTCAATCCGAATCCTCCTATGGTCGGCCGCTTATTTTACGGCAACATTGTCGTGGGGACTATTGCCGTAGGGAAGAAGAGTCCAGACATGCCATCCACTGGCGATGAAAGTGTGATTCTTCTCTTGACAGATGATGGTGTAAAATCCAAAGTCGTCTGCCCCGAAAGGCACGGGTCTTGCAAAGGTGGCCGCTTTATCTGCACTTTAAGTACTTTTTAGGAGATAAAGGAAGTACTATAAAATATTTAATTTGGAAAGACGCGTCGACCATGACAGCTACAGTAAGTCTGCGTGTAAGAGGAAGGGGTAGACACGCACGAGGCCACCACGTTTGACTCGTATATGCTCTGTACAATTGCTTTTGGAGTGGCAGAAATCTCGTGGTAAGGCCTCTTTTTTTTTTTTTTTTTTAATGGTCGATGTGTCGGAGAGTGAAGACTGGGTAAGTTGAAAGTTTTTCGAAATGCCCCGCAAGTCCTATAGACCGATTAAATACAAAAGGTTAATTGGTGCAGAAGGTCAATTTGCATGAAAATAGTGGGATCAATGGGTGATTCCTGAATTCTCAAGCTAGAAATCACTAAGCATTCCAATCAATTACACCAATCCTAAAGGGCTACGATTATGTGAGCCTAATGCATTTTCACCAGTGAATTTTATGAGACAATGTGAGATGCACAAGATCTAATGGCTCATATGCATTGATCTCGCATTAATGGAGGGCATTTTCCAAGTGAAGCTAACTCGATGAGCCCAAATTGGATAGGAAAGAAATGCAAAAAATCTTTCTATGTATGGCGTATATATTGGAGAGTTTCTTTTATTTGGTTGGATGTATTCACGATTGCATCTATAGCTTCAATGTAAAAGATTTGAGAGGATATTACTTGGACGTTGGATAAGGAAAAATACAAGTTCAACTTGGGAGGTTTGGGCGTGTGGACTCCGGCTTGTTAAACATGGATGGAGAAATTTTTTTGTTGATAGTTGCCAAGGGCCCCAATAACAAATACAATGAACTCTTACAGTCAAATTTCCCATGGAATTTAATTGCCTACTTGGGATTTTCTTACTGGTTGCACAAAAGAAAGCGCGTGGGTTCAGGAAGTGGTTAGAGAAAAGAAAAGAAATTAAAAGCAAACTTTTGCTTTCTTGGGTTTCCTTTTGAAATTGAGCCACCGCACAAAGAACAAAAGAGACATCGTGCAGACGCTCTTGAGTTAGCTGTCCAAAGGATTTTGCTATAGGCTTAAACACGCAGCGATTTGCACAATGAGCTTAACTTCTAATTAATTTGTTTATTTGTAAACACTTTTGAGTTTGGTCTTAATCTAGGTGTGGAAAATACCCGAGCGTGTAAGCGATTATAACTTCAATTCTCTTATTACAGTGAATTATTTATCGCCGGCTCTCCCATGGGGTAGGTACCAATATTCAGACCGAATCACATAAATATTTGGTATCTTTGTTGTTCCCGTCTATTTCTTCAATGTTTTTGTGTTGTTTTAATAGCAAGATCTTGTCAATTTTCGCGTTACTTTTACAACATGTCTACTTTTGAGATGCCTCTAGTCAAGATCACTTTTTGCCGAAAGTTCCGAGTAAATCACAAGGCTTGTGCTTTACTTTGGATAGAGATTGAATTAGTCATATAAATGAAAACAGTTGACTAGGCTAGGTTAGACTAACCGCGTGGAAAAATTATGCCAATAGAGACTTTCGGAAAATTCTCCGCCAACAAATCTAGCCATCGTGTAACATACATTCCTTGCCTGGCACGCTAATTAACCTTGTCACCAAAAGTGGCCGAGCTACATTGATCTTTAAAGATGACCAAGACTTTGGCCATGACCACAAGTTTCACACTCAAGCATAGGCACCATTGAACTCCTATAAAATTGCTTTAACTTGCAAAAAAGATGTTAACTCTAGAGTGCCATCCATATAAAGTTTGGTCACTCGAATCTGCAGTCATGAAAAAGGAAGCACTGTGGGTGTTTGTGGTGGTTTGGGGTATCGCATGTTTATGCTGCTCTCGTGGGTGTCGGGAGCAAGAAAGGGTTGCCCTCTTAGCGCTCAATGCGACATTGGACCTGACATATAGGGTGGACGCTGGGGGATCATATTTCAACTGTTGCAGCTGGGAAGGTATTGAGTGCAATCCCACCACAGGACGAGTCACTCAGCTAATGCTCGCCGGTTCGAGGAATGCCCGTTTCGGCTCCAAAACTTGGTACCTAAACGCTTCTCTACTTCTTCCCTTTGAAGAACTCAAGAGCCTCGACTTGTCTGACAACAGTTTAGGAGGGTGGATTGCACCAGAAGGTATAAATTCGTCGTCCGTCCATTTCCTATAAAAAAGAGATACTCATTATCTAATGAACTCGTAAGTTAATCACATCCAGGTTCTTACTCACTTCCTGCATCATAGATGATTATGTCCACATCATCATTTATTCATGAGTCTACAACATATCTCCCCTTGAAATGGCAATATCTATTTGCACGTGTCCTTGAATAGATTTCTATGATGGTAAATTTCTCCGACTTATTCTCTACTTATAATTTAGTACAAAGTCGCCATCCTTGACATGAGTTAACATTGTTTATGGATAAATTAGGTGGTTTTGGCAATTTAATGGAGCTGGACATAAGTGAAAACGCAGTTGATGTAGTGGCTATTGCTGAAAGTACTGTTTCAGTTTTCATGTAGGAACCTCATTTTTATTCATAAATTAGACTAACTAGCTTGTGAGTCATGTAGGCAGGCTCTTTAATACCTATACGTGTGCTTCATATTAAGACTAAAGAAGTCAAATATTGCAACCCCTTCTCTTTCCATATAGAAATGTTACTGATTCAAAAGATTCCTATCCCAAGGCATATGTGTGGGTGCTTTCATTATTTACTCTAGATAATTCTATTTTACTATTCACGGCACAATTCCGACTCTCAAGTGTCTATGCTTCAAAACAACATTTCAATGGGACTTCACATGTGAATGATAGTTTCTCCAGCTTATTCTCTATTGATAATTCCATACAAAATCATCATCCTTGACTTGAGTTAGCAATGTTTGTGGATAAATTAGGTGGTTTCGGAAATTTAAAGGAACTGGACATAAGCTCTAATCCAGTCGATGTGACAGCTACTGCTAAAGGTATTGTTTCAGTTTTCATGTAGAATCCTCGTTTTTATTCATAAATTAAACTAACTAGACTACAATTCATGCATGCTCTTTAGTACCTTTACATGTGCTTCATATTAAGAATATAGAAGTCATCCCTTCTCTATCCATATATAAATGTTGCTGATTCAAAAGATTCCTATTCCCAGACATCCGTGTGCGTGCTTTCATTATTTACTCTAGATAATTCTATTTTACCCGTTCGCGGTACAATTCCGACTCTCAGGTGTCTATTCTCCAAAACAACATTTGAATGGGACTTTAAATGTGAATGATAGTTTCTCCAACATATTCTTTGTTCATAATTCCATATAAAATCACCATCCTTGACTTGAGTTAGCAAGGCTCGTGGCTAAATTAGGTTGTTTCAATAATTTAAAGGAGCTAGACATATGTTATAATGTAGATGCAACAGCTACTTCTGAAGGTATTATTTCAGTTTTCATGCAGTATCTCTCATAGCTTTACATGTGCGTTATATTGAGAATATAGAAGTCATAAATTGGGATCCCCTTCTCTTTCCATATAAAAATGTTGCTTGATTCAAAATATTCCTGTCGCGAAGCATCCGCATGGGTGCTTTCACAACCTTATTGCCAAGCAAGTTATTTTCTTGGGATTTTACTGGTAGGCATAAAAAACTTGAACCACTTAGAGAACCTCTACCTGGATGATGTCCACTTGAAGGATGTGGGGACCGTCGTGCGAGCATTGGGGGCACTGTCATCCCTCAAGATCCTTTCTCTCCAATCTAATACAATAGAAGGAACGATTACTACTCAAGGTTAGTCAAACCCATTAGTAAATGTACGCTCATAATAACGCTCCGTTCGTTTTATGGAAAGTAATTTTCAAGAAAAAGTTTTTCAGATTTTCTAGCATTTAGATTATGGAAAATAAATAAATGAAGGAAAATAGTTTCCTAAAATGGAAAAGGCATTTTCAAAAGTGGGGAAAATGAGGAAATCATTTTCCATTCTCTTTCTTTCACCTAAACCTATTTTCCTCCATGCACTCTTTTTAATTATCTTTTTCTTGTTTTCATTTCAAAAAAATCAATTATTTTAATTTTTTTTTTTCGTTCTTTCTTTCTTTTTTTTCTTCTTATTCTTTTTCCTTCTTCCTCATTTGATTGCCGGCTATGACGACGGCCGACGACTGACCACAGGCGAAGGACAAACTCACTGAAGGCTGAGGCTTTGCCAATCTAACAAGGCTCAAGCTCATCTGCCTTGAGCAATCTTGACGTCACCTATGGCCGGTGATCAACGACAAGAAGGAAAAAAGAAAAAAAAAAAAAAAAAAAATTAAAAATTCTATTTTTTAAAATAAAAAAAAATCATTGAAAGGAGTACACCAATGAAAATCAAATCAGATATTTCATACCAAACGGCGGAAAATATTTTCTAGTTCATTTTCATATTTTAGCCTAATATCGGAAAATATTGTCATTTTTCTTAAAAAATGACTTCTTGGAAAATATTTTCCAAAAACGTCATATTTTCCGTGAAACAAACGGAGCCTCAGTTTTTATTAAAATATTCCATTCACTCATGATATTTCTATGCCATTTCTTGATTATGTTTGTCTAAGGAAATCTGATGTTCAATAATCTTTTGTTTTCTGGGAAGATTTCCATAACTTCAGTAAGTTGGAACAGCTCATCTTGGATGATTCTTCGTTTAACACCACCAAGGGAATCCTTTCCAGCCTTGGTCCTTTGACATCTCTTAGATTGTTGTCCTCATACAGCACCGGTCTTAGTGGCAAACTATCAGATCAGAGTAAGTCCTAATCCCTTAGTGTAAAACTTGGACATAAAATGAATCCTTCATGTGCGTGTATGTCCTTGTTATACGTTTCGATATTTACCATTGTAATTGAATTGACTTGTGATATCAAAAACAGGCTTGTGTAACCTCGTAAAACTAGAAGAGCTAGATCTTAGCAGTAACGGATTTACTGGCAAGCTTCCTACCTGCTGGCAAAACATGACATCTATTCGGGTTCTATTTCTTGAAGACAATGAATTGATAGATAATGTCGCCTCATCTCCCCTCACTAGTCTTACCTCACTTGAATTGCTTTCCATTTCGGGTAATTATTTTGACATCCCCTCATCACTTGGCCCACTTGCAAACTATTCAAGACTTAAGGTCCTCTTGATTAATGACAACAAACTAACAACTGATTCCAAAGTTGCGTCTTCGATCCCGAGGTTCCAATTGAAGGAATTTAGTATGTCAAATAGTCTACTGAAAGGATTCAAAGTGACTTCTCTTGGCTTTCTCAATCATCAATATGACCTGAGAACCATTGATCTCTCCTCGAATGACATTCCCGGTCCCTTTCCAGCTTGGTTGTTAGAAAACAACACTAAGTTGGAAAACCTTCTTATAGCAAATAACTTATTTGCGACACTTGAGATTCCTCTGATGACCCTTCATAATCTTTCGGTGATGGACATGTCCAACAACGGCATGAGAGGAGAGCTCACGACCGAATTTTGTGTAAATGTCCCAAATGTGTACCACCTTAATCTATCAGCCAACAGATTGGAAGGGAATATTCCATCTGAATTGGGTAGTATAAAAGACCTAGGGTTGTTGGACCTTTCTCACAACAATTTCTCTGGGGGACTACCTATCCAATTACTAGATAGCAACTCATCATTGGATAACCTCAATGTAGCATATAACAACTTGCAAGGAGAAATCGTGTTTTCCGACAACACCATGAACCCAATTTTGTTCTTCCTAAAGTTAGATCACAACATGTTCAAGGGAGATCTCTCTTTTCTTTCATCACTCGTAAATTTGTTCCTATTGGATGTTAGCGACAACTTTTTCGTCGGCAAGATTCCCAGATTGATTGCAAACATGTCAGAGCTTATCCTCCTTGACTTGTCCGAAAATCAGTTAAATGGCCTCATTCCTCAAGAACTCTTTAATCTTCCTCAGCTCGAGTATTTGGCTTTGTCTGACAACAATCTCTTTGGTTTATTACCATCATCTTTCATAGGACCCCGATTGAGTCACATTCATTTAAATGGGAACAAATTGAATGGTTCAATCGTGCATATGCTCCCTAACAGCTCATATTTGGTGACCTTGGATTTGAGTGAAAATGACTTCTTCGGAAGCATACCCCATTGGTTAGGTAACCTCTCTCAATTAACCATTCTTTTACTGAGAGGTAATAGCTTCTATGGAACATTTCCCCAACAATTGTGCAAATTGAAAGACTTAAGTATGATCGATCTTTCTGAAAATAATCTGTTTGGTCCATTACCTACTTGCTTGGGACTCATGAATTTCTCCTCTGGAGGATATGCCAAAAAGGAAACTTCAACACCATTTGCCGGTTTTGGAGGTGGAGGTTTGTCACCTCTTTCTTATGTGAGGACAATTAGAAGCCAGACCAGGTTCTACCAAGATAAATTTCTGGAATACGGAAGATGGAGAGTTCCACATATTGTTAGGTTCACAACAAAAAGAAGATTTGATGCTTATAAAGGCTACGCACTCCTTAACATGGTAGGATTAGATTTTTCTTGCAACCAATTCATCGGGGAGATCCCACTGGAGATTGCAATCTCACAGGACATGCTTGTGCTGAATTTGTCGCACAACAAGCTTATGGGACATATACCGATGTCACTGTCAAACCTCACAAAGATAGAGAGCATTGACCTTTCCTACAACGACTTGATTGGTTCTATCCCTGAAGAGCTCACTCAGTTGAATTTTTTGGGAGTCTTCAATGTGTCTTACAACAACTTGTCAGGAGCCATACCAAACAAAAATCAGTTTGGGTCATTCGATGAAAGCAGTTACTACGGAAACCATCTTCTGTGTGGACTGCCGTTGCGTAATGATTGTTGGACAACCATTGACGTTAATTGCTTAGCGACAAAATCACATAGGAAAGCTAAAGAAGATGGTTTCATAGATGGAGAGACATTCTATATCAGCTTCGGAGTGTCATACACGACGGTTTTACTAGTAATTCCGATTGTTCTATTCATCAACCCCCAATGGCGGCAGGGATGGTTTCATTATGTGGAACTGGTTATCACCACATGCCGGAGGTTGTTCATCACATGCTACTATTTTGTGCAAGATGGTTTTCGAAAATTGTCTAGTGGCCGAACAATTTAGGTTCTCTCGTTCTGCATTTCCAGGTAATGGTTGGATTGGGCTTTTTCCCTATTATTTGTTATTGTCATTGATCGGCATTATGTTAATGTAAGTTTTCACCTTCACAACTGAATAAGGTCTTGTTCTAATTTCCTTGAAGACAATACATGGCGTGATCCTTCACTCTTTCGAGAAGGTGGTTTTTATGTAGTTGCTAGCTCATCTCTATTTGGTTAGGTGATCATGCTACTAGTGATAATAAACGATACTAGAAAAACACAGCTGTCTCTTCTCACCTTTGTTATTTTTGCCATAGCACATTTGCTTTCATTTCCAAATGAAAATTTTCATCTCTGTATATTACTCGGTCCATTTGGAAATCATTTGAGACATAAAACTCCTCTTGCTTGACAATATAACATGAAGGACTACATGTTCATCAGAGTCATAGGTTAATGGCTCATCCACAATTTGGTTAGGACATTGATTTCTAACTTTAATGAAGGTTCACTTATGCCGGAGTGTCTCATGGGAGAGTTAAATTCACTGTCAAACTTGCATTTTCATTACTACTTTTGCTAGTCCTATATGCGTGGAATGACATTCTAACATTATGCTAGGAGCTTAGCTCCAGAGGAGGGATTTTGATAAAGCTACACATCATATAACATCGACCTTATAGATTACCTGAAACATGTAGAAGCAATTTCAACGTGTAAAAGAGAATTATTATATCAAATAACGTATAAGTAAGGTATCATGCCCTTACTAACCCCCCAAAAAAAAAAAAAAGGTATCATGCCCTTTTTCACAAAAAAGAAGGAAAAAATATAGAGAACCTTGGAAAAACCATCCCCACTTTTGAGAATGCACAATATGCATTTTGAGAGAAAGACCCCAGTTGAAAAGACAAATGAACCCTTAGACCCAAAGAAAAAGAGAGAAACAACCCCCACCCCCACCACATTTTCTCCCCCATCCCTCTATCTTCCACCACACCGATGTTAACTGTTAGAGCTTGAACGTTGCACTCAAAGCCATGACCACAAGCTCAAAGGCAGCACGAATGCCTGTGGCCTTTGACGTCAAAAGTCGCGCGATCTTCTGACATGGAGAGTAAGCCAAATTGCCAAAGTAGGTAGCTAAATTGCAACCAAATTGCCAACAAAAAATACAATCCCTCGTTCACCTTCTCGAAACAATCTCTCTTCCACACAGAATCTTCCGCTACACATCTAGTCTGCGAGGCTAATGCAAATTGGAGAGCAAACCAAATTGAAAGTGTAATTTGCTACCGTGAGAACTTGATTTTTTTTTTTTTTTTTAATGATTTTGCATCATGATGCGCTTATCTTCAAATTGTAATGCGAGGATCGTCCCCAAGGACATCTTCAACCTCCCAAACATGACAAAGTTATATAAAGCAACTAGTGAAGTTGTTGTCCAATTATAACGGTGTGGTATCTCCCATAAAAAGAAATGAGTATCTAGGAAAGCTAGTTTGCGTGCAATCCAACTTTATTCTGGTAACAAAGAAACTGTTTCTACTTAGAGATCTTTCATGTATCAACGAATAAATCATACTAGATATGCAAAAACTCAGTGATCATTCTCTCGTTCTATTATCTTCTTTAATTAATGTCTAAGTATCCACAAATTTTGTTAAAGAAAATTTGGGATCTTGTAACTTAAGAGGGCAAATTGACTCTATTAATCCCGTTAACATATAAATACATAACAAACGGTCCTGATTTCGGTAGCCTAAGCCAAAATGTTTCCGAGGATCATCCCTATCAAATTGCAAAACCAGTCAACGTCGAATTCCGCCCACCTAGACTAGTTGTCCACGACAATCCCAAAAACCAGTCATGCTGATGGGCCGATGGCATCGATTCTCGCATGAGCCCGCGCCTTAGCTGTTTGCGTAGTGGAATATGATATCCCCAAGCTCTCGCCGCCGCATCACAGCCGTCCACGAGTCCCCTCCATCCCACGGCGAATCGCCAACGGTCCAGATGCGACCGCTTCCCCTAAGGCAAGCAAACCACACGCGGGAGGAGATGATCCCTTTCTCTCGTCGTCACCCCCAAATCGATCTCGATCGATCTTGTCACGACCCGAACTCCAAGTACATGCACATCCCTCCGTGGTCGATATAATTTTGCGACGTCCCAGGGAGTGCCGCCGACCCATTGATTATTATGCACATGCGGAAACGTAAAACAATCTCCATACAACATAACAGTGGGATAGAAACGTAGGATAGTATTTTCACAACCACACCTACAATAAAGTAGTACTTAAATACAAACCGAGTATAACACTCCAAGGTCTAATACGAAAAGTGAAGCTGTTTGATTTCTTATAAGTTAAGCTTCTATTTACAAAACCGAGGTTCGTTAATATATTATCATACTCCTCAACCCTTCTAGGGTGAATCTGTCACCCATTCCCAGCCTCGACGGAAGACCCGTCATCACACGGTGAAGGTAGAAAGACTTCTATTTTTCCTTCCCTGCAAACCACTGTACACGACCTGGCCTTCCTTTGTCTAGGGACCTGAAAATGTTAGCCCACTAAGGGGTGAGATCACATCTCAGCAAGTCAATCTACTAAACCCAGATTAGGAGAAGGGTACATATAACATGCAATCTAGTCACCCTTCTTACCCTTTCTCGTCACTTGCACTTTCCTGCATGTTAGTGGCATTCAATCATACAATATCACATTGACATTTATAGCAGTTGAATAATTCAATGCACATATAGATAGGGATGTAGATGTCAGATCATTGACCGTGGCCAATTTTTAACGGATAACGAGTCATCCGGTATAACCGGGCTTCGCCTCACACCATTGAGCGCGGCAACGTCTACATCTAGACGGCATTCCAATTAAGGAGCATCGGCCAAGCATCCACTTTGCGACCGGCATCCGTTGACGTGGGGCATTCCCGAAGGAGCATCGTCCGGCCCCAAAGGCACGTGACGGAATCATGTCGTGAATGCATATGATAGATGCCACATTTCAATAATCAATTATACACAGCATCCACAGCATCAATTGAGCAATTTCATAGTAAGAATTCTTCAAAACAAGCATATACTCTTATTCACCCAAATTTACAGAAAGCTGTCCAATAACGTTCTTCCAGTGTCACAGTCAGAAATTCACTCAAATGATCTCGAAAAATTCTCAAATTCAGACACGTGCTAGAAAACATATAAACAAACATTTTTCATGAAGACACCAAGATCCAGATCCCTCTGGATTCGGCCCAGAAATTTCTTCCATCCAGCACAAAAATCGGGTCCAGTTCCAGAGAGTCTAACTCATCAAAATCAGTTCGGTTTTGGGTTGAAATCTTGTTCATTTAATTTGAAATTCGAGTATGTTATATTAGAAGTTGTAAGGAACAAATTTCATGAAGGAACCGATTGGAAATTCGACCTCTAAAGGTAGGTAACAACCCTTGGAATCATGGCAGGTCACGGGTTACTGGACTGTCCGAAATACTGTTCCGAGGATGACGTCATTAAAATCGTCACCTATTTAATTTCTAAAAATTCTGAGAAAAATATATGTTATTATTTAGGATGTTCAAAACATTTCTTCAGAAGGAAATTTCTTCAAAATCACATCACAAAGTTGTCCACGAAATTAGCAAAACATACATGTCCTGGAAACTGTTTCAGAAAACAGCGTCTGTTCTATTCCGAATCTCTCTCCACGACTTTTATTTTGCTCCATAAATCCTATCTAAACTTTTCTATGGCCATTATAACATCCCTAAGTAATATTCATCCACATATAGCTTCATCTACATAGTTCCTCCACATAAAAATCCCTAAAGAATGTACTCAACCCCTAATCTATGTTTAGGAGACGACTTACCGATAAATCTAATGGCGATCCTCACTTGTGGCCGGACGGCAACACAAGGACAGCCCTGGAGGTGTTTTGACGATGATTTGGACCCGGCACAACGGCTGGAGGTGTCGTTGAGCGACCACCACAGCAGCACACAAAGTCCTGGATTTTCTTGAGAAGGGAGGAATGCTCGAGACCTTGCTGTTCAGTTGCTGTTTTGTCGTCCAAAGAGGGAGCAAGAATGGCTGAATAAACTAACTTAAAAGAGAAGAAGACAAGGCTTTTTATGGCTGTGAAAGGGAAAGGAAATTGTTGTAAGGCTAGATAAGGGAAAGAGAGAGACAAGTGCACGGCAGCAGGGGAGAAGAAATGAGTGCAGAAGAAAAGAGGGTAAAGCAGAAGTAATTGCAAATAAATTACTCAGCATTCACTCAGCCATTTGCTGCTGCATTTCGGTTTCCTACGGCAAGAAGAGGAGAGGGAAAAGGAGAAGTAATTGCAGATACATTACTTAGCATTCACTCAGCCATTTGCTGCTGCATTTCGGTTTCCTACGGCAAGAAGAGGAGAGGGAAAAGGAGAAGTAATTGCAGATACATTACTTAGCATTCACTCAGCCATTTGCTCAGCATTTGGCCTAATTTTCCATGGAAAAATGGCTCTCCATTACTACCTTAGGTCCCCCTATCTTTTCCAAGTCTATCTCCATTAAATAACAAGGAAATTGAGGTGAAATTGTAGGAGAGAGGGATTCCTACGAATTTCATTTTGAGGAGACTTCTTTTTTTTTTTCTTTAATTACCAATCTAACATCTAAATCAATAGGGTCAAGTCCCTTAGTAACAACTTATAATACCTCTTTTACACTTCTATAACTCTTTTTCCAATTGTCTCATATTAAATGCCCAAAACCTATTTAAAAAGTGGCATTTCCTTTTTATTCTTTTAATTTGTTATTCTTGCTTCTTTTCCGTTAATAATTCCTGTCGTCCATAAAATTTGGAAAGATGCAACAACATTCCCCGATTAATTGTGACACGTGAAAATTCTTAATTTCGCCAATCGACATCATTTTCTCGGTTAATTTCGATCAAATGTGATTTTAGCGTAACTTAAACTATCGGTTAGTTTTTGGGAATTTTGGTGCACTAACCCGTGGTCGAAATCTCAAGTCGGTTGCATCAAAATTCTTTAATAACTTTCCGATTAGTCTAATTATCTCATGAGTGATCACTTCGAGAGAATAACGCTATAAATAAGCACATCGATGAAAAGCCCGATTCATTTCATTGAAAACAGAAGTGGAAAAATCAGACTGTCACAGATCTGATCAATTAGGTCAGAAAATTCAATCGAAGTTGATTCGCGAGCTCGGACATGGCTGCAGGCAAGAGGAGATCGAATTCGAGGAGAAACAGCGGCGGCGGAAGAAGAGGGAGGGGAGGTGGATTCGGCGCCTCGGCGTCGATCAGAGGTGGCCTCTTCGTCGAAGGCGGCCTCTTGTCGGAGTGGCAGCTCAAGACCCCGTCTCCGGCCCACCGGCGAGGTCCATTTCTCTCGGTTTGCTCGCGCTTTTAGCTGATCTCAGTCTCTCACTTGTGTTGATCTGGGTTAGTTAATTTTTTTTACAGGATGGTTTGCATCCAGTATCGACATTCGGAGATACAAATGGAGAGAATAAAATGGATTTTTCCCAGCCTTTCATTCTGCGTGGTTCGGCGGACAGCCAAATTGTTGCTTTTGTAGATGAAGGGCCATCGTCAGTGGATCAAGCAAATATCAGTTATGAGTATTGTCAGTGGAAGGAATCGGTGGGACCGATTCTCTTTTAGATGCAAAAAAATTGTTACAGCAGGTTTCTTCTTCGTCAGATGATTCAGACGATTCAGACGATTCTTCTATTAGTGATTTGGATGAAAAGATGAAAAAATTGGGTGGAATTGCTCTCAGGATGCTTCCACGGAGTATGGTATGCAGAGGAAGCATCAATCAAAACATCAAGGTCTTGGGAATGTGAGAGATAATTGGTCATCAGCTGTGGATGATTTTATCTTGGTAAAAGATGTGAGGACTCTTTCAGCCAAGAAGAATCGTGGTACAAGAGTGCCTCAATCTCAGTCATTGGGGTCTCGGAAGAGTACAAGATTGAGAGATTTCCTGGTAAACTTTGTATATGCAGTAATCTAACTTAACTCTCTCTCCCTCCCTGCCCCGCCCCACGCCGCCCCATCCCGCAGGGGAATGAGAAAGTCATCCTCAATGGAAAACTAGTTTAGTGATATAAATTGGGATTTGAAAGTAAATCGAAATATCAATCAATTAATAATGAATCTTGGCTTTTTATTTTGATCCATGAACTAGTAGTTAAGTCTCAAGTATTAATTACTAAAATGGAGAATTAAGGAGATCGGTGCATTTGGATGTCACGATTGGAGGGGTCTCTATGTTTTTGATCTCCTGAGGAAGAAACACGTTCGAGGCACACAAGGACCTCTCTTTCAGAAGTTTACTGTTTACTTATTAATTTATGGAGCTTCCCTTCTGTGTCTTGGGAAAAAATGAGCAATTATTGTCTCTTACTTGGGGAATGAAGAACAATTTAGATTGTCTGAAGGCTCTTCATAGGATAATGTTTCTTTAGTTTTCTGCTCTTATGGTAAAATTCAAATGCAATTGATGCACAGGTGAAAAGAAGAAACATCGCAAAGAATTGATTGCTGCTAAACGTTGGGACAGAATGATTCGTAGGGGCGTTGACCTTGAGAGTATAAATAAGGTAAGGGTGGAAGTATCTGGAATTTGCAACTTCTCCTTAATTATAATCTGTCCTTGTGATTTGATGTACAATTAACAAGCAATTGCATAATTATCTTTCGGGCGTGCCTCTCATTTTTCCTTGTTTGTTTGCGCTAAAATTAACTCTGTTACTTCTGCTTGATGGATCGTTTGATGTCTTTTCTTAATTTTCTTATGCTTCGTGCATTGAATTGTTATTTTGTTATCAGATTTTTAAGCATGGAAGTTGTAGACCTTGTTTCATAAATATGAGATGGTAATGGATGAATGAGAGGGTACATGTTCTTCTGAGAGGATCCTTTTTTTTTTTTTTTTTTTTTTTTGGGTGCTTTTTGGGGTCTTTCTGGGGTTATACTGAGTAACATAAATCTTTATCACGGTAGTATAAATTATCTTGCTGGCATGAAGTTCTATGGCATCATTAGAAGTCAATTTTGTTAGGCATGACGTTCTTCAACCTATGTCCCTGTTCTTCCTATAATGCTTGAGTTTTTAATGTCACAGTCAATCTGGCCTTTCTGCTCCTATGTTGTTTAAATAGGGATGGGCATATTATCCTTTGTGTGTTATTTAGAATTGATTATTAGGACCAAATCTCAATGCTCTTCTTGGTTTCATTTTTCTAGAAGCTCGAGCAGATTGCTCAATGGAGTTGACATACATTCTTTTCAACCTATGCATTCTCAGGATTGTTCCCAGGTATGTTTTATCATCCATCTCTCTCTCTCTCTAGTTACTAAAGGGTGCGACTACTCACCAATCCTTCACCATTCCTGCTAATGCTTACTTTTGCATGATGATGTCCTGCCTCATTCATAGAAAGACCCTATAAGAATGAGAATGGTCTTTCTTTGTCCTAATAAATTGTTAAAGTACCAATTGCTCACACCTGAAAAAATTTGAGACTTTGTGGTTGATTGTGATGTTATTATGTATTATGGTCAAGTACCTTAACATGCTTATCTTATCCCTGCAAAATTGATGTGTAATGATGCAGATAATAACATGCTTAGTTTTACTTATGCAGAAAACATCCAAGCACATGCAAAAGAGATCTGTGTTAGGGTATATCAATCATAAATAAGACCGCTGCTATAAGTATCTTTTATTTTGTGCCATGATGACCATATTCAGTATTTGTTAGATTGAAAGTTTTATTTTTCTGATAATCCCAATTGAAATTCTTGTAGATCTGCTTATCCTTGATCTCTTATATTGCATTGAAAAGTTGTGAATTTGCTCTACACTCATTGGTTTATCTCTGTATCTTTTGTATCATGTTACACATCAACCTAAGTGTTCTTACTCCGGTCAAACTAAGTGTATCTCTGTATCTTTTGTATCATGTTACACATCATCAAAAAGTTGTGAATTTGCTCTACACTCATTGGTTTATCTCTGTATCTTTTGTATCATGTTACACATCAACCTAAGTGTTCTTACTCCTGTCAAACTAATGCAAGTACTGATATGTGCCTTCCCAAGGTTTAGTGTTGCTAAAGATGATTTGCATAATTGCATATTCATTCAGCAATCATGTCGAAATTTAGGTATAGCTTTTCTTTTCGGCCCTGCTCTTGTGAATCACCTATCCAGTTTTCTCTGATTTTATTCAGCTGCAGAGGTGCATGTTCTGGTTTGCCAATTTCCGGATTCTCGGATTTCGTTGATTCTTTGTCTTCAATAAACTTGATTGTGGTTTGGACACATCTTCATGTTCGCTTCTTAAGGATTTCTACGCTTATGTTCCATGGAAGTGATTTTTCTCTGGTAGTAGATTGCGTCTGCTTCTGTAAGTTGGAACTCTTTTTAATGATAACAACTTTTCTTTTTGTGATAAGGTTCAACGACTGGCAAGAATTTATGGGTTGCGAAGTAGCTCCCAAGGATCGGGCAAGAAAAGTTTAATGGGCCTTATGTTTCCCCTATCTTCGCCCTTTCTAGGCTTTAAGCTTTTGACGTTGTAATTATCATCTTATTTTTCCAGATTTGTAACGGCTGTGCAAACACCAGACATGCATACCATCTTCAACTGATAAACTTATACTGGAAAAGGTATTAAGTCTGATTAGTGGAAACTTTATGCATATCAGTGCTGTGTTTTCATTAGGATTGTTAAATCTTCCTTTTTCTGTGTTTCACAAAGTGCGGTCAGTTGTCTATTTGCATATCTGGAAATCCTACCATCAATTGTTGTGTTGCTAATGACAGCTCATCGCACCTGTTGATGATGATGCTGATTTCTCGGTAATTGATGTCCCACATGCGAAGATGACCAGTGGAGGTCGAAATCAGGTAAGACCTCAAGAAGCTAAAAATCTAGCAGAAGCAAGTCATTAAAAAACTCAGTCAACCGTTCCGGGGGAAAGGTTTCGTCCTAGATCTCTTGGATTAGGGATGAGCTTCTCGGAGTCTGGCGAAGAACCGGAAAGGAATAGGGAGTCAGAATCTCAAAGGGCTAAGTCGAAGCAAAGTGGCAGAGGAGCATCCGTGAGAAGAACGCCTCAAAGTATCGGAGCTTTTGAAAGGCATACCAAAGGGTTTGGATCCAGAGTGATGGCAAAGATGGGATTTGTTGAAGGTATGGGTTTGGGAAAGGATTCTCAGGGCATAGTCAACCCCTTGGCTGCTGTCAGGCTTCCGAAATCTTGAGGATTGGGTGCCACCGGTTAGGATATATTGGTCCCCAACCTCAGCAAGCAGCTGCTTAGTAAGTTATTCTGCTTCGCAGTCAAGATTATGAATGTAAATATCCTTGTGACAATTATTCTAATTCTGTCTCAACTTCAGTGGAAGTTGTTACACCAGTATTATGTAATGTCAACATAGAAGCTAGTGACATTGGCTCATGCACCCTTTTTTATAAGTTATTGGAGGATTTCTTTCTGTTTAAGTGGTCAGGAGATTACTTTATTGTATAGCCAAGAAGGCTTGATCGATGCCTAGGTATAACCTTTTCAAAAATGTATCCTGTTGGAAAGATGCATTAGCAATATGGACAACCTGGCCTTGTTTTACTATCTCCCTGGGAAGCGTCAATGCGGTAATTTGTCAAAGCGGTAATTTGTGGAAATACTGAGTCTTATGATACGTTAATGAAGCAAATGTGTACGATTTGCACCTTTACCGTTATTTAGCATGAAAGTTCTGCAATTGTGAGTTGGTCTTACTTGAGATGCAGTTATAGATCATCACAAAAGAAGTCGATATGGTCTCGTTAGATGTAAATTGATCCTTTCATTCGACGTGTGGATACTGCGAGTGATAGCGCTTGACGTTGTCATATGAGTGCTGTTTCAGCATCACAAATAAGGAGAGCGAGCTCTTTTTAAGAATTTGAAAATTGTTAAAATCCAAATCGAACCCCAGTTTCCATCTCATCGCACCTCCTCCGCCATGGTCCTCCCTCTCAACAAAAGTTGCGCAATAAATAAGGGATTTGGACTTTGGGTTAATGTCCTAAAAAATCTCAAATAGGTATACCTGTGATAAATTTATCTCGTTATTTTTTTGACCATAAAAAATCCCAAACTGGTCTACTTGCGACAAATTTACCTTCATTGACCATATAAAATCCTAAACTGGTACATTTATGATAAATTTACCACAAACTAATTTATTCGACCGCAAAAAATCCTAAATTGATAAATTTGTGACAAATATATCCTCTTAAATTAGATTAATACTACAAAAAAATCAATTGTGACAAACGGAGCGTAAAATCTCAACTTGGTATCTGGAGTCATCACGTGTTATTTAATTTAATAATTTGACAATAAAATTTAATGAAAACTAACAGACTGTAAATTTGTCACATGTATATCAGTTTGGAGTAAATTTGTCAAAAGTATACTAATTTGAGATTTCTAGTGGTCAAAAATATAATTTGAGATAAATTTATCATAGATGTATCAATTTAGAATTTTTTAATATATTAATCTTTGGATTTTTGCTGACGAGGCGGGCCCCCATCCCACCTGGGTGGGGCCCCCACGCGCGACTGTACACGCGTTAAACTCACGGCAACCCTACCCCTTCTCCCCCTCCCTCGCACTTGCGAGACTTTTCTTCTTCCAATCGTGGGGCCCCACCACCACCCAAGCAAGGGGCGGGGAGGGGGGCCCACCGCCGCCGGGGTTGGTGACGGGGAGGGGGGGGCCACCCGGCGTTCGCTAGCGAATCAAGAAAGCAGCCAATGGGAGGAGAGCCCGGTGCCGCCCCCTTCCTTTTCTATCCTTTTCACTCCAAAGACCCGCGGGTAATCGATAGAAAACGCACGCTTGTCGCTGTCGCGGGGCCGTGGGGCCCGGGTAGACACGCACGAGTTCACCACATTTGACCCGAACACGCTCCCAACGATTGTTTTTGGAGTGGGCAGAAATCCCACACTAATGCCTTTTGTTTTACAGTTGATGGCTCGGACCGTGAAGATTGGGTTAATTGAAAGTTTTTCGAAATGCCTCACAAATAATCTCAAGCAGTGGGACTTCATTCCTTATCGATCATAAATCTTAAATGGCAAATGGCAAATTAGGAGTGAGCGGTTTCCTTCGCTACAGAGTTCCGCTTGGAACCCTGGGCACCTATCTTCGGGTACGGGTTCGCCATTTTTGGAACCCGAAACCTACCCGTCGAAGCAAGAACCAGGCCTATCCCATCACGGGTTCCTGGGCCGGATCCAGGTTCCAACAAGGTTCTTTGTTTTTTTTCCCCTCATTTTTAGTTAAAAAAAATGGAAATGAATGCAACAAGGATAAACAAACTTGTCATTCATTAAAGACAACATAACACAAACAACAAACGGCATTTTAGAAGTAATAATAAACAAACTGTTTTTAGTTTTTACACTCATGAAAATCTGGTTCTTAGAACTTCTTACAGCATCAGCATCATCAACTGGTGGAAGCTCTCTCAATAAAATTGAGTCTACTGTTGCTAGATCCTAAAATTAAGAGAGAAAGGCACTGAATTTATGATCAAAATCCATATACCATTAAATACTTCTTTTAGCAAAAGAGTAAATGACTGGATAAATCTAAGAAAGGGATAGACCTTAAATGGCATTCCAAGAACAAGCTTTGTAGCAAGAGAATGGTAGAAATTTTCTAGGGCCTGCACTAACAAATTCTTGATGAAGACCACTTCATCAAAACTTACAACATACTTGCATCCTCCCCCCACCCAGAGAGAGAGAGAGAGAGACAGAGACAGAGACAGAGAGAGACAGAGAGAGAGAGAGAGACACACACACAGAGAGAGAGAGAGAAGTACACCCAAGTGAAAAGGTTCTCAAATATTTTCTGTTTTGTGAAAGTTGAAACGATACATTCAACTGATTCAAGGAGACAGACATGAGAACGGAACCATCACGATAGAGGACACCTCTGTAATCCACCTCCTCGCCCTACTTCCATGTTAAGTATGATTGTTAGAAAATGGAACTATCTAAAATTTTATGGCCAATGTCATTTTCAAGTTGATGACCAACCTCCTTTTGCATTGGCAATTGACCCGATCGTCGCTGGAAGTCAAAATAATGTCTCTGCTTTTCCTCAAATGGTGCCTGATGATGGTAATTAGAAATAAAGACGGGGCGAACAAGAATCCCAAAATGGTCGACTAATGCAGAATGATACAATAAACTAAATTAAAAACCTACCACCCCCTTCTGAAGCTCTGCTGCTCTCATATTGAGATTTGCCAGCCTTCTACATGGATTTATCTCTTCTTCAGGTGGTTCAGTAAGAGAGACTCTGATTGTATCACCTAAACCATCCTGCATTAAAATGTTCCATGAACTTCAAGGTCTAATTAGAGTATAAGGAGCATTTCAAATATCACCAGCAATGGCTCGTTATGCGCAGTCCACCAAAAAGAAAATGACTCCAATCATTCAAAAATATAAATGAAAACAGAATTTTGCAAAAGCATTTTAAACCACCCAATCACTGAATTGCAGTGTGATACATCTAGATCAACAGGGGTTCTAATCATGTTCTGGACAGTTGCACCAACCAGTAGGTGTAAAGGAGACCTAAAGAAGGGTTCCAATGCCAATTGCATACTTCATGCGTCCATCTTCACCTTCTCCAGCTTCATTCACTCCCAAGTGTAATGGGTAATCCCATCCCTGAACATTCATTTCAGCTACGAGAAGACGGTATGCCTAAACCATGACAATAGGATTGCTTGCTTTCATTGAGAAGACAAAATTGTGGAAATCTAACTTCCAGCATATTATTGCAAACTCAAATGTAGATTCGACCTGTTTGAATGAATACCTTTCAGTTTCAAAGTTCAGATCATAAAAAAACTGAAAAGCCAAAAACGAACTAAAACAAAAGAAAAAAAAAAAGAAAAGTTAAAAGAACTTTTAATAGATTTAGAGAGAATAATTGTTCACCATTCCTGTAGGAGAATCCCCGTGGTAGCTCATGATGCGATCTGAAAGGCTACCATGATTTGTGCCAATACGCATCGCCCTTCCATACTTTTTGCACTTCTCAACCTACGAAGTGAATACCAAGTAGAGCAGAACATATCAAAAATAAGAAACTAGGTACTTGCGGATTCATATTGCTTCTACTGAGACAACTCCACAATTTAGTCAAAAGCCCTCTTTTCACCAAATTCAAGCCCACACACATAAAAAGAGCTAGTCATTGTCGAATAACCCTTCTTTCATTTTACTGACAGAAAAAAGAAAGACTACCACCACATTGACACTTCTTTCTTGTGGTGCAGGCTGGGAATCTAAAATCATACAATTCATGCCTATAGATAGAATATATGTAAGTCATGCACCCACTTCTACAGCTACAAGGAAGGGGTTCAAGTCAAACGTGCCACAAGAGGTTGAGCGATTGATGGATCAGTTAAGCCATTCTCAACTCATCGGATTCTATTAGATGTCCTACCCACAAACCTAGCAAATTTCAATGTCGAAGTTGGTCTCAGTGACCAGGGAGAAAGAAATAGTCTTAGTTTGTCACCCGATTCAGGTAAAACTTGCTTAACACCAATAATGAACAGGCTTCAATCAAATATATGCAAACAATGCAAACTGAGAAGCAACACCGGACTCACAATAACTGCCAAGAGAACCCTTTTTCCACACAGATCTGGCAGCTTAGATTTCAATTCTTTTCTGCTATGTATGGGGAATAGGAATTACATTTGAGCGGCGAGGCGAGCGAGGGGTGACGGCGTCCAGCAGCGGTGTCAAGGGAGGTCCGGCGACGGCGAACACACGGCGACGGTGGCAAGACGACGACGAAGGCACGAGTCTCACCACACCAACGGTGGCATGAATGACGCAGCGAAGACGACGGCGGTCGCGGCTCAACCCACGGCCAAGGGGGGAAGAGCTCGGTTCAGGCGGAGGTGGTGACGGTTCGAAGCAACGGCGGCTGGATGGCCGAGCGAGCGGTGGCAAGAGGTGGTGATGGCGGCGGTGCCTCACGGCGGCGCGGAGATAGCTCGTCGAGCTTAATGGCGAGATGACTTGTCGGACGAGCAAAGGTGGGTGGTGGGGGTTCGGTGGCCAAGAGGTGGTGGTGAGTAGGGCGTGGGGCGGCAGTGTGGTGGTGGGTAGGGGTGATCGGGTCCAGGGTGGGTAGGGTCTAGACCTGGACTCTGTTCCCGACCCCGTTATAACCGGTTCTCTTTTTTGGACCCTGTTCCCTACCCTGTTTACCTTGGACCCTGTTCCCGACCCACCCTGTTTTTTCGGTCCGGGAACAGGGTCAACCCTGTTTTTACATAAGCCTCACTAGTTCAGATAATGACGCAAAAATGTAGCCCCAAAATAACCCAAATCGGCATCACCTACCGATGCTGTAAGCTACCAGACAGCCGATTGAATCTGGAGAAGCACACGGATGATGATTCCAGGATGCAGATTGAAGGTAACAAGGGAAACGGCACGAAATCCATACGGACAAAGCGCGCGCCCCCACCGTCGGCTCGGTTCGGCTCGGCTCGGCTCGGCTCGGCTCAGCTCAACCAAGCATTTGTATCCGGAGAAATCTAGAACTAAATTTGAATCGGTGCCCCCTAAGATTAAGTTTCAATCGCGAAATCCCACGGCGCACGAATCGAATTAGCGAGCACCCCCCGGGGGGAACAAGAGCACAGCGCGCGGAGGAGGCGAAGAGAAGGAAGCTAAGGGGAAGGGGGTGGGGAATTACCGATGCCGCCGAACACTCTCAATCACGGACGCTTAAGGGGAAGGGAGGGGCGGCGCCGATGAGGCGGGGCAGCGACGACGGGCTCTGCACCACGAACATCTTCGGGCGACTCGGCCGAGCACATCTCAAAACCGAAAGCCCATCTCTCTCTCTCTCTCTCTCTCTCTCTCTCTCTCTCTCTCTCTCTCTCTCTCTCTCTCGGATTCGAACGAGAGACGAGAAGATCAACAAGATACGGAGCATACCTCGTGGAGGGAGCCGAAGATGTGGCGCGGGCGAGCTGCGAGCTACGGAGCGGTGGCACGGGCGAGCTACGGAGCGGTGGCGCGGGCGAGCTGCGAGCTGCGGAAGCCGTGGCGCGGGCGAGCTGCGAGCTGCGGAAGCCGTGGCGCGGGCAAGAGGGCGAGCAGGGCAGAAGCTTCGGGAGAAATTAGGGCTTGCGAGTGTCAAGTGAGATAGAGGGGGCGAGTGAGAGAGACAGAGAGACGAGAGGGGGCGAGTGAGAGAGACGGGGATAAAAATAGAAATACGCACAGAAAAAGGGAAAACCGGTTCTCCAACCGGGTCCAAAACCGGTCCGGTCGAACCGGTTCCCGGGTGGGTAATCCCCCGGAACCGGTTCCCGGACCGGTTAAAACAGGGTCTTATTTATTGGAACCGGTTCCCGGACCGGTTTCAACGGGAACCGGTTCCCGACCCTATTTTCCAGTGGGCCGAACCGGGACCGGGTTGACCCGGTTCGGTTGCACACCCCTAGTGGTGGGTGAAGCAGCAGCCGGCGAGAGAAAGGAAGAAGAAGAAGAAGAAGAAGAAGAAGAAGAAGAAGAGAAGGGAGGGTTTTGGCCGAGAGAGGGGGAAAGAGAAGAGAGAGAGAGAGAAAGAAAAAGTTGGGGGGGGAAGTGACGTGAGGACTGAGGAGGAAAAAGGGGAGAGAAGACAGAAAAAGAAAGGGAAAGGGGGAAGATTGAACAGAAGTGGGGAAAACGTGGAGGGAGGGGATTAGGGTTTTTTTTTTTTTTTTTTTTAACTTTGCCGGTTCCGGTTCCTCCGGTTTGGTTCCTATGGAAACCAAGAACCGGAACCGGTCCCCTTAGAACCAGGAACTGGACCGGAACCTCCGATTCGGTTCTCCGGTTCCCGGTTCTACCCGGGAACCACGCTCACCCCTATGGCAAATGATGTTTACATCAGGCTACACATAATAGGCTTATTATTCATGCAACCTGGAGACCCATGATTCTTGCCTTGACATCCTCTTCATTCATTTTTATTGCCTATTGAGGTGTTTTACTTTGTATAAATATTGCATTATTATAAATTCTAAAGTAGAGGGGAAATAATGCAATTATTCAATCTCCATTTTAAGTTTAAATTCGTTTGACATGAACCATCTTTTGTTTTCGGTGTTGCATTCGACCACATGAAAGATCAAATTCTTTTGAGGCTTGAAACACATCGGATCTAGTGTCAAGTCAAAATCATTCGAATCTAAGATTTCATGCTTTTCTTGAATAACAATGCCTCAGTCATTCCCTAACTTGGATGACTTAAAGGGAATTACACCAGATATTGTTTTCATTCCAAACTTTATATGTTTAGCAGCCTGAATCTTGCTGCAATTTGTCACATTGAGCATGATTGAACACCAACTTCTGAATTTCCTCCTTTTCTCATATGTACTGTCAATCTCATTATTCTCTCGTTTTCCCTACTCATCCAAAAGTGTCAACTCCTTTGCCCCTTGAATTGGTCTACAGAGTGGAGGCAGATTGCAACTCATGCTTTCCAATTTTTTATTTTTTTTTGATGAAATGCTTTCCAATTTCCATTGCCAAAAAAGTGGAAAATATCTCATTAAATTATCAATATCTCTTCTTGAGGTCAGCCACCATCTATATTTTTCGAGTTTGTATATTGTACATCCGCCGGTTCCATGCTAATCTACCAATACTCAAATCCCAAGTGGATAAGCTATGCATAGAGAAAGTATTAATTTTAAACTTTATCGACTATAAGTTGCATATGTAACCCAAATTCAAAGCTATGACAGGTGCGTACTTTTATCTTATTAATTTATCAAATTTGATGTTCGTTTGAATCAACCAAGCGGAGCATAGAGGAGGTTGGATATATTTATTTATTTATTTATGTTTCCATTTACTTATCCAAGAAACTTGAAAGCAGTAGAATTATAGAATAAAAATCCCGGCAAAAGAATGCCACTTTGCTATCATAGAAGTTGGAAAATGTCGACTAAATGATCTACAGATGCCATCGGATGGAAATTTTATTCTGTTAGTTGTCAGATGCCGTTCTGGATTAAAAATGTTCTTCTTATGGCGCTAGATTCGATTGTTTTGGACTTGCCTTCCAATGGCAAAAGGCAAAAAAAAAAAAAAAAAAAAAAGAAAAGAGGCTAGCTTGCTGTTTGAGCAAAATGTGTCAACATGGATAAACATAGGACAAAAAGTTGTATGTGGGTTGATGGAGGCATCTTTACATGAATCCAATACATGTATCTAAATGAATTTGGAATGATAAAAAAGATTGGTCCTACGTAGATCTCACGCGGTTTCTACCGAAAATGACCGTTTGAATTCATTATAACGTCGATACTATTTTGGTTAGGCACGGACATGAGGTCGTTGTCCCTTAAAATGCAAGTCAAGTCAATGATCCGTTTAACAAGTCATGGAATTTTGTTGCTAGTGATGCCCCTAATCAAGGGTCCCAAGAGATATGCTTTTGAGATCCCACTTCACACGCGGACTCAGTCCACTTTCAAATTTATGGAATGCATAGCCATTACATCAAGAACAAAGTGATTGGTAAAAAGACTGAATGTGAAATATCTATCTGGTCCCCCTATTATGTCATCTTTTATCACCATGAAGTCATACTTTATGTAATTTTTCTTTAGGGTTATTATTCTGAAAAATCCCAAACTGATACACTTGTGACCAATTTACTATAAACTAATTTTTTGACCACCAAAAACCCCAAACTAGTATACCTTCGACAAACTTATCATAAACTGGTATATTTGTGACAAATTTACCCTTTGTTAGTTTCCATTCAATTTTATGATCAAATTACTTAATTGAATGACGCATGATAATAGGATTTAATATATGTTTGTCACAGTTGTACTATTTTTGTGGTTTTTTTGTACAATTTAACAAAAGATATATTTGTCATAAATATACTAGTTTGGGATTGGTGGTGGTCGAATAAATTAATTTATGATAAATTTGTCACAATTATACCAGTTTGGAGTTTTTTGTGATCACTTGGGGTAAATGTATCACAAATGTATTAATTTAGGGTTTTTCATGGTTACAAAATTAATTCGCGATAAAGTTGTGATAGGTGTACTAATTTAGGATTTTTCAAAGTATTAATCTTTTTTTTTTTATTCATCATACTAAGCCAGGCTATCAATTCTCAATGTGAAATCAACCATGACTTTCTTTATGGAACAACGAAGTAGGTAATGACTTTAGTGGACTCATTAACACACACTAAATATGCTCGAAAATTACGAACTCTCATGGAGGAAACAACTGCAAAGTGCAAAATTAAGTTTCCTCTTCGATCACCCTCATCCACCAATTTCATCTAAATTTGGAAATTCTACATTTAGCACCCTCTAATTTCAGGAAATGGGGATCGCCCACAAGTCATCACCATCATCTTCCACCAGTGTCACAACATGCCACTCTCAATTCGAGAACGCAAAGTCATGAACAGAAAGGGATCGTTGGATGCAGAATTCCATGTCCACATAAATATTTGGTATCTTTGGTGTTCCCCATCTATTTCTTCAATATTTTTGCGTTGTTTTAATAGCAAGATATTATCAATTTTTGTGTTACTTTTACAACATGTATACTTTTGAGATGCCTCTAGTCAAGATCACTTTTTGCCGAAAGTTCCAAGTAAATGACAAGGCTTGTGCTTTACTTTGGATAGAGATTGAATTAGTCATATAAATGACAACGGTTGACTAGGCTAGGCTAGATTAACCGCGTGGAAAAATTATGCCAATAGAGACTTTCGGAAAATTCTCCGCCAACGAAATATGGCCATTGCATAATGTACATTCCATGCCCGGCACGCTAATTAACCTTGTCACCAAAAGTGGCTGAGCTACATTCATCACTAAAGATGACCAAGACTTTGGCCATGAGCACAAGTTCTACACTCAAGCACAGGTGCCGTTGAACTCCTATAAAATTGCTCTAACTTGCAAAAAAGATGTTAACTCCAGAGTGCGATCCATATAAAGTTTAGTCACTCGAATCTGCAGTCATGAAAAAGGAAGCATTGTGGGTATTTGCAGTGGTTTGGGGTATCACATGTTTATGTGGTTGTCGTGGGTGTCAGGAGCAAGAAAGGGTTGCCCTCTTAGCACTCAATACCACAATGGACTTGACAATGGTTGCCGGGGGATCATATTTCAACTGTTGCAGCTGGGCACGTGTTAAGTGCAACCCCACCACAGGACGAGTCACTCAACTAATGCTCTTCAATTCAAGATCTTACCGTTTCGGCTCCAAAACTTGGTACCTAAATGCTTCTCTACTTCTTCCCTTTGAAGAACTCAAGAGCCTTGACTTGTCCTCCAACTATTTAGGAGGGTGGATTGCACCAAAAGGTATAAATTTGTCGGTCGCCCATTTCCTATTAAAAAAAAAAAAAGAGATACTCATTATCTAATGAACTCATAAGTTAATCACGTCTAGGTTCTTACTCACTTCCAGCATCATAGATGATTATGTCCACGTCATCATTTATTCACGAGTCTACGACATATTTCCCCTTGAAATGGCAATATCTATTTGCACGTGTCCTTGAATTGATTTCTGCAACTTTTACTGCTTTTTATTGTTTGTTTGCAGAACCAAACCTGCTATCTTCAAGGCTGAGCAAACTAGAGGTCCTTGACTTGAGCGATAACTTTCTGGATCATTATATTCTATCCATTCTTAGTACAATTCCATCTCTCCGGTATCTGTTCCTCAAAGGCAGTAATTTGAGTGGGACTTTACATGTGAATGGTAAATTTCTCCAACTTATTCTCTGCTTATAATTCAGTACAAAGTTGCCATCCTTGACATGAGTTAACATTGTTTATGGATAAATTAGGTGGTTTTAGCAATTTAATGGGGCTGGACATAAGTGATAATGCAATTGATGCACTGGCTATTGCTGAAGATACTATTTCAATTTTCATGTAGGAACCTCATTTTTATTCGTAAATTAAACTAACTAGCTTGTGAGTCACGTGGGCATGCTCTTTAATACCTATACGTCTGCTTCATATTAAGACTAAAGAAGTCATATATTGCAACCCCCTTCTCTTTCCATATAGAAATGTTACTGATTCAAAAGATTCCTATCCCAAGGCATATGTGTGGGTGCTTTCATTATTTACTCTACATAGTTCTATTTTACCCGTTCATGGTACAATTCTAACTCTCAGGTGTCTATGCTTCAAAACAACATTTGAATGGGACTTCACATGTGAATGATAGTTTCTCCAGCTTATTCTCCGTTCATAATTCCATACAAAATCACCATCCTTGACTTGAGTTAGTAATGTTTGTGGATAAATTAGGTGGTTTCGATAATTTAAAGGAGCTGGACATATGTTATAATCCAGTCGATGTAGCAGCTAGTGCTGAAGGTATTGTTTCAATTTTCATGTAGAATCCTCATTTGTATTCATAAATTAAACTGACTAGACTATGATTCATGCATGCTCTTTAATACATTTACATGTGCTGCATGCTCTTCAATACATTTACATGTGCTTCATATTAAGAATATAGAAGTCATCCCTTCTCTTTCCATATAGAAATGTTGCAGATTCAAAAGATTCCTATTCCTAGACATCTGCGTGGGTGTTTTCATTATTTTCTCTAGATAATTCTATTCGACCTGGTCACGGTACAATTCCGAGTCTCATGTGTCTATTCTCCAAAACAACATTTGAATGGGACTTCAAATGTGAATAATAGTTTCTCCAACTTATTCTCTGTTCATAATTCCGAACAAAATCGCCATCCTTGACTTGAGTTAGTAAGGTTCATGGATAAAGTAGGTTGTTTCAATAATTTAAAGGAGCTAGACATAAGTTGTAATGCAGTCAATGTAGTAGTTACTGCTGAAGGTATTGTTATCTCTTATAGCTTTACATGTGCGTCATATTGAGAATATAGAAGTCATAAATTAGGACCCCCTTCTCTTTCCATATAGAAATGTTGCCTGATTTAAAAGATTCCTGTCGCGAAGCATCTGCATGGGTGCTTTCACAACTTTATTACCAATCAAGTTATTTTCTTGGAATTTTACTGGTAGGCATCAAAAACTTGAGCCACTTAGAGAACCTCTACCTGGACGGTGTCCACTTGAAGGATGTGGGGACCGTCGTGCGAGCATTAGGGGCACTATCATCCCTCAAGATCCTTTCTCTCCAGAATAATACAATAGAAGGAACGATTACTACTCAAGGTTAGTCAAACCCATTAGTAAATGTATACTCATAATAACGCTCCGTTTGTTTTGCGGAAAACAATTTTCAAGAAAATGTTTTCCAGATTTTCTAGCATTTAGGTTACGGAAAATAAATAAGTGAAGGAAAATATTTTGCTAAAATGGATAAGGCATTTTCAAAAGTGGGGAAAATGAGGAAATCATTTCCCATTCTCTTTCTTTCACCTAAAACTATTTTCCTCCATGCACTCTTCTTAATTATTTTTTTCATTTAAAAAAATCAAATTATTTAATTTCTTTCTTTCTTTCTTTTTTCCTTCTTATTATTTTTCCTTCTTCCTCATTCGATCGCCGACTATGACGACTACCGACGACTAACCACAGGCGAAGGACAAGCTCGCTAAAGGCCGAGGCTTTGCCAATCTAACAAGGCTCGAGCTTGTCTACCTCGGGCAATCTTGACGTCACCTATGGCTAGTGATCAATCGACAAGAAGGAAAAAGAAAAAAGAAAAGAGAATATAATTAAAAATTCTTTTTTAGAGTAAAAATAAAATATTATTGAAAGGAGTACACGGATGAAAATCAAATCAGATTTTCCATACCAAATGATGGAAAATATTTTCTAGTTCATTTTACGATTTTATTGAATATCGAAAATTAGTCATTTTCCTAAAATATGAGTTCTTGGAAAACGTTTTCCGGAAATGTCATATTTTCCACGAAACAAACAGAACCTAAGTTTTTATAAAAGAGGTTCCATTCACTCATGATATTTCTATGCCATTTCTTGATTATGTATGTGTAAGAAAATCTAATGTTCAATAATCTTTTGTTTTTTGGGAAGATTTTCATAACTTCAGTAAGTTGGAATATCTCTTCTTGGATTATTCTTCATTGAACACCACCATGGGAATCCTTTCCAGCCTTGGTCCTTTGACATCTCTTAGATTGTTGTACAGCACCGGTCTTAGTGGCAAACTATCAGATCAGAGTAAGTCCTAATCTCTCAGTGTAAAACTTGGACATAAAATGAATCCTTCATGTACGTGCGTGTCCTTGTTATATGTTCCGATATCTACCATTGTAATTGAATTGACTTGTGATATCAATAACAGGCTTGCGTAACCTCATAAAACTAGAAGAGCTGGATCTTAGCATCAACGGAATTACTGGCGAGCTTCCTACATGCTGGCGAAACATGACATCCATGCGGGTTCTATTTCTTGAAGACGATGAATTCACAAATAATGTCGCCTCATCTCCCCTCACTAGTCTTACCTCACTCGAATTGCTTTCCATTTTGGGTAATTATTTTGACATCCCCTCATCACTCAGCCCACTTGCAAACTATTCAAGACTTAAGGTCCTCTTGCTTGATGACAACAACCTAACAACTGATTCCAAAGTTGCGTCTTCAATCCCGAGGTTCCAATTGACATTTTTTAGTATGTCAAATAGTCTATCGAAAGGATTCAATGTGACTTCTCTTGGCTTTCTCAATCATCAATATGACCTGAGAACCATTGATCTTTCCTCGAATGACATTCCGGGTCCCTTTCCAGCTTGGTTGTTGGAAAACAACACTAAGTTGGAAAACCTTGTTATGGCAAATAACTTATTTGCGACACTTGAGGTTCCACTGATGACCCTTCGTAGTCTTTCGGTGATGGACATGTCCAACAATAGCATGAGAGGAGAGCTCACGACCGAATTTTGTTTAAACTTCCCAAATCTGCTCCACCTTAACCTATCAGCCAACAAATTGGAAGGGAATATTCCATCTGAATTGGGAAGTATAAAATCCCTATCAGTCTTAGACCTTTCCCACAACAATTTCTCCAGGGGACTACCTATCCAGTTACTAGATAGCAACTCATCATTGCATAGCCTCAACATAGCATATAACAACTTGCAAGGAGAAATAGTGTTTTCCAATGACACCAATAACCTACATATGTTTTGGCTACGATTAGAGCACAACAAGTTCACTGGAGATCTCTCTTTTCTTTCATCACTCGTAAACTCGAACCAGTTGGACGTTAGCAACAACTTTTTGATTGGTAAGCTTCCCAGAGTGATTGCAAACATGTCATACCTTATGCTCCTTGACTTGTCCAAAAATAAGTTAAATGGCCTCATCCCTCAAGAACTCTTTAATCTTCCTAAGCTCGAGTATTTGGCTTTCTCTGACAACAATCTCTATGGTTCATTAGCATTATCTTTCATGGCACCCAAGTTGAGTCATATCCATCTGAATGGGAACAAATTGAATGGTTCAATCATGCATCTGCTCCCCAATAGCTCCAATTTGGTGACCTTGGATTTGAGTGAAAATGAGTTCTTCGGAAGCATTCCCTATTGGCTAGGTAACCTCTCTCAATTGAGCATTCTTTTACTAAGAGGTAATAGCTTCTACGGAACATTTCCCGAGCAATTGTGTAGATTGAAAAGCTTAAGTATGATTGATCTTTCTGAAAACAATATGTTTGGTCCATTACCTAGTTGCTTGGGACCCATGAATTTCTCCTCTAGAGGATATGCCAATAAAGTAACTTCAACACAGTTTTTCAAAGTTGGAGAATTGTCACCTTGGTCTTATGTGAGGTCAATTAGAAACCGGACCCAGTACTACGACGGTAAAATTCCGGTAGATGAAGTAACGGAAGTTCCACATATTGTTGGGTTCACAACAAAAAGAAGGTTTGATGCTTATAAAGGCTACGCACTCCTTGACATGATAGGACTAGATTTTTCTTGCAACCATTTCAGTGGGGAGATCCCACCAGAGATTGCAATCTCACAAGACATGATTGTGTTGAATCTGTCGCACAACAAGCTTACAGGGCATATACCGATGTCATTGTCAAACCTCACAAAGATAGAGAGCATTGACCTTTCCTACAACAACTTGATTGGTTCTATCCCTGAAGAGCTTATTCAGTTGATTGCCCTGGAAGTCTTTAATGTGTCTTACAATGACTTGTCAGGAGCCATACCAAACAAAAATCAGTTTGGGTCATTCGATGAAAGCAGTTACTATGGAAATCATCTTCTGTGTGGATTGCCGTTGAGTAATGATTGCTCGACAACCATTGACGTTAATTGCTCAACAACAAAATCATGTAGGAAAGCTGAAGAAGATGGTTTCATAGACAGAGAGACATTCTATATTAGCTTCGGAGTGTCATACACGATGATTTTACTGGTAATTCCGGTTGTTCTGTTCATCAACCCCCAATGGCGGCAAGGATGGTTTCATTATGTGGAACTGGTTATCACCACGTGTCAGAGCTTGTTCATCACATGCTACTATTTTGTGCAGGATGGTTTTCAAAAATTGTCCAGTGGCCGAACAATTTAGGTTCTCTTGTTTTGCATTTCCGGGCAATGGCAAGATTGGGTTTTTTTCCTGTTATTTGTTATTGTCATTGATCAGCATTACGTTAATGTAAGTTTTCACCTTCACAATTGAATAAGGTCTTGTTCTAATTTCCTTGAAGACAATACACGGCGTGATCCTTCGCTCTTTCGAAAAGGTGGTTTTTATGTAGTTACTAGCACATCTCTGTTTGGTTAGGTGATCATGCTACTAGTGATAATAAACGATACTAGAAAAACACAGCTGTCTCTTCTCACCTTTGTTATTTTAGCCATAGCACATTTGCTTTCATTTCCAATTTTCATCTCTATATATCACTTGGTCCATTTGCAAATCATTTGAGACATAAAACTCCTCTTGCTTGACAATATAACATGAAGGACTACATGTTCATCAGAGTCATAGGTTAATGGCTAAGTATCCAAAGACTTTGTTAAAGAAAATTTGAGGTTTAGTAACTCAAGTGGGAAAATCGACTCAATTAGCCCCATTAAGATAAAAATACATCACAAACCGTCGTGATTTCAATAGCGTAAGCCAAAATGTTTCAGAGATCCCTATCAAATTGCAAAACCAATCAAGGTCGAATTCTGCCCAGCTAGACTAGTTGTCCACGACAATCCCAAAAAGACCATGCTGATGGGCCTATGGCATTGATTCTCGGATGCGTCGAAAGCCGGAAGCTCTGGGCGAGGTAGGGGTTCCGGTTCTAAAAGCTTGCCACGAAGTTCGAGATCGAATGCCGTTGGATACCAGTATCCATCTCTCAACCGTCAGGCAAAGTCTATTTGGTTTTTAGGATCCATGTTCAGGTTGCAATAATTTGAAGGTTGTCAGCTTTCGTTTGGAATTTTATGCTGATAGTTGCCCTCCTGGGTGTGAAAAGTTCATGAGCCATTGAAATTAGTTATTACTGTCTCTTGGATTTCATAACCGTTCAGTTTTTTAAACGGAGACTCAATCAAGCTGAAGCCTTGAACCTAATAAAAAGTTATTTTAGGAGTTGTTCTTAGTTAATATCATGAGGCTTAGATTATGGTTTTTCATCTTTGTAGCTTTCTTGATTTGAGAAGACTTCTTGTGGATCAGCTGATCTCAGTCTCTCACTTGTGTTGATCTGGGTTAGTTACAAATTTTTACAGGATGGTTTGCATCCAGTATCGACGTTCGGAGATACAAATGGAGAGAATAAGATGGATTGTTCTCAGCCTTTCATTGTGTGGTTCAAAGGACAGCCAAATTGTTGCTTATGTAGATGAAGGGCCATCGTCAGTGGATCAAGCAAATATCAGTTATGAGTATCATTCAGATTTTGTTCTCGGTGATAGCTCACACAGAGGATTGGGTTATTGTAATGAATACGATGCAGCTCCAACGGGAATCGAAGCATCATCAGGGAAAGTGGAAAATCAAGAAGAGTCATAGAGAGGCATGTCATCACCTGAGCAGGAAGTGGATTATGGAGCAGCTGAAAAGGGGGCTCAGCTTTAGTCAAAGGAGACATCCGCGAAGAAAAATTCTGGGTTTGTATCAATTGGGGGATTGAAAATATATACGGAAGATATATCCGATGAGGAAGATGGTGAGGATGATGTTGCGGCATATGGTGATAAGGAAGACTCGGAGTCGGAGTTGGCTGAGCAGGACGGAGCGACAGATTCTTTTGAAAGTGATGACTCTGAGGACATGTCTGATAGTGGTTCAGATGTTGATGATGAAATTGCTCAAGATTATTTGGAAGGAATCGCTGGGAGCGATTCTCTTTTAGATGCTAAAACTTTGTTACAGCAGGTTTCTTCTTCGTCAGATGATGCAGATGATTCTTCTAGTAGTGATTTGGATGAAACGATGATAAAATCGGGTGGAATTGCTCTCCAGGATGCTTCCACGGAGTATGGTATGCAGAGGAAGCATCAATCAAAACATCAAGGTCTTGGGAATGTGAGAGATAATTGGTCATCAGCTGTGGATGATTTTATCTCGGTAAAAGATGTGAGGACTCTTTCAGCCAAGAAGAATCTTGGTAGAAGAGTGCCTCAATCTCAGTCATTGGGGTCTCAGAAGAGTACAAGATCGAGAGATTTCCTGGTAAACTTTGTATATGCATTAATCTAACTTAACTCTCTCTCCCTCCCGGCCCCACCCCGCCCCGCCCCGTTCTGCGGGGGAATGAGAAAGTCATCCTCAATGGAAAACTAGTTTAGCGGTATAAATTGGGATTTGAAAGTAAATTGAAATATCAATCAATTAATAATGAATCTTGGCTTTTTATTCTGATCCATAAAACTAGTAGTTAAGTCTAAAGTATTAATTACTAAAATGGAGAATTAAGGAGATCGGTGTGTTTGGATGACACGATTGGAGGGGTCTCTATCTTTTTGATCTCCTGAAAAAGAAACACGTTGGAGGCACACAAGGACCTCTCTTTCAGAAGTTTACTGTTTACTTATTAATTTATGGAGCTTCCCTTCTGTGTCTTGGGAAAAAATGAGCAATTATTGTCTCTTACTTGGGGAATGAAGAACGATGTAGATTGTCTGAAGGCCCTTCATAGGATAATGTTTGTTTAGTTTTTTGCTCTTTCGGTAAAATTCAAATGCAATTGATGCACAGGTGAAAAAAGAAACATCGCGAAGAATTGATTGCTGCTAAACGTCGGGACAGAATGATTTGTAGGGGCGTTGACTTTGAGAGTATAAATAAGGTAAGGGTGGAAGTATCTGGAAGTTGCAAAGGGATTCTTCCTTCTTCTCCTTAATTATAAATCGTCCTTGGGATTTGATGTACAATTGACAAGCAATTGCATAATTATCTTGTGGACGTGCCTCTCATTTTTCCTTGTTTGTTTGAGCCAAAATGAACTCTACTTCTGCTTCACGGATCCTATGATGTCTTTTCTTAATTTTCTCATGCTTCGTACATTGAATTGTTATTTTGTTTCATTAATATGAGATGGTAATGGATGAATGAGAGGGTACATGTTCTTCTGAGAGGATCCTCTTCTTCTTCTTTTTTTTTTTTTTTTTTTTTTTTTGTGTGTGTGTGTGTGCTTTTGGGGTCTTTCTGGGGTTATACTGAGTAACAAAAATCTTTATCCCGGTAGTATAAATTATCTTGCTGGCATGAAGTTCTATGGCACCATTAGAAGTCAACTTTGTTAGGCGTGACGTTCTTCAACCTGTGTCCCTGTTCTTCCTATAATGCTTGAGTTTTCAATGTCACAGTCAATCTGGCCTTTCTGCTCTTTTGTTGTTTAAATAGGGATGGGCATATTATCCTTTGTGTGTTATTTGATTATTAGGACCAAATCTCAACGCTCTTCTTGGTTTCATTTTTTCAGAAGCTCGAGCAGATTGTTCTCAATGGAGTTGACATACATTGTTTTCAACCTATGCATTCTCGGGATTGTTCCCAGGTATGTTTTATCATCTATTTCTCTCTCTCTAGTTACTAAAGGGTGCGACTACTTGCCAATCCTTCACCATTCCTGCTAATGCTCACTTTTGCATGATGATGTACTGCCTCATTCATCGAAAGACCCTATAAGAACGAGAATGGTCTTTCTTCGTCCCAATCAATTGTTAAAGTACCAACTGCTCACACCTGAAAAAATTTGAGATTTTGTGGTTGATTGTAATGTTACTATGTATTATGGTCAAGTACCATAACATGCTTATCTTATCCTGCAAAATTGATGTGTAATGATGCAGATAATAACATGCTTAGTTTGCATCTAGAGTGTAAGCTTGTGCTTGGGCAGTGTTTGTTGTAGTTTGTGCTTCGCCTTTATGGCTTTTACGCGGCTCCCTTCCACTCTTGCGCGTTTGCATCTAGAGTGTAAGCTTTTGGTGCCGCTTTTTGTACATTTGTCCTTAGCTTTAATATATTTTTACCGTTACCAAAAAAAAAAAAAAATAACATGCTTAGTTTTACTTATGCAGAACATCCAAGCACATGCAAAAGAGATCTGTGTTAGGGTATATCAATCATAAATAAGACTGCTGCTATAAGTATCTTTTATTTTGTGCCATGATGACCATATTCAGTATTTGTTAGATTCTAAGTTTTATTTTTCTGATAATCCTAATTGAAATTCTTGTAGATCTGCTTATCCTTGATCTGTTATTTTGCATCAAAAAGTTGTGACTTTGCTCTACACTCATTGGTTTATCTCTGTATCTTTTGTATCATGTTACCCATCAACCTAAGTGTTCTTACTCCTGTCAAACTAATGCAAGTACTGATATGTGCCTTCCCAAGGTTTAGTGTTACTAAAGATGATTTGCATAATTGCATACTCATTCAGCAATCATGTCGAACTTTAGGTATAGCTTTTCTTTTTGCCCTTGCTCATGTGAATCACCTATCCAGTTTTCTCTGATTTTATTCTGCTGCAGAGGTGCATGTTCTGGTTTGCCAATTTTCGGATTCTCGGATTTCGTTGATTCTTTGTCTTCAAAAAACTTGATTGTGCTTTGGACACGTCTTCATGTTCGCCTCTTAAGGTTTTCTACGCTTATGTTCCATGGAAGTGATTTTTGCTCCGGTAGTAGATTGCGTCTGCTCCTGTAAGTCAGAACTCTTTTTAATGATAACGACTTTTCTTTTTGTGATAAGGAACGGGCAAGAAAAGGTTAATGGGCCTTATGTTTCCCCTATCTTCGCCCTTTCTAGGCTTTAAGCTTTTGACGTTGTAATTATCATCTTATTTTTCCAGATTTGTAACGGTTGTGCGAACACCAGAGACATGCATGCCACTTCAACAGATAAACTTATACTAGAAAAGGTATTAAATCTGATCAGTGGAAACTTTACGCAACCAGTTCGGTGAGTTTGGCCGACGAGGGCCGGCCTTGCCGTGGGCCGGTGATGCTCCATGAGGTTGCCGACCCTCGTCCGACGACGGCCCGGCAGAAGAAGAAGAGTAGGAGAAAAAAAAAAAAAAAAAAAAAAAAAAAAAAAAAAAAGGAAAAAAAGTAAAAATCTTATTTAAAAATTAAAAGAAATTGATTTGGAACAAAATTAATTAGTACGGTATCAAACGCAATTCTATTTCAGAATTAGAAATTTTGGACGATTAACAAACGGTTTAAAATATTTAGAAGTTATTCTTGAAAATAGAATAAAAAAAATTATTTCGATCGAATCTTTTTTCGAGAATGGAATTACTACCAAACGCGTCCTAATTTTACGGCAAAAGAAGTGTCCAGACATGCCATCAATAGGCGATGAAAGTGTGATTCTTCTCTTGAAATCCAAAGTCGTCTGCCCGAGAAGGTACGGATCTTGCAAAGGTAGTCACTTTATCTGCACTTTAAGTACTCTTTGAGAGATAAAGGAAGTACTATAAAATATTTGATACGTGACAAAAATATCGAAATTGCACGCCTAGCCTAATGTGCTTTTCAATTTCCCCTTACTTTTTTTTGGAAAAATTGGATTAAAAAATAGCTTCGCGTCATTTATTTAAAAGACGTAAAAGGGCGTCTTTTCGGAGACGTCCGAAATGAACTTTCTTCATTAAAATTGATAAAGAAACTAAGGAGAGCGAGCTGCTTTTCTAGAATTTGAAAATTTGCTAAAATCCAAAATCGGAACCCCCAGTTTCCATCTCATCGCACCTCCTCCTCCGCCATGGTCCTCCCCTCTCTACAGAAGTCGCGCAATAAATAAGGGATTTGGACTTTTTGCTGGCGAGGCGGGCCCCCACCCCACCCGGGTGGGGCCCCCACGCGCGACTGTACACGCGTCAAACTCACAGCAACCCTACCCCTTCTCCCCCTCCCTCGCACTTGCCAGACTTTTTACTTTTTCGAATCGTGGGGGCCCCACCACCCAAGCAAGGGGGAGGGGGGCCTTCCACTTTCGAGTTCACCACATTTGACCCGTACACGCTCCGAACAACTGTTTTTGGAGTGGGCAAAAATCTTGCACTTAACGCCTTTTCTTTTATACTTGATGGCTCGGACCGTGAAGACTGGGTTAACTGAAAGTTTTTTGAACTGCCCCGCAAGTCCTATAGACCGATTAAATATAAAAAATTGATTGGTGCAGAAGGCCAGTTTGCATGAAAATAGTCGGATCAATGAGTGATTCCCGAATTCTCGAGCTAGAAATCGCTAAGCGCTCCAAGCAATTACACCAATCCCGAAGGGCTACGATTATGTGAGCCTAATGCATTTTCACCGGTGAATTTTATGAGATAATGTGAGATGCACAAGATCTAATGGCTCATATGCATTGATCTCGCATTGATGGAGGGCATTTTCCAGGTGAACCTAACTTGATGAACCCAAATTGGATAAGAAAGAAATCCAACAAATCTTTCTGTGAATGGCGTATATATTGGAGAGTTTCTTTTATTTGGTTGGATGTATTCACAATTACATCTAGACCTTCAATGTAAAAGATTTGGGAGGATATTGCTCGAACGTTGGGTAAGAAAAGTATACAAGTTCAATTTGGGAGGTTTGGGCGTGTAGACTCCAACTCGTTAAACATTGATGGAGAAATTTTTTTGTTGACAGCTGGCAAGGGCCCCAATAGCAAATACAATGAACTCTTACGGTCAAATTTTCCATGGACTTTAATTGCCTAGTTGGGATTTTCTTACTGGTTGTACAAAAGAAAGCGCGTGGGTTCAGGAAGTGGTTAGAGAAAAGAACATAAATTAAAAGTAAGTTTTTGCTTTCTTGGGTTTCCTTTACTAAAGAAGCCAAATAGAGGGTTCCTTTTGAAATTGAGCCACCGCACAAAGAACAAAAGAAAGAACATACGGACGCTCTTGAATTAGCTGTCCAAAGGGTTTTGCTATAGGCTTAAACACGCAATGATTTGCACCGTGAGCTTTGCATCTAATTAATTTGTTTATTTGTAAACACTTTTAAGTTTGGTCATAATTTAGGTGTGGGAAATACCCGAGTGTATAAGCGATTATAACTCCAATTCTCTGATGACAATGAATTATTTATCACCGGCTCTCCCATGGGATAGGTACTAATATTCGGACCGAATCACATAAATATTTGGTATCTTTGTTGTTCCCCATCTTCAATGTTTTTGCGTTGTTTTAATAGCAAGATCTTGTCAATTTTTGCGTTATTTTTACAACATGTCGACTTCTGAGATGCCTCTAGTCAAGATCACTTTTTGCCGAAAGTTCCAAGTAAATCACAATGCCTGTGCGATTCATTGGACAGAGATTAAATTAGTCACATGAATGATAACAATTGGCTAGACTTAGATTAAACTTAAGGTGTGGAAAGAGTTATGCAAATAGAGATTGTCGGAAAATTCCCCGACAATGAAATCTGGCCCTTGGGTAAGGTATATTCCCCACCCCGCATGCTAATTAACCTTGTCCCCAAAAGGAGCTGAGCTACATCATCGTTAAGGATGACCAAGACTTTGGCCATGACCACAATTTCCACACTCAAGCACAGGCATTGCCGAACTCCTATAAATTGCTGTAACTTGCAAAAAAGAAGTTGACTCAAAAGTGTGATACATAACAGTTGGCTAGATAACAGTTGGCTAGACTTAGATTAGACTTAACGTGTGGAAAAAGTTATGCAAATAGAGACTTTCGGAAAATTCCCTGACAATGAAATCTGGCCCTTGGGTAAGGTACATTCCCCGCCCCGCACGCTAATTAACCTTGTCCCCAAAAGGAGCTGAGGTACATCATCGTTAAGGATGACCAAGACTTTGGCCATGACCACAATTTCTACACTCAAGCACGGGCATTGCTAAACTCCTATAAATTGCTCTAACTTGCAAAAAAGTTGACTCAAAAGTGTGATACATAACAGTTGGCTAGACTTAGATTAGACTTAACGTGTGGAAAAAGTTATGCAAATAGAGACTTTCGGAAAATTCCCTGACAATGAAGTCTAGCCCTTAGGTAAGGTACATTCCCCACCCCGCACGCTAATTAACCTTGTCCCCAAAAGGAGCTGAGCTACATCATCGTTAAGGATGACCAAGACTTTGGCCTTGACCACAAGTTTCACACTCAAGCATAGGCGCCGCTGAACTCCTATATAATTGCTCTAACTTGCAAAAAAGAAGTTGACTCAAAAGTGTGATCCATATAAAGTTTGGTCACTCGAATCTGCAGTCATGAAAAAGGAAGCACTGTGGGTGTTTGCGGTGGTTTGGGGTATCGCATGTTTATGTGGCTCTCTTGGGTGTCAGGAGCAAGAAAGGGTTGCCCTCTTAGCGCTCAATGCCACATTCGACCTGACATATTTGGTGCGCACTGGGGGATCATATTTCAACTGTTGCAGCTGGACAAGTGTTAAATGCGACGCCATCACAAGACGTGTCACTCAGCTAATGCTCTCCAATTTGAGATATCATCGTTTCGGCTCCAAAACTTGGTACCTAAATGCTTCTCTACTTCTTCCCTTTGAAGAACTCAAGAGCCTTAACTTGCATGGCAACTATTTAGGAGGGTGGATTGCACCAGAAGGTATAAATTCGCCGTTCGTCCATTTCCTATAAAAAAGAGATACTCATTATCTAATGAACTCATAAGTTAATCATGTCCAGGTTCTTACTCACTTCCTACATCATAGATGATTATGTCAACGTCATCATTTATTCACAAGTTTACGACATATTTCCCCTTGAAATGGCAATATCTATTTGCACGTGTCCTTGAATAGATTTCTGCGGCTTTTATTGCTTTCTATTGTTTGTTTGCAGAACCAAACCTGCTATCTTCAAGGCTGAGCAAACTAGAGGTGCTTGACTTGAGCCATAACTTTCTGGATCATTCTATTCTATCCATACTTGGTACAATTCCATCTCTCCAGCATCTGTTCCTTGAACGCAATAATTTGAGTGGGACTTTACATGTGAATAGTAAATTTCTCCGACTTATTCTCTGCTTATAATTGAGTACAAAATCGTGATCCTTGACTTGAGTGAACACTGTCTGTGGAAAAATTAGGTGCTTTTAGTAATTTAATGGAGCTAGATAAGATATAACGCAGTTGATGCAGTGGCTATTGCTGAAGGTACTATTTCAATTTCATGCAAGAACCTCATTTTTATTCATAAATTAAACTAACTAGCCTGCGAGTCATGCAAGCAGGTTCTTTAATACCTATACATATGCTTCATATTAAGAATAAATAAGTCATATATTGCAACCCTCTTCTCTTTCCATATAGAAATGTTACTGATTCAAAAGATTCCTATCCTGAGGCATATGAGTGGGTGCAATTCCGACTCTCAGGTGTCTATGCTTCAAAACAGCATTCCAATGGGACTTCACGTGTGAATGATAGTTTCTCCAGCTTATTCTCTATTCAAATTCCATACAAAATCAGCATCCTTGACTTGAGTTAGCAATGTTTGTGGATAAATTAGGTGGTTTTGGTAATTTAAAGGAGCTGGACATAAGTGATAATCCAGTCGATGGAGCAACTATTGCTGAAGGTATTGTTTCAGCTTTCATGTAGAATCCTCGTTTGTATTCATAAATTAAACTAACTAGACTATGATTCATGCATGCTCTTTAATACCTTTACATGTGCTTCATAATAAGAATATAGAAGTCATCCTTTCTCTTTTCATATAGAAATGTTGCTAATTCAAAAGATTCCTATTCCCAGACATTCGCGTGGGTATTTTCATTATTTTCTCTGGATAATTCTATTCTACCTATTCGCGGTACAATTCTGACTCTCATGTGTCTATTCTCCAAAACAACATTTGAATGGGACTTTAAATGTGAATGATAGTTTCTCCAACTTATTCTTTGTTCATAATTCCGAACAAAATCACCATCCTTGACTTGAGTTAGCAAGGTTCATGGATAAATTAGGTTGTTTCAATAATTTAAAGGAGCTAGACATAAGTTATAATGCAGTCAATGCAACGGCTAGTACTGAAGGTATTGTTTCAGTTTTCATGCAGTATCTCTTATAGCTTTACATGTGCATCATATTGAGAATATATAAGTCATAAATTGGGACCCCCTTCTCTTTCTATATAGAAATGTTGCCCGATTCAAAAGATCCCTATCGTGAAGCATCCACATGGGTGCTTTCACAACTTTATAGCCAAGCAAGTTATTTTCTTGGAATTTTATTGGTAGGCATAAAAAACTTGAGCCACTTAGAGAGCCTCTACCTGGATGATGTCCACTTGAAGGATGTGGGGACCATTGTGCGAGCATTAGGGGCATTGTCATCCCTCAAGATCCTTTCTCTCCAGTACAGTACAATAGAAGGAACGATTACTACTCAAGGTTAGTCAAACCCATTGGTAAATGTATGCTCATAATAACGCTCCATTCGTTTTGTGGAGAACAATTTTCAAGAAAATGTTTTCCAGATTTTCCAGCATTTAGCTTACAGAAAATAATTAAGTGAAGGAAAATATTTTCCTACAATGGAAAAGGCATTTTCAAAAGTGGGGAAAATGAGAATCATTTTCCTCCATGCACTCTTTTAATTTTTTTCTTTTTTCATTATAAAAAAATCAAATATTTAATTTCTTCATTCCTTTCTTTCTTTTTTCCTTCTTATTATTTTCCTTCTTCCTCATTCGATCGCCGACTATGACAATTGCCGGCGACTAACCATAGGCGAAGGACAAACTCGCCAAAGGCCGAGGCTTCGCCAATCTAACAAGGCTCGAGCTCGTCCCGCCTCGGGCAATCTTGATGTCGCCTGTGGATGGTGATCAACCGGAAAAGAAGGAAAAAAGAAGAAAGAAAAAGAAAAAAATAATTAAAAATTCTTTTTTAGAATAAAAATAAAATATTATTGAAAGGAGTGCATGGATGAAAATCAAATTGGATTTTCCATACCAAACGGTGGAAACTATTTTCTAGTTCATTTTCAGATTTACCCTAATATAAAAATATATTGTCATTTTTCTAAAAAATGACTTCTTGGAAAATATTTTCCGGAAACGTCATATTTTCCGCGAAACAAACAAAGCCTAAATTTTTATTAAAATATTCATTCGCTCATGATATTTCTATGCCATTTCTTGATTATGTCGTGTAAGGAAATCTAATGTTGAATAATCTTTTGGTTTCCGGAAGATTTTCGTAACTTCAGTAAGTTGGAACAACTCATCTTGGATTATTCTTCATTGGACACCTCCATGGGAATCCTTTCCAGCCTTGGTCCTTTGACATCTCTTAGATTGTTGTCCTCATACAGCACCGGTCTTAGTGGCAAACTATCAGATCAAAGTAAGTCCCGATCTCTCAATGTAAAACTTGGACATATTGTCATATGTTCCGATATCTACCATTGTAATTGAATTGACTTGTGATATCAATAACAGGCTTGTGTAACCTCGTAAAACTAGAAGAGCTGGATCTTAGCATTAATGGAATTACCGGTGGGCTTCCTACATGCTGGCAAAACATGACATCTATTCGGGTTCTATTTCTTGAAGACAATGAATTCGCAGAGAACGTCACCTCATCTCCCCTCACTAGTCTTACCTCACTTGAATTGCTTTCCATTTCGAGTAATTATTTTGATATCCCCTTGTCACTCAGCCCACTTGCAAACTATTCAAGACTTAAGGTCCTCTTGCTTGATGACAACAAACTAACAATTGATTCCAAAGTTTCGCCTTGGATCCCGAGGTTCCAATTGAAATTTTTTTAGTATGTCAAATAGTCTATTGAAAGGATTCAAAGTGACTTCTCTTGGCTTTCTCAATCATCAATATGACCTGAGAACCATTGATCTCTCCTCGAATGACATTCCGAGTCCCTTTCCTGCTTGGTTGTTGGAAAACAACACTAAGTTGGAAAACCTTCTTATGGCAAATAACTTATTTGCGACACTAGAGGTTCCACTGATGACCCCTCATAATCTTTCAGTGATGGACATGTCCAACAACCACATTAGAGGAGAGCTCACGACCGAATTTTGTATAAATTTCACAAATCTGTACCTCCTTAATCTATCAGCCAATAGATTGGAAGGGAATATTCCATCTGAACTGGGCAGTATAAAATCCCTATCACTCTTAGACCTTTCTCACAACAATTTCTCTGGGGGACTACCTATCCAGTTACTAGATAGCAACTCATCATTGCATAGCCTCAACCTAGCATATAACAACTTGCAAGGAGAAATCGTGTTTTCCGACGACACCATGAACCTAAATTTGGAATGCCTACAGTTAGAGCACAACATGTTCAAGGGAGATCTCTCTTTTCTTTCATCACTCGTAAATCTATTGCAACTGGACGTTAGCAACAACTTTTTCATTGGTAAGCTTCCCAGATTGATTGCAAACATGTCACAGCTTATGTTCCTTGACTTGTCCAAAAATCAGCTAAATGGCCTCATCCCTCAAGGACACTTTAATCTTCTTCAGCTCAACTATTTGGATTTGTCTGACAACATTCTCTCTGGTTCATTAGCATCATCTTTCATAGCACCAAATTTGATACATATCCATATGAATGGGAACAAATTGAATGGTTCAATCATGCATCTGCTCCCTAATAGCTCCAATTTGGTGACGTTGGATTTGAGTGAAAATGAGTTCTTCGGAAGCATACCCTATTGGCTAGGTAACCTCTCTCAATTAAGCATTCTTTTACTGAGAGGCAATAGCTTCTATGGAACATTTCCCAAGCAATTGTGCAGATTGAAAAGCTTAAGGGTGATTGATCTTTCTGCAAACAATCTGTTTGGTCCATTACGTATTTGCTTGGGACCCATGAATTTCTCCTCTAGAGGATATGCCAATAAGGTAGATTCAATGAGGGGTTTCATATCTGGAGGTCAGGGATTTTCACCTTGGTCTTATGTGAGGACAATTAGAAGCCAGACCAAGTCCTGTACCTGTTTCTACCACCTTAAAATTCTGGTAAACGAAAACGCCATAGTTCCACATATTGTTGGGTTCACAACAAAAAGAAGGTTTGATGCTTATAAAGGCTACGCACTCCTTAACATGGTAGGACTGGATTTTTCTTGCAACCATTTCAGTGGGGAGATCCCACCGAGAGATTGCAATCTCACGGGACATGATTATGCTTGAATCGTCGCACAACAAGCTTACAGGACATATACCGAGGTCATTGTCGAACCTCACAAAGATAGAGAGCATTGACCTTTCCTACAACAACTTGATTGGTTCTATCCCTGAGGAGCTTACTCAGTTGATATCCTTGGAAGTCTTCAATGTGTCCTACAACAACTTGTCAGGAGCCATACCAAACAAAAATCAGTTTGGGTCATTTATTGAAAGCAGTTATTATGGAAACCATCTTCTGTGTGGACTACCATTGAGTAATGACTGTTCGACAACCATTAACATTAATTGCTCAGCAACAAAATCATGCACGAAAGCTAAAGAAGATGGTTTTATAGACGAAGAGACATTCTATATCAGCTTTGGAGTGTCATACACGATGGTTTTACTAGTAATTCCAGCAGTTCTGTTCATCAACCCCCAATGGCGACAGGGATGGTTTGACTATGTGGAACTAGTTATCACCACATGTCAGAGCTTGTTCATCACATGCTACTATTTTGTGCGGGATGGTTTTCGAAAATTGTCCAGTGGCCCAATAATTTAGGTTCTCCCGTGTTGCATTTCTAGGTAATGGTAGGATTGGGTTTTTTTCCTGTCACTTGTTATTGTCATTGATTAGCATTGGCCTCAATGTGGATCTACCAGGTCAATGTAAGTTTTCACCTTCACAACTAAATAAGGTCTTGTTTTAATCTCCTTGAAGACAATGCATGCCGTGATCCTTCCCTTTTTCGAAAAGGTGGTTTTTATGTAGTTGCTAGCAAATCTTTATCCGGTTAGGTGATTATACTGCTAACGATAACAAGTAATACTAAAAAAACACAGCTGTCTCTTCTCACCTTTGTGATTTCTACAGTAGCACATTTGCTTTCATTTTCGAATGAAAATTTTCATCTCTATATATCACTCGATTCACTCGCAAACCATTCGAGACTTAAAACTCCTCTTGCTTGACAATATAGCGTGAATGATTGCATGTTCATCAAAGTCATACGTTCATGGCTCATCTGCAATTTGGTTAGGACATCGATTTCTGTCTAACTTTTATGAAGGTTCACTTGTGCTAGAGTGTCTCATGAGATAGTTAAATTCACGGTCAAACTTGCATTTTCATGACTACTTTTACTAGTCCTATCTACATGGAATGACATTCTAACATTATGGTAGGAGCTTAGCTCTAGAGGTGGGATTGTGATAAAGCTATGCATCATATTACATCGGCCCTATAGATTATCTGAAATATGTAGAAGCAAGTTTATTGTGCAAAAGAGAATTATTATATCAAATAACATATAAGTAAGTTATTATGCCCTATTTTTCACAAAAAAAAAATGGAGGAAAAAATATAGAGAACCTTGAAAAAACCATCCCTGCTTTTTATAATGCACAATTTGCATTTTCAGAGAAAGACCCAAGTTGAAAGACAAACAAACCCTTAGACCCAAAGAAAAAGGCATAAATAAACCCCCTCCCCCCTCCTCCCCCAAATTATCTTCCACCACACCGATGTTAACTGTTAGAGCCTCAACGTTGCACTCAAGGCCAACAAGCTCAAAGGCAGCACGAATGCCCGTGGCCTTTGACGTCGAAAGTCACGCGATCTAGTGATCTAGAGAGCAAACCAAATTGCCAAAGTAGGTAGCTAAACTGCAACCGAATTGCCAACAAAAAATACAATCCCTCGTTCGCCTTCTCAAAATAATCTCTCTTCCACATTGAATCTTCCGCTGCACATCTAGTCTACAAGGCTAATGCAAATTGGAGAGCAAGCCAAATTAAAAGTGTAATTTGCTAATGTGGGAACTCGAATTTTTCCTATAATTTTGCATCATGATGCGCTTATCTTCAAATATGTAAAGCGAGGATTGTCCCCAAGGACATCTTTAACCTCCTAAACACAATGAACTTATATGAAGTAACCATTGAAGATGTCCAATTATATCAGCGTTGTATCTCCAATAAGAAGAAATGAGCATTTTCGTGACTTAAATTTCGGGTGTACCACCTAAAATTAGGCTAATGGACTACTAAATCTAATTTAGCTCGGGCTTTCCTAAGTCCATACCAATTCGCAACTTAGGTTGAAGTTTTTTTTTTTTTTAAATGAATTTTATCTAGAAGTCGCCACTAATCAATTTATGTAGGTCGATTAGACACCTCCTATGAACCGAGAGATGTACGGAGACTTGGTTACACTAGATTTCTCTAATGCCTTTTCGGTACCATTATTTTATTTTCAAAAATATTTTTGTAGACAGCTTAGATTGAATACAATAAATTGCACCAAAGGAATTCAACACACTAGATTTCTCTAATGCCCTTTCCGTACCATTCTTTTATTTTCAAAAATGTTTTTGCGGCAGCATAGATTGAATACAATAAATTACACCAAAGGAATTCAACACACTAAAGCAAGTAATTCTTTTTTTTTTTGGGTTTTCTTGAAATTAGAACTTATCATAAAACATGCACATTAACTACATGACCTAATTTTAAATGACACATGCATGATATTTTTTGTGCTTTCTTTTTAATTCGAAATCAAAATTACCTAATAATTAAATATGCAATTTTAATTAAAGAAAAGGAAATCTAATCATCCTAAAGCAATGTTTTTGGCACTTTTATTTATTAGTGCTAGCAATTCTATCTAAAATTTCCAAAAAAAAAAAAAAAAATTCAAGATATCAATCAAGATTAAAATAAAAGATTACATGATATCCAGAAAAATAATCCGTCATCTCGCGTCTTAGATTAATGGATATCTTAATCTTGATGAGGCACTTACTCAGAATCCAACATAATAAAAAAAAAATGATCCATCGTCTCATGGCTCAAATTAAAGATTATTGCAATCTCAAACAACCCAATTATCCAATAATAAGCCGAGATAATTAAAAAAGTGATCCGGATCAAATTAGTAATTAAATCAACTTTTTCAGTAAGCCCTAATTGGATATGCTTAATATCACATATAAGATAACAATCAATCCGAATTAATGAATGCAAAATTCCATTTGAATTTGATATAGATTGTTACTTGATTCGAACATGTGTGATCCGGAACGGAATTGGACCGGGTCACGACTTGTGGATGATGCTCGACAGGAGGGCGGCAGCGGCAGCGGGCTCGAACCGCTACCAAATCGTCGCAAGAGACTTCACAGGTTTCGGATGGAGACCGGGGTTCGCTAGACGGCAAGATCGTTTGGGAAACTTTTGCTTTCCACGTGTGGATTATTCAGGAAGAAGACAAATTTCACCGCTTCAGCGGATCGCTCTCTAAATCCTGTCATCGCTTTTGCCTCTTGTTTTGTGTGAACGTGATCGCGCATTAATTGAATTTTCCATGATTCTGTGCACGTCGCCCTTGCTGCTGTGTTGACTGAAGTTGGTCTTGAACTAAGCCAGAATTTCCTTCAAATAAAACAAACAATATTAGAGAAGATATGTGAGAGAATCTGCGCTCGCCAATGGTGTCCCTGGTCATTGATGGAGAGCCGCCAGCAATGCTATGGCGGGTGGTGCAGGACTTGTTTGAAGCGTCGATGAAGAGCTTCGCATGATTGGGCTGTCGCGAGGTGCAACGATGAGTGCAACCGCGGGGCTCGGACTGGGCTTGCTGGCGTCACTAGATGACCGCTGGACTGAAAGATCGTTGGAATTGCTGTTGGGTCTCGCTTGAAGGCTGCAAAGGCCGTCGAAGGCTGATGTGTCGCTGTAGCGGAGACAAAAAAAACCGCAGAATTATTGCTGGAACTCGCCCGGAAACCTGCAAGACATAACAAACACCAAAGCTTCGTGGGATCGATCTTGGTCATGCGGAAATTGTGGGTGTTGGTGTAGAATAGACATAAAAGTCCACGATGACCGGGAGACCGAACCTGGACAGCAAGCGAAAACACGAAAATAAATAAAGGAATAATTTAAATAGCGAAATGGAATTTCACACAATCAAACTAAAAAATGCTTGACTTAGCTTTATGCTTGTCGTCAATATCCACAAAGCGAGATGTACGCGGGACATCGAGAGGACTGCCAACACGATCGACCAATTGGAGAATTCTCGAGATCGTGGACCTCCCATGTCTGAGGGTGTGTACCTCCTTCTATAGCAAAAGGCCTCCCACGTATCATTGGAAAGTCTGAATCCGTGGAGCCAATTGAGAAATCCCCGGGAATTGCTGAGTTTTGGCTTTGATTTATCACCAAAAATTGATTGTGAATCTCTCTAATTTATTTCTAAATTAGCGCTCAAGAGTCTTTTGGTTTCATTTTCTGCTTCTACTCATATTGCCTTGAATGTGTCCACATTCGCTCATCTCCATTCCCAATTCCTAGGCCGACTTGATTATTTCCTCTCTTTTTCTTGCGAATATGGCCGGGTGGGTGTTTATAGCGCTGGAACTATCCCATCATTTTCTCTCACTATTCTATAACCAGCTCATTAGTCTACTTTTATAAATTCCAGCAACCCAGACTTTCCACAAATGCCTTGATTTCTTTCCCCCATTTTGTCTCTCAATTGCCGCGCTTTCTTTTTCCTTATAGCTCATCATTTATCCCACGAATTCCTCCATTAGCTGACCGAAATTGTGACCCCTAAGCATCCAATCGATTTTTTTTTTTTTTTTCCTATCCTTCTTCGCGTGTGCAATTTATCAGTCCCCTTCCTCATATCATGGGTGAAATTCATGGTCCCTCATTAGGCTGAATAAGGATTTTGCTAATCAATACAACATCAACCGAAGGTATTCCCTTGACAGCATGATGATGTTATCTCAAATGAAAATTATTGGATGTGGACACCATCAAGTCAAACATATCCATCATTAGACCAATGCAAATGTAATTAAAAAAAAATGCTTTTAAAACTATATATTATGCAATTTAATTCTAATATTTTTGTTTAGGGGTTAGAATTAATCCCTAATTTTTTTCTATGAATAAATGACTGGATCGCCAAAATTTAGGTGTCAACAAACATTTAGGAAAGTTAGTTTGTGTGCAATCCAATAAAGATCTTTCATGTATCGACAAATAAATCATATTAGGTATATAAAAATTCAGTGGTCATTCTCTTGTCTTATCTTATTTGATTAATGTCTAAGTATCTAAAGACTTTGTTAAAGAAAATTTGAGGTTCCGTAACTTGAGAGGGCAAATCGATTCAGTTAACCCCCTTAACATATAAACACATCAAACCGCCGTGATTTTGGTAGCCTAAGCCAAAATGTTTCCGAGGATCCTTATCAAATTGCAAAACCAGGTCGAATTCCACCCAGCTAGACTAGTAGTCCAGGACAATGGACCAATGATGGGCTCATGGCATCGATTCTAGCATATTCCCAAAGACAAAGAGCCCCCGTCGCAGCCGTTTGCGTAGCGGAATATGATATCCCCAAAGCTCCCGCCGCCGCATCACAGCCGTCCACGAGTCCCCTTGTGGCCCACGGCGAATGGCCAACGGTCCAGATGCGACTGCTTCCCCCAAGGCAACGAAACCACACGCGGGAGGAAGGTGATCTCGATCGATCGATCAATTGGGTCAGAAAATTCAATAGAAGTTGATTCGCGAGCTCGGACATGGCTGGAGGCAAGAGGAGATCCAATTTGAGGAGAAACGGCAGCGGCGGCGGAAGAAGAGGGAGGGCAGGAGGATTCAGCGCCTTGGCATCGATCAGAGCCGGCCTCTTCGTCGAAGGCGGCCTCTTGTTGGACTGGTAGCTCAGGACCTCGTCTCCGGCCCCCCGGCGAGGTCTATTTCTCTCGGTTTGGTCGCGCTTTGAAGTTTTGGAGGAGAATCATGGGTGATGGAAGCTTCGGCATGTGCCGAGGGAGGCCAATATTTGTGCGGAGGAGCTGGCTAAGATGGGAAAAACTATATTCGGGAGCCAACAGTAACTATTTTGCTTGGCATTTTAGGAAATAGTATGTATGTTTTTAGTCATCACTATTACGACGCACTTATGCCACACTTGGCTTTTTGTATTTGTGAGGGTCAACTATTGTATCATCGTTTTCCATAGGAATACAATCCTCTATGTTAACCCTATTCAGGGCATTGACCTAGTGGTGAATTGATTAGTTGTCTTTTATGAGGTCACGAATTTGATTTTCTCATGCGGTGTGTTAGGAGATTGAAATAATAAATCATACATTTATCTAACAATTTAAATTTTTAGAACAGTTAACAATGATCCTACAAAATCTTACATAGTATTAAAATTAGAGGTCCTAAGTTCGAATCTTTTCAGGCTCTGCTCGTCTCTCCAATTAAATTTTCACGTTTTTCACTAGACAAAAAAACCATACTAAGTATAGCTTAAGCTTTAAAATGATTGATAATCATCCCACAAAATTTCACACGGTATTGTGTGCTTATGGTATGTCTCGTGTAAATAGACTTCTTAGCTGCGCACGGTGTTGTGTGGTTGTGGTACGTCTCGTGTAAATGGACTTCTTAGCTACTAATATCTTGATGGAATTATGGTGATGAGCTCGCGAGTCTCATATAATTGCGTTTTCAGTGGTGCAGCGGACCCATGTCTCACTCTGGCTTAATTTGTGGTGGCCTTGAAGCCCTTATAGTAACGTCCGGGGTGGGGCTTTCTCGCCGTTCGCTCGTTCCGGCCTCATCAAAAGAAGTTGGAGAATCTTTTGGGGGGGCTAAAAAAGTGCCTGCATAGGCTCACCAGGTAATTTCCAGCGACGGCCCAGAACCAGCCCAAGAAAAAAAAAAGGGCGATGTTAATTTGGTCTGGGCCACATAGGCCGTGCTAACAGATCAACGGGCCGGGATCTCGATCCGGCATCCGGGGCCCAGATCCAATAAACACGGGCCAGCCCCAAGTCAGCCCAAGTGAAACTTCCAAGCTCCTCTGTGTTGTCCCTGCGTCCGCAAGGTTGGTTTCGTTCGTTAATCCCAGTTGTCTCAGTTGTTTGTGTGTGAGAACGGTGTTTTTTGTGAGCATAAGAGCGTGTTTTGGTCTGCTTGGTTTCCATTGTAGGATCGAATCAAAATTCGGATGCGTCGAAAGCCGGAAGCTCAGGGAGAGGTAGGGGTTCCGGTTCTAAAAGCTTGCCGTGAAGTTGGAGATCGAATGCCGTCGGATGCCAGTATCCATCTCGCGACCTTCAGGTAAAGTCTATTTGGTTTTTAGGATCCATGTTCAGGTTGCAATAATTTGAAGGTTGTGGGCTTTCGTTTGGAATCTTATGCTGATAGTTGCCCTCCTGGGTATGAAATTAGTTATTACTGTCTCTTGGATTTCATACCCGTTCAGTTTTTTTTTTTTTTTTTTTTTAAACGTAGACTCAATCAAGCTGAAGCCTTGAACCTAATAGAAAGTTATTTTAGGAGTTGTTCTTAGTTAATATCGTGAGGCTTAGATTATGGTTTTCGTCTTTGTAGCTTTCTTGATTTGGGAAGACTTCTTGTGGATCAGCTGATCTCAGTCTCTCACTCGTGTTGATCTGGGTTAGTTAAATTTTTTTACAGGATGGTTTGCATCCAGTATCGACGTTCAGAGATACAAATGGAGAGAATGAAATGGATTTTTCTCAGCCTTTCATTCTGTGTGGTTCAAAGGACAGCCAAATCGTTGCTTATGTAGATGAAGGGCCATCGTCAGTGGATCAAGCAAATATCAGTTATGAGTATCATTCAGATTTTGTTCTCCGTGATAGCTCACACAGAGGATTGGGTTATTGTAATGAATACGATGCAGCTCCAACGGGAATCGAAGCATCATCAGGGAAAATGGAAAGTCAAGAAGATCCACAGAGTGGCATGTCATTGCCTGAGCAGGAAGTGGATTATAGTGAGAGCTTTGACTCTGGAGCAGCTGAAAAGGGGGCTCAGCTTTTTTCAAAGGATACATCCGCGAAGAAAAATTTTGGGTTTGTATCAATTTGGGGATTGAAGATATATACGGAAGATATATCCAATGAGGAAGATGGTAAGGATGATGTTGTGGCATATGGTGATGAGGAAGACTCAGAGTCGGAGTCGGCTGAGCAGGATGGAGCCACAGATTCTTTTGAAGGTGATGACTCCGAGGACATGTCTGATAGTGGTTCAGATGTTGATGATGAAATTGCTCAAGATTATTTGGAAGGAATTGGTGGGAGCGATTCTCATTTAGATGCTAAAAAATTGTTACAGCAGGTTTCTTCTTTGTCAGATGATTCAGACGATTCTTCTAGTAGTGATTTGGATGAAACGTTGAAAAAATTGGGTGGAATTGCTCTCCAGGATGCTTCCACGGAGTATGGTATGCAGAGGAAGCGTCAATTAAAACATCAAGGTCTTGGGAATGTGAGGGATAATTGGCATCAGCTGCGGATGATTTTATCTTGGTAAAAGATGTGAGGATTCTTTCAGCCAAGAAGAATCGTGGTACAAGAGTGCCTCAATCTCAGTCATTGGGGTCTCAGAAGAGTACATGATCAAGAAGATTTCCTGGTAAACTTTGTATATGCATAAATCTAACTTAGCTCTCTCTCCCTCCCCGCACCGCCCCGCCCCGTCCCATCCCGTCCCACAGGGGAATGAGAAAGTCATGTTCAATGGAAAAGTAGTTTAGTGGTATAAATTGGGATTTGAAAGTAAATCGAAATATCAATCAATTAATAATGAATCTTGGCTTTTTATTTTGATCCATGAACTAGTAGTTAAGTCTCAAGTATTTATTACTAAAATGGAGAATTAAGGAGGTCGGTGCGTTTGGATGACACGATTGGATGGGTCTCTATGTTTTTGATCTCCTGAGGAAGAAACATGTTTGAGGCACACAAGGACCTCTCTTTCAGAAGTTTACTGTTTACTTATTAATTTATGGAGTTTCCTTTCTGTGTCTTGGGAAAAATGAGCAATTATTGCCTCTTACTTGGGGAATGAAGAACAATTTAGATTGTCTGAAGACTCTTCATAGGATAATGTTTCTTTAGTTTTTTGCTCTTTTGGTAAAATTCAAATGCAATTGATGCACAGGTGAAAAGAAGAAACATCGCAAAGAATTGATTGCTGCTAAACGTCGGGACAGAATGATTCATAGGGGCATTGACCTTGAGAGTATAAATAACGTAAGGGTGGAAGTATCTGGAATTTGCAACTTCTCCTTAATTATAATTTGTCCTTGTGATTTGATGTACAATTAACAAGCAATTGCATAATTATCTTTTGGACGTGCCTCTCATTTTTCCTTGTTTGTTTGCGCTAAAATTAACTCTGTTACTTCTGCTTGATGGATCGTTTGATGTCTTTTCTTAATTTTCTTATGCTTCGTGCATTGAATTGTTATTTTGTTATCAGATTTGTAAGCATGGAAGTTGTAGACCTTGTTTCATAAATATGAGATGGTAATGGATGAATGAGAGGGTACATGTTCTTCTGAGAGGATCCTTTTGTTTTTTGTTTTTTGTTTTGTTTTTTTTTTTTTTTTTTTTTGGGTGCTTTTTAGGGTCTTTCTGGGGTTATACTGAGTAACAAAAATCTTTATCACGGTAGATAAATTATCTTGCTGGCATGAAGTTCTATGGCATCATTAGAAGTCAATTTTCTTAGGCATGACGTTCTTCAACCTATGTCCCTGTTCTTCCTATAATGCTTGAGTTTTTAATGTCACAGTCAATCTGGCCTTTCTGCTCCTATGTTGTTTAAATAGGGATGGGCATATTATCCTTTGCGTGTTAAATAGAATTGATTATTAGGACCAAATCTCAATGCTCTTCTTGGTTTCATTTTTTTAGAAGCTCGAGCAGATTGCTCAATGGAGTTGACATACATTCTTTTCAACCTATGCATTCTCAGGATTGTTCCCAGGTATGTTTTATCATCTATCTCTCTCTCTAGTTACTAAAGGGTGCGACTACTCGCCAATCCTTCACCATTCCTGCTAATGCTCACTTTTGCATGATGATGTACTGCCTCATTCATAGAAAGACCTTATAAGAATGAGAATGGTCTTTCTTTGTCCTAATAAATTGTTAAAGTACCAATTGCTCACACCTGAAAAGATTCGAGATTTTGTGGTTGATTGTGATGTTACTATGTATTATGGTCAAGTACCTTAACATGCTTATCTTATCCCTGCAAAATTGACGTGTAATGATGCAGATAATAACATGCTTAGTTTTACTTATGCAAAACATCCAAGCACATGCAAAAGAGATCTGTGTTAGGGTATATCAATCATAAATAAGACTGCTGCTATAAGTATCTTTTATTTTGTGCCATGATGACCATATTCAGTATTTGTTAGATTGAAAGTTTTATTTTTTTGATAATCCTAATTGAAATTCTCGTAGATCTGCTTATCCTTGATCTCTTATTTTGCTTCAAAAAGTTGTGACTTTGCTCTACACTCATTGGTTTATCTCTGTATCTTTTGTATTATGTTACACATCAACCTAAGTGTTCTTACTCCTGTCAAACTAATGCAAGTACTGATATGTACCTTCCCAAGGTTTAGTGTTGCTAAAGATGATTTGCATAATTGCATATTCATTCAGCAATCATGTCAAACTTTAGGTATAGCTTTTCTTTTTGGCCTTGCTCATGTGAATCACCTATCCAGTTTTCTCTGATTTTATTCAGCTGCAGAGGTGCATGTTCTGGTTTGCCAATTTTCCAATTCTCAGATTTCATTGATTCTTTGTCTTTAATAAACTTGATTGTGGTTTGGACATGTCTTCATGTTCGCTTCTTAAGGGTTTCTACGCTTATGTTCCATGGAAGTGATTTTTGCTCCGGTAGTAGATTGCGTCTGCTCCTGTAAGTCAGAACTCCTTTTAATGATAACAACTTTTCTTTTTGTGATAAGGTTCAACGACTGGCAAGAATTTATCGGTTGCGAAGTAGGTCCCAAGGAACGGGCAAGAAAAGGTTAATGGGCCTTATGTTTCCCCTATCTTCGCCCTTTCTAGGCTTTAAGCTTTTGATGTTGTAATTATCATCTTATTTTTCCAGATTTGTAACGGTTGTGCGAACACCACAGACATGCATGCCATCTTCAACTGATAAACTTATACTGGAAAAGGTATTAAATCTGATCAGTGGAAACTTTACGCATATCAGTGCTGTGTTTTCATTCAGGATTGTTAAATCTTCCTTTTCCTGTGTTTCACAAAGTGCGGTCAGTTGTCTATTTGCATATCTGGAAATCCTACAATCAATTGTTGTGTTGCTAATGACAGCTCATCGGACCTGTTGATGATGATGCTGATTTCGCAGTAATTGATGTCCCACATGCGAAGATGACCAGTGGAGGTCGAAATCAGGTAAGACCTCAAGAAGCTAAAAATCTAGCAGAAGCAAGTCATTAAAAACTCAGTCAACCGTTCCAGTGGAAAGGTTTCATTGGCCAGTCAACCCGTGTCTTTCGTGTCAAGTGGCGTAATGCCATCTGAAACGACAGAGATCAACCCCGTGAATCTAGCCAGGGCCAAAGAAGGCTTGATTATTCTAATTCTGATGCCACCAGTAGCTATAACCTTTTGCAAATCGATGCCTATTGTATAGTATAACCTTTTTTTCAAAATGTATCCTGTTGGAAAGATGCATTAGCAATATGGACAACCTGGCCTTGTTTTACCATCTCCGCGGGAAGCGTCAATGCGGTAATTTGTCAAAGCAGTAATTTGTGGAAATACTGAGTCTTGTGTTACGTTAATGAAGCAAATGTGTACGATTTGCACCTTTACCGTTATTTAGCATGAAAGTTCTGCAATTGTGAGTTGGTCTTACTTGAGATGCAGTTATAGATCATCACAAAAGAAGTCAATATGGTCTAGTTAGATGTAAATTGATCCTTCCGTTCGACGTGTGGATACTGCGAGCGTGATAGCGCTTGACGCTGTCATACGAGTGCTGTTTCAGCATCACAACTAGTAATTGTCAAGTAGAGAGGGTGCTCAATTGAAGGCATCTTAGATTCTTAGCTAGCTTACATACACGTACCAATTCAATCATGCGATGTAAGTAGATTTTTCTCTTGACATCGAGATTGGTCAAACAAAATCCAAGTGCTACACACGGAAAGGTGCGTAGAACTTGTGAGATCCGATTATGAAATGTCAGCTGGTGACGGTAGCTATTGAGTCTATGTCCCGTTTAATCGAGTTGGTCCAAATGAGTCAAAAATACAATCTTATGCAGGTTGGCAACTTGACATTCGTCCTATACTTGTAAAATTGTACCGCTACAGAAATTTCTAAGGTACAAATTTCGTGTATCGTCGTCATCCATCGGTTGAGATTTGTTAATTAATCTGACAATTGGTCAATCAGAATCCTCCGAGGGTCGGCCGCTTATTTTACGGCAACATTGTCGTGGGGACTGTTGCCGTAGGGAAGAAGAGTCCAGACATGCCATCCACTGGCGATGAAAGTGTGATTCTTCTCTTGACAGATGATGGTGTAAAATCCAAAGTCGTCTGCCCCGAAAGGCACGGGTCTTGCAAAGGTGGCCGCTTTATCTGCACTTTAAGTACTCTTTAGGAGATAAAGGAAGTACTATAAAATATTTAATTTGGAAAGACGCATCGACCATGACAGCTACAGTAAGTCTGCATGTCATTCCTCACGTGTAAGAGGAAGGGGTAGACACGCACGAGGCCACCACATTTGACTCGTATATGCTCTGTACAATTGCTTTTGGAGTGGCAGAAATCTCGTGGTAACGCCTCTTTTTTTTTTAGTCGATGTGTCGGAGAGTGAAGACGGGGTAAGTTGAAAGGTTTTCGAAATGCCCCGCAAGTCCTATAGACCGATTAAATACAAAAAGTTGATTGGTGCAGAAGGTCAGTTTGCATGAAAATAGTGAGATCAATTGGTGATTCCTGAATTCTCAAGCTAGAAATCGCTAAGCACTCCAATCAATTGCACCAATCCCGAAGGGTTATGATTATGTGAGCCTAAGGCATTTTCACCGGTGAATTTTATAAGACAATGTGAGATGCACAAGATCTAATGGCTCATATGCATTGATCTTGCATTAATGGAGGGCATTTTCCAAGTGAACCTAACTCGATGAACTCAAATTGGATAAGAAAGAAATCCAAAAAATCTTTCTATGAATGGCGTATATATTGGAGAGTTTCTTTTATTTGGTTGGATGTATTCACGATTGCATCTAGACCTTCAATGTAAAAGATTTGAGAGGATATTGCTTGGACGTTGGATAAGAAAAAGATACAAGTTCAATTTGGGAGGTTTGGGCGTGTAGACTCCGGCTCGTTAAACATTGATGGAGAAATTTTTTTGTTGACAGCTGCCAAGGGCCCCAATAGCAAATACAGTGAACTCTTACGGTCAAATTTTCCGTGGACTTTAATTGCCTACTTGGGATTTTCTTATTGGATGTACAAAAGAAAGCGCGTGGGTTCAAGAAGTGGTTAGAGAAAAGAAAAGAAATTAAAAGCAAGGTTTTGCTTTCTTGGGTTTCCTTTACTAAAGAAGCCAAATAGGGGGTTCCTTTTGAAATTGAGCCACCGCACAAAGAACAAAAGAAAGAACGTGCGGACGCTCTTGAATTAGCTGTCCAAAGGGTTTTGCTATAGGCTTAAACACACAGTGATTTGCACTGTGAGCTTTACATCTAATTAATTTGTTCATTTGTAAACACTTTTGAGTTTGGTCTTAAACTAATTGTGAGAAATTACCAAGCGTGTAAGCGATTATAACTCCAATTCTCTGATTACAGTGAATTATTTATCGCCGGCTCTCCCATGGGGTAGGTACCAATATTCGAACCGAATCACATAAATATTTGGTATCTTTGTTGTTCCCCGTCTATTTCTTCAATGTTTTTGCGTTGTTTTAATAGCAAGATCTTGTCAATTTTCGCGTTACTTTTACAACATGTCTACTTTTGAGATGCCTCTAGTCAAGATCACTTTTTGCCGAAAGTTCCAAGTAAATCACAAGGCTTGTGCTTTACTTTGGATAGAGATTGAATTAGTCATATAAATGAAAACGGTTGACTAGGCTAGGTTAGACTAATCGCGTGGAAAAATTATGCCAATAGAGACTTTCGAAAATTCTCCACCAACGAAATCTGGCCATTGCGTAACGTACATTCCTTGCCCGGCACACTATTTAACCTTGTCACCAAAAGTGGCTGAGCTACATTCATCTTTAAAGATGACCAAGAATTTGGCCATGACCACAAGTTTCACACTCAAGCACAGGTGCCGCTGAACTCCTATAAAATTGCTCTAAATTGCAAAAAAGAGGTTAACTCTAGAGTGTGATCCATACAAAGTTTGGTCACTCGAATTTGCAATCATGAAAAAGGAAGCACTATGGGTGTTTGTGGTGGTTTGGGGTATCGCATGTTTATGTGGCTCTCGTGGGTGTCGGGAGCAAGAAAGGGTTGCCCTCTTAGCGCTCAATGCCACATTGGACCTGACATATAGGGTGGACGTCAAGGGATCATATTTCAACTGTTGTAGCTGGGATGGTGTTGAGTGCAATCCCACCACAGGACGAGTCACTCAGCTAAAGCTCTCCGGTTCGAGATATTACCGTTTCAGCTCCAAAACTTGGTACCTAAATGCTTCTCTACTTCTTCCCTTTGAAGAACTCAAGAACCTTGACTTGGCCGCCAACTATTTAGGAGGGTGGATTGCACCAAAAGGTATAAATTCAATGTCCGTCCATTTCCTATAAAAAAGAGATACTCATTATCTAATGAACTCATAAGTTAATCACGTCCAGGTTCTTACTCACTTCCTACATCATAGATGATTATGTCCACGTCATCATTTATTCACAAGTCTACGACATATTTCCCCTTGAAATGGCAATATCTATTTGCACGTGTCCTTGAATAGATTTTTTTAGCTTTTACTGCTTTTTATTGTTTGTTTGCAGAACCAAACCTGTTATCTTCAAGGCTAAGCAAACTAGAGGTGCTTGACTTGAGCGATAACCTTCTGGATCATTCTATTCTATCCATTCTTGGTACAATTCCATCTCTCCAGCATCTGTTCCTCGGAAGCAATAATTTGAGTGGGACTTTACATGTGAATGGTAAATTTCTCCGACTTATTCTCTGCTTATAATTCAGTACAAAGTCGCCATCCTTGACATGAGTTAACATTGTCTATGGATAAATTAGGTAATTTCAGCAATTTGATAGAGCTAGATATACGAAATAACGCATTTGATGCAGTGGCTATTGCTGAAGGTACTATTTCAATTTTCATGCAAGAACCTCATTTTTATTCATAAATTAAACTAACTAGCTTGTGAGTCATGTAGGCATGCTCTTTAATACCTATACGTGTGCTTCATATTAAGAATAAAGAAGTCATATATTGCAACCCCTTCTCTTTCCATATAGAAATGTTACTGATTCAAAAGATTCCTATCCCAAGGCATATGTGTGGGTGCTTTCATTATTTACTCTAGATAATTCTATTTTACTCGTTCACGGTACAATTCCAACTCTCAAGTGTCTATGCTTCAAAACAACATTTGAATGGGACTTCACATGTGAATGATAGTTTCTCCAGCTTATTCTCTATTCATAATTCCATACAAAATCACCATCCTTGACTTGAGTTAGCAATGTTTGTGGATAAATTAGGTGGTTTCGGTAATTTAAAGGAGCTGGACATAAGTGGTAATCCAGTCGATGTAGCAGCTATTGCTAAAGGTATTGTTTCATTTTTCATGTAGAATCCTCATTTGTATTCATAAATTAAACTAACTAGACTACGATTCATGCATGCTCTTTAATACCTTTACATGTGCTTCATATTAAGAATATAGAAGTCATCCCTTCAAATGTTGCTGATTCAAATGATTCCTATTCCTAGACAATCGAGTGGGTGTTTTCATTATTTTCTCTGGATAATTCTATTCGACCTATTTGCGGTACAATTCCAACTCTCATGTGTCTATTCTCCAAAACAACATTTGAATGGGACTTCAAATGTGAATGATAGTTTCTCCAACTTATTCTCTGTTCATAATTCCGGACAAAATCGCCATCCTTGACTTGAGTTAGCAAGGTTCATGGATAAATTAGGTTGTTTCAATAATTTAAAGGAGCTAGACATAAGTTATAATGCAATCAATGCAGCAATTACTGTGAAGGTATTGTTTCAGTTTTCATGCAGTATCTCTCATAGCTTTACATGTGCGTCATATTGAGAATATAGAAGTCATAAATTGGGACCCCATTCTCTTTCCATATAGAAATGTTGCCCGATTCAAAAGATTCCTATCGCGAAGCATCCGCATGGGTGCTTTCACAACTTTATTGCCAAGCAAGTTATTTTCTTGGAATTTTACTGGTAGGCATCAAAAACTTGAGCCACTTAGAGAACCTCTACCTGGATGGTGTCCACTTGAAGGATGTGGGGACCGTCGTGCGAGCATTAGGGGCATTGTCATCCCTGAAGATCCTTTCTCTTCGGTATAGTACAATAGAAGGAACAACTACTACTCAAGGTTAGTCAAACCCATTAGTAAATGTATGCTCATAATAACACTCCTTTCGTTTTGCGGAAAACAATTTTCAAAAAATGTTTTCCAGATTTTCCAGCATTTAGGTTACGGAAAATAAATAAGTGAAGGAAAATATTTTCCTACAATGGAAAAGGCATTTTCAAAAGTGGGGAAAATGAGGAAATCATTTTCCATTCTCTTTCTTTCACCTAAACCTATTTTCCTCCATGCACTCTTTTTAATTATTTTTTTCCTTTTTTCATTAAAAAAATCAAATATTTAATTTCTTTCTTTCTTTCTTTCTTTCTTTCTTTCTTTTTCTTTTCTTATTATTTTTCCTTCTTCCTCATTCGATCGCCGACTATGACCACCGACGACCACCAAAGGACAAGCTCACCAAAGGCCGAGGCTTCGCCAATCTAACAAGGCTCGAGCTCGTCTACCTCAAGCAATCTTGACATCACCTGTGGCTGGTGATCAACCGAACAAGAAGGAAAAAAAAAAAAAAGAAAAAGAAAAATAATTAAAAAATATATTTTTAAAATAAAAATAAAATATTATTGAAAGGAGTACACTGATGAAAATCAAATCAAATTTTCCATACCAAATAGTGGAAAATATTTTCTGGTTTATTTTCACAACCGAATATCGGAAAATATTATCATTTTCCTAAAAAATGACTTCTTGGAAAACATTTTCACAAAACTGTCATATTTTTCACGAAATAAACAGAGCCTAAGTTTTTATTAAAAAGGTTCCATTCACTCATGATATTTCTCTGCCATTTCTTGATTATGTCTATGTAAGAAAATCTGATGTTCAATAATCTTTCGTTTTCTGAGAAGATTTCCATAACTTCAATAAGTTGGAACAGCTCATCTTGGATTATTCTTCATTGAACACCACCATGGGAATCCTTTCCAACCTTGGTCCTTTGACATCTCTTAGATTGTTGTCCTCATACAGCACTGATCTTAATGGCAAACTATCAGATCAGAGTAAGTCCAGATCTCTCAGAGTAAAACTTGGACATAAAATGAATCCTTCATGTGTGTATGTCTTTGTTATATGTTCTGATATCTACCATTGTAATTGAATTGACTTGTGATATCAATAATAGGCTTGTGTAACCTCGTAAAACTAGAAGAGTTGGATCTTAGCAGTAACGGAATTACTGGCAAGCTTCCTACATGCTGGCGAAACATGACATCTATTCGGGTTCTATTTCTTGAAGACAATGAATTCATAAATAATGTCGCCTCATCTCCCCTCACTAGTCTTACCTCACTCGAATTGCTTTCCATTTCGGGTAATTATTTTGATATCCCCTCATCACTTGGCCCACTCGCAAACTATTCAAGACTTAAGGTCCTCTTGCTTGATGACAACAAACTAACAACTTATTCCAAAGTTGCGTCTTCGATCCCGAGGTTCCAATTGAAGGATTTTAGTATGTCAAATAGTCTATCGAAAGGATTCAAAGTGACTTCTCTTGGCTTTCTCAATCATCAATATGACCTTAGAACCATTGATCTCTCCTCGAATGTCATTCCGGGTCCCTTTCCAGCTTGGTTGTTGGAAAACAACACTAAGTTGGAAAACCTTTTTATGGCAAATAACCTATTTGCGACACTTGAGGTTCCACTGATGACCTTTCATAATCTTTCGATGATGGACGTGTCCAACAACAGCATGAGAGGAGAGCTCACGAATGAATTTTGTTTAAATGTCCCAAATTTGTACTACCTTAATCTATCAGCCAACAGATTGGAAGGGAATATTCCATCTGAACTGGGTAGTATAAAATACCTATCAATCTTAGACCTTTCCCACAACAATTTCTCCGGGGGACTACCTATCCAGTTACTAGATAGCAACTCATCATTGTATAGCCTCAACGTAGCATATAACAACTTGCAAGGAGAAATCATGTTTTCCGACGACACCATGAACCTAAATTGGTTATGCCTACGATTAGAGCACAACATGTTCACTGGAGATCTCTCTTTTCTTTCATCACTCGTAGATCTGCCTATTGGACGTTAGCAACAACTTTTTCATTGGTAAGCTTCCCAGATTGATTGCAAACATGTCATCGCTTAGGCTCCTTGACTTGTCAAAAAATCAGTTAAATGGCCTCATCCCTCAAGGACTCTTTAATCTTCCTAAGCTCGAGTATTTGGCTTTGTCTGACAACAATCTCTCTGGTTCATTAGCATCATCTTTCATAGCACCCTGGTTGAGTCATATCCATCTGAATGGGAACAAATTGAATGGTTCAATCATGCATATGCTCCCTAACAGCTCCAATTTGGTGACCTTGGATTTGAGTGAAAATGAGTTCTTCGGAAGCATACCCTATTGGCTAGGTAACCTCTCTCAATTAAGCATTCTTTTACTGAGAGGTAATAGCTTCTATGGAACATTTCCCAAGCAATTGTGCAGATTGAAAAGCTTAAGTATGATCGATCTTTCTGAAAACAATCTGTTTGGTCCATTACCTATTTGCTTGGGACCCATGAATTTCTCCTCTAGAGGATATGCCGATAAGGTAACTTCAATACTGGGTTTCATAGTTACAGGTGAAGAATCGTCACCTCTTTCTTATGTGAGGACAATTAGAAGCCAGACCAGGTTCTACCAAGATAAATTTCTGGAAGATGAAGCATGGCAAATTCCACATATTGTTGGGTTCAGAGCAAAAGGAAGATCTAATGTTTATAAAGGCTACGCACTCCTTAACATGGTAGGACTAGATTTTTCTTGCAACCAATTCAACGGGGAGATCCCACCAGAGATTGCAATCTCACAGGACATAATTGTGCTGAATCTGTCGCACAACAAGCTTATGGGATATATACCAATGTCATTGTTGAACCCCACAAATATAGAGAGCATTGACCTTTCCCACAACAACTTGATTGGTTCTATCCTTGAAGAGCTCACTCGGTTGAATTTTTTGGGAGTCTTCAATGTGTCTTACAACAACTTGTCAGGAGCCATACCAAACAAAAATCAGTTTGGGTCATTTGATGAAAGCAGTTACTACGGAAACCATCTTCTGTGTGGACTGCCGTTGAGTAATGACTGTTCGACAACCATTAATGTTAATTGCTCAGCAACAAAATCATGCAAGAAAGCTAAAGAAGATGGTTTCATAGATGGAGAGACATTCTATATCAGCTTCGGAGTGTCATACACGATGGTTTTACTAGTGAATTCCGATTGTTCTGTTCATCAACCCCCAATGGCGGCAAGGATGGTTTCATTATGTGGAACTGGTTATCACCTTATGTCGGAGCTTGTTCATCACATGCTACTAATTTGTGCAGGATGGTTTTTGAAAATTGTCTAGTGGCCGAACAATTTAGGTTCTCTCATTCTGCATTTCCAAGTAATGGTAGGATTGGGTTTTTTTCCTGTCATTTGTTATTGTCATTGATCAGCATTGCCACACAATGTAATCAAGTAAGTTTTCACCTTAACAACTAAATAAGGTCTTGCTCTAATTTCCTTGAAGACAATGCATGGTGTGATCCTTCCCTCTTTCGAAAAGGTGGTTTTTATGTAGTTGCTAGCTCATCTCTATTTGGTTGGGTGGTCATACTACTAACGATAACAAACAACACTAGAAAAACACAGCTATCTCTTGACCTTTGTTATTTCTGCAGTAGGACATTTGCTTTCATTTCGAATGAAAATTTGCATCTCCATTTATCACTTGGTCCATTCGCAAACTATTAGAGACATAAAACTCCTCTTACTTGACAATATAACATGAATGACTAGTTAGAGTCATAGGTTACATAAAAATTTGGTTAGGACATCGATTTCTAACTTTAATGAAGGTTCACTTTTATAACATGAATGACTATCATGTTCTAACATTATGCTAGGAGCTGAGCTCCAAAGGAGGGATTGTGATAAAGCTACACATCATATAACATCGACCTTATAGATTACCTGAAATATGTAGAAGCAAGTTTAACGTGTAAAAGAGAATTATTATATCAAATAACGTATAAGTAAGGTATCATGCCCTTTTTTTCACAAAAAAAAAGGAGGAAAAAATATAGAGAACCTTGGAAAAACCATCCCCACTTTTGAGAATGCACAATATGCATTTTGAGAGAAAGACCCCAGTTAAAAAGACAAACAAACCCTTAGACCCAAATAAAAAGAGAGAAACAACCCCCACCCCACCACATTTTTCTCCCCCATCCCTCTATCTTCCACCACACCGATGTTAAATGTTAGAGCTTGAACGTTGCACTCAAGGCCATGGCCACAAGCTCAAAGGCAGCACGAATGCCCGTGGCCTTTGACCTCAAAAGTCATGCGATCTTGGCCACATGGAGAGTAAACCAAATTGCCAAAGTAGGTAGCTAAATTGCAACCAAATTGCCAACAAAAAAAAAAAAAAAAAAAAAAAAGACCCCTCGTTCACCTTCTCAAAACAATCTCTCTTCCACACTAAATCTTCCGCTGCACATCTAGTCTACAAGGCTAATGCAAATTGGAGAGCAAACCAAATTAAAAGTGTAATTTGCTACCACGGGAACTCGAATTTTTCTTATGATTTTGCATCATGATGCGCTTATCTTCAAAATGTAAAGCAAGGATGGTCCCCAAGGACATCTTCAGCCTCCCAAACATGACAAACTTATATAAAGCAACCAGTGAAGTTGTTGTCCAATTATAACAATGTGGTATCTCCAATAAAAAAAATGAGCATCTGGGAAAGCTAGTTTGTGTGCAATCCAACTTCATTCCGAGGAATAAAGAAACTGTTTCTACTTAGAGATCTTTCATCTATCGACAAATAAAACATCTAGGCATGCAAAAACTTAGCGGTCATTCTCTCATCTAATCTTCTTTAATTAATGTAAAAGTATCTAGAAACTTTGTTAAAGAAAATTTAGGGTCTCGTAACTTAAGAGGGCAAATCGACTTCAGTTAACCCCATTAACATATAAATACATCACAAACCGTCGTGATTTTGGTAGCCTAAGCCAAAATGTTTCATAGGATCCCTATCAAATTGCAAAACTAATCAAGGTCGAATTCCGCCCAGCTAGACTAGTAGGTCCAGGACAATCCCAAAAGACCGGGCTGATGGGCCGATGGCATCGATTCTCGCATATTCCCAAAGAAAAAGAGCCCCCGCCGCAGCCGTTTGCGTAGTGGAATATGATATCCCCGCCGCATCACATCCGTCCACGAGTCCCCTTGTGTCCCACGGCGAATGGCCAACGGTCCAGATGCGACCGCTTCCCCCAAGGCAAGGAAACCCCACGCAGGCGGAGGTGATCCCTTTCTCTCGTCGTCGCCCCAAAATCGATCTCGAATCGATCGATCAATAAGGTCAGAAAATTCAATCGAAAGTTGATTCGCGAGCTCGGACATGGCTGGAGGCAAGAGGAGATCGAATTCGAGGAGAAACGGCGGCGGCGGCGGCGGCGGCGGCGGCGGCAGCTTCAACCGGAGCAGCAGCAAGTCCGGCGGCGGCGGGGGCGGCGGAAGAAGAGGGAGGGCAGGAGGATTCGGCGCCGCGGCGTCGATCAGAGGCGGCCTCTTCGTCGAAGGCGGCCTCTTGTCGGACTGGCAGCTCAAGACCCCGTCTCCGGCCCCCCGGCGAGGTCCATTTCTCTCGGTTTGCTCGCGCTTTTCTCGATAAAATTAGGGGCTTGAACGGGAACTGAAAAATCCCCGTTGTCTCGGTTGTTTGTGTGGGAGAACGGTGTTTTTTTGTGAGCATAAGAGTGTGCTTTGGTCTGCTTGGTTTCCATTGTAGGATCGAATCAAAATTCAGATGCGACAAAAGCCGGAAGCTCCGGGCGAGGTAGGGGTTCCGGTTCTAAAAGCTTGCCGAGAAGTTCAAGATCGAATGCCGTCGGATACCAGTATCCATCTCACGACCTTCAGGTAAAGTCTATTTGGCTTTTAGGATCCATGTTCAGGTTGCAATAATTTGTAGGTTGTCGGCTTTTGTTTGGAATCTCATGCTGATAGTCGCCCTCCTGGGTGTGAAAAGTTCATGAGTCAATGAAATTGGTTATTACTGTCTCTTGGATTTCATACCCGTTAAGTTTTTAAAACGGAGACTCAATCAAGCTGAAGCCTTGAACCTAATAGAAAGTAATTTTAGGAGTTGTTCTTAGTTAATATCACGAGGCTTAGATTATGGTTTTTCATCTTTGTAGCTTTCTTGATTTGAGAAGACTTCTTGTGGATTAGCTGATCGCAGTCTCTCACTTGTGTTGATCTGGGTTAGTTAAATTTTTTAACAGGATGGTTTGCATCCAGTATCGACGTTCAGAGATACAAATGGAAAGAATGAAATGGATTTTTCTCAGCCTTTCATTCTGTGTGGTTCAAAGGACAGCCAAATTGTTGCTTATGTAGATGAAGGGCCATCATCAGTGGATCAAGCAAATATCAGTTATGAGTATCATTCAGATTTTGTTCTCGGTGATAGCTCACACAGAGGATTGGGTTATTGTAATGAATACGATGGAGCTCCAACGGGAATCGAAGCATCATCAGGGAAAATGGAAAATCAAGAAGAGTCACAGAGTGGCATGTCATCGCCTGAACAGGAAGTGGATTATTGTGAGAGCTTTGACTCTGGAGCAGCTGAAAAGGGGGCTCAGCTTTTGTCAAAGGACACATCCACGAAGAAAAATTCTGGGTTTGTGTCGATTGGGGGATTGAAAATATATACGGAAGATATATCTGATGAGGAAGATGGTGAGGATGATGTTGCGGAATATGGTGATGAGGAAGACTCAGAGTCGGAGTCGGCTGAGCAGGATGGAGCAACAGAATCTTCTGAAAGTGATGACTCCGAGGACATGTCTGATAGTGGTTCAGATGTTGATGATGAAATTGCTCAAGATTATTTGGAAGGAATTGGTGGGAGCGATTCTCTTTTAGATGCTAAAAATTTGTTACAGCAGGTTTCTTCTTCGTCAGATGATTCAGATGATTCTTCTAGTAGTGATTTGGATGAAACGATGAAAAAATTGGGTGGAATTGCTCTCCAGGATGCTTCCACAGAGTATGGTATGCAGAGGAAGCGTCAATCAAAACATCAAGGTCTTGGGAATGTGAAAGATAATTGGTCATCAGCTGTGGATGATTTTATCTTGGTAAAAGATGTGAGGACTCTTTCAGCCAAGAAGAATCGTGGTACAAGAGTGCCTCAATCTCAGTCATTGGGGCCTCAGAAGAGTACAAGATCGAGAAGATTTCCTGGTAAACTTTGTATATGCATTAATCTAAGTTAGCTCTCTCTCCCTCCCCGCCCTGCCCCGTCCCGTCCCGTCCTGTCCCATGGGGGAATGAGAAAGTCATGCTTAATGGAAAACTAGTTTAGTGGTATAAATTGGGATTGGAAATTAAATCGAAATATCAATCAATTAATAATGAATCTTGGCTTTTTATTTTGATCCATGAACTAGTAGTTAAGTCTCAAGTATTAAACACTAAAATGGAGAATTAAGGAGATCGGTGTGTTTGGATGACATGATTGGAGGGGACTCTATGTTTTTGATCTCCTGAGAAAGAAACATGTTCGAGGCACACAAGAACCTCTCTTTCTGAAGTTTACTGTTTACTTATCAATTTATGGAGATCCCCTTCTGTGTCTTGGGAAAAAAATGAGCAATTATTGTCTCTTACCTAGGGAATGAAGAACAATTTAGATTGTCTGAAGGCCCTTCATAGGATAATGTTTCTTTAGTTTTTTGCTCTTTTGGTAAAATTCAAATGCAATTGATGTACAGGTGAAAAGAAGAAACATCGCAAAGAATTGATTGCTGCTAAACGTCGGGACAGAATGATTCGTAGGGGCGTTGACCTTGAGAGTGTAAATAAGGTAAGGGTGGAAGTATCTGGAAGTTGCAAAGGCATTCTTCCTTCTTCTCCTTAATTATAAATTATCCTTGTGATTTGATGTACAATTAACAAGCAATTGCATAATTATCTTTTGGACGTGCCTCTCATTTTTCCATGTTTGTTTGAGCCAAATTTAACTCTGTCACTTCTGCTTGATGGATCCTATGATGTCTTTTCTTAATTTTCTTATGCTTCGTGCATTGAATTGTTATTTTGTCATCAGATTTTTAAGCATGGAAGTTGTAGACCTTGTTTCATAAATATGAGATGGTAATGGATGAATGAGAGGGTACATGTTCTTCTGAGAGGATCCTTTTGGTGTTTTTTTTTTTTTTTTTTTTTTTTTTTTCCGCTGCCGGGGGGGGTTGTCTCTCTGGGGTTATACTGAGTAACAAAAATCTTTATCACGGTAGTATAAATTATCTTGCTGGCATGAAGTTCTATGGCATCATTAGAAGTCAATTTTGTTAGGCATGACGTTCTTCAACCTGTGTCCCTGTTCTTCCTATAATGCTTGAGTTTTTAATGTCACAGTCAATCTGGCCTTTCTGCTCCTATGTTGTTTAAATAGGGATGGGCATATTATCCTTTATGTGGTATTTAGAATTGATTATTAGGAACAAATCTCAATGCTCTTCTTGGTTTCATTTTTTTAGAAGCTTGAGCAGATTGTTCTAAATGGAGTTGACATACATTCTTTTCAACCTATGCATTCTCGTGATTGTTCCCAGGTATGTTTTATCATCTATCTCTCTCTCTCTAGAGTTACTAAAGGGTGCAACTACTCGCCAATCCTTCACCATTCCTGCTAATGCTCACTTTTGCATGATGATGTACTGCCTCATTCATACAAAGACCCTATAAGAATTAGAATGATCTTTCTTTGCCCTAATCAATTGTTAAAGTACCAATTGCTCACGCCTGAAAAAATTCAAGATTTTGTGGTTGATTGTGATGTTACTATGTATTATGGTCAAGTACCTTAACATGCTTATCTTATCCCTGCAAAATTGACTTGTAATAAAGCAGATGATAACATGCTTAGTTTAACTTATGCAGAACATCCAAGCACATGCAAAAGAGATCTGTGTTAGGGTATATCAGTCATTAATAAGATTGCTGCTATAATTATCTTTTATTTTGTGCCATGATGACCATATTCAGTATTTGTTAGATTGAAAGTTTTACCTTTCTGATAATCCTAATTGAAATCCTCGTAGATCTGCTTATCCTTGATCTCTTATTTTGCATGGAAAAGTTGTGACTTTGCTCTACACTCATTGGTTTATCTCTGTATCTTTTGTATCATGTTACACATCAACCTAAGTGTTCTTACTTCTGTCAAACTAATGCAAGTACTGATATGTGCCCTCCCAAGGTACAGTGTTGCTAAAGATGATTTGCATAATTGCATATTCATTCAGCAATCATGTCAAACTTTAGGTATAGCTTTTCTTTTTGGCCTTGCTCATGTGAATCACCTATCCAGTTTTCTCTGATTTTATTCAGCTGCAGAGGTGCATGTTCTGGTTTGCCAATTTTCCAATTCTCAGATTTCATTGATTCTTTGTCTTCAATAAACTTGATTATGGTTTGGACACATCTTCATGTTCGCTTCTTAAGGATTTCTACGCTTATGTTCCATGGAAGTGATTTTTGCTCCGGTAGTAGATTGCGTCTGCTTCTGTAAGTTGGAACTCTTTTTAATCATAGCAACTTTTCTTTTTGTGATAAGGTTCAACGACTGGCAAGAATTTATCGGTTGCGAAGTAGCTCCCAAGGATCGGGCAAGAAAAGGTTAATGGGCGTTATGTTTCCCCTATCTTCGCCCTTTCTAGGCTTTAAGCTTTTGACATTCTAATTGTCATCTTATTTTTCCAGATTTGTAACGGTTGTGCGAACACCACAGACATGCATGCCATCTTCAACTGATAAACTTATACTGGAAAAGGTATAAAATCTGATTAGTGGAAACTTTATGCATATCGGTGCTGTGTTTTCATTCAGGATTGTTAAATCTTCCTTTTTCTGTGTTTCACAAAGTGTGGTCAGCTTTCTATTTGCATATCTGGAAATCCTACAATCAATTGTTGTGTTGCTAATGACAGCTCATCGGACCTGTTGATGATGATGCTGATTTCTCGGTAATTGATGTCCCACATGCAAAGATGACCAGCGGAGGTCGAAATCAGGTAAGACCTCAAGAAGCTAAAAAATCTAGCAGAAGCAAGTCATTAAAAAACTCAGTCAACCGTTCCAGTGGAAAGGTTTCATTGGCCAGTCAACCCGTGTCTTTCGTGTCAAGTGGCATAATGCCATCTGAAACGACAGAGATCAGCCCTGTGAATCTAGCCGGGGCCAGTGAAAATGGTGAGGAGCACGTGACTCTGGTCACTTCCGAGAGCTTTGGCGCCTTTGAGGTACACACTAGGGGCTTTGGGTCTAAAATGATGGCGAAAATGGGATTCATAGAAGGCCAAGGGTTGGGGAAGGGAGGCACGGGTCTCGCGGAGCCCATTGAAGTGATTAAGCGTCCTAAATCTCTTGGATTAGGGATGAGCATCCCGGAGTCTGGCGAGGAACAGGAAAGGAATAGGGAGTCAGAATCTCAAAGCGCTAAGTCGAAGCAAAGTGGCAGAGGATCATCCGTGAGAAGAACGCCTCAAAGTATTGGAGCTTTTGAAAGGCATACCAAAGGGTTTGGATCCAAAGTGATGGCAAAGATGGGATTTGTTGAAGGTATGGGTTTGGGAAAGGATTCTCAGGGCATAGTGAACCCCTTGGCCACTGTCAGGTTCCCGAAATCTCGAGGATTGGGTGCTACTGGTTAGGATATATCGGTCCCCAACCTCAGCAAGCAGCTGCTTAGTAGGTTATTCTACTTTGCAGTCAAGATTATGAATGTGAATATCCTAGTGACAATTATTCTAATTCTGTCTTAACTTCAATGGAATTTGTTACACCAGTATTATGTAATGTCAACATAGAAGCTAGTGACATTGGCTCATGCACCCTTTGTTATAAGTTATTGGAGGATTTCTTTCTGTTTAAGTGGTCAGGAGATTACTTTATAGTATAGCCAAGAAGGCTTGATCGATGCCTAGGTATAACCTTTTCAAAATGTATCCGGTTGGAAAGATGCATTAGCAATATGGACAACCTGGCCTTGTTTTACCATCTCCACGAGAAGCGTCAATGTGGTAATTTGTCAAGCAGTAATTTGTGGAAATACCGAATCTTGTATTACGTTAATGAAGCAAATGTGTACGATTTGCACCTTTACCGTTATTTAGCATGTGAGTTGGTCTTACGTGAGATGCAGTTATAGATCATCACTGAGGAAGTCAATATGGTCTAGTTAGATGTAAATTGATCCTTCCGTTCAACGTGTGGATCCTGCGAGTGATAGAGCTTGACGCTGTCATATGAGTGCTGTTTCAGCATCACAACTAGTAATTGTCAATTAGAGAGGGTGCTCAATTGAAGGCATCTTAGAATCTTAGCTAGCTTAGATGCGCGTATCAGTTCAATCATGCTATGTCTGAGTTGATTTTTCTGGACATCGAGATTGGTCAAACAAAATCCAAGTGCTACGTGCAGAAAGGTTCGTAGAACTTGTGAGAACTTGTGAGATCTGATTATGGAATGTCGGCTGGTGACGGTAGTTATTGAGTCTATCTCCCGTTTAATCGAGTTGGTTCAAATGAGTCAAAAATACAATCTTATGCAGGTTGGCAACTTGTCATTCGTCCTGTACTTATAAAATTGTACCGCTACAGAAATTTCTAAGGTACGAATTTGGTGTATCTTCATCATCCATCGGTTGAGATTTGTTAACTAATCTGACATTTGGTCGATCAGAGTCCTCCGAGGGTTGGCCGCTTAGGGGCTGCATGGTAAAAAGTATTTCTGTTCCCGTAAATACTTTTTTTGTTTTTTTGTTCCTGGAACAAAAAAGGAACAAAAACGCGTTTGGACGCGTTTTTGTTCCTGAAGTGTTTTTCTTCTTCCTAAAACACATCTCGAATGTAAAACAAGAAACAAAAAAAGTTGTTTCTTGTTTCTGGGACAACTTTCAAAAACACATTTTCTCTCTCTCTCTCTTCTCTTCTCTTCTTCTCTTCTTCTTTTTCTTCTTTCTTTTTCTTTGGCCGGTCGCCGGCCTCGGCCATGGCCGGCGACCGGCCGACGAGGGCCGGCGATGCCGTTGAGGACCGGCGACCTCGCCGGAGCGTCGCCGCCCCCGGCGAGGCCGAGCGCCGCGGCCCCAGCCGAGGCCGAAGGCCGCCGGCCGGCCGGGCGAGCTCGGCCTCGCCCGCATCCGACAGGCCGGGGCCGGCGGGCCTCGCCGTGGCTAGGCGAGGCCGCCGGCCAAAAGAAAAAAAGAAAAAAATAATAATAAAAATAAAACAGAAACACATTTTTTTGTTCCCAAACGCATTTTTTTCCCAAAAATTGTTTCCAGGAACAGAAACACTTTTTTTTGTTTCTGTTCCCAGAAACAAAAAAGGAACAGAAACATTGCCATGCGGGGCCTTATTTTACGGCAACATTGTCGAAGGAAAGAAGTGTCCAGACATGCCATCCATTGGCGATGTCAGTGTGAGTCTTCCCTTGACAGATGATGCTGTAAAATCCAAAGTCGTCTGCCCCGAAAGGCACGGGGCTTACGAAGGTGGCCGCTTTATCTGCACTTTAAGTACTCTTTAGGAGATAAAGGAAGTACTATAAAATATTTATTTTGGAATGACGCATCGACCATGACAACCACATTAAGTCTGCATGTCATTCCCCAAATGTAAGAGGAAAGGGTGGACACGCACGAGGCCACCGCATTTGACTCGTATATGCTCTGTACAATTGCTTTTGGAGCGGCAGAAATCTCGTGGTAAAGCCTTTTGTTTTTTTTATAGTCAATGCGTCGAAGCGTGAAGACTGGGTAGGTAGAAAGTTTTTCAAAATGCCCTGCAAGTCCTATAGACCAATTAAATTCAAAAAGTTGACATGTGCATAAGGCCTTGATCTAGGATCAATGGGCGATTCCCGAATTTCCGAGCTAGAAATCCCTAAGTGCTTCGATCAATTATGTCGATCCCTAGGGGCTACGATTATGTGAGCCTAGTGTATGTTAATCAGTGAATTTTGTGAGACCATGTGAGATGCGTAAGATCTAATGGCTTATATGCATTGATCTCACATTAATCAAGGGCATTTTCCAAGTGAACCTAACTTGATGAACCCGAATTGAAATTGATACCCAACCGCCAATTTGGTTAGAATTTATGAGTGAAGTGGTGCTCAAATAATCTCAAGCAGTGGGACCTCATTCCTTATCTATCATAAATCTTGAATGGCATGGGGTAAATGGTGTTTACATCAGGCTACACATATGGGTAAAAGAATCTGGTCAAATTGATGCAGAAGATGCGAAGCTGAATAATAGGCTTCAATCATCTAGCATTATTCATGCAACCTGGAGACCCATGATTCTTGCCTTGACATCCTCTTTATTTATTTATATTGCCTATTGAGGTGTTTACTTTGTATAAATATTACATTATTATACATTCTAAAGTAGAAGGGAAATAATGCAATTATTCAAACTCCATTCTAAGTTTAAATTAGTTTAACATGAACCACTTTTTGTTTTCAGTATTGCATTCAACCGCATGAAAGAACAAATTCTTTTAAGTACGAATAATTTCATACTTACCTATCCTTGCAGTCTAGTGGTGTGGATCATGATTAAAGAGATTCTTACTTTTCAAATGTTCATATAGAGAATCAATTGGGTCTAGAAGGGTTGTGATGGACAAGTCAGGCTCAAAAAAGGAAATCTCTTATTGAGACATGAACCACATTGCATCTGGTGCCAAGTAGAAATCAATTGAATCTTAAATTTCATGCTTTTCTTGAATAACAATGCCTCGGTTGTTCCCTAACTTGGATGACCTAAGGGAATTGCACTAGATATTGTTTTCATTCTGAACTTTATATGTTCAGCAGCCTGAATCTTGCTGCAATTTGTCACATTGAACATGATTGAACACCAACTTCTGAATTTCCTCCTTTTCTCATATATACTGTCAATCTCATTATTCTCTCATTTTCCCTCCTCATTTAAAGTGGTCAACGCCTTTGCCCCTTGAATCGGTCTACAGACTGGAGGCAGATTGCAGCTCATGCTTTCCAATTTCCATTGCCAAAGAAGCAGAAAATATCTCATTAAATTATCAATATCTTTTCTCGAGGTCAAGCCACCATCTGTATTTTTCGAGTTTGTATATTGGACGTCAACCGGTTCCATGCTAATCTAGCAATACTCAAATCCCAAGTGGATAAGCTATGCATAGAGAAAGTATTAATTTTAAACTTTATCGACTATAAAAATTGCATATGTAACCCAAATTTAAAGATATGACAGGTGCGTACTTGTATCTTACTAATTTATCAAATTTCATATTTGTTTGAATCAACCAAGCGGAGCATAGAGGAGGTTGGATTTATTTATTTATTTATTTATGTTTCTATTTATTTATCCAAGAAACTTGAAAGCAGTAGAATTATAGAATAAAAATCCCAGCAATATAATGCCACTTTGCTATCCTAGAAGTTGGAAATGTCAACTAAATGATCTACAGATGCCACCGGATGGAAATTTTATTCTATTAGTTGTTAGATGCCGTTCTGGATTAAATTTTTTTTGGCACTAGATTCGATTGTTTTGGACTTGCTATTAAAGGCCAAAAAAATAAAAATAAAAAAAATAAAAGAAGAAGAAAAGAGGCTAGCTTGCTGCTTGACCAAAATGTCTCAACATGGATAAACATACGACAAAAAGTTGGGTCGACTGAGGCATCTTTACATGAATCCAGTACATGTATCTAAATGAATTAGAATGATAAAAGAGATTGGTCCTACGTAGATCTCACACGGGTTCTATCGAAAATGATCATTTTGAATTTATTATAATGTCGATACTATTTTGGTCGATGAGTGATCACCGTGTAAATCGGGTGTGGACACAAGGTCATCATCCCATAAAATGCAAGTCAAGTCAATGACCTATTTTACAAGTCATGGAATTTTGTTGCTAGTGATGCCCCTAATCAAGTGTCCAAAGAGATATGCTTTTGAGATCCCAGTTCACACGCCGACTAAGTCCATTTTCAATTTTATGAAACGCATAGCCATTAAATCAAGAAGAAAGTGATTGGTAAAAAGACTGAATCTGAAATATCTATCCAGTCCCCCTATTATGTCATCTTTTATCACCATGATGTCATATTTTATGTAATTTTTCTTTAAGGTTAATACTCTGAAAAATCTCAAACTAGTATAGTTGTGAAAAATTTACTATAAACTAATTTTTTTACCACAAAACCCCCCCAAACTGGTATACTTTTGATAAACTTACCACAAACTGGTATATTTATGACAAATTTACCATTTATTAGTTTCCGTTAAATTTTATAGTGAAATTACTTAGTTGAATGACACATTACAGTAGACTATTGTATTAGTTTGGGATTTAATATATGTTTGTCACAGTTGTACCATTTTTGTGGTTTTTTGTATTATTAATCCAATTTAACAAAGGATATATTTGTTTCTTTTTGCTAGTCGAGGTTTGTTGAGTTGTTCGTAGTGTTGCTTATTCGTCGGCCTTGGGTTGTGCTGCTGTGTTTGTTGTTTCCTTTGGCTTTTCTTCGGCTCCCTTACACTCTTCCTGTTGTTGTAGCTAGAGTGTAAGTTTTGGCGCTGATTTTGTATATTTGTCCATAGCTCATTCTATTCTTACCTCTTACCCAAAAAAAAAAAAAAAAAAAAAAAAAAAAAAAAAAAAACAAAGGATATACTTGTGATAAGTGTACTAGTTTGGGATTGGTGGCGGTCGAATAAATTAATTTGGAGTAAATTTGTGACAAGTGTACTTGTTTGGAGTTTTTTGTGATCACTTGGATAAATTTATCATAAATGTACCAATTTAAGGTTTTTTATGGTTAAAAAATTAGTTTGAGATAAAATTGTGATAGATGTACTAGTTTGGAGTTTTTCAGAGTATTAATCCTTTTTTTTTTAATCGGACTAAGCTAGGCTATCAATTCTCAATGGTGTGAAATCAACCATGACTTTCTTTATGGAACAACAAATTAGGTAATGCCTTTAGTGGACTCATTAACACATACTAGACATGCTCGAAAATTACGAACTCTTACGGAGGAAACAACTACAGACTGCAAAATTAAGTTTCCTCGTCGATCAACCTCGTCCTCCAATTTCATCTAAATTTGGAAATTCTACATTTAACACCCTCTAATTTCAGGAAATGGGGATCGCCCACAAGTCATCACCATCATCTTCCATCAATGTCACGACATGCCACTCTCAATTCGAGAACGCAAAGTCATGGACAGAAAGGGGTCGTTGGACGCAGAATTCCCCGTCCTCACCTGCCCCGGACCAACTGTCGTTTCAGTTTTCTGGTTTCCCACGAAGGATAGAAGAGATCAGGAACATGGTAAGAAAGAAAACCATTCAAGAAAGCGCAACTTAGGTCGTAGCCTTTTGTCGAAACAGTACACTGGGCAGACAACATCTCCACGTTTTAAGAGGGCAACCAGTGAAGTTATTGTCCAATTATATCAATGTGGTAACTCTCATAAAAAGAAATGAGCATCTGGGAAAGCTAGTTTGCGTGTAATTCAACTTCATTCCAGTAATAAAGAAATTGTTTTTACTTAGAGATCTTTCATCTATTGACGAATATATCATACTGGATATGCTAAAACTCAATGGTCATTCTCTTGTCTCATCTTCTTTAATTAATGTCTAAGGGCGCGTTTGGCAACGATTCTGTTCCCGGAAACTGATTCTGAGAAGAATTGATTATTTTTTATTCTGCTCCCAGAACTGATTCTAAGTAAAAAAAACGTGTTTGATAACTGTTCAAAATTTCTGATTCTGGAATAGAATTGCGTTTGATGACGTGTAGATTGATTCTGCTCCAAATTAATTTCTTTTAATTTTTAAATAATTTTTTTACTTTTTTACTTTTTTTC